>PVKB01000615.1:0-653635 GCA_004027205.1 Ctenodactylus gundi
ACAGCTATCCTGGAGAATTTGCCAAAAGCATTTGTAGGTGAATATTTTATTTGTTGCTTTTGAATAGTGACAGTTGGGGCAGAAAATAGACTATCCAAGCAGTTTTGAGGGAAAGGATAGGAAACAGATACTTTTATAAGTGTTTCAAAGAACTCTGGCATGTTCTTAGTACACTAAAAGTCCATATATATATATATATATATATATATATATATATATATATATATATATATATATATGGCTGTGTCAGGAAAGACAGGAACAGATCTCAAGGTATCATTGCTGGCTGACCTTGAACCTGCGCAGAAGTAGAAAGTGAAAGCAAAGGCACAGCTGCAAACTGGCTTAAGTCTTTAATGTATATTACATTAAAATGATTTACTAGAAAATATCTACTTAATAGAAAAGAAAGCATAAAAGGAGTATGTAAGACATGTATGTTGGAAACAAACAGCAAAATGATGAATCTTTCTTAACTAGTATTTTTTTTTTTCAGAGAAGGTCTCACTTGGTCGTCCAAGACGGTCCTGAACTCACTAGGAAGTTTAAGCTTGCCTTGAACCCATGACAATCCCCCATCCTTAGTCTCCTGAGTGCTGGGATTACAGGCGTGCACCACTCTGCCCAGTTTATGTAGTGTCAGGGAATTGAAGCCTTGCACTTGACAGGTAGCCCTTTAACTATTGAGCTGTGCTCTCAGCCCATTAACTTAAACTTATATGAAATATGAATGGATTAAACTCTCCAATTGCAAGCAAGAGATTATCAGAATAGATTTAAAGCCTGGCCCAACTGTATTTTCTTTACAAGAGACTATATTTGAAAACACAAATCACATTAAAATGAAAAGGATTGAAAAAATACATTCCATACAAACAATAAATAGAAGATAACTAGAATCACTCTGGTAACACTGGGCAACATAGCTCTTAAAAATAAGAATTTTTAGGCAAGTAAAGGAAAGATATTATATGACAAAGTTTGCTTTATTAAGAATATATATCAATTATATCTTTCTTTTGGGAGAGAGAGAGGATCTCACTCTGCAGCCCAGGCTGGTCCTGAACTCACTGTGGAGCCCAGGCTGGCCTTGGACTCACAACAATCCTTTTGTCTCAGCCTCCCAAGTGAGAACTGAATTTACAGGCATGCACCACCATCCCTGGCTTATGTGGTGCTGAGGAATTGAACTCACGTACATAGTGCGTGGTATGTAAGTGCTTTAACCACTGACCCATTCCTCTAGCACTATATATCAATTATAAACATACATGTGTGATGGCAGAACTTCAAAACATTTGAAGTAAAAGATGACAAACTCTAAGAGAGAATGAGGCTGACACTAATGGCTGGGGACTTCATTATTCCTTTTCCAGTAATGAATGGAACGAAAATAAAGAACAATGGGAAAATAGAAGATATGGACACCACTATAAGATAAGTAAATCTTACTTGCACAGTAGTAGCAGAATCCATATTTTTCTTAAATTCACAGAGTATATTTTCTTGGAAAGGCAAAAAATAAGTTTCAATAAATTAAAAAAAGATGCAAAGTATGTTCTGCAACCACAATGAAATGAAGTTAAAAATTAATATTAGAATTTGTAAAAAATACAAGCAAGTTGAAGTTGAACAACACACTCCTAGATTATCATTAATTTAAGAAGTAATTATCAGTTAAATAAGAAAATAACTTTTAAGATGAATTAAAACCACAAAACAGAAAACATACCACACTTATAGAATGCAGCTGACACAGGACTCAGCGAAAATCTAAAGCTATGAACACCTACATTAAGAAAGTTCTCAAATCAAGAGCCTAATCTTCCACTTTAAGAACTAGAAAAAAAGAATGAACTAAATTCTAAGCACACCAGGAAAAAAATAATAAAGATTATAACTAAGATAAAAATTAAAATAGTCATAATAGAATAAATGGAACTAAAATTGGTTCTTTGAAATTACCAATAAAGTTGACAAACTTTTGGTCAGACTACGAGGAAGAAAAAGAGAAGATTCAAATAGCTAAATTGGGAATGAGAGTGGAAACTTTATTCCTGACCTTACAGAAATAAAAAGGATTGTAAGAAAATACTATAAGCAAGTGTATGCCCACAAATCTGGCAACTTAGAGGAAATTGACAAATTCCTAGCAGCATACAATCTGTCAGACTGAAATAAAAAAGGGAATAATTTGGATAATGGATAGTGAGAGTTTCTTTCAGGTGTGAAAAAATTTCCAACAAGGACAAGCCCAAACCCATCGGCTTTGACAGAATTCTACTAAATGTTTGAAGAAGGAATGCCAGTTATTCTTGAACTTTTTCAGAAATTGAAGAGAAGGTGATATTAATTTATTCAATATTACTTGTATTATTATGATACAGAAGCAAAGACACCACAAGAAAATTATATATCAACATTCCTTATAATTAATTTTATTAAAAACCCTTTAGTCCTAAGGGGGGAAAGTGGCTTGCTCAAGTTTAACAGCTTGAAAACAATAGAGAATGGATTGAAACTTTTGCCTACTGTGTGCTTCTGCCCTTTATGGTGTGCAGCCTTTGTATACCCACAAGAGGGCTCAGTCCCTAGTAAAGTGAAGGTAACTGTGAGTAGAGGCTTTAGAGGCTTTAAAGATGAGGCAAGGGATATGTACAATCAGTCTTACAAATGCCCAGATTCTGCACCTCTGCATATATGACCAACTCAAAAAGCTGTGAATTGGTAATATTTGAAACATATACTGAACACATACTGGATTTTTCTCTAGAAAGAATACAGAGTAACAGCTAGTTATAAAGCATTTAAATTGTGTTCAGGATAATAACCTAGAGATGATTTAAAGTAGATGGGAGGATTTGCATTGGTCATGTGCAGATGCTATACCATTTTATACAAGGTACTTGGCAACCATGCATTTTGGTATCCATGAAGGAGGACAGATTGAGGTGTGGCACAGGTGTATTTCATTTTCAAAGTATAATAAGTGGGAAAGGATAAGAAAATAATTTAAGCATTCCTTCCTTTATGTTTCTATTGCCATTTGAGTTTAATGCGTTCTACTTCTAAATCACATTTAAATTTTTGTTATAATTGTCTACACTAGACTGCTATTTCTTTTAAGGAAGGAGCCATATGTAATTTGTCTTTAATTTCTAGCTCTGACTAGTATGTAAAAAGGACTGAAGAACTGGGAATAAATGAATGGAAGTACAGGATAGGGCTTTAGGGAATACTTAGTGTTTGCTGAAAGTCTTAAGAGGCAATTTTTAAATTGGAAGGGAACAATTATAAAACAAGTAATAGAAGACTGGATTATGTGCATAATATAATGAAAAGAACATGAACATTTGGACTACATCTCATTTTGCCACCTATTAACTATGTGACTTAGGGCATCTCTATCTCGCAGACTCTTATAGTTTTTGATATACAAACTGAACTTACTGTAATATATGGATTCATATATTGTATGATTTTATATATATATAAAGGGTATAGCATAGTTTGTAAAACCTGATGGTCGATATAAATGATGAACATTTCCCTTTATTCATTTTGCCTTCTCACTGGTATCCAAAAAGTTGTTAGGTCTACACTGAGCAACAGCCTCAAATCTGCTCTTTTATATTACACAAGGACTCTTGTCTGAAAAAAGGTTCAATGTCATTTAAAAATTATCAACCTCATTTTCGCTCAGTCCTTGTGACTCAGTTCTGTGTTTGACTCCAGTTCACAGAAGAATTGCTTCAGCATAGGTGGCCATTCTTTCTTGCAAGCAGAAGCCTACAATGACATTTTATTTCAAGCAAATGTGCAGTTTTGCTTTTTATAGAGTGCAAAATATAATTCTGAGGTTAAGAACATTGATCACTAGCTGAAGTTAGAGATAAATTACTTACTAGCTGTGTAATCTGGCAAGTTTAATGAATCTCTCTGAGCTTCCCTTTCTATATTTGTTAAAAAGAAGTAACAATACATATTAAGATTGTAGCAAGGATTAAATGCAGTCTTAAATGTGAATATTTAACATCTTAACTGGCATGTTGTAAGTGCACAGATCATTGCCAGAAGCATCATTAGTTATGTAGAGAGTCATCTCAACAAGAAGACTTGAGGATCTAAGAGAACTGCACCATAGAATGATTGGAACAGTTGCAAGATTTTTAGCATAGTGCAGTAGGATTCAATGCCTTCTCTCTCTGGAGAGCCACAGTCATTAACATTTCTTATGAGATTAATTTGACAAGTCCTTTTTATGTTTTATCCATTCCAAAAATTACTTATTGCCAAATATGCTTCTTTTCTTCATTAGGCTGTTGACTTTAGATTTCTAACTCCTAATACAAGGAGACTCTCAAACACAGGTGTACAGTGGCTAAAGACTTAATTTGAAGATTATGTATGTAGTTTATTGTAATATTGGCAGGAATGAAAAGTTTTTTGGAAGTTCTTTTATCATTCACAGTCAGCTCTAGTAAAGACAAAAGATGCAAGTTTACACAGCTTAAAACCCCCCAGCTTTATAGATGTATAATTCACGTGCAGTACAATTTATCCAGAATCAGTATACTATCAATGATTTTTAGCAAATTCATAAGTTGTGATACAGCACAATCCAGTTTTTAGAACACTCACATCAGTATAAGAAAGTTCACGTTTTTAGCCCTAAACCACTGACTGATTTGTTTTCTGTCTCTATAAATTAGTTTTTTTTTGGACATTTCTTATAAATCGAATCTTTCAATATGTCATCTTCTATGTCTGTCCTTTCACTTTCCAGAGTGTTTTGAGGCCATATATATTGTACCCTGTATCAGCAGTTCATTTCTTTTTCTTGGCTAAGTAATATCTCATAATATCTGATATGCAATATTTTTTAAAAGTCCATTCCCCAGTTGATGGGTATTAGGAGGATTTTACACACACACACACACACACACACACACACACACACGCACAAGGACCCCCACTTTGCTTCATCCTCATCAACACTTGATGTTGTCTGATTTATTCCATTTTATTCTAGGTATTCTAGTGAGTGTGTTAGTGACATTTTATTGTACTTTCTCTTAATGGCTCATGATTCTAAATATCTTCTATTATCAATATTTACTAGCCATTTGTATATTTTTTGTGAAATATTCATGTATTCTTTTTGTTTTTAATTTGGGTACTTTATCTTGTATAGGTTTTTAGTATTCCTTTATATATTAAATACAAGTACTTCTTTCATGTAATGGTTTAAAAATATTTCTATCAACTTTTATCTTGTATTTAACTTAAAACCGTGTCCTTTTAAAAAACTTATAATCTTAACCTTCAATATAAATCGTTTTTCTTTTGCTAGTTCATAACCTATGATATCTGGGTTTTTTTTTTTTTTGCTTTTCTCTATGTATCTTATACTTATTTTTAATTCTTACAGTTAAGTCTGTGGTCCATTTTGAAGGGAATTATTTGTATGGTATAAAGTGAGGATCATGGTCCTTTGCATTCTGTATTTTTTTGCCTGTAGATCATCAGTACACTCAGTTTAATTTGATAAAAAGGTTATTCTTTCCCTAACTAGTTGTATTGGCGCCTCTGTGGAAGAGACAGCAGTTTAATCTCTTGGGAAATGAGGAAACATTTTGTAATCTCTTCTAGACATTGAAAGCTAACTCTGAAACTTATATCTAAAGTCTTGTCTCTTACCAAAGAAATCACTTTTTCATCAACCAAATTCTGGTTTCTCTAGGAAATATAGTGCAGAAAAACAGAACCCTCTGAATATTTAACTGACAATTAAGTTTGTCAAATAACTGAAAGAAAAAGAGCTGCTGTTTTTTGATGTTGTAGGAAGAATTTAAGCTCTAAAACTGAGTACTAAGAGGATGATCTGTTTAGGAGTAAAGCAAGTCTATTCATATTTAATCAGAGGAATAATTTATTTGAGAGTGGGAGATACACACACCACACACACACACACACACACACACACACACACACACACACACACACGCACGCACGCACGCTTGATGTGATTGCTTGTCTTTCTTAGCTCCCTAGCACTCTGGGAGGCTGAGGCAGGAGGATGGCAAGTTTGAGCCCAGCTTCAGCAACTTAGCAGTTTAGTGAGACCCTGTCTCAAATCAAAAATAAAAATTGGCTGGAGATACAGCTTAGTATGCGAAGACATGGATGCACTCTCCAGTATCACACACACAAAAAAAGTCAGTAGCTTTTATTTTAAAAATTCTAAAATAAAATTCTTTTTGAAGTAAAAATTATTTCTAAACTACAGTTAAGTATAGAGAGTAAAAACAAATGGCTGTTATACTGCTTTAGGAGATAGTAACATTTGTTGCCTTACATCTTTACAAGCAAAATATAGAATTTAGCTTCCTGCATATCCTTTTATCCCCTGTAAGATTTTATAATTTTACTGTATGTTCGTGTGTGTGCATAACCAATAACTATGAAAATATACTGTTTCCTTTGCATATTTATAAAGCTTATGGGTATAGATGGTACATATTAGTTTTTGTGCATCTGTTTTTCAGTTTCTGAGGTGTAATCTTTGGCTACAATAGTGAGAACAGACCCATTTGTTTCTTAAAAATTGTTTTTCTTATACATTGTGTTATAATGAATTCATGGTATCCTATCAACAGTTTTATCTTTTTGTTTCTTGAAAGCGTTCTGCTTCATCCCAATTTTGAAGCTAGAATTTGTGGCTGAATCTGTATATATTTAAATTTAAAATTTGAGACAGCTATGTTTTGCTTTTTAAAACTAGTGTAGGTTCTACACAGATGGCAACTAAAGTGCTTAAAAAGTATTTCATATATTTACTTATTTTAAATAGTTTAAATAAAAAATTTTATATTCCCATTATATCAAACTATCCTTTTGAGAACAAGTACTCAGAAATTTAATTGTGAAATGACTTTTTTTCTTTTTTTGAGATAAAGGAGAAAATAAACTTTGTAGTGAGGCTTTAATTGAAGTTAGTCATTGAAAGAACAATTCTGGAGCTCTGTGACATTGTGAGGCATTTTCCTGTTATTTTGCTGCCATTCTGATTACCTGGCGCACATGGGTAGGTTTATAATATTTCCTGAGTTGTTAAATCTGTTCAGCTGTCCAACTCTTCACATCTGCTACTACAGCTGTGCTTTAGATTCCCTTAGGCTTTTGGATTTTAGAGGAATTATTACATCTTAATAAGAAAATGAGTTATGTAAAAAGTTACACAAATGTTAACCTGAAGAAATGCTTTATAATCAAAAGTCCTTGTAATGTTTTTATAAAATTAAATTAATTTGCAAATACTTAGAAGGTTTCATACAAAATAATAGTCAAATTGACTTTGTAAAGAATATTTTCTCAGTCTGAAATAATATCCCGTGATGTTCAGCTTCATTATGTCAAAGACAAGTTGCATATTGTGAAGAAACCAGTATAAAATGCTCTTTAAAAGTAATTTTGATCAGCTGCAGTAGTTTTAAAAATGTTTTTTTCAGAGTCTAAAAGTCAGTGGGTGATCATGGACAGAGACAGGGAGAGTGCTACTCCAGCTAGGTGCTCTGGGCTCCATTCAAATGTGGATGGAGCAGGACTTCTTGTATTCCACAGTATGAGTATCTTAGTTACTTTTTTATTGTTGTTATTGCTGTGACTCAATACCTGGCATTCACAATTTTAGTTGAAGAAAAGTTTATTTTAGGTCACATTTTCAGTAGGTCACATTTCACCCCACCTAACTTTTAAGTATCCCAACAGAAGCTGCAGCAAGATGAGAAAGCATGATAACAGGATGCCTTGCCAAGTCCAGGGATTGCCAAAGGAGGTTCAAATGGGAATAGACCACAAGTCAAACCTCCAAAACTTTGAAAGTGTAATAATCAAACAACTGGAGGTGTACAAAGCAGAATCAAAGACTAACCTTCCACTCAAAGGTGGAAGATCTAAAAATTAAGTCAAACAGTAACCTGCTCAGATTATTTGAGGAATATGAAACAATCAAAGAACAATCTCCTTGGGATGTTTATTAAGTTTGAAAAAGGTAAAACTAATGAGTTCAAGGATAGAAATAATAGAATACATAGTCAGATGAATGAGGAAATAAACTTGAGACTAGTGACTGCGAACTTGAGACTACAGAAGACAGCTCAAGAAACAAATGACAAATTCATTAATGAATTAAAAAATATGTAAAGATATTGGCAGACCATCTGAAGTTGAAAATCTCATTGGAAGGTTTGGTGAATAGAACAACTCAAAATGAAGATAGAACTTTGGATCTAGAGGACAAGATGGAAACTATGGATCAAACACTTGAGGATGTTTAAATAACACTATGTCAGTACAGAAATACTATCAACAGATACTGGATCGCTCAAAGTAGCTTGATCTCAGAATTAACAGGTGACAGAAAAATTTATGAACTATAGGAATAAGAAATTTGCTCACTGAAATCATAAGAGAAGACTTTCCATATTTAGGAATAGAAATTGGATGCATGAGTGCCACAGTCATATGATCAACCAGATATGACAAGAACAGAAGCTTCTAAGACACATCATTAGTAAAGGTTACAGACATCCAATACAAAGAGAAAAATCCTAAAAGCTGTCAGAGAAAAGCACCAAGTAACTTACCAAGGCAAACCTGTTAGAATAACAGCAGATTTCTCAGTATAAACTTTAAAAGCCAGGAGAGGTTGGAGTGGTCTTCAAAGTCTTAAGACAAAACAATTGTTAACTGAAATGCCTATATCCTGAATAATTATCCTTCAAAATTTACTGTGTAATAAAGACTTTCCATGACAAATAAAATTTGAAGAAATTTGTTGCAACTAAATGAGCACTACAAAAAATTCTTAAGGTTCTGCTAGATAGAGATTGGGATGATAACTACAGCAACAAAAGAACTGAGCATTCCAAAACTAATAATCTAATGATGCAGCTCAACATAGTAGTAAAGCAAGAGAAATCCAACTCAAAAAATAATAGAAGGAAAGAAATTATAAAGGTTAGAGCAGAAATTAACAGAGCAGAAATCAGAGCAGAAATGAACAAAAGTGAAGCTAAAAAACCTGATCAATTGAAACAAAAAGCTGATTCTTTGAAAGAATAAACAAGATTGATAAACCTATAGCTAAACTTAAAAAAAGAAGAAATGAGAAAAGCTTTATCAATGCAATTAGAAACAAAGAAGTGAAGTTACAGTAGACTGCACCAACATCCAAAGTATTATAAGAAGCTACTTCAAAAATCTATACTGTAGTGAATAGAAGAATCTAGAAGAAATGGATTTTCTAAATATATGTCAATGTACAAAAGTGAGGCAAGAAGAAATAAAACTCATGGATAGACCAATAACCACTTTCCAATTGTACCAGAAGTTTGCATCAAGGCTTTAACATATGAGCCTTTGGGAAACACTCCAGATTCAAACTGGACCATTTTGCCAGATTGGTGTCTCACAATGTTAAAACATGAAACTATGAATTAAGGAGGCAAGTGGCAAAGAAGTTGGTTTTATTTGAAAGAACAAAGGGGAATAAAGTTCTGCTAAGGGGTCTTGAATTGGGTTGCTAATGTGGCTCTATCCAGGGACTTGCCAGTGATTTTAATTTGTATATAATTCATTGATTAGGGTTACTTTCCATGATTCTCTGGGTTTGAATTGGTTGCATGGAACACAGACCATATGTATGAGGCTCATGTCTAGGAACTTCACAGTAATTTTACTACACATTCTGGTTCGGGTGACTTTGCATAGGCATGTGTGTTCCCAGGGTTCTTTGGGTTTAAAATGCATGCGATGCAATCTGTATGTGTATGCTCTTGATGAACTTTGACCTTGAGCTGGTCACCTCTCAGCAATGTGGACCCTTGCAAGTGTTACCAGGTCCCCATGGGGTATGGCAGGCATGAGATGCTTGTTTGTCATCCTTTCTGACCATTTCCATCATGCCCTCTTCTCTGACATCCCACTCATGTTTGTCTATCTACTTCTCAAAACTGGAATATCCAGACTCGTCATGTATTACGCAAAGACATAAAGGACCGAAAAAGCTTATATTGAGAGTTCCTTACCTAGTGTCCTGTTTATGTGACCTTGCTCAGTTTCTGTGCAACTCTAATTTATTTATTTATTTTTCTTGGTACTGGAGATCAAGCCTAGGGCTTTCACACTGAGCTGTGTTCTCAGCCCTTTTATGCTGGTTTTGCTTTGAGATAGAGCCTTGCTAGGTCACCACACCCTTTAATTTCATCGTGAGTGCTAGATGACACACCCACAAGTGCTGTGACATTGACAAATGCTGTGACATTGACTGGAAGGAACCATAAAAAGAGGAAGAAGGAGGTGGTGCCTAAATCCTGGAAAAATCTCTGCCTATCCTCAGAAAAGATATGAATATCCTTTCCTTTTATAAGCCTATCCTTTCCTCTTATTTCTTTTATTTTGTATCCATGACTTCTCCACTCATAATGGGTTGAGAAGCTAATTTGTGAGCCTAGCATCTGCTTCTCCTAGTCTCTAGACAGGAGTCAATCTGCCTTAATTGTTTAATGTTTCCTCAGTCTCCTCTATTGGTTTTATGATTCCAAGAAGAAAAAAAGACCCAGTTCAGTCCAAATATTGGCAACAAAAAATGAACAATTATTTCAGAAGAAAAAGTCGGAATTTATAGATTTGCTTTCTCTATACACTGACTTTTTATATTTTCCTAGATGAATCAAATATTTAGTTATGTATTGTCCATTTGTTTGCAAATCAACTTGTATATACAGTTTTGTGTAGGCCTGTGGGTGTTTTCCCAACACAATGTATTTCTGAAAGATGGCTTAACCATGTGAGCAGTATCCTACATCTTTTGATGTAATTTCTATTTAGGTTGAACTCCGAAGTAAATATAGAATTGCAACTAGGATCCCGTTGAATTTGCCTAAACTGAGGAGGGAAGAGAAGAAAAAGAAATCAGAAAAAAGCACCCGCAGGACAAAAAAGTAGCTGCTATTTTGAAAAGAATTCATTTCTTTCTCTGTAGGCCTACAAGTGTGGGTGGGGTTTCTCAATTCTGCAATTGTTGTAAATAAATTAGCTGTGAAGCAGTCACAGATTTTCCCTCCTTAGTCCTCTAAATTACTTCAAGTGTCAAGCTGAGAATTCTGTGGGGCTTTTAGCAATAGCACACTGTTTCATATTATAATTTTTAAAAAGCAAAGACAGGAACAACCCAAATAATTCCATTTACATCTGAATTAAATTCCTCAGGCATTTCCTGGATTTTATTAGCGATTCACTGAGAAGCCTACTATTAGGAAGGAAGGAATAATTACAAAAGAAAAAAAGGGATAGGAGTAAAGAGGCACTGAATTCATAATGCAGGATTTGGCTGACATGGTTGCTTTTGTTGCTTAGAAGGTCATGTATAAGATTTAAATTTTTCAGATTAATTTTCTATGGCTGAAACTATTTTTAAATGTACTATGCTAATTGTTCATTTACAGAAGTTAAATCAATAATATTATAGATTTGTAAATTATCTTAAAGATATTTGTGGATAATTTCTAAGTTTTTTCATTGACCCAAGTCTCATAAAGCTTCTTACTGTATGTAATAATAATAATAGATGTTTATGAAAGGAAAACAATCATACCCATTAACTGTATAACATTGCACAAGTTAACTTTTCTAGGCCCAAGTTCCTCATCTGCAAAATGAGGACTCTGGCCTAAATTATTTTTTAATATTCACTTCTGTTCTAATTCTGTGGGATCAGTAAAAATGAGAGAAATGATCTGATATGTAAGTGGAAATTATCTCTTGGGATTTAAAGCTATCATTGTAATGGTGATTTAGAGGTTGCTTTGACTCTTCAGTGGGGCCTCCACATGCCTACTGGTTAACTAAATGTGTTAACCATTTCCCAATTTGTGGGCCAAAATATCCAGTACTCACAATATAAAGGAGAAGAGATTTATTTTGGCCCAGGGTTTTGGTGCCTGGCTGACTGGATCCAATGCAGAAATGACATGGTGGAAGGGTGTGATTCAGAAAAGCTGTTCAACAGACAGCAGTCAAAAAGCAGAGATAGAAAAGCAGAACCTGGGAAAGGAATGCACTTTTCCAGCCATAACCCTGTATGTAGCTCACCTTCACCCAGACCCCTGTCCACACAGCACACTCAGCTACTGAGCTCACCGCTGTTGAGTATTGCACTCCTTTAATCCTTTCATTTTCCAAACTATGAGAAAAAAGCACACCTGTTCAAAATAAAGGGTGAACCCAGAGACATCAAGTGCAGCAAAAGCAAGACTTTTGAATTCCAATTTTGCAAGAATGGGTGTCTGGTTAAAGATTAAAGGTGGGCACCCTCAGTTCACTTTCAGCAAGCAGTTTATCCACATTGACATGCAATTTCCTCCCTGAGTTCCTCATTTGCTGCACATTATGAGATTACGTCCTTCTCATTATTATTATTTTTTTTTACAATATAGCTTCCCATCTCCCTTTTTTAGTTTATTTCCCTTAGTTTAATTTTAACTTTATTTTTAAATTTACATAGCACATTCCTTTCCCCTTCCTACCTTTTCTTCTCATCCCTACTTCCCTTTTCCCTCTCCACAAAGCCCATCTTCTTACTTTCTTCCACATCTCTTACATTTTTTATGGTTTGGTTTTCTCATATTAGAGAAACCATGTGATATTTAGCCTGCTTGGTCTCATTCATTTCTTTGAGCATAATGGTCTCAGTGTGCATCTGTTTACCTATAAAATGACTCAAATTTGTGATTATGACAGTAATACTCCATTGTGTACATGTACCACATCTTCTTTATCAAGTCATCTGCAGTTGGGCATATTGGCTTCTTTCAAGATTTGTCCACTATAAATTTTTCTTGTAACTCAGTATATCTTTATTGAGATTCTTTAACATGGACACAACCACCAGTGCACATACGAAAAAACTATACCCGGGCTGTACCAAGCCACCCAAAATTATCAGCCGTCAATAGACTCCAACCGCTATTCCTGCTTTAACAGTAGGATAGGTATCAGTATCAGTTATAAAACTTAAAACATACTGGCTATTGATATATTATAACAAGTTGTCAGGTCATACAACCATTATACTCTTAACATAAGATATGTGATCTATACTACTAATGAAGCATCTATACAGATTGTCTAGGAATTTATTAGAGGATATTGTTAACAGCAGCACTATTATTGTTGATAAGGTAAAAAATATGCTTTAATGTCCATGTCTAACTAAATAACAAAAAATTGTTTATTCCAAACAGGTCAAGCCATATGGCCATGAGTTATCAATAATTTATACTATTAATAAAAGTGGTGGGGTTAGGAGGTGAGTGGACTGAGACTGAGGGTTAGCTTTGGAGGTACAATAGAAAACAGAATATGTAGGTTAAAGAAAAGTGAGATAGAACTCCTATTTTAGGTTAGAAAAGAATGGATATGCTTAAGCAATAGATACAAAAGTAAGATGGATCAAGGAGAGTTATGAATGAAATACAAAAATTATGTCTCCAGAAGCTATAGAGAGGCTTTCCAAAAAGGGCATAAGTGACTACTTGAAGGACAAAGAAACACAAAAAATTACAAACGGCAAAAGAAAAAGCTCTCTGCAATCAATAGCAGAAAAAAACTTAAGTCCAAAATACCTACACAGAACCATTAAAGAGAGCCCGCTGCTGCCCACCCCTTCATTCATGCATTTTTGAATGGGTATATCCTATACCTTTGATCTTGCTGACCAAGGGGGAAGGTGAAACCAGTTCCCTCTCTCCTTGCCTCAGTTTGCAAAGATGTACCGCTCTGAAGTATCTCGCTGGGCTCCTGTGTTGCCGGGATGGGAAGATGAGACGTCTGCTTCCTGAAACCTGCTCTGGATTGTCTCAAGCCTTTCAGAAGGTCCTTAGTCCCCTTTCCCTTCTCAGTTGCCACCACGCTTTCCTCCCTGTGGAAGGGCAGGTTCTCAGATTCACTGGAGTGTGACCTGTGGATTGGGTATTTCCTGGGACAAATGAAAGAGCACTGTCAAATGCCTCCTTGAGTCTGCTCAGAAGGCTGTTTGGCTGGAACTTGCACCCTGCCCTTGTACCTCACAGGCCGTTAACCCTCCTTTCTGCAACGGAACAGCTGGGCTTTGGGCACACTGCATTGCCATTAGTGTCTCTGACGCCTTCTAGGCTACTGTCCTGGCCATAGTTCTCTTGCTGCACTGTCAGCTTCCAATTAATATTTTATATTAATTAATATTCCAATTAATATTTTATATTGTAGTAGTGTATCTGTAATTGTTAGATGAAATGTTCTGTGAATATGTTGGGTATATTGTATCTAATTTAACTGTGATATTTCTTCAATGATTTTCTGTCAGGATGATCCATCCATTGATGAAAGTGGGGGGATTTGATATATGCAACTATTATTGTGTTTGTATTGTATTGTATTCTCTGTTTTTAGATCTACTAGAGTTTGCATTATATATTTATGTAATCCAGTTTTATATTCATATATATTTAAATGTTTTCTCATGCTGAGTAGATCCTTTTTATCACTGCACAATGGCCTTGTCTTTTAATAGTTTTTAATTTAACTTTTTCATATGATGTAACCAGTGCTTCTCTTAATTCCTTTTGGTTTTTGCTATATAGAATATCTTTTTCCATTCCTTCACTTTTGTTCTGTGTGTGTCTTTACTAATGAGATGAGTTTATTATAGAGAGTGTGTAGTAGGATCTTATTTTATCTATTCTGCCAGTTTATATCTTTTAACTGAGAAATTTAATCTGCTTACATTCAAGGTTATTAACTTAAATTTTGTTGTTTACGGCTTCACATACATTCTTTAATTCATTCTGTCATTGTTGATCTAATCATTTGTTGATTTTCTCCAGTGATAAATTTTAATATCTTTCTCCCATTTGTATATATATTCTCTACTACTGTGCTTTATACTTTCATGTATTTTCATGATGGTAGTTACTATCCTTTTATTTCTAGATGTATGACTTCCTTAAGCATTTCTCCTAAGTCTAAATCCAGGTGTAATTAATTCCCTCAGCTTTTTCTTATCTGAGAAGGAGTATTTCTCCTTCATTTCTAAAGAGTAGGTTTTCTGGATATAGTATTCTTGACCGTTTTTTTCTTTCAGCACTTTGTATACATCACCCTATTCTCTCCCAGATGTCAGTTGCTGCTAAGAAATCTGATATTGGTTTAAAGGAAATTCCATGACTTGACATTTTCTCTTGCTATTTTTGGAATTCTCTCTTCATTTTTGAGTCTTGACAGTTTTAAATGTATTTTGGAAAGGACTTTTCTGTGTTGAGTCTAATTGGAAATTTTTTGAGACTTGTGGATCAGAATGTCTACATCTTGCCCAAGATTTAGGAAGCTTTAAGGTATTATTTTATTAAATATGCTTCATGTACCTTTTCTTATATTTTCTCACTTGGTACTCCTATCATGTGAATATTTGTTCACTTAGTTGTCTTCCATAGCTCTTGTAAGCTTCTTTCTTTTTTTTTCATTTTCTTTGACTGTGTTAATTTAAAAGACCTGTCTTAAAGTTCAGAAGTTATTGGCTCTCATTTGCATTTTTAAATATTATTAAATTTTGGTCATTGAGTTCTTCAGCTTCAAAATTTCTTTGTGGACTTTTTTAATGAGTTTGATCTCTGTTGACTTTCTCGTTCAGATTATGATATTTTCCTAATACATTTGAGTAGTTTGCCTATATTCTTTCGTGCTTTTGTATCTCGCCAATCTTACTTGTAGTCACTATTCTGAATTTCTTTTAGGCATTTTGATATCCATATTCTCCTGATTTTTCATTTTGCCTGTGTTCCTGTGTGGATAAGTATACTTCCATTTAAACAGTTTTTTTCTAGATTTATGGATGGTTTTATTTATTTATTTTTTTCAGGTAGAGATTTTTCATGTAGACAGATGCTAGATTGTCAGGTATGGTGTGTTAGCTTTAATTCTGGATGCGCTTTGTAATGTAGGCTCTACGCAGTGTCTCCAGCTGTAATCTTCACAGCAGTGTTTCTGCTATGACAATGGCCTGTGCCGTGGGTATTTGTTACTATGGTATCATGATGTAATGTTCCTCTCCACTGCCTGGCAGCTTGCAGAGCCAGGTTTGGACATGTGTGGGTGCCGTGGGCCAGCTGGCTATGTGGAGGGCTTATGGGGTAGCAGATGAAGCTATTTCCATACAGGTATTTGGCAGACATTGATGTTGTAGGCTGGCTACAAGCATATAGGGATCTATAGGATTGACCAACCATGTGGTGGGCTTTACGGGGTATGGGATCACCACGTGGATATTTGTCTGGCCAACCTTGGGTTCACTGTGCTTGAATGTAGGCAAGCTGGCTGATTGACAGGCACTTGAAAGTTGAAGCTGCTACCTGTCTGTTTCTCCCACTAGTTACAGTTGCATGTGGGCGTGTCAGCTTGGCTGGCAATGCAGCAGACCTCTTAAAGGGGTGGTACTGGGCTTGAATCACTGTTGAGTGAATTCAGATGTGCATGGGTACATGGCCTGGCCTGTTTTGTTTGAGGGGCTCCCCTAGTGGTGGGTCCACTGCCTTGTGTTATGGCAAGTGTACACAGGTGCTGCAGGTTGGCTGGCTGTATGCAGACCATTGGCTGTTTGTTAGCTTCTTATCTCTACAACTCCACCTGTTCTTTGGGGAGGGGTGGGGCACATATGGCTTTAATAGCTGGGATCTTGATTTCTTTTCTGGGCCTGGGTTCTGAGCAGATGGGATTGTGGTACTGCAGCTACCTGTGTGAGCATGCTAGAATGATAGTTGAGTCTCAAGAATGGAGACTCAGGGCAGAGTATACTCCAGCAAAGGATCTCATTTCAGTATGGTGCTGAGTATAGTAGCTGTGTGTTGGGAGATGGAAGTTTTACAATATGGCCTTCTGCTGTGGCTGTGTGAACTCTGGGCAACTCTCCAAACTGTAATTGAGGCCTCTGAGCGAAGGACACTAATATGTGGGAACATCCCTGCTCCTTGAATATTGTATATCTAACAGTGGAACAATAGTAAATCAGAAACTTTCACTACAATATCATACTGAATTACAGAGGAAGACTTAATAGTGGGCCTGGGTCGTTCACAATGACTTCAGTATAATTATCTTGGATACATCTGGTTGGGAGGCAATAGAGATCACTTGTGACCACTGATTGTGTGTGTGTGTGTGTGTGTGTGTGTGTGTGTGTGTGTGTGTGTGTGTGTGAAAGATCTTTCTACTTAGTTTCTTTGCCAACTTAGAATTTAGGACTTAGTATCTATGCCATTGTTTTTCTTACTGAAAAGGTTATAGAAACAGTGAATTATCTAGGGATGTCTGTACACCTTCTCTTTTTTTTAGGCTATATTTTCAGTTGTTTCTTTGCAGGGCCTGTGAGTTTGCTATTTATTCACAAGGAAGTCAGCAAAAAACTATTTTTTATTATATCAGAAACATTACCATCCACATATATCATATTATTTCTATCCTAAATTTAAGATATTTGATCTGATAATACTTGTTTTATTTGAGTTTGATCTAAGGTCAATTATATACATTTCCCACCAGATATTTTGACTTAGAAGAATTTCTGAAGCAATTTGAAAGCTATAAAGAATTATCTACCAGAAAACTCCATTAAATGTGCATGTCATGATTTTCATTCAAAATTCTGAGATTTCCTGAGGTTTCTGAAATCTTCATGTCGACAATATTTGTAGAAAAATGTTTTGGTGATGAGTAGAAGTATTTTCCCAAATGACAAGAAGATTCACAAATTCATTAAAACCTAGTTTTTGTCATTCTAGGATAATTTATGCTTCTGTAATCCTTTTTTATTCAGTTTTAGCTTTTATCACATAGTGATCTGAACCGATTTGTCTCTTTAATAGTAGCTATTTTTTGGAACTTTTTGGAAACTTTTCTATGTGAAAATGGTATATATATATATATATATATATATATATATATATATATATATAGTCCCTAATTTAAGTCCCAACTGAAATACTGCCTCCTACAAGAGACCTGATTTATTTCAAGAAAAGAAGGAAACTATTAATAAACATAGCTTTTTTTCTTTCTTTTTTTATATGGTGAATTAAACTCTAAGCCTTTGCCCTGAGCTATATTCCCAATCTTTTTAAAAAAATTAAGGCTTAGAAAATACATTTTAATTTTTTAGTTTGAAAATATTTTTTCTCTAAAATTCTTTTATTAGTATGTGTTTGCAGTACAAATGATTATGTTCAACTTGAGGAACTGGTGCATATACATATTACATTTTGATCATTTTGAGTTTCCCTCCCTCTTCCTACCCTCTCCCGCCATATCAATATTTATTCTTTTCACAAAACCTATGTCCCTGTTTCCTACCATTACTCTTTTATTTTGGTCTTTTTCTTCTTTATACTTTGAGTTTCTCCTATTAGAGTAACCATGGGACATATAATGTCTGTGTCTGATTCATTTCACTAAGCGTAATGGTCTCAAGATACGTCCATTTTCCTATAAATGTCTTCAATTTATCTTTATTTGTGGCAGAATAATACTCTATTGTGTATATATTTGCTACATTTTAAAAATCCATTCATATATTGATGAACATATTGATTACTTCTAAGACTTAGCTATTATGAGTTGTGCAGCTATAAACATGTCCAGCCATTTTTTTTTTTTTTTTTAGTTTTTATTGTGAAGCAGTATGTTGCTAAACTGCTAATGTACATAGTTGGGTCTTGAGCTTGTGGTCCTTTTGTCCCAGGCTCTGAAAGTTAAGGGATTATAATAACACACTACCATACTATGTAGTGCTGCCTGGCCTCAAACTCATGGCAGTCCTCCTGCCTCAGCCTCCCGAGTTCTGGGATTACAGGCATGTGGCACCACATCATGAATTTACCTTTTGCACATTAATTTATTTCTTAAATTCTATTGTTGTGGTCAATGAGGCCACATCACATGAGTTGCAATATGTCAAAGAATGATAATTCCAGGTGTTGGAAGGAGAGTGTGAAGTAGAGGTCAAGAGAATGCCCCTGAGAACAAATTTTGTCCCTTACTCTCAACTCCTTATCAGCTATCTATCTGCTCTGGTGTCTCTATCGCCTAAATAGATTGAACAGTAAGAAGGTTTCTCAGTGTGGGTCTCTCTGTGTGAAAGTCAAGCGAAGCAAGGGAGAGTTCAGACAAACTCCTCACACTTTGTACTACTTCTCTTACTTTTCTGTGATATGCTTTCAGGTTTTTTTTTTTTTAAATAAACCAATATACATAAAAAGTGGTCTGTTAATTAAACAAAAGATGGCTGTTCTTAATCTAGTCATGACATCTATTCACTTTTTAACCATGGTTTTTTTATTACTCCATAATCTTCCAGTTATAGCATGATTTCTAGTCCAGATTAATGTTTCCCCCTTAAACTTATATAGCTTTTATAATCTGTGTAATAAAATTGGTATTTCATAGTTCTATATAATGTTAGAGTTTTAAGGACCTTAAAGGTCAGCAATGGTATTGTTTTAATTTTCTCATAAGAAACTGAGGCAGAGAAAGGCTAATCAACTGTCCAATCTTATACACTATATTAAATACTTTTCTTTGGTTTATTACTAAACTGGAAGTCTGTTGAATGATATATTGAAAATCTTATTCTCATTTTCTGAAAAGTTGCAGGTGGAACATCATAGCTGTTAGTTTTTATGTGGACATTTATGGAATTAAAACTATTACTATATATAATTTAATATGTAAATTTTGGTATTCTTATTCTGAGGGTCTATTACTTTTGTGAGGCCACAGATAGTTTCCTGTTCATGTCTTTGGATGGAATCTCCAGTTGACTGCCAATAATAAAACATTAGTATCCTTTTACATGTTTCTTTGGAGGTTCTATTTGATTGTTTTTCTTAAAAATATTATGACTCCCTAGTATAAAATAAGTTTTTCCTTCATTAATTTGGGCAATTGCTTGAACTGATGAAAAAGAAAAAGTGGCACATATACACAATGGAATGTTATGCTGCCATAAAGAAAGATAAATTTGAATCATTTGTGAGAGAATGGATACACTTTGAGACCATAATGTTTCACCAAGTAAACCAGACGTTAGAGGTGAAGCATAGCATCGTCTCACTACATGAGAAACTAAGAGCAAAACGAAGGAAAAATAGGAGACAGGGAGGTAGACTTCCCAGAAGTTGGAAGAGGACCTGAGGATGGGGGGAGCGGTGAACAGGGTAGGGGATGGAAAGGGGACATTAAAAAGAAGATCAAAATGGGATATGCATATACATCAATTCTCCAAGCTGTATGTATTCAATGTATAAATGAATATGTATCACAAACATATATAGAGACATATATATCACAAACATATGCAGAGAAAAAAATTAAAAAAGAAAAAATTCTCTTAAAATTTAGTTTTTTCTCTCTAAGATTTGTTTATTTATTTTCCAAGCTACACAAAACCCAAGGGGCTCAAGTTAACTTTGAGTCCTGAATATGAACCAAAAGAAAAAAAATATTATGAATTAAAAAAAACCAACTAGCCAGACTTTTTTTTAACTTGAAGAATCAATTCTAGATCACCAAGACTTGATCAGACCTATAATATTTCATGTAAATTTATCAGTTGGAGTCTTGGAGCTAATTGCAAGCGCTTACCTCTAACTAGCATGTTATTTGACACCCCCTAATCTCCAGTAAGGAACAATCCATGTTCTCTACTGTCGCTTTCCTTGCCTTGATCCCGGTCTGTCTCTGTCTCAGCTGCCTTCAGGCTTCTTAGACTTGTTGTCATACACTTACAAGAGTCATTTTATTTTAGAAAAAAACACCAGTGCGTACTAAACATCTTATTTTTACCCCATAGACATTCCTAACTATTATTCATCATTATTTAACACTCTCCCATACCTGGTGATTACCAAGCCGTGTCAGTTATTTTCTCTAAATATCCTTTAAGTTTGTCCTCTGGGGATCAAGTGGAGTGCAGGGCCTTATGTGTCCAGTAACTGACATCACCACCTCTGCTCATTGTTTTGTTCACTGAGGTAACCATTAGTTGTATTCTGGAAAATGTTTTGAAAAAGAAACAGTGAATTAAAAATAAAGAAGTAGAGAATTAATGGAGTATGAATCCGTGACTGGAGCAGATATGGTACCAGAGGACCTAGACCTTTTATGATGAAGAATTTGGGCAGGTTATATGGTAAAGAACTTGAGCTCTGAAGATGGACAGACCTTACTGAATGCCTGTTCCCAACACTTACTATGAAAATTTCAGCTGTACCATTATTTCTAGTTCTGAAAGCTTCTTAACCTCTAAGACTTAAATTCTTCATCTGAAAATTCGGCATAATAATAGTATTTATTTAGTGCTTAATTCATACTATCCCCATCCAAATCTACACAGTGAGCGCTGACTATGGGAGACCTTGTTTTTGCTAGTTATTAATGGACTGAAGATCACTTGTTCATGTATAGATTCCTTAATGATCCTTAGAAACAATGGGGTAACACTAGAACCAACTAGAGTTGGCATTTAGTACAGATACACTCTCTTATTAGGGACAGTAATGAAAGAGGAAGCATATCTGAATATGAAAAAAAAAACATGGAGCATTTGAGTTTGCTGATCCTGTTTCTAACGTTGCTTGTTTTGCTTTTGTGTGCTGATGGCACCACTGTCCTGTTTGCTAGCTCTTGTACAGACGTTTGTGGGGCTTAATGCTAACAAAATATAGCAACAAAATATAGCCTTCAGAGATCGGGCTTGGGATGACAGAAAGCATGATAATAACTCATTATTGTCGTCTGGATAAAGTCCAAATCCAACAGAAGACGATAAAGAAAGAAATGGAACTAGCTCTGCTTGATTGCAAAGTCAGGTTACATAATTTGTTTTAAAATAGCACTAGAAATTTCTGTAATCTGCAGGGTGAAATGCCAATAATTTTACTGATTAAATTCTATTTTCCATTTACTTTTTCTAATCAAACACATTGACTGTACTAAATCTTCACATAATGTGCTCTTTAGAGAACATTAAAAAAGATGTCCATGGAGCGCTTAATCAAGGAAGGAAGACTAAAATATGTTACTGTTCCTTTCTGTTCTTGTATGGGAAGGAGTATTTACTTATGTATTCAGTCACTGATTTTCTAAATGCATTGCTTTCTTCTTTTTATGTCCCTAAGCATTATATATCCATTTTTACTGTATATTTCCAGTATTAATTTTAATTCACAATAAAGTTAAGGTAGAAAAAATTCAGCACTAGAGTTTAAGCATCTTAACTCCCAGAATCGTGACGTTTTCATTTTCCTGTTAGTATAGCAACCAGAGAACAATATTGATGGGTGAACAGCATTTTTGGAAAATGTTTATATGGATGTGGAGAGTGGAGAGTACATGAACTAATGAAGATCTACTCTTAGTGATCATAGAAATCAATTGATACCTTTAGTAACTGTCATTATCATTGCTCTTAAAATGTTATTTTTCAGTACACTACTTATAAGTCCTGTCATAGGTGAAATGGTTGAGTAAGTAAGACACATGGGATTGGGAAAGGGCTTGAGGACAAGGGACAACATAACTTATTTAAAATACTATCAGGTAGACTGGAATTTGACCTTCTACATGGAATTAACACCAGCTGGCAAAAGCTGATAATGGAATTTATGGACACTTCACTTCCGTGGTTGCTGCCTTTGAATATGAACCAGTTAATGTCATCTCATGCAGCATCCAGAACTGAATGTAAAACCCAATGGGTTGGGTCTGGAAGAATGGCACAGCAGCTACAGTGCAAGTTCCACAGTTCAATTCCCCAGCACCATGTAAAGCCAGGTGTGCTGCTGCACGCCTGTAATCCCAGCACTTGGGAGGCTGAGGCAGGAGGATTGCCGTGAGTTCAAGAATACTCTGGGTTATTAGTGAATTCAGGACCAGTCTGGGCTACAGAGTCAGACTCTGCCTCAATAAACAAACAGACAGACACAACCAACCAACCAACCAACCAATGGGTTGACCAGCAGAGGCCCAAAGAGAGCTGAAAGCTCCCTGATCTGTTCAACTCAAGACAGCCCAACTCAAGACTTTTTGGCATTCCCAACTCACAAACTCAACTCTCTTTTTTAGAGAGGCTACTGGTGAATCTTTACCCTTAAATGTTTTAAATTAATTGCAACATAAGAATCCTTAAAAAAATTGAGTGCATTACTCAACCCATATAGTTTGTGTGGAATGTTATCACTGAGTAACAGCAAAACAGAGTCAAAAACAGAGTCAAATGGATGTGGGCTTGTAAATAAGATTAATATCCATAGCTTAATGCCTCTTTTATCTTATTTTGAGATAGCAGATAGAGGCTATATTTCTTGTGAAATTTTATGTAAGAAACAGAAACACGTTTCAATGAAATAGTCCCCTGTGGCTTCAGGTGGATAGATTAGATAATCATGGGTACTGTGCAACTGAGAGAAAAAACTGCATATAAGATAATGTAATGATTAAGCTCACACTTCCTGCCATCTTCTTGCTCGAATTGCAGAGACAGTGTTTGACGTGTACTGTTGTGATCCGTTCTCCATGCTGCAGGCAGAGATACTGCTTTGATGCAAATCTGACTTCCATTCCCTTCTCTTGCCACGTGTAGATCCAGGTATACATGCTTAAGAAATGAAAACAAAACAACATGTAGGGACTTCTGTTTTTCTTTGGAAAAATGTCAGAATACTTAACCCACTGGCCTAGGCTCCATATAGAGTTTGAACCCTACCGTGCTTTTCTGTCATTTAGTACCAACCCTCTTTATCCCAGGCCCACAATAAGAGGTTCTGTTCTCCCTCATCACATTATTGTATTTGTTACTATCTGTCTGCAATACATAATAATTGTATTCGACTTCTGTTTTTAATGCTTCTGATAATTGCCTTCATATTTCTTAATAATATGTACATATCACAGCTTCTTAATTTCTCAATTTTAGACATTTAATTTTCTTCATAACTGATGAAGATTAGCTTATTTGCATCTTTTATTCCTCCCAGCTTGTGATAGTTACACCATTTGAAATTTTTCTACTTTGTTTATAACTAAATAATACTTAGAAACCTATTCCTTAAAAGTAAAAATTATGTATGATCTATGACATATTTCTCACCTGGAGTAATATCTTTTAACTTTTTATCTTGCAAGGTAAAAGTATTAATGTTCCTTACGAAGCTCTATTTTTTTCTGTCCTTCTCTATTGCTTACCTCTGTCAGTTATATCTGTCTCTTAACATTTTTATATTCTCTTCTGGAAGGACAATTATATCTTCTGTGTTTTATTGTGTTGGTGATAAAAGGTGAAGATTATTCACCCTATTATGATATCAGAGTTCCAAAAATAAGAAAAAAACAAAAAGAAAAACAAACAAACAAAAAAAAACAAACAAAACTAAGTCAGAAGAAATGATGAAAGGAAAAAGAACCCTGGAGTATGGGTGAAGGGTATGCAGGTGAAGGACCAGGAGGGATCCTGTTTACAATAAGTAGTTTGCATTTCATTCTCAAAATGTAAGGAAGTTCTAGATAGATTTTAAGCAGGGGAGAGATCTAATCAGTCTCTGTTTTTTTGTGGTATATGTACACAATGTAATACTAATCAATAAAGACAGTTTCGAGGCTTTTGTAGTTAAATGGTCGCAACTTGAGACCATCATGCTCAGTGAAGTGAATCAAAGAAGGTTAAATACCAAATGGTTTCTCTAATACGAGAAATCCAGAATACAATCATTTTATAGAACTAATAGGGTGTGGATAGTGGGAGTTAGAAGGGAGGAGGGATAATGGAGGAGGGTCAGAACTGGGGAGGGAAATGGGTTGTAATTTTGATATGGTATATATGAGCACAAAATACTCAAATTAAATGTAAACATTATGTATTGCATATGTACATGTTAATAAATGGGAAAAAGGAAAAAATTAGTCTGCCAGAATGTGTAGAGTGGACTACAATGGGATAAGAGTGGAAGGAATTGCAGTAAATGGTTACTAAGTTGTTGAGTAGTGCAACTCAGATACAGGGAGTCGGTATAGGTGGCAGCGATGCAAGGGAGTGGACATCCTATGGGTATCTTACTGAAGTGAGCCTGATGAGTGGGAGGTGCTTGGCATAAGGATGGATGAGGAAATGGAGGGAGATGAAAAGAAAAAGAACAGTGCTTTGTAAAAGTTAGAGCTTTGAAAAAAACTGGCCTTGGTGAATGATGAAATTTTACCATTTATTCCTTTTGCCTTAGCCTATGATGGTTGCTTCAGTTAATCATAGGCCACTATTTCTCTATGAGATTTTTCACCTTTGGGTTGAGCAGAAAAGGAAGGAAATGAAAGTGAGATAGAAAAAGAAGAAATAGCTTTGTAAGGAAGTTATTTTTAAATGAATATAAGTTTTAGGATCATATTAGACTACAGTTGGTGCTAAAGCAAATTATGATTATCCATAGCATTTTTGGGGCTTTATGCTTTTAAAGTTATTTCCTATAAGCTTCAAGGGTATTGACCTATGTCCATGTTACTGTGTTTAGTAATGATTACAGAAAGTGTTAGGTGAACTTAAAGGAAACAGACATCTGAATTTGAATATCTGCTTTCTATGGACAGGTTAAATTAACAGAGCAAGAGGTTTGCTGTGGTTGTGGTATTGCAAGTGTTTTAGAACAAAAGTAATTCCAACATTATCCAGATGAATAGACAATAACAAAAATGCACTTATTTATAAGCAGGAGTAATAATTTAGCTGGCGTGTGCTTCCTGCTGTATTGCTATGAATTTTCTGTATGTGTGAAGCAAAACTCCCTGACCTGTGTACTTTGCAGCACTCATATGCATTAGGTATACCTTTAAAGTTAGTCATCTTCTGAAAGAAGGAAGCTGGTCTTGGGCCTGGTTCTTTGTCATTTTTCTTAGTGACTTAAATGATGGAACAGAGACCATGAGCATCATGATTATAGGTAGATGACATCAGGTCTTTGTTTTAAGCACAGTGTTAGAATTCAAAATAATTGTGATCAAACATAAAAGAGCCCAGAATGTAGTGATGTTTTAGTGGAATACATGAGCTATTGATAGAAAAGACTTAGACTTTAAGTGTGAAGGGTCTGTAGAGTGAGGCACTGTGGTATGGCAGTAATACTTGTTGGAAAATCCCCCGGAAGTAGATGCCACTTAAACCTCTTTAGCACAGCACCGGGTGTCATGTGCCTCTTTCTAGGTATGATACAAGGAAGGTGGTATTATTTGGTAGAAATGAGCCTAGCTAAAATTCTGCTTTATTGAGAAGTTATTGTAATGAATTAGACAACAGTAATGAAGCAGGCATTAGTTAACTTATTGCCAACTGTAGGAATGCTTATACTGTATATTGGTAATAAGTCAGCTGATATTAATTGCAGATACTGTTTCCAAAGGTATTAAGTTCCACACTTGGGAAGGGCAGTTAATGTATTAGTTTTTAGTATCTGAACTCAGTTGCTAATATAAAAACTGGATGCATTTCATTCTGCTGTCCATGTCAGCAGCAATCATGTTCACTTCAGCATTCACTTATTCGATGTGTTGTGGTATTTATTCTCATTTCCTTTTTGGCTAAAGGGGGGACAAAAAGACATTATCAGTGTGGCCGAGAAAATATTTGCTAGGCTGCAGGTTGAAGTTCGGTACCTCTATTTCTCTGATCTCTTAGTCTTTTTGCAAGAGCTGTCTTTTATTTTGGCAGACTTTCTCCAGTGCTTATGTGCTGCCTGGACCTTATCGATGGGCAACAGCAGAAGCCCCTTCCTCATTGCTGTCCAGACTAAAAATAGATCTCTTGTTGTGTAATGTTTTCATCTTTTCTGAGATACACCAGGGAACTCCAGGTGAATATGCCAATTATGTGTTTTAATATGAGCAATAAATCCTTTGAGACTGCAAATTTTAGGGTGTTTCATGCAGATTGTTTGTTGTTGGAATAATTTAATCCTTTGATCACTGAGAAGGATGGAAACTTAGAAATAACTTTCCGAGACATACACAATCCTTTGAATAGCTTTTCTGAAAGTGTTGGCAGGTTCTTCTTGGTTATTTGCGGGATGGGATGCTTAATTCTTAGGTAGCCCACTTCCTTGTTGGACAGGTTTTGTGTTATTCAGCTTCTCATTGCTCTGATAAAAACTTGAGATACTAAACTTACAAAGAGGAAAAATTTATGTTAGCTTACAGTTTTTTTCACAATTATAATTCTTGTTAGTATGTTTGTGATACTTAGTAATTACATTCACCTTGGAGAATTGATATATATACTTCTGTATCCTGATCATTTGTACTTCCCTCACCCTAACCCTCACCTGAAGATTTCCTTTGCTGAGCATAATGGTCTTTAGGTACATCCACATTTGACAAATCATTCAAATTTCTCTTTCTTTATGACACAGCAATACTCCATTGTGCATATATATTGTATTTTCTTTATCCACTTGTCTATCAATGAACTCATAGCCTGCCTCTAAGATTTAGCTATTATGAGCTCTGTTACTGTAAATATTGGTATGCATGCGTCATTGTAATAGGATATATTATCTCTTTCAAAAAGATATTCAGTATTTTCAGTTTTTTGAAGAATTCCACAGTGATTTTCATAGTCATGGTGCTACTTTACAGACCTACCAACAATGTAGAAGTGAGGACATGTGTATGTAGGGTGGGAGGAGGAACCATTTTGTACTATTTTACTGCTAAATAAAAGTGGGTAGTGCAGAATCCAAAATGTCATTAGGAGCACCGTATGGATGGAAAGCGTTCTTCATCACTGGTCATCAGAGAAATGCAAATATAAACAAGGTGGAGGTTTTACTCACTCCAGCGAGAATGGCCTATATCAAGAACTCAAAAATCACAATTGTTGGTGAGGGTGTGGAATAAAAGGAACTCTACTCCACTGCTGGTGGGAATGCAATCTGGTACAACCATTATGAAAAGCAGTTTGGAGATTCCTTAGAAAGCTGAGAATAGAAATTCTATTTGACCTAGCTACTGCACTACTGGGCATATTCCCAAAAGAAATAAAGACCACATACCGAAAAGACGCATGCAGATCCGCGTTCATAGCACCTCACAGTTTTATAGCTTTTAGTCCTTGTTGGGTAGAAACTTTGCGTTTGGGTGGGAGGCAAGGCAGCCTACCATGGAAGAAGGTGCCTAGAAGAGTAAAACCTTTCACTTCACAGAGGCATGGCCCCTGGGACTGTAATACTTCCCAGCAGACCCCACGTCTTAAAGTTTCCACTACTTCCAGATCACACTTCAGGTTGGGCACCAAGCCTTTAACATGTGGGTCTTTGGGGGACTTTTGCTAGTCTCAATTAGTTAAATTCTTACAATCTTTGGCAAATATTGAATTTTTTGAGGTTGATAACCCAAATTTATTGATTTCTTTCTGACATAAAGATAAATTTGTTATCATACCCCACTAGTTTTTCATAGATTGGCCCTGCCTGTCTTTTCAGCTTCACAACATGTGAGTGTAAGTCTTCCGGTAACCTCCGTCTCCAGCATGTGGGCTTGCTTTTACCTGTTCTATCTTTGTATTCTATTCCTTGGGGCCTTTGCACTTGCTATCTCATTAGCCTAGAAAGAAAGCTCTTTTCTTAATTTTTGTCTTTTATTAAATTAAGTTTATCTTTTTGGTTTCATCACTGTCATATTTTACTTAAGCCTTCTGTGGTGTGCACAATTAGGTCAAATCTTCCAGTTACACACTCCGTGCTTTTTTTTTTTTTTTTTGTAATGGGAATTGAACCCAGAGCTTTGCACTGAGGTACATTCCAACCAGTTTTTATTTTTTTTAATTAAATTTTGAGGCAAAATCTCATTAAGTTACTGGGTTTCCCAGATTGGGCTCAAACTTACAGTCATTTTGCCTTAGCCACCTAGAGACCTGGAATTACAAATCTATGCCATCATGCCAGGTTTGTGTCCTTTCTTTGTCATTTATATCACAATTATGAGTTTAATTCATCAATGATTAACAGATTAGTTAAATTCCTGCCACAGTGCTTTGGTTCCCTCTTCATTATTAGCACAGACACTGACATAAGGAAAGTAGGCCATAGTATTTGTCAAATGTATGAAAAAGCTGTTTGTCTGAATTTTGGATAAATAGTGACACTTCCACATGATAAGGTTTCAAAGATATTGAGACTGTTAGAATGTGTCCATGTCTTTTAGGAGAAATGGCTATGTAAGTCCTGTGTTTAGGTTATCTTTGATAAGACACAGCCCTTCATCACCCCGGTTTCTTGCTCTCTGGAAGCATCCAGGTTAGGCAGGGTGTTTTGGTAGGTGAATGCGATAACCACTACACTGTACTACAGGCAGGGTTTTTTGTGAGGTACGCAGTTCTGAAAATAGCATTCCCAACTTGTGAGAATATTTTTACATTCTAGAAGTTGATGTTAGAATAAGAAATAAGTTTGTTTTGTTTTGTGTTAAGTTAAACCAGTCTCCTGAGTATGATAGTTTTAGTGTTTGGTTCATATTATATATGCTGGTTTAATTTTTACATATGTTGTTTTTTGAAGAAAGGCTATAGCTCTTGTTTTCTGGCAGACTTTTTTCTAGGACTCAGATACAGATGGGCATGTGATCCTTTGCTCCACAAATAAGAGATGTCCATCTCTCTGAACTCTGAAACCACTCTGAAACTTTTTGTGTAAGTGAAACTGTGAGCTTTAAAACCATAATATGGAATTGATATACTGCAGTAAAAATGTATTTTCACCCTTATGTTTTAGTATGAAATAATGCAAATAGTGAGCAAGTGCAAATTAAAGACTTTAAATGTCATATGTTACTTAGTAGTTTTTATATTTAAACATCCACACAAATATATATCATATTAATAAATATTTGTTGAGTGTGTACTATTTATCAGATACTGAACTAAGTGGTATTTCTCTGCCTTGAGAAAATACCTGATATTTTGGGTTTTAAAGACTAACACATTTGGAAAGTACAAAGAATACATTTTTTTATGCTTTGCCCAGATATAACTACTGCTAAAACTTTGGTATACTTGTTTACTTTAAAAATTTTGTCCAATAAATATTGAGTGCGTATATTTGCTATGTGCTGTTCTAGAAACTAGGAATGTACCAGTTAGCTCCACAGATGAAATTCTTGTACTTACAGGCATATAACCTGGTGAGGGAAGATAAAAAGTGAATGAAGTAATTATTCTGTCAATTGGTAAGCCCCATGAGAATGGAACAGGAGAATAGAGCATCCTGTATGCAAGGGATGAAGAGAAGGTATTTCTGATAAGGTGACATTTGAGCAGAAGTAACTGAGAGAACAAATGTCTGAACATTCATTTAATTAAGCAGAAGGAGGAGCAAGTGCAAAGGGTGCAAGGCAGGAGCGGATGTGGTGTGTTGGAGAGTCGGTAACATGGAGGTGATAGTGTTGGAGCCCAAGAGGGAGCTGGCTTGTTTTGCAACATACAGTATAGTATGAAGAAAAAGCCAGATGCAAAAGAAGTGTTAGCTGGAAGACCAGTTAGGAGACTACTGTAATGGACAGGAAAGAGTGTGGGATGTTTTACCAAAATGACAAAAAATTGGTTAAATGCTATATATATTATTGTGGTAAAGTCATTGCAACTTGCTAACATCTTTAATGGGGATTTAGAGAAAGAAATGTAAAGATCCTTTATATTTTATTTAACATTAAGAAGTTGAATGAAGAAAAAGTATGAAACACAACTTTATAGTAACACTAGCATTTATAGAACAAATTAAGATGTAGGACTAGACTCTTTATGAAGCCCGTCCTCTGTTGCTTTCCATCTTTTCTTATTTCTAGAAGAATTCATTATCCTGAGTTTTATGGTTGCTATATTTTAACTTTTATTGTAAGTTTTATTACCTGTGTATGTATTTGTAAAATGAAAAGTTTAATTAATTTATGAATATCATATGAATTGAATAACTTTATATACATTGGGCTTTTTCTTTCATACAGGATAATGTTTATGAGATTAATCTGTATTAAAGGGAATAGTGTTAATGTGTTCATTTTTGTTGCTGTCATACTGTATTTAGTTGTATGGCCATGCCATAATGTTTCTATTATTCAGAGAATAGGCATGTGGATTGTTTTCAGTTTGGGTGATTAAAAACAAAGCTACTGTCAACACTTTTGTGTGTGTATTCAGACACATAGGAAAATATTTTGGGTGTGTTTCCAAATGCAGATTGGTGCATTTTAGAGAATGTGACTTTTCAGCTTACATAGTTCCCACCAAACTGCTCTAATGTGATTATATCACCTTGAAATTCCAACAGCCATGATTCATGCTATTCCTTGTTTTTGCCCAAACTCATACTGTTCATATTTTTGCTAATCCTTTGGATGAGTGTTTGCTTATTTTATTTTTAATTTGTTTGATTTTGGTAATTATTGATTATTAAAGCTGAGCATCTCATGTATGTTTATGGGCCATTTGTCTACTACTACTATTATTAATAGTTTTTTTAAAGTACTTGTTCATATATCTTAGCTATTAAAATTTTTTACAATTTGTGGGAATTTGTTATAAAATCCAGGAATAAGCCCCTTGTTCTTTGTTTGGATAGAAGTAGAAGTGTCCTGCTATGGCATTTTTCACTAGTTTTGTTTGTTTGGTTTTGTTTTGAGACAGAATCCCAGGGTGTTGCCCAGGCTCGTCTCCTCAGCAGCTACTGACTGTTTTTGTAGTACCACTGCTACTTTATTGTTGATATTTTTTGTGTTTGTTAATTATTTTTTGCAACTTGAGGTTATAAATATATCCTCCTATATTTCTTCAAAGAGCTTTAAATTTTGTCTTTCACATTTGGCCTTAAATTTTCCTTAATTCAAAATTCTTTAGTGGTTTTTATTGCAAATATAAATTTTCTGAAGTAATTTATCATTTTCATGAGGTTCATTAATCTTTGGACTCTTTGAAAGATAAAATACATTGAAGGCATTTCTAGGAATGATGAAATTATGTAAAATGGCTTGTATATGTCAGTAGCCAAATCCAGGGTCTTGTCTAATTCTTAAGTTTTAAAAATTACTCTATATTGGAATTTTATTTTCTTTTTAAAATTTTTGTTTGCATATGCTCTCATTACTCAAAGCAGTGAAGGGGGTGAAATAACGCTATCAACCTAGATTTTAAGCTACAAATATGTTTTATTCAAACACAGTGAGCTTAGAAAAGTATTTGAAGAAAAATCACTTTAAAAATTAAAATGAGCAAAAAAATTAAAAAATAAAAAATAACCTAAGCTATAAAAATTATTTATAATAGAAGGTCTAATTGTTATAAAGAAAAATTGAGTAGAATAAGCCAAAAGACAATGATCGGTTTGCTGTGGTATTAATAATTACTTTGCCCTCCTGAATCCATATTAAAACTTAAACCCCAATGCAATACTATTAAGATGTAGGCCTGTAAGAGATCATTACATAATGAAGGCTCTGTCCTCAGGAATGGGATTAGCACCCTTATTCTGCAGTTTTAAGGAAGTGTCCTCTGACTCTCTTGTTTCTGCTGTCCTGTGAGAAAAGTGTTCTTCCTTACTTCTTTTTTTTGAAGAAGCAATTTAGCAAACAAGATGCCAGAGAAGAGGCCTAAGAAGTTGCTCATTCTACTGATACATTAATCATAGGCCTCACAGACACCTGAAGCTAGAGACATAAATTTCTATTGCTTATAAATTATTTAGTGTGTGTTAATTTGTTTTAACAGCACAGTAAGACTGAGGCCAAGTTATTTCGGGTGAGCTCTGCCTGGATCAGTCAGCTTTCCCATACTGTGATCAAGTACTTGACATATATAATTTTGAAGGTTTGTTTAGACCCATGGGTTCAATCCAAAGTCAGCTGTCTCCAGGGCCAAAGTATCAAGGTAAGGGAGTTTGGTGGAGGACAACTGTTCGTGTCATTGTGGGCAGAAGCAAAGAGGACTGTAAGGAGAGTAAGAGGGGAAGAGTTTTGGGGTCACATGTCATCCCCAAGGTCAAGCTTAGAAGACCCACCTGGGGAACATAGCAGTGTGCTTTACTGCTCCCTCAGGTGTCTCTTAAGCCAGTCACATTGATAATCAAGACTAACCAACACAAGGTTAAAGAAGGTCTTTCTGAGGAAATAATTTAGTGAAATGGGGGTGGGGTGGGGGGTTGGAGAGGTGAAGCCTGTGAAGATCTTAGCAAAGAGAATTCCAAGTAGAGGGAGTGGCAACTGCAGAGAGCCTTGGGATGATATGAACAAAGGTAGTGAGTTGTAGTGGACTACAGTTGTGTGTTTGTGCTGGTTTTAATTGTATTTGAAAATGTCTTCCAAGCAGCTTTTAGATCTTCCAGTTTTAGTCCAATGTATAGTTAATCATATTTACCACCACCATATAATATTTCTCAGGTCCTGGATTGAACTCATTCATAAATCTTTAGCTCATCAGTTGTTTCTTGTTGTTTATCCATTTGTTTATATCATTATTTATTGTTCAGCTGATAGGATTCAGGAGAGTCATCAGTCACGGTTAATTAACCTGTTTTTGTTGATTCTGCAATGCATGACTTTGTGACTTTAAATTTGGGGTAAATATTTGCAACCACAGCTTGATTTTTCTTCCTATATTTGAAAAATATGTCATGTTTTCTCTCAGTTGAGCCTTTTATTGCATCTCAGGTTCATTTGCTCAAACAAGATGATCATTTCTTCTTTTGGTATTTCCCCAGGGACATTCAGGGAATTTTAGTATGTTGTAGAGTCTACATATTAAGTCTGTCGATCCCAAACCTACCATTCTTATTTGCTGAAGATATATCCAGGTATGTTTATTTGGCATAAAAAGATATACAGATATTTAATTTTTTGTATGCATTATTCTGAACTTTTCTAAAAGAAAGTCCAGACAACAAAGGCTAAAGCAAACTTGTAAAATATAAGTAGGATTTCAATATAAAAGGAAAACAGGAATTGCAATGGGTGGAGTTGCCTTACTCATGCTCATGATTACCTGATTTGAACACGAGAATTCACACAGCAGTATGTTTTGAACACCACTTTTTGTGTCTAGACAATGTCATCATTTGGTGGCTCATTTTTAGTATTTTTAAAAAACATAGTTAAATAGCTTAATCATAATCAACATGTTTTTAAAATTATTTTTTTTTGGTGGTGAGAGCACTTACGGAACATTCTCAGCAATTTTCAAGAATGTAATTCATTGTTATTACCTGTAATTGCTATGTTGCAAAATAGAGCTCTTGAATTTATTTCTTCTACTAAATGGTGTTTTTTATCCATTGGCTAATACTTCCCTAACCCAGGTGACATAGCAAGCCTGTCAGGCAGCCTTGAAACCTGAGTCTGCTAGATCCAGCCTGGTAGAGTTGGAGGATTAGTTTGTGGGTACCAAATGACAGTCTGTGGCCACAGGGCTCTGACTGTCACCGAGTTTTACCGAGGTGGGGCTGGTTTTGGGGTCTGCATCAAAGTCCAGTGCCCATTTCTCTGCCTTTGCCCCAAGCAGAGGATGTCTGTCTCCACACTGCTGCCTGAAGTTAGGAGAGGGCGAAGGGTGATGTGAGAAGGTGTTTGCTGCCTTCTCTTATGCACTGTTTCTTCTTCCTGTGCAGCACTCAGGTGCTCTTTTTCCTCATCTGGTTTCCTTAACTATCGCGAAAACATTTCTTTGTGGATAATTGTTTCAACTGTTATTTCTTTTTTCATTCACTTATGCATTGGGGAGTCGTATTGTTCCATCCTGCTGAGGTCTGAATAGAATTTTTCATCTTAATTTCTCTGCTGATCAGCACCACTCTGATGCATTCACTGCATGTGGAGCACATACTGTTCATAGATTCGAAACACAAGCATAAAACTTCCCCACGTATGATTAAGTAGGAGGTTAATAAATGAGGAAATTGAAGTTTACAGAATTTTACAGATGAAGAAAGTGAGGTTGAGATAGATTAAATAGATGACTTGCCAGAGGCTCTGAAGCCAGCAGGACAGACCAGGATGTCAGTATAATCAGAGTCAATCTAAGGTCTCTTCCTGCCATGCCGTCCTGTTTTCTCTATTTCACAGGAGTCTTACCGAAATTTACATGTGGCATTTTTTTTTTTTTTTTTACATTGGGTAGTATATTTTGAACAATTTTAAACATGACATTTAGGGATTCTCGCCCCCCCCCCCTTGTGTATACTTGAAAAAAAACTTTAAAGACTCAAGAATTACTTCTTTGTATTTAGCTGTCACTAGCATTTACAGTTCACTTGTTTTCTGATCAACTTGTGTGTGCTTCCATATGACCAATTACTCCCCAGGGCCTAATTAAGAATTCATTTTACTGAATATTTTTTTGTGGCAAATCACTTAATATTTGGGAGTTACTTATTTATTGGTTTAAGAGTAGCTAAGTGTGTATTATATTCTCATTACTCATATAAATGCATAAAAAAGATGTTTTACTTTGTATATTTTAAATTACATTTGAATGTTACATTGTATTTATTCTATTCCAACTTGCTTTTTTCAGTTTGATATTGTACCTGTAATATTCATCTTAATGGATGTGTGTAGATTCTATTCATTTCTCCTATTGTTTGATAGTATTTTATTATAAGAGCGTTTCAGAATTCTCATTCACTGATTAATGTACATTTAGGATGTCCATACTTTTCTATTACAAGTAATGACATCAGAATATTCTTGTACATGATGAGTGTGAGACACTTTTGCTGGACTATACATACAAAGGCGGAATTGTTAGGCTACATTGTCTACCTTCTGCTTTACTAGGTTAGGTATTTCTAAAGTGATTGTGCCATCTTACACTTTCATAAGCAATATATGAAAGATGTTTGCATCTTTTTCCTACTAATACTTGATGTTACTAGATGCAATTTTTTTCAATATTTGATAAGGGCTATGGGCTCGATGGTATTACCTTCACCTAATGTTTTAAAGACCTCTCTATCCAGTAGCTCAGAATGTGATTGCATTTTGAAAACAGAATCTTTAAAGAGGTAGTTAAGTTGAAACAGGCTGTTAGGATGGTCCCTAATCCAATATGAAAGGTGTTCTTATAAAAAAGGGAAACTTGGACTTGGGCTTGACGATCAGGAAGGCAATGTGAAGATGGTGCAGAGAAAAGATGGGCAGATGCAAACCATGTAGCTTGTCCTGGAACAGATCCTTCCTCCCTCAAGGCTCTCAGAAGGAACATACTGCCAACACCTGATCTCAGATTTCTAGCCTCCAGAACTGTAGGAACAAGCATTTAAGTTATGTAAGGTCTGCTGGCACTTTGTAGGGCATCCCTAGAAAACTAATACTGCAAGTCTGAAGTGATCTCATTTTGGCTTTAATTTGAATTTTTCTGAGCAGTAATGAAGTTGAACATCTTTCTAAAAATTCACAGTGAGTTAACTTTCTATATTTTTTGTATTAACATACAGGAATTATATGATCTCCTTAAAGTTTTTATGGATGGAATAGTTTACATCTCCCTAAAATTCCTACTTTAGAACTTAATCCCCTATTTGATGATATTTGGAGGTGGGGCCATTGTGAGACAATTGGATCATAGAGTGAAACCCTAATGGGTAGGATTGATGTCTAGTTGGAAGAGATGGCAAGAAGCCCTTCTCCCTTTTCCCTTTGTGAGGGCACAGTTAGAAGATAACTGTTTCTGAACTAGGAAGTGGGCTTTCATTATACACTAGATCTCCTGGTGTCTTGATCTGAGATGTCTCAGTGTCTAGAACTGTGAGAAATAAGTGTTTATGGTTTGAAAGTTACCCAGCCTCTTGGGTTTTGTTATAGTAGCCCTAATGGACCAATATAAATGCGTGAGGTAGTATCCCCCCTTTTTATTAATATATTTATGCTATACGTAATGGTTACAACAAACTTGAGAATTTTGTGCATGTATATATCACATCACCATTATAATCTCTTCCCCCCCATTTTTGGCCCTCCCACACACTCTTCATACCCCGTAACTCCCACTATCATACCCATTTGGTTGTATAGAATGCCTGTTTTCTGAGTTCCCTATATCAGAAAACTATGCGATGTTTAACATATTTAATCTTCTGTGTCTGACTCAATTCAGTAGTCAAAACACCATTCTTTAGCTCAGCTTCCTATCCCTAGAAAGGGATGCCTCAGCTCTGGATCCAGCAAAGAGACCTTTGTTGGGACAATTTGCCAAAAGTTTTTTTTTTTTTTTTGTATCTTAGCTTATCTTTAATGTTCTTTATCATTGCCTCACCCACGACTCCACATAAGAACTGTAACAGTAGTATTCATAAGGATAGAAAATGTGAGAAAGAAAAAAAGAGAGAAGTTAAATTTCAAATTCCTTAGCTGAGTACTGAAAAGTAAATGTGTGTATGTTCAAAAGACATTCAGGTTGTCATTACATCAATCAATTTTCTTAAGCTAAAGTTACATCAGAGACCAAATAAGTGATCTGCTACATTAAGTGAACTTGAATATGTATCACAAAAGTATATTACACATAAAGCAATAGATATGATGGCATATTTAGTTATTTCAGAGTTTTTAAAGAGTTGTTTCCCAACAGAAGCAAGAAGAAATCAGTAGGATCATTATTAAAAATTTAGTAAGAAAGCATGAAACTGAAAAGTATAATTCAGGAGTCACAGGTTGAACTAATAGCTGACCAAGTTCTTCGCCACTGGACTAAGGCTACATAATCTTATCTTTACCAATCAGTAACAGCTCCAGGGAAAAGACACCCCCCCAAAAAAATTATTTATCATCTCTTAGTGTTTTTAAAACTAAAAATATCCAAAATCAAAACCTTTGAAGTATATTTGGTAGTGTGACCTTGGGACAGAGAACAGTGAATTTTATTAGAAATAACTGTCATCTCACCTTCCCAACTCCCAACTTCTTCAGGTAGGGAAACTTTTTTTGTTTAAATATTTCTACTTCTCTTAATGCATGTTCAGAACCTATGTACAGGAAATAAATAACAAATATTCTAGAGAGAAGGAAAGAAACAATATAAATAAGATAGTAAATTAGTCTGAGTGGGGCCCAAAGGTATATGCATGTAATCTGGAAAGCTGAGGCAGGAGAATTGAAAGTTCAAGCGAGCCTGGACAACTTAGTGATTTAGTAAGACCTTGTCTCAAATTCAAAAATAAAATTTGGTTGGGAATGTAGCTCAGTGTGAATATCATACCAAAAAAGAAAAAAAAAATTAGTCTGAATGTATCCTTAAGAAAACTTTGTTTTCTTCATGACTTAATATTGGCAAGGCTTATTGAAATAGTTTGAAATATCTACCCTATTAGTCTTTCTTTTTGAACTCTAGTAGTGTTTAATAACATAAGCAGCATGGTTTGGAGCTTTTACAGTGGCATTGAAGTCACTCAATGAAAAGGATGTATGCTAGGTAAAGGCTACTAGCTCCAGTTGTCCAATAAGAAGGGATGATACTAATTGGATATGATTATATAATGGTCTATTTCTGTAGCCTTCTTCTAAAAAAACTAGCAGAAAATAGAAAATAAAAGAAAACAACAAAAACCTCCAAGAAGAGCATGAAATAATTAGCATATGTAATACAGAAACACTAGTCAAAGTAAATAAATAAATAAATAAATAAAATTAGATTACTGACATAGATTAGATTACTGACATAGAAAAAAATCACTGCTACTATTTGATCTCTAGTATTTGTTCTTTTATTTGTTGGAATTATGATTTTTATCTGTAGAGTCATATTTTTCTGTCCATTTCCTTTCTGGTTTATGTCTTGTTTAAAGAATTGTTCTTTACCCTTAGGTAACATACTCTTATCACAATTTCCCTTACAATGTTTAAAGACTTGCTTTTTACACTTTGCTCTCAAGTCCACATAGAATTTGCTTTTATTGTAGTCAAGAGTGTGAACTCTGCAACCAGATGATTTGGATTCATATCCTAGCTGCATTGCGTGCCACTGGGACTCTCAGTGCCCCAGCTTCCCTGTGTATAAAAGTTGTTAGGAATAAATAAGCTTATAGGTGTATGAATTAGAACTTCGGCACAGTCAGTAGTCTTAATTGTTATCTATTATCTTCTCAGATAATTTTGTATCTTTTTCTGCTATAATTTGTTGATTAGAGACATTCCAATAGAATGGCAATACAGTCTTTAACATTAAATTGCTAGACTATGTCCTGATATTTCATTGAGTTTTAATATATTTATGTTCACCAGTAAGATTGAGCTATAGTGTATATTTTGCATACATAGAATGATATCTGTAGCTCATTTTGATTTTAAAGTTATTTTATGATAATGTACGAATTAGAAATTTCTTTTTTATTTTCATTTTCTAAAACTATTTATAAAGATAAGGACTATTTGCTCTGCAAAGGTTTGGTACATTTAATGTAAACTGTGTAGGGACATTTTTGTTTTTTCTATTCTAGCAAATAGATGTCTGCAAATAATTTTATAACTTTAACTTGCAGATATGTTTCTTCTTGGACTTTAAAATATTAGAATATTGGGAATTGGCTATTCTTCTACTTCAAGTTTTGATCACAAAGTTATTATTATACTTTGTGAAGATTAAAAGGTTTGAGTCTACTTTCAATGCCCCCACCTAGTGTATTTTTGTATTTTTCTTAATTATGGTTGCCAGAGTTTTGTTTTTTCATTTTTAAGAAAATGAACTTTGACTTTGTTTATCCATTACTTGTTTTTGGTTTGTGCTTTTCAAAAACTTTTTATCATCCCTTCTTTATATGTTCTTTTAGTTCATTTTTTGGTCTTAAGAACTTTGCCTGTTCATTTTGGCCCTTTTACCTCTAATGTAAGAGTTTAAAGATACATATTTATTGTTAGTACTACTTTACATTAGCACTATCCAATGTGATATAGCCTTATGACTATTCAAATATAAGTCAAAGTAAATTAGAATTAAATCAATTTAAATTTCAGTCTCTTAGTTGCATGACTCACTTGTTTTAGCAACAATGTCATCACTGCAGAAAGTTCTCTTGGGCAATGTCACTCATCTAAATCAACATATTTGTGACTGAGAAATGACCTCAAAAAAGTACAGGTATTTTTTTTTCCTTGATATTTCCCCATAGAATGGATTTTAAAAAAGAGTTTGTTCTCTAACCCATAGTATTTCAAAAGCTGTCTTGGCCTTTTGAACAACTCTCTCCAACCCTCTGCTTCATCAGTTAATTACCAAAGAAAATGTATTCTCAGCCTCATTCACCATACTTGGGAACTTGTTAACTTTTTCTTGCATTATTCTCACATTTTGTTTTATGCGTTTGAGACTGTAAGATATTATGTTAGTCAGTTTTCTGAAGATGTGATAAATACCTGAGATAATTAACTCATGAAAAGAGAAAATGTATTTGGCCATGGCTTCAGAGATCTCCGCTCATCGTCAGCTCTGGAGCTGTGGAGAAGCAGCATATCACAGCATGAATGCCTGGTGGAGCAAAGCTGGTCACATATGGCTGGGGTGAAGGGAGGAACAGGGGAGGACTCGGGACTCGGGCGTTCATGATGAGAGAACTCAGCCACCTGAGCCTCCTATTTAGCCCTGCTTCTTAAGGGTTCTTCCAACTCCCAGTAAACCTAAGAACTAGATGCAAGTAATCATTCAAACTATAGCAGATATGTCTATATCTAACTATATCTAGGTGTCTACATCCATATCTAATGTTCAATTGATATTTTCATGTGTGTAAACTAGTGCTTTATATATATTACTCTCAGAGGCTATTTTGGGAAGAACAGGTTCAAAATCTTATTTTACCTGCTTAGAAAATTAATCTTTTATTAGTATGTAAATATTTTCTTAATAATGTTCTCTGCCTTCCCTTTATTTTGGATGATAATTTGAGTATATAACTTTTTGATTAATTTTAAAATGTTATTTTTACTATTTTTCTATCAATATTTTCTTCATTATCCTACTTTATGTGTGTATGTTAATACAGATCCTACAGCTGGATTTTCAAAATTCAGTGTGATTTTTATCTTTTAAATAGTTGATTATTTTATACTTATTAAAGGTTACTAATTTATTTGGAATTTTTTCCCCCTTCACACTTACGGTTTTTATTTAATTTATGCATTTATTTTATATTAAACTGATCAAGTTTTCTTTATTCTTTCAATGGTTTGAAATTTGCAAATTTCTATTTCTATTAAGAATCACCTTTACATTTTTAATATGCATATTGTTCAATGAGTACCAGTTTGCTCTTCTGGACTGTAGAACATTTTATTTTTTTCAGTACCTCTAACTTCCATAAAATTTCTACTTTCTCACCTTAAAATTTTAACTCTTGGTAAATGTTCATCATTTTAATTATTTTTGCTTATAGTAATTGCTTTAAAAATTTATTCACACTTGATAATTCTCTCTGGCCATTTTTCAGTGTTCAGCTTATTTTTTCATTAAATATTTTCTCTAGTTTTTATACTAGTGATAAATATTGCTTTTTTCAAACTTCTAACTATTTCTGTTTTTGTGCACCTGAATATTAAATGTGCAAATATTCCAAGATTGATAATTGTTTTCTATCATTTCGTAGATACTATTCTCTCATCATCTAGAAAATCCATGTTTGGTAGTACAATTTTTGTCATAGGTGTATGATTTGTCTGTTTTTAATTTTTTAATTTAATGTGCTTGTTGAACATGAAAAACCCATATTTTCTCCTTACTTCTTGAAAAATTTCTACCTTCGTCTCATTGATTATTGCCTCTCTCTCCCTAAAATAGCTGTGAATTGTTTTCTGGTACTTAGGAGAATACTGGACTTGATCATTCTGATTTCCATATCTCTTAATCTTTCCATGCTGTTTTCAACCCTTGATCTCTTTGTACTCTATTCTGGTGAGAATCTTGTATTTGTTATCTCTCTTCATTCATTCTTCAGTATTGTCTAATTTACTGTTTAGATATTATAACTTTATAGTCTTATTCAGGTTGTTCTCTTTTCCAAAATGTCTGAAGAGGTCATTCTTTTTTTTCACATAATGTGTCCACTATCTTCCATGGAGGATTGCTGTCTTGGTTTTGTGAGTTTAGATTTGGTTCTTCTTGCTAAAATGGTGATGCTGTGGAAGCCACAGTCATTCTATATTTTGGAGGGTTTGTACTGAAATAGAAGAACCTCAAAATTTTGAATATGGCAGTTTAAATAAAAGACACTCCACTTTCCTCCTGAGCAAGACTAAGTAACTTAATCACCCTATTTTAGACAAGAAGAAAGGGAGGAGAGAGGGAAAGTGCCTGGGCTCCTACAGTTTGGAGTGTAAATACTTATCTGGTTGGGAAAGACAATGGCTTTTAGGTTTACAGTGCCCAGAAGATCGCTCTCATCCTCTTTGCAGTGTGAACAGATGCACCTAGGTTAGCATCCTCTCAGAAGAGTTGTCCTTTTGTCCTGTCCTCCTTTAGTCCAGTTTCTAGGTGAATTTGTTCCTTAAGCCCTAATAATATAGTAACTTGAAAATGTTCCTTTGCTGTCAGTAATGTCTTTACTAGAATGCTTTTCCTTCTCCCCATCCTACCACATAGCTTAACTTCACCTCAAAATCAAAGACCTGATTTAAAAAAAAAATGGGCAACTAAAAAAGGCAGTTCTCAGATAAAGAAGTTCAAAAGGCCAGCGAATGCATGAAATGATGTTCAACATTTTTAGTCATCAGAGAAATGCAAATCAAACATCGCCAAGCTGTCATCTTACCCTGGAGAGAATGGCAAATACCAGGAACTTGAACAGCAATCAATCCTGGTGAGTTTGTGGTGAAAAGAGGAACCCATTTACATTGCTGGTGGGACTGTAAACCGGTACAACCACTATGGAGGGCAGTATGGAGATTCCTCAAAAGGCTGAAAACAAATATTCCATTTGATCCTGTCATACCTCCTCTGGGTATCTTTTCAAAAGAGTTAAATGCAAGGTATAATAGAGATACATGTATGCCCATATTTATAGTGGCACAACTAACTATAGCTAAAGTGTGGAAGACACCAAGATCCCCATCAACAGGGTAATGAGTACCAAAATCATGATATGTATACACAATGGAGTACTACTCTTCTGTAAAGACAGATAGATTTGAGGCCTTTGTAAGTAAATGGTGCACCTTGAGACTATCTTGCCTAGTGATGTGAGTCAAATGAAGAAGGTTAAATATCACATGGTTTCTTAGGAGAGACTCAAAATACAGGCATTTTATAGAACCAAATGGTGGGAATTAGAGGGAAAAGGGAAGGTGCAGGATGGCCAAAAAGGGGGAATGTTGACATGATGTGTATGGGCACAAAATACTTAAGCTCAATGTAACCATTGTGTATTACATACATATGTTAGTATAAATGGGGGAAAAAGAATTTTCTTTCACATGGTTTTGTCTATGTCCCAGGGTTATCACTAGATCAAGATTCTTGTTTTTTATGTTCATTGACTAGATTGGAGGTTTCTAAAAAAAAAAAATTCTGGTAGACCAATATTGTTACCAAACATTTCTGATTTCTCATCAGACTTTTTCCTATCTTGTGAGGGTCTGATGAGAAAATAGCTCAAGCATAAGGAGCAGGATATTGTACAAGTTTGGGGAGACTGTTGGAGAGACAGTGCGCCTGGAAAGGACCGTGTGATGGGAAGAATGTTAAGAATGAAGTTAGCACCTAGAGCTTTGTAGGCTGAAGTAAGTGCTTTGGATTCTCTCTCAAAGGAGACAGGAAACTACTGGAGGCCTTGGGACAGAGGAGAGGCATGATTTGATTTTTTTATTTAAATGGGTGAGTTTTACTGCAGTATGTTCATTAAATAGATTGATACCTGGTAGAACTTGTGTTTAATACTGGTCCTTCTTGATCTGACCTCCTAAACAAGAAGTGGGATTCTTTGTGAGCTCCGTGGAAACCAAACAATACAACTCTGGTGGGATCAGAGTAGCCTCCAAAGTCACATACTGGAAATGCAAACTGTGTTTTCTGATCCATGGCCACAGCAGGGAGGTGGCTGCCATTCTCCTAGCTGAAAAATGCTGAAGTAGGGGAAGACAGTTGAAAGACAGATTTCTTTTATGACACAGTTGTGACAGTTGGATCCCCCTTGATCACAACAGGGCAGGAAATAGTGCTTCTTTTAGGTGGCTTAAAACTTCTTTAGCTCAGTGCCTAGAGTTTGTTTTTCAGTCATGTTAGATCCCTGTTCATTACATCAGAATCTACTAGCCAGAGAGGTCCTTGCACACTCCTTCTTCCCCTGTGAAATTCCTGCAATAAAAACTTTTCCACAAGGTCTGGTATCTGATCATTCTTGTTTTTGTGACAGGAAGCCAGAGGTTGGAACAGGTGTGGGATAAATGTGGACAAGCAGAGACTAATAAAGTGCCTACTAAAATCATTCAAGTGAGAAATAATGGTGTCTTTGATTAAAATGATGAGGTAGAACTGGTTAGAAGTTGTCATATTTGAACTGTTTAGAGGGAAGAGCTGGTAGGATTTGCTGATGAATTAGGTATGTATTAGAGTGTGTTCCTCTTTGTGAACCATGCCAGAAGCATGCTTAGCTGGTTGCAAAGCGTCTTTGCTCAAGAGGGCCTATGGAACAAAAGCCACTTTTCCTTGGCACTATACTACCTCTCCCTCTCTCTCCAGCACTTTTTTTTAAAAATTTTAAACAGGTTCTTGCTAAATTTCCCACATTGGGCTTGCATTTGTGATCTTCCTGCCTTAGTCTCTCAGAGTACTGTGATCACAGGTCCGTGCTACCAGGCCTGGCTTCTGAATTTTTGTTCTTTTACCAACTTTCAGATATTATTAAGTAATTAATTTAGCATAAAATTCATAAAACAGAATTGTCTAATTTTAGACATTCCATAGACCAGCTTCATTTTTCTCTTAGCTCCATAACATGAGCTGCTTGTACTCAGAATTCTGTGTGTGGTATGTCCGACTGGTATGTTCTCCCCAGCAGCCTGGCTAATCCTGTTCAAGTCCTTTCAGTTCACTTCAATAGATACTTTTTGAGCTCCTACTCTACATTAGTTGGTAATTGCATTCTTCTTCCAGAGACAGGCAGTATCAGTATTACACAATGTTGTGTTTGATGGAATAAGGGCCCCCTCCTTTTTCCCTTTTTAAACATGAACTCCAGGGAAGGCAGGCCGGATTGTTGAAGCTACTTCACACTGAAACTTGCTTCCCAACTTCCTATTGTCTTTCATTCTATTATTTATGTTGTGCAGCTTTTGTTCCAATTACTCATACCAGTCCCAGATGCCCAAAGACAGTGCTTACTCTTACAATGTTGATATGGGAGGGACTCTTACAAGCATGACAGTATGTCAGAATCAAGTATAGAAGAGAGCCCCTAGGAAACTGCTCAGCTATTTTTTACTCAAATGTCAGTTTTCTTGTCTTCTCTTTTCTTTTAACAATAACTTTTGTAACAATTGCCTATACATCTGGAAGAAGAGAAAAACCTACTCTCACCTCAACTATGTTTTTTTTCTTTTACCTATTCATTTTGGTGAGCATTTTGACACCTCCAAATGAAGTTTATAATAAACTTGAGGCTGAAAAAAGAAAACCAAGAAAGGGAAAATGACAAGAAGGGTGTTCTACATCAAGTAGGAAGAAATGACCTTAATACGTATCTGTTCTGCAGCCTTTCTTTTTATATGCCAGGCTTTCTGGTATGTATAGCTTCTATGTGAACTCAAGTCCAATTAAAATTGCTATGAATAGAACCACTTAAGAATAGAAGCCTTTAAAAGAGAAGAAATATTTGAAGTGGTTCTTTGCAGAGTTATTCTTTTTATTTTTATTGAAGGTCAACAAATGAGTCTTACCCAAAATTAAGACAGAACAAAATGAAATAACTAATGTGCAAAGTAAATGACAATAAAAAGCCCAACCCCAGTAAAAACATAGCCACAGCATCACCAAAAATAAACTTCACAAATTAACATGAAGTAGAACACATGTAATCATGTTCTTAGGTTTTAAAAGCAGCGACTTTGAATAATACTGTTTCTAAATCAGGAAGATAGGTTATTTTATTTTATTTTTATAGAAAGCAGCAAAGCAGCAGTAGTCATTCAAAGGAATTGTTAGGACACTTTACAGCTGTGTAATGTCTTTGGAAGAAATCCTGTTTCCTGTTGACTTTGCAGCTGTTATCTCTATGTCTGTTATTCTAGCTTGATGAATGATGGGGCAGAATTTTGGTGTCTGAGTTTATTTTTACTTTCTTACCCCAAATCTAGTTTTAGGGCCTCTGTACATTATTTTAAAATTTAAAGAGAGTTGAGGAAATTTCAGAATACTGGAAATAATGCTTTTGAAAGGGGTAATTTTCAGGAACTAGTCAACTTGATGTTCTTTGGTAGTATTCTGTCATGGATTAGAAACTCGCTGATACAGTTTTCTTATGAGATTTTTAAGTTGGTAGATTGGGAAAATTACTGCTTATTTTAGTAAGGTGAACATAGATGAAATTATTTTAGCTTGAATTATCTCATTTGAGTCTCATTATGAGCTCCTTAATTATCATATTGAGAATTGAGACTAAGAAAAGATAAATGACTTGCCAGGGCCATGTAGCTGCAAAAATTTAGTGGTTTGTAAGACTCGTGACCTCTCCATTGCTCCCCAAGTACAAAGAATTCTTGGTGTTATTATGCATGGGAGAATATATACTGCTATCAGTTTGAGTAATAATTGATATATGTGTATATACATGTATATATCTCTATATCTATCTATCTATCTATCTATCTATCTATCTATCTATCAGACATACATGTACATATCCATAAAGAGAAGACACTGTTCATTGATGTACAGGCAACTTCAGTTGAAATTAAAAAATGAAAAGACATGTGGTTTCTCTAGTCCTCAAGATTTAACCTTTTTAGTAGATTTGGTTTGGAATCTTTAAGCTTACCATTTTCAAATAAATGTTTTAGAGTAATGAGTGAAGGAACACAAGTATTGATGTGACTTCCTTAAGAAATGGTGCAGTATGGATGGCTTAACCAAAAGAAATTTATATCACAATTCTGAAGGCTACAAGTCTGTGACCAAGGAGTCAGCAAAGCTGATTCTCTTCTGAGCCTCTGTCCTTGGCTGTCTTCTTCCTGTGTCTTGATTTTGTGTTTTCTTTGTATTTCTGTTCTAATCTTCTCTCTCATAGAAACGTCAACTATAGGATTACCTTCATGGCCATATTTAATGTAATTACTTTTTGAAAAGGCTATCTCTAAATACAATTGCATGCTGAGATACAGGGAATTAGGAGTTCAATGTATGGTTTTTTGAGAGGGTATATAATTTAATCCATAACCATTGTATTACTTATCGTTGTATTTCTGGAGTCTGCCACCGTTTCTAGAAGGTATTATTTGTTGAGTGAAGAAACTAAAGTTATATTATGAGAATGGAAAAATTTGAAGACTTAAAATGAAATGCTAAGATTAGCTGGGCAATTAGTCAGTTGAATGGCAGATGAGAACGACTCAGTGTTAGGTTTCAGTATGGTATTAGAGACAAAGTATACATTAACAGCTGTTTAGTTAATGAATAGTTAAAATTTTTCAGTGTTTCTTTGGTGGCAAGGACATAGTAAATTTAAGACTTAATGGGAACCAAAGTATTGCCTGTTAATGGAATTCCTTTCTTCATTTGGGTTGGTGACTTAAGATGATCTTCACACTTTTAAGAAAAACATGCTGGACTTCATTCTCTCACTCTTATATTCTCCTTAATTAGTGTGAAGCTAACTTGCAGCCGTTTTACTTAGCAAAATCAAATTGCAGGAATTAGAAAAACAAAGAGGTGAATTTTTCATAGTACAATTTAGAAGTCAGCTTTTATACACAGATTGAGTTGAACTTCCACTGACTTATTGTAATGAAATTTGATTTTTAATACAATCAATGCATATTTTGTTGTCTTCTCTAAATGCTATAAAATTGCTATGAATCATTAGACTAAAAGGTTTGATTAAAATGAAAAAATGTATTAATATCAAGCTTTTTCTTAACTTTTTCATTTACAAATAAATATATATCCTAAATTTTTAAAAGTAGACACACATACACATGCAAAGTTGGAGGTGAAACTGAGTAGCCCTAACACTGAAGAAGAGACATAGTGTCCTCTTAGTGGCTCCAGTCAGAACGCGTTGGACACAGTGTGGCTTTAGGGTTCCATATTCCAGCTGTGCATGTGATTGCCTTTTTCATGCACTATAGTAATAGTTATTTAACTCTTATGAGTCTGTGAAAGGGTAAAAACAACATTTTATGCCTCAGAGTTACAGCAAGGATTAAAAAAGTTATAATATACCTAGAACACTTAGGTGATCAATAGTATTTGCTAAATCAATGAAAGCTGTTATTCTCTGTGATTATTATATAACATGTTTTTTAATAATCTCAAAGCAGTGTATGTTTGCTATGCTAGGACAATAATTATTGATTAAGAACATGAGTAACATTCTAAGTCTCAAAAGTAAAGTTCAACTAATTTTCTGTAGAAATCTTTAATAATTTCTTTCCAAGTTAACAAATAGTGCTAATAATTGGTGTGCTAATTAACAGGGCTTATTTTAGGGTTGTTCTGTCAGCGTGTTTGGAGTAGACAGTTCATTTTATGGGGGCATGTTGAATCTGTCAGACTGGAAATGGCTAATGAAGTTAAAAGATCTTTAATGTTCTTAAACATTTTATCTGTAATGTGTTTCACTTTAATGTATCAAAACATTATACTAACGTCTTATTTTTCAAAGTGATAAATTTAGGGTGCAGTTGCTAGCAATTTAATTTTTTTTTGTTTAAAGGAGAAGAATCTCTTTAAAAATAACCACAAATTATACTGTGAGGAATGTGTGTTAGAATCAAGAGTCATCTGTGTGGCTTTTAGCAGATCGTGTAATATTTTTATGCTTTAAATTCCCCATCCTCTGAGTAGAGATAGCGTACCCATTACAGAGAGGTATAAAGGAAGATGTACTGAAGTGATCCCTCGGTCCCTCTACCAGTGTTTTCGTCAATACCTTTCTAGGAATGTGTCTGGTTCAAGACAACTTGTGTCTTTTGTAGTTAGTGTTCTGCATTGTAGGTCCTATCACGCTGGAAGTTTGCTGTGGCTGTTCTCCAGTGTGAGGGCTTCTCCTGGATTGACACCTGTGGAGTAGGTTTCTCCCCATACTCCCTTACGTGTTTCTTTTGTCTCAAACCCTCTACCTCAAATCTCTTACCTACTCCCCTTTGCCCATTAGTGTAAGTTCTGCCTTTCAAGATACTGAATTCCTTTGGAGCGTCTACTATTTAATACATGCTAACTACAGAGTTTTGGGTGGATATTTGAGAGGTTGTTCTGTTACTGCTCTAGTGTGCTTTTATTTCCTGAATTTATGCTATTTTGTCTGTTCTTTTTCCTTTGATTATTTTACCTTTTGCTTAATGTCTTAAATTTTACCCCTGATCTTTTTTACTTGTTGTCACTTTTTACTTTAAGACTTATAGCTGTTAAATTATTTTCAAACTTCTGTTGATGTTTGTCATTTTTCTAGTTTATCCTGTTCTATTCTTTCAGTATTATCTTTCTGCTCTATTATGTTTATAGTTTTAATATTTTATGTTTGGTAATTTTATGTTTTATAATTGTTATGGTTTGGATCAATAATGTCCCCCAAAGTCACATGTATTTGAATGCTATGGATAATCTATGGATTTTGGGTCCTGTTAGAAGGAGGGGCCTGCTCAGAAGGGGGGATCACTGGAGCTTCACCTGGAAGGATACACAGTTGCTGCACTCCTCTTCATTCTCTTGGTTTCCTGTCCTTCATGCTATGAGCAGTTTTCTTCCAGCTAAGACTGCCATGTGCTTCTACCATGGCCCGCTACCCTCGAACAAACTGAGACCTTCTGAAACTGTGAACTCCAATGAACCTTTCCTCCATTAAGCTGTGATGTGAGTTATTGTGTCCAAACAATGGAAAAGTAACTAAGACAATACTTTTATTTCATTTGCTCCTAATCTTTCAATGCTATTTTAGCTAAATCTGATTTATTCTTTTTCTTTTCTTCATCATTGACTTTTATATTTGTTTTTAGCATATTATTATACAGACATCTATTTATTTATTTAAATGTCTTTCAAGTAGTTTTTTAAATTTAATTAATTTTTTTCCATTGAAATTCTGCTTTATTATTTGAAAGCTGTAATGCCAACAATGTTGAGCATGGAGACAACATGACTTTTTTATTTGATTAAAGCACCCTCACATCTATTTCTAATTTACCTTGCCAACATTGTATTTTGAGCTTATTTCACCTGGTTTGAGTTCATTACCTTTGTAGATACTAAGTTTCTATAGCGTTCTCTTTTTATATCTTGCTGTATATGTATTTTTTGTTTCTATGTCTTATTTACTCTGTGTTTTGTGTCTGTTTGGCATCATGAAGTATGGATTTTGGGTAGTAGAAAGGAGAAACTGTATACAAGGATTAGGGCTAACCTGAGCTGTTTCCTTCCTAATGGGTTTGTGTTGTTGGCCCGTTGCGCAGTGTCACAGGTATCTATCTCATCGCTGTCAGGAAAGGCTCTTAAAAAAATGCCACTCCAGTTGAGTCATCAGATTCGGTGACTCATCAGACACAGCAGCTCACGTTCCTCAGAATAGGAGTTGTTCTTTCTGTGCATGAGGGATGCTTGATTTATTGTTGCATTGTGCTTTCTGGTATCCCAAACACTCTGGATCTCTCCCTGGAATCCAAACATTGTAAATATAGCTGCTCACCATAAATATACAACAACTAGATTTTGAGTACAGTCTGGCAGAAAGAATGCAATGTGGCAGCCCAAAGGCAATTTTCTGGCAAAGATCTCTGATAAATCTGGATCCTGTGAAAAGTAGTGGTAAGAAGTTGGCTGCAATCTGTTACAACCTGCCATCCTTGATGCTACACAGGTGTGATTCTAATGCACTTCCTAGAAAGGCTTTACCCTTCTTGGTAAGAACTGCAGTTGCTGGACCTCTTGATGACTCCAGGTTGTCAAATCAAATATATATTTTTCATTAGTCACCTAACTTGAATGCTAAGCTACATTCACAGGTTTAAAATATTTCTGTTTTTTTCCCTTTCCCTTATTCTCTTGATTTTCAGTGTAGCAAATTTTTCCAAGTTTCTTCTTTCTGAGAAGATCCTATTTTTCTCTCTTTCTAAATATTGATTGATAATCCTTTGGCCTTGGTCCTTTTTAAAAATCTCTCTTCAAAAGAAGAGAAAAAGAAGCTGCTTCTTCATAAAGAAGCTCTTCTTGTCAATGTTAGTTGGTGTTCTATTTGAAATGTTTCTTCATTTATTACATTGTCTTATTTCTTTATTTGTGCCTTATTTATAATCAGTAAGCTTTTTAATCTATTGAGACTGTTGTTTGTTTGATTAGATTCTTTTTGAACTCATTGAGCATCTCTTGCATTTGTTTCAGCATATGTTAAGCTCTTTGGCCAATAGGTCTACTTGTTCTCTGGCTTCTTTATTAGTAGGCTGTGCTACTTCAGGGCCCATGGTCAGATTTTTGGGTTGTTGGGCATTTTTGCAGGTATTTTATTGCTTTTCTTCATCATTATTCAATTGGCATGTATTGTAGATCAGGTAGTGTTGAAGGACTCTGACTCTAGTATGCAAAATTTTCAGTTAGATTATTGCTTGTAATTTTCTGGAGTCATTCAGATTGTAGATTGCATATGTCTTTATGAGTTACAGTTCCATCTTACTAGCTTATGACTTCTCAGATTTTATATGTAATATTCTTTTCCTCTGAATACATATATTCTTGAAATAAAAATTGACATTTCTTATGCATGTGATGATCACTAGGCAGAGTGAATAGCGTAGACTAAATATTTCACAGAATTTGCACTTTAATGGGTAAACAAAAGAAATATGCAAGTAAATAACTAAAAGTAGATAAGCACTATAAAGAATAGAGCAGGAAAAGAGAAGATGGAGAGTGCCAGGAGGAGAGTAGCATTTAAATTAATAGCAGGAGGGGTTAGGAAGTTCTCATTGGAAATATAGCCTTTTAGCAAAGACTTCCAAGAGGGGAGGCAGCCAAAGAGTGGATATCTGGAAGAATATTCCCACCAAAGGGAAGAACAAGTGCAGAATCCCTCACGTGCTGTTTTGACCTGGGCCACCCTTTCAGGGCCATGAGGCTTAGGTGTTGAAATTGGCTTAGATATCAGCCATGAGCCAGAGAATGCCACTTTCTATTGGTACATCTACCTCTGCCTCCTCTTCTTTGCTAGCCCTTTAATACAGTTATTATTGATGTTATTAAGCCCCTCTGTTGGTTGTCTCCCTGTCTTACTCCTAGACACACTACTCCATTGAAGCCCTGATTGTCCAGCTCCTTGGGTGTTCAGCCAGTGTTGCTGTCACTACTGTAATAGTGGCCTCTTGTGCTGTAGCAGTTGTCTTACCAATTTTGTGTCTTCTGCTTTCCGCTTTGCCTACAGAGAAGAGCCATTACTGAATGTCTTAGCTGGCAACTCAGGGCCCATGTCAGTCAGTCTGGGGCAGCTTCTTGGGCTTCTGTTTTCCTCTACTTCTGATGAGTCTTTGGGATTTCTGGTCTTCCTGTGGAACTCGCTTCAATTGTTGGGGTGCTCCTTCTTTTCCTAGCTAAGTGGAACAGGCATTTTTCAATTATAATCTCAACTTTTTATGTGAGTCTCTTAGGAGACATTGCATAGTTCTCTTACTCTGCCGCCACTTGAGTGGAAGTCTGGAATTTTTATTTGAGAAGCAGAGATAACATGTTTGGTGAACATGTAGTCAGTTTCAGTGAAATTTTTTTTTTAGGTTTTAAAAGGGCATGTTATCCTGGGAAGAAATCAATCTTTTTCATGCAGCCTTTTAGCCATAGAGGAATTCCATTGGTATTCAATTTTTCTTGCTTAATTACACCTCCCAGTGTTTGGCTAAAACAGCCTCTTATGAGTGCTTGTATTTCTACCTCTTTTCACTCCATTTTAGTTTGCACTTTTGAATTTTTAAATTTTATCTCATTTTACCTTTCTAAATATTTTCTATGTGGGTAACATTTAAGATGGGATAAAAAGTTCTTTCATTTAAAAATTTGCACTCATAGGTGAATGACATAAACTTTTGAATGTTAGGTAAGTATTGTTCAAGTTGTTCTTGAAAAATTGATTTCAAATCACATCACATTTTGTCATTGGTAGGTATTTAAAAAGTAGAGACCTGAAAGAGTAGTTAAAAAAATAGAGGAGATTGGTGGAAAATATAAAGAGTTCCATGAGGTTACAGATTTGAGTTACATAAATATGCTCTTGAAAAATAGGGCATAGTTTATTGTCCTTGTAATGATTCACACACGGAAGAGCAGCCTGATAAAATATGAAACAAAGAGAAATCATTAATTATGAACATGTTCATTCAAGACGCAGTAAGGCATAATTTAGCAGGTAACGAGCCTCATCTCTTATCACATATAATTTTAGAAAAAAATTCTCTCATTTACCGAACCCTACTCACTATTGTAATCTGACATTTAAATATGGTTCTCATCATCAATGAGCTTTTCTACAAAGAGGAACAATATTTCAGTGTTCATCTCACACACGAAGAAACAGAGGTATTGAGAAATTGTAGCATTATTTAGGGTCACAGAAGTCTGGATTAGAATTCTAATTGATTGCTGCTGTTTTTAATTCTTAATATTTCAGGTATCATAGGGAAAATTTAACCACAAAATATTAAAGTTGTAAATTATCTTAAAGAGGACCTGCCTTTTATAATTAAGAAAATGAAGCTCAGAGAACTTAAGGGACTTGGCTATTATCAAGCGGTTTTACTCATTTAATACCTGAATATGAATATGTTTTATTTTATCTTAACGAGTACTGCTCGAACTTAGAGATGGATCTTAGCCAGGTAATTTCAAATCAAATATGTATTGTATAAAGATTCCAATTACAATATTGTGGAAGTGTAATCTCATTTTGCTTTTGTCTTTTGATACATTTAATATCTTCTTGTTCTCAGAGAAGTCTTTCCTGGCCTCAATAGTTTATATTTTTTTTCTCCTGTTACTGCTATCATACCATTGTACGTTGTCCAACAACTTTTCTGAAATAAAATCTTGATTTCTCCATAGTAACTTTCACAGATCTTTTATTATTTCTACATTCTTTATCCCAGTCAGTGGTGGCATCATACATGTAATTTTCCAATGTATAACTTTTCCAGATCACTTTGATTCCCTTTTTCTTTCCCTGTCTCCCTTTTTCAATCCCTATCTACCATCAAGTTTTACTCTGTACATCAAATGCATTTATATTTGTTACGTATTTTACTTCTATTCCTCTGATGCAAGCCACTATTAGTTCTTCTTTGCTTTGTTTTAGTAGGTGCCTACTTATGCTCCTGGAATCCATTTCTTTTTCACGCAGAAATCAGTTGGGTTCTTTTAAATATATAAATTTGATCATTTCATTTCTCTCCCTAAACCTTCCAATGACATCCCATGGTATTTAGGATAAAATTCAAATCTTTACCAAATTCTGCAAAGCTCTACATGATTTATTTTTTAGTGAGCTTAATGACTTCATCTTCTACAATTTATTTCTTTCCTTTTATTGCCTCAGTTTGTCTGTAAGGGTTCTTCTACTTCTCTTATGCTCTAAGATAATTATACCTGAGACAGAACCCTTATCTGTCATCTACTGGTGTATTCTCAGCAACTAGAACAATGCCTTGTTACACCAGTAGATTCTGATCAATGGCAGTTTTATTTTTTTATTAGTGTACACACACACACACACACACACACACACACACACACACACGTAATACACAGTGGTTACATTACACTTGAGAATTTTGTGCACATATGTATCACAACAACTTCCCATTCCCTTCCTTGCCTCCTTTCCATCACTCCCATCTCCTCCTTCATTCCCCCCTGAAAACATTTTGCCCATTTGACTCTTATTTTGTTTAGGAAATGTCATAAAGAAGCTCTTCTTGTCAAGGTTAGTTGGTGTTCTATTTGAAATGTTTCTTCATTTATTACATTGTCTTATTTCTTTATTTGTGCCTTATTTATAATCAGTAAGCTTTTTAATTTATTGAGACTGTTTGATTGATTAGATCCTTTTTGAACTCATTGAGCATCTCTTGCATTTGTTTCAACATATATTAAGCTCTTTGGCCAATAGGTCTACTTGTTCTCTGGCTTCCTTATTAGTAGGCTGTGCTACTTCAGGGCCCATGGTCAGATTTTTGGGTTGTTGGGCATTTTTGCAAGTATTTTATTTCTTTTCTTCATCTTTATTGGATTGGCATGGATTGTAGATCAGATAGTGTTTTGAAGGACTCTGACTCTAGTATGCAAAATTTTTGGTTAGATTATTTCTTTCTTGTAATTTTCTTGAGTCATTCAGATTTTAATATTTATATCTATTTTATCTTACTTGTCTATTACCCCCCCTCAATAATCAACCTTCTGCTGGTTACCTGATCTTCTCCACTTTTTGGTGAAGGAGGAAAAGATTACAATACTGTATATGGTTTAAAGACAAGATATTTGTTGGCATATGTTAGAAATCAAGATTAATCTCTATGTCATCATCTACCATTTGAATAAAAATCTACAATAAAAAATAACTGACAGAACCTAATAACCAATTTAATAGTATAACTATTCTACTGTTATTATTGAAAGGCACAGTCTGCACTATCAATATATCTGTCCAAGTAAACTTGGACACGTCAAAATGCTCCATTACTAACAATACTGTATCACCATCAATAGTAAGATAGTCCTCTATCTTGCTTATCTGGGCTAAACCAAACTACCAGAAGTTATCAGTGCTTAATAGGCTCCAACTACTGTACCTTCTTTAGCAGTGGGATGCGTATCCTTATCAATGCTTAAACTTAATACATACTGGTTGTAGACATATAATGAGATATCAACTCATACAACCATTCCACTCCTGACATTAGGTATGTGATCTATACTACTAATAGAGTTTTCTATATAGATTGTTTGTAACATAATAAGAGTTTGTTGAAGACAAATTATTTTTGATAATTTAGAAAAATTACTTTAATGATCTATGTCTAGCTAAATAGTAAAAAATTATTGTTTTTCAACATCTCAAGTGATATGGCTGTGAGTTATCAATACTTAACAATGCTAGTAGCATTCATAAGAGTGAAGGGAATAGGGAAGAAAAAAAGACAGACTGAGGATTAACTTTGGAAGTGTGACAGCAAAAACAGAAGGGAAAGTGGAAAAAAGAACAAAAAACAAAACAAAAATCAGTTGCAGAAAAAAAAAAATACTAGCTCAATATACCTACAGAAAGCCATTGAGGTGAGCATAAAGGCAAAAGAATTTTCCCCCTGTGTTGTCTGAATGGGAAGTCTTCACTTCTAAGACCTTGGATCCTGGTGACTGATGAGAAGGTCTGCCCTCTGAGATCTGATCTCATGGGGTTCAGATCTTTCAGGAGAACCATAGTCTTTTTCCTTCTTCTGTTGCTGGCACTGTTCCTTTCCTGATGATTGGCAAGGATGGTCTCCACTTTCCTAGAGTGTGTTTTATCAACAGTCTATCTCCTGGGAGAGGTCACGATGAACTTCCAGTTCTCCCTGTGGGCTTTCCAGCATACACTAGCTGTGACTCCAGCAATGAGCCTTCAGTCCTCAGTATCTGCACTTCTAAAGCCCTACATTTGGGGCCTCTCCCCATTTGTGCACATTAACTGGAACGACTCAGTGTTCCAGTATGCCACGGCCAAGTGCCGCTGTTAGGGTGGACAGCCACAAGATTGTCTGGTGCCTTCTAGGCTGCCATCTGTGCTGCACCTTTCCACACTCACTGGCTGCTTTTGGTCTGTCTGTTGGCTGAGTGTGTTTGTCCGCTGCCTGCCGGGCTTGGCCCTGGGCCCTGTCTGTGTCTAGGAGCTTGCTCTCACTCGTTGGTGACAGTCACTGCTTTTCCTCTTGCCCTGTGGTTACCATTCAGGTCCAGCTGGTACTCTGTCTTTCTAGGCTAAGCTGTAGAGGAAATTACTTTAATAAATCTGTCTTCCAGCTGAATCATGCACAGCCATTGATGAAACGATCCTCCAGCATTGCCGCAGGGGCTCTGTCTCTTCCAATGGCAGTTTTTAGATGAATGAATCATTGCACACTTTGTGCTACCCTTTCTCTTTCTGTGAATAGTATAAATTCTGTATGAGTGGGAGTCATGCCTGCCTTTCTCACCATGTATATTCAGAACCTAACAAGTAAGAGAAACTTAATAAATATTTGTTGACTGAGTGAATAAGTAATTCATTGATTTATGCTATATTTAGAGAACTCCATTTGGAGACTCTGACAATCATTAGTGGGAACATAAGAAGGTCTTTAGCAAAGCCAGTGGCAAAAAGGATAAAAAGATAATGAGAAATTTACTATTATTAACACATATTAATTGTGCAAAGTGGTGGGATTCATTGTTACCTTTCCTACATGCAAACATAATGCATTGATCATATCCACCCATATTTCTCAGTTCTCCTCTCCCTCATATTTGTTTAAGAAGCACATAAAAGATACACCAGAGAAAAGATAGTGCCTTGTATAAAAGGTCGTTTATAAGGATAGAAGAGTAAACATTTGGAGGAAAATGCAGATAGTAGTGTTTACAAAAAATAAGAGAAAGCAGGTTTGAAGTTAGGTGCGAAACGACAGAAAAAGAAGGTGGGGCACAAGGAGAAAGTGCTAAGTTTCGGTTTGTCTCTTGAGTTCACGGCATGTATGGGATTTCTAGCAGGAATCATAAATAGGTATAATTTGGTGCTCGCAAGAGATGTCTTTAATGGCTTTATATACCAGAAAGGCATAGAGTTGATATTTGAAAATTTAAAACTGTGATAGACTCTCTTACTGTGGACCCACGTGTTTCTTCTTCTTACTGGTAACTGCCTACAAGTCCATTCGTAAGGGAGGATTAAACATTTAATTTACTAACATGGTATTTGGCCATTTCACTTTTCTTGGATAATTAATTATAATTTTTTATGCCATTTCTAAGAATAAATTTTAGGAAATAGTTTGTGGTTTACTTATTTTGCTTCAGTCAGGTAACCAGAACATTCCAAGCAAGGACTGCTCCTTATGTGGTGAAGATGCAGTGCCAGACTGCATCTGTGGAGCTGCCAAAGTCAGAGCACGTGAAGAGGACACATATGCTTGTTACGAACTACTGAGATTTTAGGATCGTATGTTGGTAAAGCATAATTTAACAAAAGCTGAAAAATACAGACACACAGAATAGTGAGGGTGTAGAAATAAAAGAGAATTAAGTATATAAACCCTAAAAAAATTTAAGGATGAATGCAGAAAAGGAGCTTATTTTTCCCATCTTATTAATATATATATATATATATATATATATATATATATATATATGTGTGTGTGTGTGTGTGTGTGTGTGTGTGTGTGTGTGTGTGCGTGTGTGTATGCTGTATATAACATTTACATTGAACTTGAGTATTTTGTACACACGTATACCACATCAACATTGCAAATGTTTATCCTTTCCCTTTTTGGCCCTCCTACATTTTCCTCCTTCCTTCTAACGCTCACTATCTCCCCTACCCTTTGGTTTTATGAATTGATTGTATTCTGGGTTTCTCGTATTAGAGAACTCGTTCAGTATTTAACCTTGTGCAACCTGAGACCATCATGCTCAGTGACGTGAGTCAGACGAGGAAAAGGGCTTATGAAGGATATGAGGAAGGTTCCTCCAGTATGCAGAGAACAAAGATAGAGGGAAGTTACCATACCAGCCAAGAAGGAAATTGAAAGATTGAAAGTAAAAGTCTAAAGTGACAGAGAAAGATTTAATAAATGGGCACTGAGGAGTGTTTATTGATTTTTTTTCTAATTTGCAGCCATTAGTGACCATATGCAAGAAGTTCCAGCCAAGTGTTTAGGGAGACTACTTAGTTATAGAGATAGGGATAGAATTCATTATGCAAGGCAGTCACACATGCTACTTTCTCTATGACGATTATTTTGATCATCCCGCACACACAATTATTTCGATCCTCTCTCTTTTCTTAATCTCATTGCACTCAGCAATTTCCGGGCTCTGTTGCTACCCTATTAGTGACATTCCCATTTTTTTTTTTCATTTGTATTTTCAAATGGAAGATGGAAAAAGTCAACTACTAGACAATAATTTTAAAAATTAATGTAACTTTAAATGATCATCGCATATATGAAGGAGCAACAATAACTTCAGAATGTACTTTTCAGGCTTATATAAAACTTAAAGGCTACATAGGTAATTGGCTGATAATGCCAGGTAGCCCTTTCTGAGATGTTCAAGAAAAGTCTACATGATGTCTTTTCATTTGTGACTTATTTTTTAGGTAATGCCCTGTCTTTATATCGTGTTTCTGTTACTGTCTCACTTCATCTCTGGATCTTCTCTTATTATTGAAATTTATTCAGTCTTTAAATTATCCACTTACTCATTTCATGTCTGTCTTTAAATCAATGTGATCTTTAACTAATTTTTTCGCTCCAACCTCTACCTCCTCATCCTTTCCCCAATCTCAGAGTTGAGACTTAAGGACCATGAGCATGTTTGAACTCAAGTTACTCAGTAATCATAAAAGCTGAAAACTGAAAGTGTAATTGTTTACTTTTAGAGGTATCAAAATGTGCCCGAATCAAGACAGTTGAGTTGCGTGAACACAACAGAGTGGCACTGACCTTCTCAAATAGGTCTACTTGAAATCTTCCTAGTCTTGATATTGTACTTATCCATTGTAGGGGCCGCAGGGGTCTTATGCTTCATAGAAACAGAAATCTCCATTCTATCGGTCTGCTTTTATACTCACTATAAAGAGCCCAGTTCTTCAGCTTCAACACACTCTTAGACAAAATGAGAATATGGTCAAGTTTGCTTAGTTTATTTTACCTCTGCAAAGAAGCATTGCTATCACTATAATGACTTTGTTATAATTCAGACATTCATGTTTTTGGAACTCAGTTTTATATAACAGTCTATAACCAGAAATGGAACATAAAAATTATGTGAGCTATTAAATTGTAGTTTGCTTTAAGGAATCCACATTCTAAACTTATATAGCAAGTTAAACAGCTGTACAAAGTCATATTCCTAGGAAAAAGACAGGTGACAGCTTGACTTGTGAGAGAAATGAGAAAAATATGTGACATAGAATGAAATAATTGGTGATTATGCACTCCCCTCACATTTCCTTTGTGCTGTATGAATTACCACAAACATGTGACCTTGTTTCACCCTTGTAAAAGTCCAATAAAGTTCTGTTCTTTTTGTATAGATGAAGGAACTGAGACATAGCAGTTATTATAATTTGCCCAATAGAAGATGGAAATGACACCCTGAAAAATGACAAGGCTAGCAGTTATTTTGCAGAAGGCATGATTGTGATCCATTCTGTTTATCAACACTTTTGATCTTAGCAAGTTAAAGTGAATATTAGACATACAGTGAATTTAAGGATGCTCATAGAAAAGCACAGAAAAAATAAGGAACCTGCCCTAAGCCATACAGTAAGACAGTGGCGGAATTCATATCCAGAAAGTCTGACCTCAGAGTCTGTGTTTTTTCTCAACTAACTTAAAATGCCTGTGCCCAGCACTTAGGATCTTATTAAGAAAAGAGAGGTGTAACCATCCTGTGATTCCTGTCCTTCTATTCGATAGCCAGCTTGCCCTGCTTGTCTCCAGGTAGTTTCTTTTTTGCCTGAAGCTCATAAAATGAGGATAATATGCAACCTGTTTTCTTAACCTTTACACTCTCTCTGTGTCTACCTGATGGCTTTTGTTTTACAGATACTGTCTTTAAACTAAGCGATGTCCATGAAAAATTATTATGGTGTGAGGTTAAAAGGTGAGGAAATAAAAACTTAAAATGATAAAGTGGTTAACAGGATGCTAGTCCAGAACTCAAAACTAGATTCATGTTACTTGTACATTGTGGCCGGGAATGGAAAATGGCACAGCCATGGTGGGATAAGATTTAATATTTTTTAAATAAAATAAAACACTCGATTACTGTATGTTTCCATAAAGTCCTATACATGAAGATTCATGAAAGTTTGTTTTTAATAGCTAAAATATCAAATCAGGGCAGTTGTCATTCAGTGGGTAAATAGCTAAACAATCTGTGGCCCCCCCCTACATTACTTCATACTACACATCAGTAGAAAGAAATGAACTAGTGATATATGCCACAACTTGGATGGATCTTAAGGGAATTATGCTGAAAAGACCAACACCAAAATGTCACATACTTTATTTTCTGTTTTTACAACATTTTGAAATAATGCAATTTTAAAAAGAGAGATTATTTGTTGCCAGGGAATAGTAATGGAAGGGAAGATGGGGCAAAGTGGATGTGGTTGAAAGAAGGCAAGACGGATCATTGTGTTGATTCACATATTCAATATACCAACTATCATGGTGGAAACAGAAAACTAAACGTGTGACAAAAATTTTTTCAACTCAATATTTGTTTTATTTTATATATGCACATGAATTCCAAATTCATGTATTCATGAATTCCAAGTTCATGTCTATTTAATAACTTATTAAAGACCTGGGGTTTGAGCAATCAATGCCCATCCGTGATCCCCCCATTTTTCATATATAATTTAATTTCATCCATACACATTCAGAGATGAGTACATGTAGAACTGGAGAGTTCTGAGTGAGATCAATGGGAAGTGTCTATATTGATATCCTGGTTGTAGTATTGTATGCTAGTTTTACAAAATATTACTGTGTGGTGAGATGGTGTAAAATGTACAAGGCATCTGTGATTTCTTTGTAACCACATGAGAACATAATTATCTAAATAAAAATCCCAATTACAAAAGAAATTAGTTCAGTTGAAAAGGAAGACTAGAAAAGGTAAGTCAAAAAAATCATATCCCAGAAAAGAGTGAGTGCTATGTATGTTTATATATTTTTAGAAGGCAGTTTGGATGAGTGGGTCTAAAATGTGCATGATAGTTTTCCATAAATGAAGAATTGTAGTATGTCACTTATCCCATCCTGTAATGCATTTTTATAGACTTTTCACTCAGTCTCAGAATGTGGGTACTAAGTGAGAACTCTGATTTGTTCATCATACCTCTTGTGTCTGAAGTCGGTGGCAGTGTCCAGAGAGAGCAATGCTCACAAATGAGTTATGTGTGTTTATACTACGCAGACCCAAGTTGGTCACTCTGAGTAAGACAACTTTTGTTCATTTGATGCAGATTAACAGGAAAGAAAACTGTAAGGATAAGAAGCTAAGAGAAAAGAATGGGTAATTACTGGGTTTTAGAAAATATTTAAGACAACAGAACTGGGTGTTTATGCATTTTTGCCTTCTAGAAATTAAAAATTTAAGGCTGATTATCCTAAACCAAAGTTTTAGATTTTCTTTTCCTTTACTCTTTAAAGTATTTTTTTCTTCCTTGTCTGAACAGCTTTTTTATTGCACCAATGCAAGAGTCATTTTCAGCCTGTTTTTCTGATTGAATGTTGTGCTTTCAAGTTCAGTTTTGTAAAAGCTGATTGTAGTTACTCAAGTTCAGTGTTCCAGAAATCAGCATGTAATGACACATATGACACTATTCCAACTGTGTCCCATTTACAGACAAACTGAGTGATATCAGGTTAACTTTGAGCTACAAAGCATATATATTGGGAGGTTTACATAAGGATGTTCAGAATTAATAAGTCTTTGTTTTTACAATTTAGTTCTTAGCATATTATGAACATCTCTTCATGTTGTTAAAGTTCTTAAAATTAGATTTTAATAGATTCACAGTAATATGTTTAATAGCTACATAATGATTTTTGTAATAAGACTGCTATTACAGGATAATTAAAATTTCCAATTTTCACATTAAAAATGGCACCATAACCAACAGTCTCAATCAGATTATTTTTTCTTTTTTTTGAATTATATCCTTGATGTAAATTACAGAAAGTAGTATTACTGGGTCAAAAGGTATAGATCTTTTTGTGGTTCTTGAAGTACATTGACAAGTTACATTCTGAAGTATTTTTCTCAATCTAAAATGTTAGTAGTAATATATAAGTGTAGTAATTTTATCATGAACTCAAAACTTTGGGTATTAATATTTAAAATTTGGTTATTATATTATGTAAGTTTTGGTTATTATATTTCTTTTAGCAAAACTATTTATATACTTTTTCTTTTAACTCTTACTACCTTTATGTTGTTTTAATTTGCAATATTTAAATCAAGTCCTTGGAAATCATATCTGTTAGTCTTTTGTGATTTATGCAGTATGTAGTTTCCAGCTTTGTGCTTTCTTTTTATTTTAGTATTAGTTTTAAGTACTGAATTTTCAATTTATATATTTAACTGTGTGTGTGTGATGCTGTGCTTCAAATCTTAGAAAATTAGCTTCCATCAAAATGTCTGGAATAGTCTATTCTGTTTTCTATAATTTACAACTATAGAAATAATTACACATAAGATTTTTTTAAATCTATGTTATGGAGTAAAGCATGGATTTATTTTGAGTGTGTGTGTGTGTGTGATCAGTGGATAAAATTAACCATGGAAACTGTCTTAATCACTTGAGGCTACCATCATAGAATACTGCAGCTTTGGTGGTTTAATTTGCTTAAGAGTTTTGGAGGATGCAAGTTGTAAAATTAGGATGCCAGTACAAACAGTGCATGAAGAAGGCTCTTCTTGGTTCGTAGCGGGTTCTTTTCTCCTTTTATCTGCACATCTTGGAGAGAAGAAAGGAAACAAGTGTTTCTGTCTCTTTTTAATGGGGATGCTAATCCTTCTCAGGAGAGCCCCAGCTTCATGACCTAATTATTTCCCAGAGGCCCCATGTCCTAATACTGTCATATTTGGAGGTTACACCTTCAGAGCTGAACTATGAGGGGACAGAAGCATTAAGTCCATAACAGCAATAAGTAAGCACTCATATAATATGAGCGCTAACTGTAGACTTTGGAGTTCGTTACATCTGAATTTGTGTGTTTACTCCATCCCTCACTGCTCAATCTTGGCTAAGTTTCTTGTCTTCCCTCAGTTCCTATTTTCTCATTTGCAAAATTAGAATAGCAATCGTACCCATCCCAGGATTGTTTTGAGTGATACATGTTAAGTACTTAATACAGTGCTTGGCAAGTGGCAAGCACTCAATAAATGACAGCTATTTTTATTATTAGAATTACTCCTTCTGTTGTCATTATCAATGATATAGAATGCTTACTATTGTTTAAGACATTGTACTAATTTCTTTAATAATTTCTTTTAGTGAAGAGATAATTTTGAGCATATACTTGTAAGGAAATTAGGAAGTGATTAATACTATGTGAGCAATATAAGTGGTTATAGAAAATTAAAGAAAAGAGAGATTATGTCTAGTGAGTGAAGCAGGGTTGATTCTGAGCACAGTTTATAAGTGGGAACAAGGAACTAGGGGAATTCTATTCAGAGTTAGGTGCATAAATAAGGGAAACATACTGTTAATAAGACTCAGTTTGACTGAAGTTACCAAGCAAGATAGAAAATTTGGGGAAATTCTGGGAAATCCATATTGTGGTTAGGTTTCATGAGGAGTTGAAATGTAAAGCCAAAATGTTAAGACTTGTAGAGAGAAAGAAACAATTTGAATAGTTTTGAATGGGAGCATTCTACCCTATATATTATTGAATCTGGTAAAGTATAAATTATTGTATAAAGAGATTAATTTTTATTTTTTTATGATTGTCTTATTTTTGAATTTTTGTTTTGAAGTAATTTCAGATTTATAAAACATTTGCAAAAATGGAATAAGAAATTCTTGTTTATCTTTACCCTTATTCCCCAGATTGCTGTATTTTGCCACATTATTCTATTTTTTGTTTTGTTTCCAGAACTTTATATTTTTTATTTTGATAAAAAATTCACTTGACATAAAATCTAACTTTTCAAAATAAATGCATGAATTCCAAATTCTATAACACATTAGAACCATGGAGTTTGGAGAATTAGTGAGTGTCTATGTCCATCCCTTTTTCAGGGGCTCATTCCTTTCCTATCTTAGAAACATTTTCCTGAACTGTTTTGTTAAAGTTGCAGCTATTATACTTCTTTGCTTCTAAATTCATTTTGTATTCTTTAAAAACAAGGTCACTTTCTTGTCTAGAGTACAAGTGACAGTATTAGGAAGTTAACACTGATTATTTAATTCATAGACTTCAAATTTTTCCAATTAGCCACTAATGTTAATTACCCTCAAAAGGAAAACTGTGTAGAATCCAGCCTAGGATCACATAATTCAGTTGTCTCTGTAGACTTTATTTTTGAAAAGAAAAATAATTTTAATGAAACATTATTACATAAGAAATTTAATTAATTCATCTTAAATTCAATTTTAAATTATTTATCAGTGCCTACTCTACCCTAAGTATTTTGTAACAATGAAAAAACAGTCCTTGGCTTTATGGAGATTGAAAACTACTCACTAATAAATAGATTGTTGAACAACAACTTTGAAGCATCTTATTCAACCTGTAGCTCCTTCCATTTTTCTTTGTTGAAGGCCTGGGAAGTCAATGAGAAAAGAAAATATGTTTCGAAGATCTTCACTCTAGAAACCATTATTCTAGGACTTCATCTTTGTTTGGAATCCTAGAAACGTGTAAGAAATTCCTCTCCTTCTGTCATAAATTTACTTGTTAGTTGAATAAGGCAAATCCAATAGTAAAACACAGCAGAAAGAACATGGTCTTTAGAGTTAAAGCCAAGAATCAGTTCTGCTGCTTTTCACTTCATCAGCTCTGAGATTAACAATATCTAGTCCCTCATTCTCTTTGAGAGAATGGTGTATGCAAGAGGTAATGATGCCATGATTCCTGGGGCTTATTTCAGCTAGATGCTTCCAGCCTTAGGTAACAGAAAATCCAAATGCAATTTGGTTTAGACACCAGGAACTTATTGACTTGTCTGACGGGATGTTGGTGGGCAGGCTTCAGGGCTGTTTTATTCAGTGAGCCAAGTATGTCTTCAGGAACGGGTGACTGCAGCGTCTCTTCTTGCCATCCAGAGTGCTGTCTCATCTTAGGAGTGTTTCCCCTCATGTTCTAGTGGACTACCATGAAAGCAATAAGCGCTGAGCACACTTTTGTCACGTCCAATGGAAAAGAAAGGACGCCTTTCACTGGTTAACAATCAAAAACCACTTCCTTCAGTTTTCTTGGGCTAACTCTGCTCAGATGCTCATCCCAAACTCAAAAATATTGCAAGGGGAATAACATGGAGTGGTGTTCTTGGCCTGGAAAAGGGATAGCGCGTGGTTTAGATATGGTAGGTTAGCCCAGCTGTCGCCAACCTTTTTATCAGCAGGAACCAGTTTTATGGAAGACAGTTTTTCCACAAATGGGGTTAGACGTAAGGAGAGGGGAAATGGCACTAACATTATCGCCTCAGCTGCACCTTCGATCATTAGGAAATAGATTTTCATAAGGAGCTCACCACCTAGATCCCTTCACTGTGCAGTTTGTATTGGCAGTGGAGTTTGCATTCCTATGAGGATCGAATGCTGCTGCAGATCTTACAGCTGTTGGTGCTCAGGTGGTGCTATGAGTGATGGGGAGTGGCTGTAAATGCAGATGAGTTTCCTCTTGCTCTCCACTCATCTTCTGTGTGGGGTCTGGTTCCTGACAAGCCTTAGATGACTACTGTTCCATGGCCTGAGGTTTGGGCCCTCTGGTATAGGGTGGTCCAAGCTCCTGCTGACCCAAAATTGAATTGCCCAGCACATGTTGGTCAACACAGTAGGGACAACAGAATGGACTTGGTTAGGAGTTGTTTGTTTTGGCTTTAAAGTATTTAAATGTACACTAATCTAGAGAACAGAAAAGGGCACTACTGTCAGAGTATAGAAGTGGAAGTCTTTTTAAAAATGTATAATATTGAATGATCAATTGATTTTTATTTCTTATCCTTATTTTAAGCTAGAATTAGAATCATCTCTTATATTTCAACTCTCATATTTCCTTCTGGATGTTTCTTCTATGCTGTATTTTCTTCAACATTACTTTTCACTCCCAGTAAATAAAAAACGAATTTACCACCTATGAGTGAATGCATGTTTGTATCACAAAAGCCTTACAGACTATTCTTGTTATTGTGGGGTCCAGCAAAGGGCCACTTTCTTTTTATGTCGAATTTTCTCTTCCTTTCTCATTGTATGCTGCCTCTTTTTATGTGTCCCCTTTTTTCTACTCCTAATTTATAATCTTTGTAGCTTCACAGGTACACTAACTGTAAGGGGTTTGGCTCTGGAAGAAAACCTGCGTAGGCTTCATTTTTGTCAGATTAAACTTCTCTCAGTTGAAGCCACGAGTGACATGAATGAGCACCAACTTGTTCTGAGTGATTGTGGCTGTGCTGCTTTGGTGTTTGTCGTCATTGCCATTAAGACAAGCAAACTGCACAGATTTTCCTCCAGCTGGGTTAGGAATCTTCCCCTGAAGCACAGCACCACTACACCATAGCATAGCTGCTTGTTTGATTTTGAGCTTGGGAAAAGCTGAGACCAAGTTTTCTTAAACTCTATGTTCAGCATTTATCATAGCACGTTTTTATGACAAGCACATAGTCATTTAACATGTATTAAGCAGAGCTCTGCTTACAGTGCAGGTTTGTTCTACACAACCCTGGGAACACCACTAGTATCACCTATGTTTACACTTGTATATTAGTTACAGTTTTTGACAGATGGTGGTAAAGTGTCTAGTTATAAGAAAATCATTATCTTATGACAAATTTTAAGCAGATCAAAATAAGTTATTTTGAGGAAGGAGTAACTTTCCCAAGTTTACTCATAGTATCTATGATCTAGCTATGGGCAGTCCTGGTTTATACATAATTTACATTTGTTAATATTTCATTTCATGAGAATTACATTTTGTTTAACTTGCTCAAGGCAGCTCTTTCACTTTTAAGGTTAAATGAAGTGTATCTTTAAAATAAAAAATGAAGTTTGGTTTCTCATGTTAGAAAAATGCCTCCTCCACCTTGTTGCTTTTCACATGCAATTTTCTCTTTGCTTCCATTAACTTGCCAGCTCCTCACTCCCATGAATGTGTTACCCAATATTGTAGTAGTAATTTATTGGAGTATATATATATATATCAATGCTGCTGAGAATAAAAGGTATAAAGTAAAGTACTTTATACCATTCCATACCCCAAACCACACATATTTACAGGAAAATCTTTAGCTAGAATCAAACGGTGTCTTTTGACTATAAGATAGAATGCACTTCTGTTCTGTCGTAGTTCTCTTCAAATTTAATATGTATTAAATTAAGAAGCTCCACAAATCTAGTAATAGCGACAACATTTATTACTTCTTATACCATAGGCACTGTTATGAGGTTTTAAGTTTTTTTGTTGTTTCCACTTTTCAGATTGGGTAACTCTGGCGTGGAGAGTTTAAATGATGTATGGATGGTAGCGTGGCAGAACCAGAGCTCAAGCCCAACACTCAGTATTCTTTTCCTAAACTATGTACTTACTCCTTTTTTCTTTCCTTCCTTCCTTTCTTCCTTCTTTCCTCCTTCTCTCTTTCCCTCTCTCCCTCCTTCTCTTTCTCTTTTCCTCTCTTTCTTTTTTCTCTTTTTCTTCTCTCTCGTTCTGTAGTCTAGATTGGTCCTGAACTCACTCTGTACCTCAGGCTGGCCTCATGGCAATCCTCTTGCCTCAGTCCCCTGAGGATTACATGGGATTACATGATGTTACTGTTGGTAATCTTAATCATCCCCGTGAAAAGTTTTTTTCAGTATTTTTTTGTGATGTAAGCAGGACTACGGTGTAAATATTTTCCTCTCAAAATCTATGTGTTTACTCTTTGGCAATTTCTTATCATTTTCTGTTTTTTTCTTGCCCTTCAGTGAAACACTTAAACTGAAAATAATAACAAATATTTATATAACCCTTAAAACCAGACTGTGCCGTTATTAATCTATTGATTGTAATACCCAGACATAGATATTTTCATATTCCTTATACTGGAGAGGAGAAACTGTCCTAGCTAAATTGCCTCAGGAAACTTCCAAGCGCAAGTAGATGAGTGCACATTCCAGGTACTTAAATTAACCTTTGTATTTTGTGTGAACCAGATTTTATGTGATCTAGGGTTCAGAAAGCCTAGAGTATTAATGTTCTTTGTGTATTTTTAGGCTAATCGCTGTGCTAGTTTTCTCTTCTACAAAATAAAGAATTTGACTTAGGTATTATGCATAATCAAGGTGGTCAGTCTGTGGACAGTAACAGGTTAGGAAACATCACATCTATACAAGCTCTCTTGATTAGTGGTGTTGCTTTGAATAATACATTCAGTTTCTCAACTACCCAATTTTCTTTATAACATGGAAATAATCCCTATTCCTTGTAGTTTTAAAGGCTCAGTAATAAACAGATAGAATGCTATTAAAGATTTCTTTAACTGGTAATTACTTTATGTATCAGATGTCTTACTCTGTTTGTAATAACAGTTAGTGCAAAAATTTAAAGACTAAAAGGCATACAAAAAGGAAAATAAAATACATCCATTTTAACCTAAAGAATATGTTATAAGCACTACAGTATTTTGTGGTGTAAAATTCCCATGTTATTTCTCTTTTGGAGATGCAGACATTTTTGTTGGTGCCCCACCCTTGCTCCTCAGATGAGATTGTTTCAGTGTGGCCCAGAAGATGTTCAGGGTGTGGTGGGATTGTCCGCTGTAGTGGCTGCTTTGATTACATATTTTTTGTAGGCTACTTGTCCTTGCCTAAGCTGCTTCATGACTCCTTTGGTGTCATTCCGTAAAGCCAGTAACCACAATAGGGCCTCCTGACACATGGTAGTGTTGAACAATAAGTCATAGAATCCTTATTATATATAGAAGGAAACAAAGGCTTAGGTCATTTAGATAAAAGGAAAACCTGGGCTTGGTTGTATACTTGAGGCAGGATTTAAACTTGGGCTGGTCTCCAGATACCAAGCTTTAGCCATTATTCTGTAGGCGGAGAGAGTGCTTCTGTGTCATTCCGTTGTTCCATGAATATACTGACTCAGTATGGCCCCCTCATTGGTTTGTTTCGATTTTGCTTTTGCCACCTTTTTGCATGTAAGTTGTGCTACTTCTCTGCTAATTTTTTTTTCCCCGTCAAAGTGTTCACTTTTTTATAGTGTCAAGTGAGAGTTCCCATGATAACCCATGAAATCACATGTGATTTGCTCTCTGTGGCCCCACTGCCTTGATCTCATTTCCCATGGTTAACCCCCTTCCAGGCAAATGGGCCTTTCTGTCCTTTTAGATTTCCTGTGAGCTGCTAACAGAACCCTTGTCTCAGGGTCTCATGTTACCTTTTCTACATTCTTCATGCAAATCTCTTGGTTATTTCTCTATATTTTTCAGATTTATTCTTAAATGTTATCTATTCATTGAGGCCTTTCCTTTCAGTCCTACTTAGAACTGTGTCTCCCCTGTGTCTGTCTCTCATGTCTTTCAGTTTTACTCTTTTCCTTATTTCTCCTTATATCATTTGGTATCATCTTTCCCAGTATGTATTTCATTTTTAAAAATTATTTATTAGATCAGGATATATGTTATATAATAGAGATTTTTGTTATATTCATCATTTTGGGTTTCTACTGTCCAGAGCATTGGCCTCAATACATAATTGTTGAAGAATGAGTGAATCAAAATCTTGCTGATTAGTGTTATTATTCTTTTTGTAAAATAGGTTTTCTGCATCTCAGCATTTTTTACTTCTGGCTCTCACTAGTCATAGTATCTTTATGGCCATTTAAATTGTAATTGAGTCTCTGTCTTAGCAACATGATGACACATCACAGCAGCTGCTTGGGTTTATGAAGAATCTGTTTGGATAGGTTGTCCAGTGCTGTTAAGTGTGTTCTCTGTATTCTAATTTGTTGTGGGTTTTAAGGATTCCTCTGAGAATTTCTTTTACTTCCCTAGAATGCTGACTCCTAGATTCTCACGTGCAGCTTGGCACCCTTTTCTCTGTGATATTTATCTCAGCTTATACAGACACCTGGATTTTTTCCTCCCACTGTCTTTGTCAGAGAGGATTTATTATACCTATGTCTGGTTTCTCATCTCCTAGCACAGACGTTTGGATATAATTGTTTAATGGTCTCATGAATAAGCTTCCCATTCAGAATCTGAAGTGTGCCACTCTCTATAAATGTTATGTGGCTCTAAAAATAAAGAATAAATTGTGTGGAAACTTAGTATTGCCTCTGACCTGTGGATACTAGTGACTGTTGTGATTAGATGCTAACTATTAACTTAGAATGAGTATATCCAATTTAGCTTCTTCTTTCCCACGATAATGAAATGCACTTGCATCATTTAAATCTGTATCATGAAGAAACCTCTTGATAACCTGACTTTAAATCATGCCTTTAAATTCATCTTCTTGAGGCTTGCTTTGATTTGTGAACATAATTTTTGATCTGTTGGTATAGTTATGGATTCATTCTTTTCCCTCCATTTCTCTTACTGTTAGCATAACTTACAGGTTAGTACTCTCGAATGGTGAAGAAAATAGGCTCTCTCTCTCTCTATATATATAAGGGAATTGGGTTTTAGCCTATTATTGTTAGTGATTGGTTATGTAGTCTCAAATGAAATATTTAACATCTCTAAGGCTCAGTTTCTTCACTGTAAAGTGGGAATAATAATAGTTCTACTTCTTTGAATTTTTATGGAGGTTAGTAACCATGTGAAATACTTAGCATATGGCTTGGCAGATGGTAAGCAATCAGTTCATATTAACTTGTTTTAAAAACTATACACAAACCTGGGCCTGACGGCACAGGCCTATAATACCAGCACTTTGGGATGTTGAGGCACGGTCCTAGGCTGGGCAATTTAGCAACCCTGTTTAAAAGAAAACGAAAACTAAAAGATGAGCTAGGGATGTAGCTCATTGCAAAGGCCCTGGATTCAATCCACAGTACCACCAAATGTGTGTGTGTGTGTGTGTGTTTGTACAAAATACAGTGTGTACCAGATAGAAGTGATCTACATGTTCTCCATTTTCCATTAAATTTTAATTTTCTTATGCCCTTTGGTTGTTTTTAACTTTCTCTTGTTAGGTGGAACTGTTATTAAACAAATAATTCACAGAGGATAGAATATGATTAATAGGGACTTGGTTATGCAGCACATTTTTATTAGTTGCTTCTTCCTTAGAGACTGTGTCTCATCTTTATATGTTTGATTCATTGTGCTACACAATGTCAGAATGTTTTATTCAGATCACACTTTTTTTTTTTTTTTTTTTTTTTTTTACAAAAGGAAACATTAAAATCTAGCATTAAATGGCAGAGCTGGGACTGAGCACCAGTCCAGTAATACACAGCAGTGCCATATCATACTGCTGCTCTTGCTGGGTGCTCAGGATGTTCCATGCCTGACACAATAGAAGGTCATTCAAGTTTATTTTCCTTTTATTTTTTAACTATATTAGTCATTATTGTCCTGCTTCCATCATTTTTACCTGGTTAGAGGGGAAAAATACAATTTCTATGGAATTTTAAAGGACTTTTTAGAAACTTCTGACTTTTAGAGGATCTCTTTTTTAGCATTAATTTGTGTGTGGAGAGTATATAAAAACAACATTTCTTTTGCAAGTCTCAAGATATACCTGAATTGTTGTGATACTATCTAATAGAACACATAAAGTTACCCTTGGAAATATTTTGATGGTTCAAAGTCTATGTGTTGTGTTAGTCACTTTTCCATTACTGGAAAAAATACCCAACATCATAGCTTGAAGAAAAAGAATTAGATACAGCTCACAGTTTCCAGTGAGTTCAGTCCATGATTGATTGGCTCACAGGCAGAAATAGCATGGTGGAGGGGCAGAGAGGAGGAAAGTTGCTTAACCTGAGCAGCCAGGAAACAGATAAGAGAAGCTCTGAATTGGAAAACAGTGCTGTGGCTCACACCCCCAGGGACCTGCTCCTCTGACCATGACCTACTTCCAGTTAATACATGGATTCATAAATAGACTAGTCTATTCACAAGTATAGTGCTCCCACGATCCACCACCTCCCAAAAGTCCCAACTCTGAACAGATGACAGTTTGGGGGGACAGTTTAGATCTCAGCCCTGATACATTATATACAGGAAAGAGCCAATACAGGCTCTTAACTACTGACATTAAAATTTTTGATAATATTTGTGATGAAACAACATTTGATAGTGTGATATTTTCTGTTATTCTTCTGTCCTGGACTTACCATTTTTTTTTTTGTTTGTTTCTCCTGTAGGTAGGTGTCGTCCTGTGCTCTCCTTATGCCCTATACCTATATACATCTCTATCACAGCAACTTTGTCATAGTATTGCACATATCCCTCTCCTAACTCTGTCATGTTAATGTTTATGTTCCTAGTTCCTCACACTGACAATGATTTGTCTACACTAAATGATCAACAGTAATGGAATAGTCAGAATAGATGGACAGTTTGGAATAGGTGAATTCTTATTCCTTTTCAATGTCCTTTGTCAGCTTCTCTTCTTTTAATCCATTCAATTGTAGTGTTTCAAAGGCTCACATCTTTCATTGCCTTCTGAAATACAGTATTTCCCATTGCAGTGTCTTCCAAGTGTTTATCAGACATGTTTTCCCCTCAAAAGGCTCATGCCATCATCTTTCATGAAAACTTCCACTAGTTCTTATTCTGCCTTCTGGTACCTGATATTAACCTATTTCGGTAGCTACATTGATCTTCTACCTTCCTTGTATATGTTGGACTCTAATTATATTGCTGTTTTCTCTCACAGCCAATGCTTTGTCCTCTGTCCCTCTTGTCAGTATATTTGCCTGCTTCTCTACCCAGCTCAAATGTTACTCTTTTGTGAAGCTGTTCCTAAACATTCGAACACTTTGTTCTTTATTAACACTTTTTTCATGCACATGTTCATATGTCTGTCTCACACTAGACTGTGAGACTATGGAAACTGATTCATGCTGTTCTTGAAGAGCCAGACCTTAGTGATTTGTTGTTGCTCAGTGAGTGTCTTGAATGAATAAAGTAATGACTATTGCTACATTTTCTTAGCCTCTTGAGAGATTAAGAATTATTTTAACCACATTTAGTGCTAAACCAGTGATTTTCACACATTTCAGGGTGTTTTGTCGGGGTCAGGGCCTGACATCTGTTGCAGGTGGCACAGGCATTAGTGTTGGCTTTTGCTGTCACTCGCCTGCTGTGTGTTCTGTTAGTTTTCAAAGTTCCATTCGTTTTATCTGAAATTGCCTCTTGCCATGCTCACTGGTTTGGAAAGAATTTTTGATGAACTAATGCTTTTAAAACAGGCTTCTTTCATTTAAAAAATATTTGCAGATAAAATTGTGTTAATATATGTTTTTGGTGTGCAAGTGGTATTTTGATTTATATGTATTTTGTAACCTAGCTAATTAACATACTTTGCTCATTTATTTTTAAACTCTTTTAAGTATACAGATGTTATAGTTTTCTTAACTTTGAAACAATAGTTAAAAAGTAGAGGGATAAAAATAACTTTTTGTGTGTTATTATGTAGGCTTTGTTTCTAGAATTTCCATTTTTAGAGATAACTAGATTTTATGATTGTTCTATATTTATGGAGATCAGGGTAATGTGTTCCTCTTCACACGACTGGCCAACAGATAAGGCGATGTCCCTTTACACATGGTAGTCAGAAAGTAGCTCATATTAATCAATTCACTATTGAGTCATAAACATAATATTTGGCTTCCTGACAGCTACATTAGTTGCATTGTTCGCCACTCCCAGCTGCCAGACATGAAGGAGTCATTTGGCCCCTGACAGGCAGAGATCCATAAGTGGACCTTGTTCAAACCTACGTTTGAAATGCTGGCCATTGAGTGCAGTTAGATGTTGAGGTCCCTAGAAGTTCTTATATTTAATGGAAAAGCCAAGTCTAGTGCTGATATTATGTTTTTATTTTTATTTTTTAAGTGAAGAGAACTTCTCCTAAATTGAGATATTGCTTGTTTTCTAGACCAAATAATTTAGAGATAAGCTGGGCCTGGTGGCATAGGACTATAGTCCTTGTGCTTTAGTGGGTAGAGGCAGGACAATCACAAGATTGAGCCCAGCCTGGGCAACTTAGCAACTTGATGATACCCTGTTTTGAAATTAGAAAATAAAAAATGGGCTGAAATTGTAGTTCTATGTGAATACTGTGGTCTTAATCCCTAGTACTGTCACACGTGTGCCTGCATGCACGTTTGTGCACACGCACACATACACGCACACACGCACACACAAATCTGAACTAAAATGAACATAGTATCATGTTATATTTTCTTTATTGAAACAAATTCTTGAAACTGATGTAGTGAAATATGATATAAAAAAGTTGAGTATAATTTGTCACAGTTGGTATGCACTGAAATATTATTTACAAAAATAAAATATCTTTCACTGAGAACAGTCTTTATTAATTTTTTTCTTCCAGTGTCGAGGATAGAACCGAGTGCTGTGTGAGTGCTCAAGCAGTCTTTATGTTAGCTTTATATTTTTGGTTTGTGGTGGGGTGTTTTTATATTACCCTTTCTCTGTTTCCTATCTTCATAGTTTAGTTTTTGTTTCCCCTTCTCTTCCATAAGTATTTATTTATTTATTTATTTTTTTTTGTGTGTGTGTGTTAGAAACTCTATTGTGACTGTAATATTAAAACATAGACAAAAAGACAGTGTTTCTCTTTTTTTAGAGAATATGTTTAGTGAGGGGAAAAGCGAGTCTTTATTTCATATAGAGGACTGAACAAACTTGGGATAGAAGAATTAGGGAGACTCCAAGTGTAGACTGATAGAAGGCACTCCAGTGTCTATATTTCAAGTTCTCACTTTGTTACGGCTGGCTGTGTTGAGATCTTATTTTGTTGAAAGTGGCCAGTTTATTTGTAAAGGTTAGCTCAGAGGTAGATAAACACAGAGAGGAGGAAAGGTCCCACTGACCGGAAGGGTTCCTGATAAAGGCTGGAGGCGGCATAGCATAATATATGCTCATGATGGTTACAAAGAGATCTGTTCATTATGTATCTGCCATGTGTAAGAGACTGTGTTTTTCATATAGTATTTACTCTTTAATTTTATCCTACTTGACAGTTGAAGAAGGAGCAATGAAAATAAAAAGAAAATCAAAAAAGAAACGTGTCAGAAGTCAACATTATGAGACAGGAGTGTTGTCTCTGAGGCCAGAGTGCCTGCGCGGAGTCCTAGTTCTGTTGCTGACTGGTTGGGAAGTTCTGATCGGTACTTCATCTCACTACACACAGTTCTCTCATTGTTAAAGTTGATCAGTGCCAGTAATGCTGACTTACGGAGCTTTCAGGAGAGTTAAACAGGTTGGGATATTAGAATGACTAGAATGACAAGTGGTACATGGGTTTTATTTATAGGAGCCTGAAATCCCACAGCTAGAAAGTGCAGTTGTTTCAGATTCCACAGCCAACTCGCTGTTACCTTCAAGTCATATCCAGGCCTGCGAATCACAGAATTTAAGCAGTGAAATTGTCAATTATCAACTCTACTTCAACCTACTGTATTTCAATTATATATAGTTTTATTTCTCTCTCTCTCTCTCTCTCTCTCTCTCTCTATATATATATATATATATATATATATATATATGACTTCTCAATTAAAAGACAGTTTTCTTTGAGGTTAAACTCTGGCATCTCAGAACGTAGTAGCAATGAAAAGTCACTTTTCTGGGAATGCTCAGGAAAATACAGCAGAAGTCTTATCTTGAAAGTGAATTATTTTGATTCCTTTTCTCCAGTAAGGATTTAAAATCATATTAGTTCTTAGGATAATTCTAGGGAGGAATGAAGTTCTATCTTCAGCTGTTCAGTGCACCTGTTGTTTCTATAATTCTCTTTCGTTCTTTCTAGCCTCTTTAAAAAATCCATTTTGGCCTCAGGGGAGGAAAAATAGCTTTTGAATTAATCGGTTTCACGTTATTAGTGTAGCTCACCCAAGTGGTGGTTTAGAAATGACTGTGTTTACTGATGTGAACAGACTGAAATATTTATTTTAAAATTTAGTTTTGGATCTTGCATGAGGGATTCAGATGACTTTTGCATTTTTCATGGTTTTTAGTAAATTGAAATTCTGTTACATATGGGTTTGCTCCACAAAAATTGTGCATATATATATATATATATATATATATATATATATATATATGCATTTTTCTTTGAGTCTCTTTTCTATTATCCAGATACAGAGGCTTTATAAAACATAGCAGTGGGAAGAAGCAACTTGCGTATACCTTTAGTACAAGAACTTTTTGGTTGCACTTTCCTCTGGGGAGCACAGTACTGTATATGTTCACCCTGGCTGCCCAGATTCTCTCATCTCCTCTTCAAGTATGTTTTGAGCTTCTATAAAATAACCCTATGAGGTGCTGCTGCTGGAATATGTTTGAGCCACTAACTCGGCTTCACTTGTGTTTTTCTTATAGCCCTGGTATAAGGTAGATATTTTTGTTTTCTTTTTTACAGATGCAAAAAATTGATGATCAGACTTGGTCAGCATTATGTTTACTTATTGGTATCATATACATATGGATGATTATAGATTTCATACCTTCTGTATATACCTACCACGATGTTGGTCTGCAACCACTTGCAGGAGTATTATCAGCCCTGTCTGTAATATCTGGCTTAGTAATTTGATCCACTGTAACTCAATTATCCAGAAAGGGTTTTTGAACTATGATGAATTTGCTAACCTTGAAGAATGAATTCCTGTCACTAAGCTACTCTAAGAAGGGATGCCACAAGAGAAAAGCATATAAAAAAGAAGAAAGTGTACAACAGTCATTGTGTTCCTATTACTTGTCAAGAATGTTAATATTTCTTGCCCCATTTAATCCTCACAAGAACCCAGTTACCTAGATATTATAATTTTCAAATTGGGACTGAGATTCAGTAACATACTTCACATGTTTTTAAATGAGGGAGTTGAAATTTGTTTTCCCCCACTTTTTATTAACATGTATGTTGCGATACAAAATGTTTACATTGAACTTGAGTATTTTCTGCACATATGTATTATGTCAGAGTTACAAACCCTCTCTCTTTCCTTTTTTGACCCTCCCATACCCTCTTTTCTCCTCCCTAATTCCTACAATCACCCCTAATTCTATGAAATGACTGTATTCTGGTTTTCTCTCATAATAGAAAAACCATGCTATATTTAACTTTCTGTGTCTCACTCACTTCACTGAGCATGATGGTCTCAAGTTGCATCCATGTACCTACAAAAGCCTCGAAAATACTTGTTCTTATAAATAAGTGGTACTCCATTGTGTACATATACCACAATTTTTGTATCCTTTGTCCTGCTGATAGGTGTTTTGGTATCTTCTACATTTTAGTTCTTGTTAGTTCTGCTGCTGTGAGCATATGTGTACCTGTATCTCTTTTATAAAATGTTTTTAACCCTTTGGGAAAGATACCCAGAGGAGCTATCACTGGATCAAAGGGGATATTTATTTTCAGCCTCTTAAGAAATTTCTATACTGCCTTCCATAGTGGTGGTACCAGTTTACAACCCACCACCGGTATAAGAGGATTCATTTTTGCTCACAGCTTTGCCAGCACTAATTGCTGTTTGGGTTCTTGATACACACCATTTTCTGTGGGCTTAGATGATATCTTAGTAATGCTTTTTTGTATTTCTGTAATGGCTAAGGATGTTGAATGTGTTTTCATGTGTTTGCTGGCCATTTGAGCTTCTTCATCTGGGAATTGTCTATTTCTGTTGCCCATTTTTTAATTGGGTCTTTGAATTTGGGAAGTCTGTTTTTATTCAGTTCCTTGTATATTCTAGTTGTTAGCCTCATATCTGAAGTGTAGAAGATATATTTTGTTCCATTTTGTTGGTTCTCTCTTCACTCTGTTGGTCATTTCCTTTGTTGTGCAGAACCTTTTTAATTTGACATAGTCCCATTTATTGATTCTGGGAGCTATTTCTTTTGCATTGGGTGTCTTTTGAAGAAATACTTGCCTATATCTAGATCCTTTAGATTTTTGTCTAATTTGTCTTCCAGAAGGTTCAGTGTTTTTGGTTTTGGTATCCAGGTCTTTGATCCACTTTGATTTGATTTTGGTGCATAGTAGTAGGTGTGTGTTTAGATGCATTCTTCTGCATGAGAATGTCCAATTTTTCCAGCACCATTTATTGAAGAGGCTATCCTTTTTTTTTCAATGTGTGCTTTTGGGTTCTTTACTAAAGATTAGGTAGCTGAGAGTATTTGAGTTTGTTTATGCATTCCCAGTTTTGTTCCAGTGGTCAACCTGTCTGTTTCTGTGCCAGTACCATATAATTTTGTAACTATTACTTTGTAATATAACTTGAGGTCTGGATTTGTATTGCCACCTGCCTTTGTCTTGTTACTTATGATTGCTTTGGCTCTTCTAGATCTCCTTTGGTTCCATATTAATTTAAGGATTATTTTTTCATGTTATGTGAGAAAGTCATTGGTATTTTGATCGGAATTGCATTGAATCTGCCTGTCAATTTGTGCAGTATAATCATTTTGGATATGTTAATTCTGCCTATCCAAGAACAGGGGATGCCTTTCCATTTTCTGATGTCTTCTTCAATTTCTTTCCTGAATATAATGTAGTTTTCTTTGTAGAGGTTCTTTACTGCCTTGCTTAGGTTTAGTCTTAGGTATTTACATTTTTGATGGGCTGTTAAGAGTCAAGTGGCAATTTAAACCAAGGTAAATTAGAATCTAAGCCCATGGTCAAAATAAGTGGCTTTTTTTTATTAGTCCCAGTGAGCTGTTTAATGAATTATTTTAAAGGCTTTGTGTGAACTAATGTGTGTGAAGCAAAGATGTCACAGTTTCTACTTCTTGATAGACCTTGAAAAAGTGGCCCAGCCTTTACAAACCTCAATTTCTTTTATCTCTAACAGGAAGATAGTAGCATCTACATTGAAACTTTGTTTTGGGGATTAGAACTGATGTATTCTTGCACGAGTAGGAATTTTCATTCATATTATAATTTTGATACTGTTGAGTAACGGAAAAGAAGACAAGTGTACATATAATTTTGGAAGATACTAATAAATATCTTTTTTTAAAGTTTGTTAATGTTTTGTTTAAAAAGTTCCCATTTTATTGACATGTATGTATGCAATATGTAATGTTTACAACCTAAACCCCCAAAATTGTTGCTGTGATACAAAAGGCAGATAATAATAAGTGTCAATTGGAATATGGAGACACCAGAATAAATTGCTGGTAAAATGGTGTCATAATTATGGAGAATTTGGGCAATCCCTGCCCCTCTCCTGAAAAAACCCTAGCAATTCTACTCCTAGGTATAGATCCAAGGTTATCCAAAGCATCTGTCCGTGTAATAATCATATACAAGTGTTCATAGCAACATTATTTATAATAGTCAAAAAGTAAAAACAACTCTGGTGTTGATCAACCAGTCAACAGATAAACAGTGTGTAGTATGTTCATGCTATAGAAGATTCAGCAAAAGAAAGGAATGAAGTCCTAAGGACTGGGACAACATGGGTGAATCTTGGAAACATGATAAAAGAAACTGGTAATGAAAGGTCGTGTGCTGAAGGATTTCCTTTATCTGAAGTGTCCAGAAAAGGCAAAAGTGCAGAGATCAGTAATAACCTGAGTTGCTCCTGAGGTGTTTAGGAGGGATGTGAGCAGTGACAACTAATGAGCCTGAAGTTTCTCTAGGTGGTGATGAAAACATTTTAGAACTGTAATTATGGCTGCATAGCTCCATACATTTACTAAAAGCCACTGTATTGTATACTTTAAAGAGTGGATTTTTTGGTAGATGAATTGTATCTTGATAAAAATGCTATTTTTTTAAAAAAATATTTTCAGCCAAGCCACTTGAAATCAGAATGGCTCTTTTTATTGCAGATATCTAATACAAGTGTTGAATTTTCAAAAATTAACCAGTTTGTGTATCCTACTGAGGTTTTCAAGTAAAGCATGACATTTGCACTTTTAGTAATATCATAGCTTTTAGAAAAAGAAAAGTTTGATACTAAAAATGGCTTCATTCTGCCTAATCCTCCTTTTATCCATCACCTAGGTAACTTTTCTCAGTCTTGACAGTTTATAAGTTCCCTTGTAAACTTTCCATATTTCAGCCAAATTAGGCTCTTCATTCATGTATTTTGAAAACATTTGATGCTGTCTTTAATGTTCTCCTTCTGTGTGAAATGCTCTTTTCCCATACAGAATCATACATAAATTTCATCTAGCCTCCAGCGTTTGTAATGTCACCTTTTTTATGAAACCTTTCCTAACTCTTCTCTTTCTATCAAAGTCAAGGCAGCAGTACTTGTATGAATCTTAAGATGAGGGATGTGGGAACGTCAAAAAAGGAGAGGGAGAGGGTTTGTAATTTTGATGCAATATATATGTGCACAAAATACTCAAGTTCAATGTAAAAATTGTGTAAAGCATATATACACATCAATGAAATGGGGAAAAATTCTAAGCATAGCATTAAAAAAAAACTTACAAAAATTCTGTAATTGAACTGCTACTGAAAAGATATTTGGAAGAATTACAAATTCAGATTAGCTGATAGTAGTTAAGGACTTCTATAAATGACATTGGCCCATGGGTTATCCTTAGCAGCCTATGTAGAAAAGACTTGGCCTTTAATGTGTAAATTAATTGGTGGATAGTTAACTAGCCATCTTGCTTCTCTGTCATTCTTTCCTTCCATTATTACTTTTAAATATATCTGTATTTAATATAGTTCATTAGAATTTCCTGTCATAAGATAAGACTGTGGAAAACACTTGAAGGCAGTGATTTCTGAAAAGGGAATATTGACGGAGAATTTTGATGTAAACCTGTTGTGTACTTCTAGAGTAACTACTGTATATAGTTAATCCTCTAAACAAAGTAGAGTATCTTACATCTTTTAATCTATATTTGTTGTGGTTTGTATCTGGAATGTCCCCCAAAAGTCTCATGTATTTAATGTTATAGATTGTCTATGGAACCATGTGCTGTTGGGAGATTGGGGCCTAGTCTGGAGGGGTGGACTACAGGCATGTAAATCGGATTAACAGCGTGTAAATTGGATTAACAGTGTGTAGTAGGGGTTTACCACACCTTTCACACCTGGATCTAGGAGGGGCTGATAACTGGAATGAGACCTGGAAGGAAATATAAGCTGCTTCCTGCCTTCCTTGAGCCACTAGTCTCGATTAGTCTCAACTTGCTTGCCTGTTTGTGATGTCGTGAGAAGCTGTCTCCACCTCTGCCTCTGCCATGTGCTTCCATTGCTTCTGGTTGCTGCTGAATGGACTGTGACCTTTGGAAACTGTGAGCTAAAATAAACCTGTCCTCCTCTAAATTTGTGGATGTCAGGTATTGAGTCACAGCAGTGGAAAAATAACTGAGACACTAATCTAACACAGTACATGGCACATGATGAGCTTAAGATGTGTGTATAGAGTAGAGATTAGTTATTGGTGATGTTTACTAATGGATGAAGAGTTCTTAGATATATAATTTGCCCTGGGGGCAATATTTTGTTGAAAATGAAACGTAGCACTTTTATATTTTGGTGTCACAGACACTCATAGCAAATAATAGTCACCTTCTATGTAATTATTCTTTTTTTTGAGACATGGTCTTGCTCTGTAGTTCAGGCTGGTCCTGAACTCACTCTGTGGCTTGAACTTCACAGCTTCCCAAATGCTGTGATTATAGGTATGCACTGCTACAATTAGCCAGTTTTTATGTGGCACAAATCAAAACTCAAATAAAACTTAGAGCCTTGTCTATGCTAGGCAAGCATTTTAACCTGGTAGATAGGCCCCCCAATTCCTATGTAACTATTCAGTAAATATACGTTGTAAGAGGTAAGGCTTAATGCACCAAACTTGACATTTTGTGATTTTTAAAAAAGTAGTGAATTTTAGAATTGAAATTGTTCTGCTTTAAGAAAAGCTAGTACTGCTGATTTTTTAAATATTTTAGGAAGTTAGGGGAAGGTAACATTTAAAAAAATAAGCAATGCAATGCTGCAGAGAAAAGAGCAATCAGAAATTATGTGTGGAATCCCTTCTATATCCCCACCAAAACATTGGCTCTAGGTTTTGGTGTTGTGGGGGAGTCTGGATTAGATAGTGTTTATTTATTTCCTGAAAGTAATATAGCTAGATTGTTGTAGTTGCCTTTATAACATTAATATTTCATCTGCAGTGGCACTCAAATGGCTTTGACATTTGTGTTATATCCCAGAGTGTGCATATTCTTCTGAAGGATGTGAATTGTGTTGGGAAGTCTTAATATATTCAATGGAGCAAGGGATATGAAAGCAAATTATATAATTCAGCTGCCAGCTTAAGCCAATATATTTTAGAGAAGCCTTCGGAGAGATAGAACATGCTTATAGGAGGCAGTGCTTTCTAAAACAAGTTTCTTGTTGGTCATTTTAGTGTTGCATGCTGAATGTTTTTGAAAGGATCTTGTTTAAACATAAAGATAGGATTAAAGTCAGCTGTTAGGGAGGAATGTCTGTGGTTGTTGGGTGAGGTGGTCTGAGTCAGAGAGAGCTGGTAACAGAAATCTGATTTACAAGTCTAAATTTACTCTCCTCTTCTAATACTTTCATGGAGTCCAAGGAAATTCTTGTTCACTGTAAGTTATTTAATACTTTTATTTTAGCTTACTCATGGTGAGTCAGGCATAAATGATGACTTATTTTCTTAAAAATATTGATTTCTCAAGCTGTCATGTGCTCTTTGCTTTGATTATCATCAGTAGTGTTAAAGATACTCCTGCGTTTCTGATTATAAGAGGATTAAAAGGCTGATGAAAGGGCTGAAAAGTTGCAGTGAGCAACATATTTCTCTTTCCGGAGCATCTGTAGTGTATACGGGAAGATGTATTCCAACTTTCGTTATGTCTGTGATCTTCAAGTACTGAGAATAAATTTGTAATTTGGCTTCCCTTTTTGATGTAGTTTTGTATAAAATTGAAAAATATCTTAATGGTTTGTGTGAAATACTGATCTGCCTACACAGAAACTCAGGAAAAGGTGTTTTGTATTTCTTAAGTGGCATTACTTTTGTGAGTTAATGTTAAATAGTTGCCAATATTAGTTTTCCTCATTTTCCCAAATACAAAATAAGTTAGTATTTAGAAAATGATAGTTTTTCTTGTAGAATATGTAGCTATCAGACAAGCATGATCATTTTCACTTTACATGTGAAGAAATTAAGGATTGGAGCAACTGAAATGTACCAGCTTTTCAGTGACATGAGTTAGGATTTATAGATATATCTGTCTATATGCTTGTCAACCTGATCCAAGGCCAATGCTATTGACTGCTTTTAGATGGCACTTGTGATTAATCATATAGCATGCAATAGTATTGTCATTCCATGTTGACTGGACAATTTACACATTACTTGAGTTTAAAAAAATTTGTATGCAATGTTTGAAATTACTTTTGAGCCAGTCTCAGAGGAAGGGGAAAAAGGACAATATTTGCCACAAGATTTCTGTAAATCTCATCAGTTCTACGGTTTTCACAGAGGTTCACTAGAATGTCATACAGCCTTCTACATTCCTGGAAAATATGTGTCCCATGAAGAGAATGTGTAGGAACAGCTGGTTATGGCAGGTGTAGGTGGTGAACAGAAAGAGATGACCCTGAAAGGTTTGTCTCTTCTTCTTTTTGCATACATTCTCTTCATAATTATTAAAAAGAAGAAATATATGTATTTATACCACACCCTCCTCCACACTAAACGATGTTGTATTTTCTTTGATTAGAGAAACAGAAGCTACCATATTATCATTTAAGTTCTGTCTCAAGATCAGAGAATATTAATGTCAAAAAGTACCTACTTTTTGGATTTGGTCCAATCATTAAAGAAACTAATGTGCAAAATTGAGTGATAAAGTCTTTTAAAATGCTGCACCCCCCCAGTACATGTAAAAGAGCATTATATATAAGGACCAATACATATTTCTTGGTTGATTGCTATATGTCACATGGCTGATTAGTAGCTGAGGCTGTAATCTGAGTCTTTGGCATGCAAATCTGATGCCTTAAAAATCATATTCTCCTTTCTTTCATTCATATCTAAAAATAATGATTGCTACCTCTATTTGAAAGGAGGAAATTAAATTTCTGAGGGTTAAATAACTTGCTAAAGTTCAAACAAATGGGCAGTAGTTGAATAAACTCTTCAAGCCTGGTCTGCTTCATACCAAAGTCCGTGTTAAGTTTCATGCTAAACTGCTGCTTTCTAGAACACAAAGTTAGCATCACGGCTTATAGATCTCATTTGTGCTTGTGTCTTAGGGCTTCCCCCAAAAGAGAATATTCAGTGTCATTTTTGATGGGTGGTAGAGTCAAGTGGTTAAGAACAGAGATTTTACGGACAAACAGTTTAAATGCCAGCTTTACCTTTTACACAACCTTGGCTAGGTTTCTCTGGGGTTTACACTCATCATCCATAAATAATAGTAGTAATACATTTTACATTTTTGAGAACAAAGTGCAGTGTACTTAGAACATTGTCTGATATATAGTAAATCTCCCCTGTGTTATTATTTCTTTAGACATTTATTCCTGATGGGAAGAATTCATCTTGTTTGGTGAAGCTTAATCTTGTCCTCTCTTTTTCTATCCTCTGGAGATAGCAACAGTAGTAGACTATCACTCTTACTATCATAGTACATTCATTGTTTAGTTATGATAATAAAATTGATTTGTTTTACTTTTTTTTTCCTTTTCTTTTGAGACACGGTCCTTCTCTGCACTCCAGTCTGGTCCTGAACTTACTGTATAGCTCACCTGGCCTTGAACTCAAGTTAGTCCTCCTGCCGTAGCCACCTGAGGGCTGGAATTACAGGTGTACACTATTGTGCCCAGCTCTTCTGTGGTGCTGAAAAACCAAAACCAGGGCTTTGCGATATCTTACGATGTCTAGGCAAGAGCTCTGATAACTTCACTACTCTTGTAGCCCAAGTGTTTTACTCTTTAAGCAAAGATCCGATTTCCCAAGTGCCCATATTTGAAATGTTCCAAGAAGTTTCTATACTTCAGTAGAAAATGATTTTAACACTTAGTGGATAAAGTCACTTATTTTTGTATGGTTTACAAGTAATGACCAAGTGTGTTATTACAGTAGATTTAAGTAGTCTTTATTATTATTATTATCCTGAAATAATGTCTGCTTCCTTGACTAAAATTAAGAGACTTCTAAGTTGATATAGTAAGTAAACACTAGATTTGAAGTTAGAAAACCTAGGTTCAGGTCTCCCTGACATTTACCAGTTGTATGATATTGGGTAGGAAAATCATTTTTATCTTCATTCTGCTTTAATTTTTGATATGTGAATTGTGTATAAAAGTGACTGCTCAAGTTATCTTAAAATGTTTTGAAGTAGTCAAGGATATTTTATTTTTTTCTAATCTAAAATTTGAAAACACTTGCTCCATGAAGTCTTCCTTGACCTCTCCAGTTAGATTATACCTTTCTTTCTTTACATTTCTATAGTAGTTTGCATCTCTACTGTATTGTGTTTGTTTGAATCAAGTAGACCTATATTCTCCTAGATTGTATGCTGTCTACCAGGACATACTCTCTTTTATTTTTCACGGACTGTGTGGTAAAGTGCCTTCAATACATGCTTCATAAATATTTATGGTTTGAAATAAATTAAATTTCTGCAATGGTGCTTTATAAACTATGAGTTGTATGCTAATGTCAAATGTTATTATTAATATGTACTTATATATGATACTTATATTTCTTATAGGTGTTATTTTCTAAAATATGCTTACTCAGACTTCTCTGCATCTCTAGATATCAATCTTGGGACAGTCAATCAAGAGCACAATTAAAGTCTTTATTAAATTCCTAAATGCAAGTTGTACTGTTGTAACTGGTGTCTAAATCAAATAGTCATGGTCTCTCTTTTACAAGAGCATGGTCAAAAATTATTATCAAATGTTTCCATGCAATTTATGCTGCCTTTGTTACTGTTCCAGCTGTATTAACTAATCATATCAGTGACTTCAGACCTTGCAGTATAAGGGGAAAGGATATGCTGAGAAAGAACCACTAAAAAGTATTGAAAAAGAACACAACTGACTGTGTCATAACTTTTATTGAGAAAGATGAACAGAAAGACCACTTTTAAATTTGATTGCTTGGATTAAGTCCATGAGGAAAGAAACACAACCTTTCTTATTAATAGGGAAACTCGATGTGTGTTGATATTTTTGCAGGTTTTGTACATGTCCCTGGCAATTATTTAATGCATCCTGCCTACCCTGCAATATTCAACAAGTTGCTCTTTTGTGATATGTGATCAGTTTGGTCAGAAGTGAGGTTGTTTTGCTCCAGTATACAGAAGCAAGACCTTACTTGTATATGATGTAGAAAAATATTCCAGGATAGAAAAAAATATAAAGGAATTTATAAAAGGAATAAATAGAAAAGAAAAAATGAAAAATTAGTTAAAAGAAGATCTGATTATTTGTATTTTCTAAACTGGTACTAAATTGTAATATCTATGTTATGTGAAGTTTACATGGATCTGAAGATACAATGGGATCTTGTGACTGCTTTGGGTTTATGATATTGAAAGTTCTCAAAACTCTTGTGTGAAAATTTACTAGGTTGATAATTACTTTTCACAGCTGTTTCTGTGTGTGTGTGGTGTGTCTTAATTACATGTTCATTGCTGGAACAAAACGTATGTTCTGTTATAAACTTTAATCATGTAAGAATTTCATATGCACAAAAATACATTTGAATTTCATATATATGTAGATAATGAAGAGTACAGGCTCTGAAGTCACATAGCATTGGGTCAGACAATCTAAACTTTACCACTTAGTACCTGCATGACAATAAGTATGTTTTTTTAAATTTTAACTTTTTTCAATGCCTTATTTTTCTCATCTGTAAAACAAATATGCAGAGAGAAATTAGAATGCAGTAAATTTGCAACATTTAATAGTCACTTTATCCAAACAAAATCTACTTCTTGTTAATGTATTTTTCTTTTGTAAACAGTTTTCTAATACAGTATTCATGGTAAATTATTGCAGTGGTAACCGTGATGTGAAGTTTTGTTTTATTTATTTACTTTTAAAGTTCAGGAATATCTACATATATGCTTTATTTTAATTGAGGTATAATTGATGAAATCATTTATGTTTAAGAATATAACAAGAATTTATGTGTGTGTGTACACACACACACACACACACACACACACACACACATTGTTCAGTGATTAGTACTTAAGGTATCATGTCCATCGCTTCACCAACTTACCCTTCCACCCTCTTTTTCTCTCTTCATCTCTCTTTCTCTCTCTCTCCCTCCCTTGCTTTTGTTGTGTGCATTTAATGAGACTACTTGAGCTCTATTCTTTCAATGGACTGTTATTATCTGAAGCCAGCAGGTTGAATATTGAACATTGGGTTTCTAGAATTTTTTTGTACTCTTTGGCCAGCATTTCCTCCTTTCTTTATTCCCTATCAACTGTACTGTTTACTATGAGTTCAGCTATTTTTTGTATTTCACAAAAGTGAGATATGTGACATTATTTGTGTTTTTGTTCCTGGCTTACTTAACACAAAGTCCTCCAGGTTCTATTCTATTATCACAAATGGCATGATTTCCTTCCTTTTCAATAATATTCCATTAGAATATACATGTATAGGTACATACATATCTATAAGCATTTCATATATTTTGTTATTCTCTATATTCTTCATTCATTTGTCTTGGGCTTCTTAGGTTCATATCTTGACTGCTGTGGACAATGCTGCTATGAACACTGGAGTGCAGATCTGCCTGTCTTGTTCCCTTTTATACCCATTCTACCCATTAATGGGATTGCTGGGTGTTGTATGAGTGTCTTTTAAAATTTTTTTCTTTTGAGAAATCCTCATACTGTTTTCCATAATGGCTGTATAACACAGGATTTCTTTTTCTCCACATCTTTACTAGCAGTTGTTACCTCTTGTCTTTCTGGTAACCATTCTAGCAGATGCGAGGTGATATTTCATTATAGGTTTGATGTACATTTCTGTGATGATTAGTGCTGTTGAACTTCTTTTTTTTCATTTATCTGCTGCTCATTTGTGATATCATAGAACCATGCATTATTCCTATGTTTGTGGTGATCCTGGTGTACATAAACCCACTGCATGATTAGTCATATAACAGTATATAATAACATATTACATAACATTTGTTAATAATATGCAGGTTTCTTCTTTATATATTTATTATACTGTGCTTTTATCTTGAGAGTTTATTAGTTCTCTTTGTAAAAAATGTTTACTGTAAATCAGAATGCTATGTTACATAGAGACTGGCTCATACAGTTTGTGTTTACTGCATGTCTTGATCGCATCCTTTTCTCTTGTCCTTGTTTTAATCTCATGTCTTGTTGTTCATCATCATCTTTATGTCCAAAATCCACTGCTAATGTTGCCACTAAGAGCCTATCCTGGAAACGCATTAAAGTTTCACCAGGAGTGTCCCATTTCACCATATTTACAATCTTAAAGAACATGAACATAATGGTGGAAGTTATTAGAGTAGCTACTGTGAAGGAAACAAGACTAACAAAAATTTGAAGAGGGCCTAAATCAGTTGGGGAGAAATTTCTAGTAACCTGTATTGAAGACAATACCCAGAAGTGTATAACACTATCAGTTCCAGGATGGGACCATAGTTAAGACAAAGAGTTTAGGCATATTGACTGAAATGGCAGGATCCAACTATGACATTGAATTTATTGTTTGAATGGCTCATTATTCATTACATAGCATGAAGGTGAGTGGTGAGTCTGAAAGGACTAATATGAAGGGAGCTGAAAGATTTTTGGGAGCTCTAGATGAACCGATTATGGAGGAAAATTACTTACTAGAGCAAATCTTCATTATTGATGAGCGTCTCTATTGTGGGAGAGGATGTCTGAAAGAACTTTGATTCAAAACGTAGCCAGTTTAATGCCAGGTTTCAAGACTTTTAAGGACAAGATAACAGTGTTGTTTGGGGGCAATGTATCAAGTCATTAATTAAAACTTCTTGTTTTCTGGCCTAGTGAGAATCCCAGCACATTTAAGTATATTATAGAGCTAGGTGTGAAGGCTGTCAAATATCCATAATATTTGAAAAATGATGGAATAAACTAACTGCATAGCTCAGAATATATTTCCATTGTTAAGTGATACATGATTATATGAAGATTTTCTTTTAAGTTAATTGAGTTTTTTGTTTTGGATATTAATAACTTCTCAGATATGTGGTTTACATTTACATTTTCTTACATTTCCATAGTTGATTTTTTGTCATAAAGATTGTTTCCTTTGCTGTGCAACACTTTCTCCATTTCATGTAGTCTCCATTTTTTTAGTTTGTTGCTTGAGACTTTTTTTTTTTTTTTTGACAAGACTAATGTTAAGGAGTTTTCCTCCTGTATTTTATTCTAGGAGTTTTATGGTTTTAGGTCTCTTTAGTTCATTTTGAAGTTTTTTTTAAATGTATGATGTAACATAAGAGAAATATAGATTTTTAAAAAAGTACCTGTTTTTTGCATTGGAAAACTTTGAATTTTAAAATGTAATCCCAAATCCTTTTTATAGTACTCCACACTGCAGTCCATCTAAATATGATTTGTTTTTTTCTTGTCTCTCAAGTCTTTGTGGTTCTGTGTTGTTATTTTTATAGTTTTTTAAACCTGAAATGACTACTTCTATCATATCTGTTAATATAAATTCCATTGCTTAAACTCAATTCATTGCCATATTCCTATTAAAAAATCCTTTTGGAAACGGTCTCACTCTCACCCTTTCCTCCTTAGCTTACTGGCATCTAGTTACTCCTGTTTTCTTTCTGTTTCTTGAACATGCTATGTATTCCTGTGTCATAAGGAATTTTGCTTGATACTACAGTTGCATGGCATAGTTTTTTCTCCAGGAATGCTTTTGACTTGCTCCCTTGTTGTAGTTGGAGCTTTCATCAGTTTTTTGTTTTCAGAGAGGCCTTCTCTGTCTCCCCTCTAAGACACCCCATTCTCCAGAATCTCTCTCAACCCTCTCCTATTTTAAATTTATGTAACTTCTTTATAATGTATTGTATATTATTTATATTTTTGTTATTTCTCTCACAAATGGAATACAAGATTCAGGAGTACAGAGATACTGTCTTTTTTGTTTGTGGCGTAATTCTTCTGTTCTGAGAAAATGTGTGACATTTAGTAGGTGCTCAGTAGAAGTTTGCTGAATGAATGTATGAACAGAACACGGTCTTTGCTGACATAAATTTCTATCTCCACATCCTCCCAGGAACATCTAATATGGCTTTTGTTTGGATTCTTGTATTAATCCCTTTATTGATGCATAAATTTTAAAAATGTAAACATGTGTACTAGTATATTTAAAAACTGAAAAGTGAAAATGTGATTTCTCATTCATCCAACTCCCATCATCATTGAATGTCTTTCTTGTCAGTCTTAATAATTAGAGTGAAGCAGATGTTAACAGTATTTTTGCCATTTCATTTCCAAAGATGATTGCCCTTGTCTCTGCTGGAGTTGTCCTTGGGCTGCTTGGAATGTTCCCCTTTGGATCTATCCTCCCGCTGGGTGCAGCTCCTTTCTGCTGTCAAGGTGGCATGCGATTATAAATGCTTTAGTTACCTGACACCTTTCTAGGGATAATTCTGCTGTGCCATCCTCTGTGAGCTCGAGCAAAAGATATCGTCTCTTACACTGTGTTCACTAGTGTGCTCAATCCTTGTATGGTTACCGGGAGGCTGTGTCCCCTGTTCTCACAGATCTACTAGTTTGTTCTTTTTTTTCACCCTAGAAACATACTTCCTAGTAAATCAGTTTCACATGCATTCTTCCCTGAGCGCCTGCTTTTGAGACATCCAATCAGAGGCTATGGGTACATTTTCCGTATGGTTCCCCACTGACCTATGCTGTGGCGCATGAAGCTGGTTCTTCCTGTCTCCCAAATGTTCAGATCTGTGTATCATATATGGTGCTTCTAGGGAGCAGAGGTAACTGCGAATATCTTGTCTATGTCTAGATAAGTTGCTCCTCTGTCTAGATAAGTTTGAAATCTTCTGTTTTTCTTACATTTAACAGAGTAGATGGGAAAAAGGTAGCAGGCGCGCGCGCGCGCGTGTGTGTGTGCATGTGTGTGTGTGTGTGAAGGTTGTAAAGGCAGCCTTTCTTTTTAATTCCATAATGTGCTTGAGTTCTTAGTATTTCTCCCCTCTTCTAGCAACTCAAAGTCATTAGACGTTTTCACTGTTTTGTTTACCTCCCCCGTATTTCCTCTCTGATACCATGTCCCTTATTAGTGAAGAGCGTTGCCTACGCTGTCAGCTCTCTGATTATAGCACACCATAATTACAACTATGTGAAGCAATTACTTGTTGTGCATGTTGCCTCTAGTTGATTGTGATGCACTTGCAGGGAGAAGCCATGTCTTACTGGTATTTGTTTCCCCACAGTGCTCATCAAAGTACTGCATATGTATTAGATACATGACCAGCTGTTTTTTTTTTTTTTAGAAAAAAAATATAATGATCAGCTTAATACTGAAAGGTATACATTATAGTAAGGTGTTTCTTTCTAATCCTCATCTTACACTCATCTCTAGAAACAAGAATTGTTTTCCTCTCTGAGTTCAAGGGCTTATTGTTTGATTTTTATAACTTGTTCATAAGAAGGATTCAATTAATCTGTTTATATGGGGGCCCTTGGTGGAATTTTATAAGATAAAGGCTCAATTGTTGAATGAAGAGGATTCCTTCCAGTTCATCTAATTCTAATTACCACCCATCATTGCACTATTTAGAGCTTGAAGAGTCATCTATTAAAGAGATTCTAAGGTGAACCTAAGTTCTTGGGATATCAGGGTAAAGGCCAACCCAATGAGACTGCATTAATCATAAGTTCGATAACAGTAATTTTATATAACCTGGAAAACGTGGCGGCTTCTGTTGATTTTCACTACATAAGGTGCTGAAATTGTAGGTAGGCCTGGAGGTTGTTTAAAATTTTGATTCTTATATGAACACATGAAAAATTTAGTATAAATTTCAGAGAATGTGTAGCAAATTAAGTTCTGAAAAAGAAAAACTGAGTAAAAAGAAAAAAATGATTAGCTATGAAGGAATAGATGCCTTTTTATTATTAATTTAATGTATTTATTTACACAAAATCTTACTCTGATCCAGGCTGATTCTGAACTCACTGTGTAGCCTGGGCTGGCCTTCACCTCACAGAAGTCCTCCTGCTTCGGAATCCTTGGTGCTGGGATTATAGGTTTGCACCACCACACCCAGTTTGTGTGGTGTTGGGGTTTCAAACTCAGGGCCTTGCGCTTGTTAGGCAAGGGCTCTAGCTGCTGAGCTATGCTCCCACCTCCTAGATGCCATTTTTTTTTTTTTTTGTAAATCAAGCAATCTAACCAGAGTTGTTAATATTCTACCATTATTGATACAGAGAATAACAATCTCTTAAATTATATCTGCTGTGTCCAATCAATAAATATTGATTTGTGAACAGAATGGCAGACTTGGAGTTCTCCAGCTCTATCCCCTCCTCTTCTATTACCTCAGAAATTCAAATAATAACTATACAATTGCAAGATTAGCACCCTGAATATTCCATAGCTTAAGGATGAGGCTGTAATGCTCCCTGGGACTGCAGAATCAAGGGAAGAAAAATAAGTGCGAAAGAGATGGGTCCTGTGTGATCATGACCCCTTCCCCCAAGTCAGCACAATACTATATGCACAGAATTCCGTTGGAAACTTTCTTTTGTGGGGTTTTTATTTTATTTTTTATTTTTGGCAAAGCCCAATCTTGTCCTGAACCCACTGGTGTAGCCCAGGCTGGCCTTGGACTCAGGACAGTATGCCTGCTTCACCCTCTGGGATTACAGATGTGTGCCGCTATGCCCAGCTTTATACGGTGCTGGGGAATTGAACTCAAGGTCTTGTGCTTGCCTGGCAAGCACTTTGACCTCTGCTCAATTTCTCCAGCCCTGAAAACTTACTTTCTAACATGTAAAAAGTGAGTTAAGGCAAATTTTGGTTTTCAAATCATTCTGAACCTCTTTGAAGGCAACTTACTCTGGCCTCAGCCCAAGGTGAAGATCACAGATGCTGCAAGAACTGCAAAGCACTTGAGGCCAGCTAGAGACCAAAGTCAGGATGAGGCTAGTGGTGTCCAGAAGGTTTGCTTTCCAGTGTGTCTAGCAGCAACACCTCATCAAATAGACTGTAGGATGGTACATGCTGCAAGAGTTATGGCTCATGGTCTTTAATGGGCTCATGGCCCTAGGGAATGTTCCCAGGACCATTGGAACAATCAAAATGGACAATTTTGGTTCTTCCTCTGGCCCACCTGGGTAGAGTGGGCATCAATTTTGGAGTCTTTGTAAGGATCATGGTGAACCTGGGATCAGAGTGCCCTCTAGTGCTGAAACAACTGCAGCAACCCCACAGTTAGGAAATATAACAGTCATGGTGTTCTCAATTTCTTTCCCCCCCCCCACTATTTTTATTAATATACAAATGTAATACATAGTATGTACAATGAATTTGGGTGTTTCATACATATATGTATCACATCGACTTCACAATCCCTTCCTATCTTCTACCCTCCCCCCACCCCCCTTGTCCCTTCCCCCGGCTCTGGCTACCACTTCATGTGGTTCCAAAGAATGTCTGTGTTCTGGGTTTTCCAAGTCCGAGAAACCATATGATATTAGGCGTAGAAGATTAATATGCTCTCAATTTCTTGACAGACCTATCATAGAAGGATGGTAAGAAAGACAGAATTCAGACTGGAATAAAAACCTCTTTTTCCAGTGCAGAGAAATTAATAGACATCTCTGAAGACTAAAAACAAGCAGGGAAATATGATCTCACCAAAAGGGAAAATAAGAGGCTAGTGATTAACCAAAAATACAAAATAATTTTCTTAAAGCTCCACAGATTTAAAGAAAGCATAGAGACACAAGTAATAATTTTAGCAGATAAACCTAACAGATTAAAATAACAAAAGTCAAACAAATATGGAAATTGAAAAATATAATGAATGAAATTAAAAACTCAACAAAAGGTCATTAACAAGAATATCAGTGAACTTAAAGGCTAGCTATTTGAAAATATAATTAGAAGAGAAAAAGGAAAGAAGAAAACTTGTGAAATCTGTGGGATATCCCCAAAAGAGCAAAGATAGGGATCGTTGTAGAGAAACACAAAGAGGTAGAAAGTTTATACAAAGAAATGATAGCAGAAAATTTCCAAACATAAAGATGTAAACATCCAAGTAAAAAGAAGGTCAGAAGCTATCCACTAGTTTCTGGTGCAACCACTGTGAAAAGCAGTCTGAAATATCCCATTAGACCCAACTGTACCTCTTCCAGGTGTCTTCCCCAAAGTGTTAAAGTCATCATGCAAGAATGATACATGCATGCTTATGTTTATAGAAGCACAATTTATAGTAGCCAGATCTTGGAAGAAGCCATATGTCCAACAACAGATGAATGGATAAAGATGTGATATCTATACACAATGGAACACTACACTGCCATAAAGATGATTTGAGTCATTTGTAGGAAAATGGACACACCTCAAGACCATTATGCTTAGAGAAATGAATCAGACACAGAAAGCTAAATATCATAAATTTTTTTTCTAATATGAGAAAACAAAACCATAAAAAAGAAAAACAGAGATTAAAGAAAGTAAGAAGATAGACTTTCTAGAGAGGAAAAGAGGATGGGGTGGGATTGAGGGAGTGGGAAGGGGGAAAGGATGAGATATCATAAATAAAAACAAATAATAGAAAAAATTTCAAGGGGAAAAAGTTACCAGTTTCAACTCACTAAGACTCTAGAAGGTCCAAGGCAAAGAGAATCTGTAAGCAACAAAAGGCACAAATAGAATTTTCAGTAGAAACTTTATAGACACAGAAAGGGAGGAGTCCTTGCGCACTTTTTGAAGAAATGTAAATAAATATAGCCATTATGAAAAACAATATAGCTGCTCCTCAAAATGCTGAAATAGAACTATCATATGATCCAACAGTCTCCCTACTGGGTATATTTCCAAAGGAAATATCATTATCAGTCTGTCAAAGAGAAATATCCTTCATGTTTGTGGCAGTGTTATTCACAAAAGCCAAAATGTGGCATCAACCTGATTCATTCAGTCAACACTTAAATGAACATACAAAAAAATTGTTATATGTACATAATGGAATTCTGTTCAGCCACAGAAATGAACGAAATCCTTCACAGGTTTCCACATCAATGAGAGTGGAGACCATTATGCTCACTGGTCTAACCACTGTGAGAAAGGAAAATACCATACAATCTCTGTTATAAGTGGTATCTAAAAACGTTGGTCTCCTAGAAGTAGAAAGTACAATGGTTGTTACCAAAGGCTTTGTTGGCTACTGGGGAGGCAGGCATGGGAGTGTGGGTCAGAGGATATATAATTAGTGTCCATCTGAACTACTACATGGGGACAGAGAGTCAGTAAGTGATATCAGAAGCAAGGCATAAGGGGAGAGATGGGAATGTGGAAGGGAGAAATTAGCAATGAATGCTAGTGGTTATCGTTTATTTTTTTGTGCAATAGTAATACTCTTGCATTGATTATGGTTACGGTGCACACATTTATCATCACCATGCTAAGAACTATTGGATTGCATACCTTAAATGGGTAAACTTTGTGATTGTGAATTACATGTCAAGAGCTATTTTTTTTTAAAAAAGATTTGTAGTCCTAGGCAAGAATAAAAACAGTTATAGTACTTCCTCCAACTACTTAAAGACGGGGATATTGAAAGGAGTTTTGAATAGTTGCTCTCAGGTATTCAGGCACTTGGTGTTGTATCCTAGCTGCTGGACTAGTTCCTCTTGTACCTGCCCCATTCAGGAAACAATCTTCAAATAACATTATTATTTACAAATTATTGACCATATACTTGGTGCCATTTTCTACAAGACACCAAGGCCTACTTAAGTTCTATAAATTGCTAAATGTTACATACGGGAATTCAGGACTTAGCTCAGACTGACTTTAGAACCCTAGAAGCTTTCCAGTAAAAATGCCCTGTTTTCTGAGTCCTTTAACCACATTCTGGATGCACATTGGCCAGAAATGGAGGGTAAGGTGAATAAATTTTACTGGACAAAATGTAAAAGAAAATTTTTTCTCTCTGTCTCTCTTTACCCCTTTCTCTCCCTGTAATATATATATATATCTCCAAACCGCCTAGGATGTCATGCTCAGGAATGGACCACATATACAGCAGTGGTTCTGTGAGATTAGCAGTCTAGCATTATCATAGCCATCTCATTATTCTTAAGCCCACGGGGTGATGTTCACATCAGAATCACCTACTGATATTTTTCTCAGGACATAACTTGCTGCACATGGTACATGATGTAAGAAGTGGTGCTCTAGATACGAGGCATCAGAGAGTGAACAAGGCAAACACTTTCTGCCTCCATGGAGCTCATAGATGCAAAAGAAGGAGTGCCTTTTTATAAACTCAAAAACTAAAAGCTTGAGAACATTGATTGATTGATGAACTAGGACATACTCAGGGAATAAATTGCTACTGAAGAAATTTACATGATTTTCGTCATGCATAAGCAGTTTGTAGTTCTGTTTTGTTCTGGATGGCTAGCTGTAATAGATCCTCATCAGACTTAACAAAGTTTGACCCGCTTTGTTATAATTCCATAAATATTTCTTTGTACTCTGGGGCTTACATTCTCATTATAAATTTTCATTCCTCAATGTCAAGTGTGATTGCCTTTCCTCATCATTATGTAAAAGAAGATCAAATCCTGTTATTCCTCAGTTTGAAGCAAATAGACTATAAAGTATCATAGTGTGTTGAAGGCACAAATGCCTCTGAAGGGAAGCATTATGCAGCAAGGACACTGAATAAACAAGAATGAAAAGTAATATGAAATTACTGTGAACTGCAGCACATGAAAATAAAGAGGACTTTGTTTACTTACACCACGATTTCCCAGAAAAACTCACCCAGTGGGAGTTCTTCCTCTCCTCTTCTTCTGATAACTTGCCTGCTATAAGAAATTGACTTTGATCTGATTAGATGAAAGGTTCAGGCAGTTTGTCATGAGATTGAGATTCTTTTGTGTCTAAGCTTGTGGTTCGTGGTTCCTAAGAGCCAAAGCTATTTCCTTCTGGTGGGCGTTTGGTGGTCTGTATAATCGGTCACAGCCCATTTCTCAGAGACGGACAGGTAGATCAGTAAAAAGCTGAGTAATGGTTTAAAGGACAGTCTTATTTATTTGTCAAAAATTTTGTTTTTTAAGGATACTCAAGGATGATCAGACATGGAGATTAAACTGTCTCTTGGACAGCAAATGACCAATTTAACAAGAAAGAAGGAACATTGTTATCCCACTACTGCTTTAGTTGGGTGTTGGGATAGTTGGTATTGAACTGTGCAGAAACTTATGTAAACATTTCATTAAAAATAAGGCTTTTATCATTAGAGAATATGCTTCAAACAGAAAGTACAGCTTTTTATTTATTGTTAAACACAAAATTCTCACCATTGTTTCCCAGAAGAAAACATTTTTATTGCAACAGCTGCAGAGCTGTCCTGAGAAACCTGTTATAGAATAATTTAAAGTTTATTCAACCAGTTATTTCTTTATAATGTGAGCCACCAAATAGAAATTGGGAGGAATCTTACTATATTCTTTAGATGTATTAAACTCATAAGGGTTACATTAACTCATCATTGTTAAGGCAAGGTGTTTTTGAAAAGAACAAAAATATAATAATGTGGAGAAGCAGTAGGCAAAAGTTCCGAACACCCCGCTCCTCCATTTCAAAATGTTTTCAGTGAGAGGTCAGCCCCCATAAATTGGACTTTAATTTAAGAGATTAAATTATTTATTATTAAGATCCATAAGAGAACCTTAAATTATCTGATTTTTAAAATGTAACCATTTTTTATCAAACATTTCCTGTGTGTGATTCACCAAAATGCTTGTTATATTTCCTATGCTATATGTTATAAATTTCATGTATAATAACATTAAAAACCTGATTTATCCAATAACATATGAGTAGGAAGCATTGTCAAAACCTCCCAAAGATGTACAGAACCCAGTAAAATAACTTATCAGGGTATTAGACTATAAATTTGAAAGAGTTAATTATCTCTCAATTTTATGGTGGCTTCTGTTTTAAGGTATGTGAATATGAGATGGTACAACCAAAACCATCTGAGAAATTATTATGTTTTAGCATGTGTAAGTATGTATGAAATGTCTATCTGTCTGTCTATTTATCTATAGAGAGAGTTTGTGAAGGAGAGAGAGACCTTGAAAACCAGTCAAACATAGCATCTCTGGGAATGACTTAGTAGTTACTCAACAATGTGCCAGCAAAGTAGTAGGAATAAAGGTAAAACATGCTAAAGACTAAGATGATATTCTACAGAGAAATTAAATTCAAATCAGTTGATGGATCTGGCACATGGATCTGATGAAAAAAAAGTATATTTGTGCCTTCATGAGATGAAAATGAGGAATTATAAAAGCCAGTTATGGAATACCCCAGAGGAACAAGGAAAAAGAAATGTGAACTTTGTAAGATGATGATGTTACAGAGATTTATAGGTCTTACTTTAAATAGGAGAGTGACTTTCAAATTTCTGAACTTTTAGCAAGTTTATAAATGAACAAACACAGATAATCTTATGGGTGATGTTGGTGTACAGGAATTAATGAACTCATATTATTTTGTCATTTTTAAATTTATATCACATTTTCCATTATGTGTTAAATAATTTTCTATAGATGTGAGGTTACTTTTTGGTTTAAAATACTACTTTACTAGTGGATTCAAATTTGGGAATCACTTTTCTTTTTGAGAATACAGTGTAGTGGGGCAGATAGAAAAGACTAAATGTAGGTGAGGAAGGAGAGTGAGTACCAGGAGAGCCCCTTGGAGATCTGATTCCTACCAGTGAAGTAGGAGTGGTTCCTTTGAGTCTTCTCATAAATTACAATGTGTAAGCCATTTTTCTGTTATGAATTTAGAAGCGTGATTGTTTTTTTAAATCATTTTAGATTTAGTTTTTGCCTAAATAAGCCTGATTTATAAGGAATGTATTTTTATAATTCAGATTGTTTTCATAAATTCAAGTACTCAGTGATTTTTTCAGCCTTTCCCTGACTTTTATAGAAAAGAAGTCAGATTTAATTCAATATTTTAGCTTACTCTTTACATTTTCATGTCTATACTTTTAGTAAACTTACACGTTTACTTTTTAACCTTTAATTTATTTTGAAGGATTTGGTTAGCTATTAATTTCCCTGCTGGAAGATGGAGAGATTTTGCTGTCTTTCAAGGAAACATTCATTCCTCAATATATATTCATTTTCTTTGGCCTCATACTCCATTCTTCTCAATATGGATTTGTTTGATAAATCAATTAAATATGTAATACAACCATTGTGTGTGTACATAAAACTATGTGAATGTAATTACCCAGATGGCCTGTGTAATATAATATAATTACTTTTAATTTCCACCAACTTTTAATTGCTATGGATATTTTTGTTTTCCCTATTGTTAATGAACTTTCCTTTATCTGCTTAGTTTTACAGTGTCAATCACTATTGCAGGCTTTCTGTTGTCAGATTCATCTTGATACACTCAGTCTCATTGGAAACTGTCTCAGTTTCCTCTGTTTGCTTAAATCTGCAGTAGCTTTCTATTTTGTTCTAAGGGTAGTTGCCCCTTGTCCTTGCTTATGACTCTTCTGGGATCTATCCCCACCACCATCCTGGAAAATCTCTTGCCCTCTCTTGAGCTGAAGCTCTTATTCCCTAGATACTGTGTCTTCATCCTTGTTGATTTTTCTCTTACAGTGGTTGGGCATCCAGTAGCATCCTTATAAAAGATTGTCTGAGGAACACCTTATGACCTTTTTCATGTTTGTGAGTTACCTCACACAGTTGAGTAGTTTGGCTGGATGTACAAGAACATACTTGAAAGTAATTTCATTAGAAATTTGAATGGATTTCTCACCGTTTTGTAGCTTGTAATATAGCTATTGGTAAGGTTAGTGGCGTTAGGATTCCTGATCCTTTGTATGTGATTCACCGCCTCCAAAATTCCTCATTCTTTCTGTAGGAGGGTCAAAAGAATCTTGTCAGTGTTTTAGAACCTTATGACGATACTCTTTGATATGGTTATTTATCCATTAGCTGAGTATGTCAGTTATTAAAAGACTGAAGACACATGCGTATACCATTCAAATTTAGAAAAGCACTGCACCTTATTTTACTAATTATCTTCTGTCTATTTTTTCTAATCCATCCACAAATCCTATTATTTAGATAGTGGGCTTGCTGGTTCTCTGATTGTCTTAGAATTTTTCTCTGGTTCCCATTTCTTTGCCTTTCCTCTACTGTCTTGAGTGATTTTCTCACTTAATCTTACAAAATTCAACCTTTTTTATTCCTGTTATCAAACTTTTGATGTATTTTGTTTTTGAACCAAATTTATAATCTTGCTTTCCCAATGTAGTATCTATTCACATACTGAGTTTCCAATGATTATATGTTGAAATTTTCTGTTTTATTCCTGCTTCATCCAAGTTTTTTTTTTTTTCATGGCTTATCTTGTAGTTTTGTAGAGACATTAATTAGAATTTTGGGTATTTTTGATCTTTGGCTTTCTGTTCGGATTAAAGTGGGGGGAATTAAAACCTGAGAAAAAGCTTCGAATGAAACTTTTCAAATTGGTTCCACAGTCAGATGATCTGGTTGCATTGTTAGTCAGACACATGGGTCAACATCTTCTGACTTTTTTCTTTGGAGTTGTTATATTCTGTAGAAAGTGACCTTTTTAGTATTGTATCTGAAAGACATAAGCATATCTAGTATTCTGGCAGTTAAGATGAGGAGAAGGGCTAAGATATAAAATATTTATTGCATTTATCTCTTTTGCCATATGATATCTTGTGTCCCTGGCCTGGGAACTGCAATTTTCTGCTAGGTTGGGGTAGAACAGTCATCTGGCACACAGAGTTTAGGAGGGCATCTGAGATCTTAAATGCTTCTTGGATAGATTTTTCAACAAATTTGCCTGTTTTACCCCTATATCTACTTTTACTTTAAGATATACTCCATGCTAGAAATTCTCATTGCTTTTAGAGGTTTTTTTTTGTTGTTGTTGTTGCTTTTTTTTTTTTTTTTTTAGTAAGTTTTCAGCATCAGTTGCTGTTTGTCCAGTGTCTTTCCGGCTTATACAATTTTGATTCTGTTGTTTATTTTTCATTTGTTTGTGTGAGTTTATATATTTTTGTAAACCTTATATCCATTGTCTTATTTCAGAAGATAGTAGAGATAGGTACATGTCTTCTGTGTTTTATTTTCATGCAGAAGTATCTCTGGTCCTTTAAAGTGGGGCTCATCTTATAAACAATGCAATTAATTTGACCTAGTCCAGTGCTCTGCTGGTGGAAAATATTTCCCTATAAGAACTGTTAAAATTCAACTATATCAGTTTCATTTCTCACCCTCCTTTGGGTTTCCTTTCTCAAGTGCATATGCACTATTGCTAACCCCCACTTTTCTCTTCCCTTATTTTGCCATGTAGCACTTACATTATATATAATTGGAAACGAGTCTATATTCTTTATTATGTGAATACTGCACCTTTTGTTTCTAAATTAACAAATGTTTATTCCTCCGAAGACCATGTGTAATGTGACCCAATATATTTGCTTTTTGTAACATTAGTTAAATCTGTATGTAGTAAGCTACTGGTTGTCCCACACCTGTGATGGATTATAAAAATTCATAGTAAGAATATAGTCTCTGCTCTTCTAATAGGGCAGAGTTCATTTTTATGTATTTCAAATTAAATTTACTGGTTACATCCCTAAAAACTACAATTTACTTATTCCTTTCTCAGAATTTGAGGCAATGTTAAGCTCATACCTATCCATCAGCAGGATGACTGGTGAATGAAGAGTCCCTTTTCTTGAAGCATCATTTTACTTATTTGTCTCTTTAATTTGAATTTTTAGACACAGAATCACAAATAAATACAAGGATATTTAAAGCACATGTACTTATGAGACAAAATGGTTATAACATTTTGCTATTTTAAAAATCTACCCTGTACTGATTCCAGTTTGGCAATAGAGATGATATATCTTTCAATTTAACTGTAAATATAAGAAAGCTACGAATAGAAATTGGAAATAAATTCCAATGTAGAAATAAAGTTATTCAAACCCTCATGTGCAGTAGCCAGCTTTATCTTTAAAGTACAAATCGTGATTCTAATTTAACGTTCTTTTTCTTTTCATTTTATCAGAATTCAGAATTTGTTTTATGTTTCTCAGACCAGAGCTCTCTTAAGAAGTCTAACTACCCGTTTATGTAGTTATACGTGGAAACATTATGGAAGCATTTAATTGTTTAGGCTTATTTAGAAAAAAATATTAGAGAAGATATCCTAAATAAAACACATGACTGTACCCATATGTATAACAAGTTTCACCTAAACTCTGTAATGTTACCTCACGATACTGGCTAGTTAGATCTGGCAGGAACTAATTGGAGACTTAGTGAAGGGCCACATTCCTTTATTTGTTGAGACTTGGTTGATGATAGGCTGACCAACATTGGCTAATATTTTTTGAGTAGTTGCTAGATATATTATGGTAATGTAGATCTAATAAAAATTGAATAGTTATTGATATTCTACAGAGATTCTTTTAACAGTTTGCTTGCTGTGCTTATAGCTCATATGTATAGTGGGCCAGTGTCTAACCTTGGGACCTTTTCAGGACGACTGTCCTGGCAGCTGCAGCCCATGTGTACCTACTAGGGCCATATGCAGCTAGTCTTCACAGGCACCCAACATGCTTTTCCTTCTGCTATCCCATTGCTCTCTTGTCCTGGTATCTATTGAATGTGCTTCTTTAATAAATTGCATTCATAGTAAGCCTTCTCTGAAGTTCTCTCTCTACATAACCTGACTTATCATAGTTAATATTTGAGAAAATAAATAACAGTGGTTGTATTAAACATGGAGGAAAGCAGGTCTTGTATTTTAAAATGTGCTCCAAGATTTTGGGTAAAGATTTGGGCAGAAGGAGAAGCCAGAAACTTTTGGTTGTCAGAGCAGCTCTCAGGAGTGTGACTGTGCCCATAGGACCGTGTTCCCTCACATGCTGACATTAGCTAAATTTTATTATGGTATTTTTTCACCAGAAGGCCTGATTTCTCTGCACGATGGGAAGAATTAAGTACACCACACATTGAAGAGAGTTCTAGCATGTTTCTCCACCTTACAGACACCTTGAAATTGCCAATTGTTTACAGGTGCAGTTGGGTAGAAATAGATAGGACAAGTACGGTGAGGCAGTGAGCGTCTGCAGGCATGACAAGAAATGCATGTCACGACCTAGAGATGAGTTGGCTTGACTGGGGACTCAGACTTTGTTAAAGAGATTCTCCAGGAGCATTCCCTAGGGATCTCTAAAGACAGTCTCTCAGGAAAATAGTGCTTTCCCCTACGTTGTTTTATTGTGTCACACATGAAGTGATTTTTACTCTGGGATGTAGTTTAACCTGTAACAGATGCTTTCAGCTGAGATGCATGCTACATTGACACGTTGAGTGACCTTGACACTATAAAGGATGGAATAAGTCCCTCACTTCAGGCTTGCTAAGTCATTTCTCGATTCACACATACATGATGTAGTTCAGTGGAGCTCTTTCTTAGGAGCTTTGTCTTAAAAATAGAAAAAAGGAGCAGAGGGGATGGTGTAATATTTGAAGGGAAAAGATAAAGGAGAGTATTCTGGGCCTCCCCAAATGCAAATACCTTGCTGTGACTGCGGTGAAGTAAGAGTTTTTGTGTTGAGAGATGAAGCTGGACTTCCTCTCAAAGCTGGACATGAATGCCCAGGCCCCTCTGCAATGGTACAAAATATTTGAAAGTTGTGATTTTAATCTCGAAATAGATATTGAGCAACTCAGAATTTTAAACAGGGAAGTAAATTGAACAGATTGGCATGTTAGCAAGAACATGCAACTCAACTGAATAATAATGAAAGCTTGAACCAAGATGTATTAGTGGCGATAGTGATAAGGGGTAAACTGAAGAGATGCTGAGGGACAGAACTAATAGATCTTAGTCACTGACTGGGTTTAGCGTGAGTGAGGGAAAAGGGTCTAGAATGGTCAGGAAGGACTCCTGTAGGTCTGGCTTGCATGACTCTGTCTCAATCTCTAGGGCAGAGAAAATAGGAGTAAGTTGCTGTTTTGGGAGATCTTGGAAGAAGGAAAGAAATAAGCTCAGTTTTGGGGTGCATTGAATTTAAAAAGCTAGTTGGGCATCCAAATGACTTGATACAGTCTCTGATGGTAAATCTAGAATGCTTGTACTGTAGAATTCCCCTGATTGGAAAAATGCTATAGTGACATTGTAGGACATGGACATATAAATTGTATCTATGTACAGCTATATTGTTTCTTTGGCTTTAAAAATAGACATTTTTGAGAGGGAAACTGTGATCCAAAATCTCTCTCTCTCTCTCTCTCTCTCTCTCTCTCTCTCTCTCTCGCAGTATTTTATCAAAATGATTTTCTTCCCAGAACTTATGTGATCCCTTTCTCAGTTTTATGCTGTCTCTAGGCAGCCCCTTTGTCAGGGATGCTGTATTTTCTGGTTTCTGTCCTCTTTTCTCTGCTTTCTTTCTACATTTGCTGACCTTTGGTCTGACTTCCCTGTTAATTGGCTGCTTCTTCCTTCAGTTTGTTAAAAGAGGGAATTCCTCACTCTCCTTCGCTGTCTCTCCTTGTGACGTCCTTTTTGATATCTTATTGCCACCCCCTAAATCTTACTTGTCCACTAATACAAACTGGATTTTGTGTTTTTAAAACAATAGTTTATTATATGTGATAACTAACTTTTGCTGTGGAAAAGGTAGCATAAAAAGGCACTTATCTTCTGATCTTGTTATCAGGATAATGGGGGTAAGAATTTCAGGTATGCAACATGGCCTGATAAAAAGGGACATGGACTTATCCACTTACCTGGCAAACCTAACTTAAATTCTGGTTCAGTTTCCTCTAGCTATATGATATTGGTCAAATTCCTTAACCCCCATACCTCTCTTCCATGGTGCCTCAGTGTTTTCATAGGATTATTGTGAAATTTAAAATGATATGTGTAAAAATGTAGATCTTGAGATATAGTTCAAAATATGCAAGACTCTTCTTCTAAAAGTCTTTTTTTCAATCCCATGTACCTGCCTATTTTTTTGAATTGGGAGGAGGGTCTCTTTTGGGGATGATTGGTAGGAATGTACCCCATGGAGCGCTAACACATGCCAGTGCATCTATAAAACCCAGCTATTGGTGTAAATATTTTCATACAGAATGGCCCTTATGAATACAATCATAATATACTATACACATTGAACCGCTCACCCAAAAACAAGAAACTAAAGAGGAGAAAGGGATTAGGGAGAACACGTAGACAAGTGATTAAATTATCTTATATGTAACTCCCCAAAACTCCAGTAAGAACAAATACAGCTGTTGGAAGAATAGCCTTTATGAAACTTCCAAGAAGAATTTTGTTAATATTTAGTACAAAATTTGAAGAATAAAGATATTCTATGCACATGTCTTAGTTACTTTTTCATTGCTGTGCTCAATACCCAACATCCACAAATTTAGGGGTGGAAAGGTTTGTTTTAGCTCACAGTTTCAGAAGGTCACAGTCCATTCAGGGGCAGCCGGCAGCAATCGACGTACATGACAGAGACAGAGGTGGACGCAGCTTCTCATGACATCATACACAGGAAGGCAAGTTGAGACTAGTTGAGACTAGTAGTCCAAGGAAGGCCGGAAGCAGCTTTTATATCCAGGTATGTTTATTTGTGTAAAAAAAGTACAGGCTAAGATAAACTAGATGTTAAAAAGAATAATTATTTACAAAAGGTGGATAAAAAGGAATAAGAAGAAGTGGAGGCTGGCTTGAGGTAGCCCGGATGTGAGATACTTCTCTGACTCGATTTTGAATACTTTAGATTCTCAGGACTATGGTAATATTTCACATGCCTTTCACAACCCCCACTCCAAGAAACCACCCCCCCCCCCACCCCAAAACCAAATAAAAACAAAAACTCAGCCAGGTTTGCACCAAAAATGAACTATACATACTAATAAATGAACCTGATTATATTACAAATTAATAATCTTAGTATGAAGTGAGGGAAAAAAGCAAACGTAAAATGGTGGAAGCATTATTTTGATTGGATACTGCAAAGCTGGAGACCAAATGAATTGTAAATAAATTCTGTACAATTAATCCATTATGAATCCAAATGAATCTTCTTTCATTAGTGTTACTTAATTGCTACGAGTTTTTATCTTACATCATACACTTTTTTTCCTAAAAAGAATCCTAAAATATGATTTTCATTTAAAATGCATTTACAGAAAACATTTTCTGTTATTAACTTCAAACATTGCCTCTTTATTCTTTCCAGTATTTCTGTTAGGCGGTTCAATTTGATGTATTGCTTTAATCTCTTAACCTTTTATATTTCCTAATACTTTGTAAATCTGTGTTTTATTCTTTTTTTTTTAGCTCTACGGGAAGTCTTTCTGGAAATGTGTTCTATCTGCTGTCTAATCAGTCTGATGAATTTTACTTTTAATGATTACATTTAAAGTTCTTAGATATTCTCTTTGATTGTCTTAAAAATCTGCCTGGTCATCGTTACTATATCGTTTTTTTTATACATTCTCCCTACAGTTATTCTTTTAAGCATTATATATTTTATATAATAAATATTCCAGTCTTTAAGTTTGTGAATCTATTTGCAGTTTGTTGTTTATCATGCCCTGGCTATGGTAAGTTGCTTTTTCAGTAATATAGTGATTTCAGAAAGAATTATTAGCTCATATTACTTTGAGATATTATTTGAAGCCAGGATGGGTGGGGTGTCTTTTCGAAGAGGTTATGGTATTTTCTTCAGTGAGGTTTCTGAGGTTCTTTAAAGCTAGAGCCAATTTCAACTGTATTTTTGGCTGTAAGTCTATATAGATAATATTACTTCTCTCTCCAAGCCAGTGTAAGAGAGTCTTGCATTTAGGTGTTCTTTGGAAAGATAACTTCTGAGTTTTCCCCCTTTAGTTTCGCCCCTCATTCATCCAAAAGGTAAAGGTAACACATCAGGCTTCTTCATTGTCACTGTTTTGCTTTTTTTTTTTTTTTTTTTTAGTGAACCTTGTTTTTGTTTGCGAATCTTCATCTTATTTCTCATCTTCACAGGGCCTAAATTTTCTCTTTTAACTATGTAAGGCATAAGACTGTCTTGTAAAAATGGAAGTTTTCAGCCCCCACCAGCCAGTAGAGGTCCCTACGACCAAGGCCAGTTTCAGACCTTGCTTACCTCTCTAGATTTTTGTTTATTTCTTTTCCTACCCTCTAAGGATTTTCTTTTCTTTCTTCATAACTCAGTCAGACACTTATAGAAGTCAAACCAATTCTATGCAACAATTTCTTCTGTTCTTAAGCAGGAAGATGTCTCGTCTGGCTTTTAACTGAACAGAAGCCTCCTTTTAGTTTGAAACAATGAAGATAGTGTAGGTACATTTGTAATTCTTATTTTATTGGCTTGCTAGAGTCTCATTTCATATAAGTGTGTGTGTTTTTAAAAATAGGTCTTAAGAATGCACGAAGGGCCAGTGTGTTCAATCTGTCATGTTGAACTGCAAACTCAATTAGACCATTCTAGATTTTTGCTTCAAAACTTTGAGAAAAATTTGTGCTGAAAAATTCTTGTTAAAGCATTTGAGATAGAGCTGCAGAATACTTTTATTCTGAATTTTGAATCTATCAGTATTTTGACTTTATGAATATAACTGTAAAGATATATTTACTATAATTTATGCTTTTTATAAATTAGAATTAAATCAATACTTGAAAATTACCTTTGAAACATTTTGAATCTTGATGGCTTACAGTGAAGTTAAACTTGTTCTTAAAAATTTAAATTTGATTTACTGAACTTTTTCATTACAATCATTTCTTTTCTACTTAATTAAACTTGAACAAAAAGTTTTGACTTCACTTTTTTTCCCTTCCCGTGAGATTACATCTTCAATTGTTATTTTTCTTATTATAGGTAACATTCACAACTTTACTATCATTCAAATTTTATGGTCTAATATTTACCATTTATTGTCAAAGCAGTTTAAATTTTGTCTTTGAATTATTTTTTTTTACCACAGTGATAATAAAGTTTACAGGATTAATTTGAAATGGGAAATAATTTGTACCTGTCTGTTAATCCAATGTTGAGAGCATTAAGAACTATATTATTTCAGAATGGTTCAGTTTTCTGGGTATTTCTTGTTGCTAATGCAGTTCTTTCCATTCTTCCATGTACTTTGCCTACCTTGTCCTACATGGTAGAGTGTTCAAGGCTAAACAGAAGCATTGAACAAAAAAGAAATAAGAATGGCTCACAGACTGAGTGGCAAGGTAAATTAGTAGGGTTAAAGGGTTCCGTGACCGCAGAGGCCCATCTTGCTCTGTCCCGGCAAGGTTCCTACCATTTCAACGCCTATTTTGATAGGGACTAGTTGACAGTGTGGTTGAAGGGGTAAACTTCAGCTGGCAGTGCCAAAACTGGACAGAAATTAAACAAATATGAATAACAATGGTGTGATGGGTAAAAATTTAGTTCTTTTATAGAATGTAGGAAATATTTTCTTATGATGGTAAAAAGAGCACTTCTGAGATTTCTTGCTGATAGTTCAGAAGATGATCCCAAAGTAGTGCTTTTTCTTCCTTTCTTTCCTTGGTTGTGTGGAGTCAGAAGTAGTAGAAATGCTGAGGACATACATTATCTTCCTATTATAGAACACCAGAATGGCTTATGTAAACATTGTCTGTTGAGCCCACTCAGCACAATCAGGTGAACATAGGCATTTGGAACTGCAATATTCTCTGATAGTTACAACCACATGAAATATATATATATATATATTTGGCGCAAAGAAATTAAAGCTTTAGAGACAAAATTTTCCACGTTACCTAGAAAGTTTGTTAAAAGTACCAATTCTTATACTCCAGAATTTTTTGGTAACTTGTGAATCCTGGGAAATTGCATTTTTAAATAAAAACCTTTGGTACTTTAATAAACATCAATTTTGAAGGTCATTACTTGGATGTGGTTACATGAGATCAGAATTTATCTTCAACAGGAAAACCTAGATATATTCTTACTGTATTTAGAAACATAATCCATGATAAATTAGGTTGTTAGGAGCTTAGGCTCATTTATCATTCACATAAATGTCCTAGCCTTTAGGACTAATCTACTATCCATTTTTGACTGAGTTGATTCAATGAAGAGTTATATTTTTACCTTTTGTTCATGTATATTAAGAAAGTGTGTGAATAAAAGTTTGTATATCAAACTGGAGTTGAAGCCAATGTTTCTTAGTGCCTACGGGTGAATACTTGCCACATTTTGGGATAAAGATCGAATGTCTAATTTCTCAGTCTCAAAGACTCAGAGATCTGCAGATGACTACAAGTGGGGTAAGTTGGCCGTGCATTCCCAAGCAGAGGTCTCTACCAACATTTTTTTGAGGGTATAATGGGGTGGGGGGAGCACTTAGAGCTGTGAATCGTTTACTAAGACTCAGTAAAAGCAGGCCAGAAACTGAGACAAAGGTTAATTAAAGCGACAGAGCAGACAGGAGTGGGTAGTGCTCAAAACTGATTATAATCTTATTAATCTTCAAAATTATAAGCAGACAGACATTAAGCAAATTCCACCAGGGGGGACTTTACACCTGTCTGAGAGGTAAACAACCTTCACAGTAGTTCAGTTCATGAGTAAACACTATCCAGCACTGGTAGAGGTAAACAGAATAGGCAGACACATATGTTCGTAGAACGTACCTGTGGAATTGTGAGGGAGAAATTTAAAATTGGTTTCAATTTATGGATGATTAAAAGGGTTGTCACATTTATGGAATATTAAGATTTACAGCTACTTCCTATCATTCCCATTACCACCTGAGCTCCACCTCTGTCAGGTCGTATGAGATGTTTATAGGTATTTCATGAGAAACGCTTTGGTGGTTAGATATGTCTGTGAGATGGTGGTTAAAATAAAGCTAAAAGGGTTTATTGTCTTATGAAACTTTAAAAATGAGTGTGTGTTGTTCTGTAATACATATAATAATACATAGTAAACATTTCTCAAAACTTATTTTTTTGGCTAGGAAACACTTTGTTAGTGGGGCATCAATTGTGTCTGGGGGTATTAGTGTTCTCAGTAATAGTTGTGGCCTACTGGTTGAAATCTATGCCGCATGCTTATAAGCAGCGACAGGCTGAAAAAATCAGGAACAATCAGGCTGAATCTACAAAATAAAGTGAGTGCCAGCTTTGTAAGTTTGTTTTATCCATGGGAGTATTTTATATCTAATGTATAATAGACTCCAGATGGGCATGCTCGCCAAGGAAAGTCATGCCGCAATATTGCTGTGTGCGAAACTAGTCTTTTTAACTATAAAAATACTTGCTATATATGGGAAGTTGGAAACTATCTGGTGGAAATAGGGCTTTATGTATGAGAATCGGAGTACAGTAGGACCTAGGGAAATTGTCCTTCCTTGCCCTTCATTCGTCATATTGTCTTTGAATTATGTACAAGTCATTTCTTCTTGTCCTGGATTTTTCTAGAATACAGGAAATTTCAAGCCCCTTCTGTAGCTTTTTCCTTAGGAAGCACGTTTGAGGAATGGTACGATGTGCTAGAAAGACAGAGAGAGAGAGAGAGAGAGAGAGAGAGAGAGAGAGAGAGAGAGAGAGCAATTTTTAGAAAAACCTAGATTTTAAGAGGTCACTCTAAAGAGGGTTGAAGTTCAGCAAGTTTAAAGATAGAAGTTTATCAATAATCAGATGTTCAGATGACTCTTCTACTCAAATTTGGATGAAAATATTAAAGATGGAATAAGATATTTAATTCAACTCTTGTCCATATACTAACTGGCTACTCTTTTGTAAGAGCTGGGGGTACACTGGTGATGGGAAAGCAAGTCATTTCCAGGGAGCTTACAGCTAGCAAGAAAGCAATAGGGGCACTTAATACGCAAGCAAGCATTTTCTGCCTTATTTATATCATAATACAGGAACATCCTGAGCTTTGAGTTAGTTTTTCTACAATCAACTGAAAGCCTGCCACCAGATGCAGCTGTGTAATTGTACTATATCAGCTCGCTGGCCACTGTAATGCTGGCTTCCAGATGCAGCTTAATTGTCACTTGCCACTCTGATAGGGTTTTGAAATGACTGTAAGGAACTGATTTATTATGGCCTCTGTTGAGTCAATTCTCTCTCTGCTAATGTTGATCTGTATTAACATTCACTCCCCAGTTCTAGCATCACAACCTCAAGTCTGTGCCTGATAATCAGGCTCCGGATTCCCATAAACATACAACCTAGATCCTTTGCATGTGTAACTCATAGTAGAGTTCCGTTTTTGCTACTGTGAGAATCTAATGTCACAGCTGACCTGGCAGGAGGCGGAGCTCATGTGATAATGGGATAGGGAGTAGCTGTAAATACAGACAGAGCTTTGCTCACTGGTTTGCTGTGTGGCCTCGTTGTTAACAGGGTGCCGATGCCATGGCTTGGGGTGGGTGGTCCCTGACAGAGAAAAGTGATGCTGGATTTTTCTTGTCTGTTTTTTATAATCTTCATTTAATACCGACTTCAATTCATATTCTTTTCTCATTACTGTTCTATTTCTCTTCTGTTGGAATCATGGAAATAATTTCATATGCTTCCCTTTCCTTGAATTTTCTCTTTCACTTACTTTCTTGCCACCAGCCTTCCGAAATTGCCCTGTACAAATCTGTCAGTGTTTCAGTGGCTATCATCAGTCTGGTCCCAGGCATTGCCTGCTGGATGCATAATTGATCCATTCTTCAGACAATAGCACCCCTTGGCCTCCTGGGTGCATTCTCCTCCAAACCCATGGTGTTCCTCCTTGATCCTCTTAGCAAGAGCTTCTTTCCCCCTCCCTCCTCTGAGAGCTGCCTTTTTTTTTTCATATTAGAGTGTTTCAGGACTCAGGCCTCTCACCTTTGTCTCCCCTTGCCTTTTGCATCATTCAGATTGTGTGTTTTCTGTTACATACTCCCTAGAATACCAGTTCTGTGACTTAAATGTCATTGTATAACACCAACTTTTTTAGTTTATATCTAGTTGTGGTTTTTTCCCTTGAACTCTAAACTTGCAAAATCAGATACTACTCAACATTTACACTAAGATATCTTAAGAACATTTCAAGTTCACCATGCGTGGTACTCAACCCTTCCTGCTCTACTTCTGCTGTCTTCTCCATCCTAAGAATAGCCACCCCATTCTTCCCTTGCTCAGGCTGAAAACTCATTTTTATATCTTATAATCTTTATTTAGTTCAGTAAATTCTCTTGTTCCTTGCCCTCAAAAGCATCAGCAATTTCTCATCATTTTGTCCAGGATTACACTAACTTGTGCCATCTACATCTCTTACGTGGAGTGTTCAGTAGCTTCCTGTTCTCAATGCACAGTAGTGGAGGAGCACCCTAACATAGAACTTACAACACTGCATAACACTGCTCTATGCAAAACCTCCTTTTTTGAAAAAAAATAGTATCTCTGAATATTGTGCCTTTGCTCTTTATTTTCAATATCATCATCTCTCATGATTCACTTTTGTTCACTTTTTTCATCCTCCAGGGCACTTGTAGTCACTTGACGTACGTCTGTATTTTACTTGTAACTTTTGCTTCTGTCCCATGCATTTGTGTGTAAATTTCTTCAAAGACACCATCCTTTTCTTTTTCATACAGTGACACAGTCCTTGCATTCCTTGGTAAATTTTTATTGAATGGATAAACACATTTCCTTTCAGAGGTTGTGTCATTCAGAAGTAAAAATGCTAAATCAGAGGGAGGTATACTTGACTTCTAAGAGTATCTCTGATAAATTTGGGCTATGGAACTTTAGGCAGGTTACTTAATTTTTTAAGTTTTAGTTTGTTTGATGTAAAATATGGCAGTTGGATTTAATAAATTCAGTGAATTTCAATAAATTCTAAGGACTTTTCTCTCTTTAAGTAATGCTCATCATACTATAAATTATTATTCTTTGTGCTTCCAATTCTTTCTTAGATATTTTAGTTATAGCATGTGCTAGAGTGTGCAGGGTGATGCTGAGGTGTGCACTCCATCAAGGGACATGGGCTGGTAGGGCATGGTTTCTTGGGTTAGGCATCTGTAAGTAGATGAGAGGCCTCAAGAATGTGATTGTCTTAGTTACTTTCTCGTTGCTCTGACTTAATACCCGACATCCACAACTTAGGGAGGAAAGATATATTGTACCTTACAGTTTAAGAAGGTCACAGTCCATTCACAGGTGGGTGGCTGGAAAATGATGGAAGCACATGGCAGGGCTGGAGAAGGGAAAGGGCCAGAGCCAGAATTCCAGTGGCAGAGATCCTCACAACGTGTTGGAGTAGAGAGAGACTGGCAGGGAAGGGCAGAACTAGCACATGCCCCTTCCTGGTCAAACCCCATGTACCTGCCCCTTCCAGTCAGGCCCCAACTTCCACCCCTACACAGTATCCATATGACCATGAGGCTTTTAGGGGACACTCCAGATACACACCATCCCAGTGGCTTAAAAACTTTTTTTCACCTATATCTGTGTCATGGACTTTATCTGGCATAAAGGAATAAAACATAATTAATTGAATACCCAAATTTAATATTTTTCCCACTACTTAAATAATTGGCAGTGATTTAAACTAATAAAAATTTGTGGTATTGATTTTTCCATGAGTTAAGCTACACTTGAGAAGGTTGTCTGAGATACATAGTATTTTAAGAGCTGTTCAGGATGACTAGAGCTGCACTGTGTTGCATACGTTTTTGAATGAATATTGGCTTTCTCTATGGGCATGCTCTCGTGAGCTTTCTTGATAGGCTGGTTGCTTCTTTCCTAATAACTTCCAAGCCACTTAAAAACTATGATCTAGTTTTCTTTTCTATCACACTTTACTAGCATCATCTTAAAATATGAGCTTCATATTTTAATAAAGATTGGTTAACTACACCTAAAGAGGTTTTCTTCAAGATACGTAAGATAGTATTTAAATAGATTGCATGATGTGGCCCTAATGTTAACATTTACATAGCAAGAGTACCCAAATTATGTGAATAAATATTTATATTGTTATAAAGCAGTAGAGAAAAACCACAAAGAAACAGCTATTAGAGCATTTCATAAAGTTAATGACCCATAGGTATTATTTTCCAACTCACTTTTGTTAAACTTGAATGTTAATAAGCTTGATGGGTTTGGAAGAGAAATTGCAATTTCTAACATTGTTTGAGGAATGGAAAAATTTAAGCGCATTTATGAAAATTTTCTTTATTATTCTTAAGGATAGAAGCCTTTGTGGTCTGGGACTGTTAAAAAATAACTTCTTATAAGGTTTTATTTTGAGCTTAAAGGAATTGCTTAGCTGTGCATTATCCAGAAGTAGAAATGTATAAAAAGAAACAGGTCATTAAGGTACAGATAGTCATTTGAAAAATAACATTTTTTTTAACTTAAAAATCTGAATGTTGCCATTTATGATATATTCCTTGTTTGGAAGAAGTGTGCTGTGATCTACAGACTAGTAGACATTTAACTTGTCTTGATTTTGTTAATGGTGGCTTTATTTGTGGATGAAATAAACAGTAGTAGATGGTTATATAATCATTTACATAATGTGATAAATTTTAATATCCTGACTATAATTGTCATGGATTCTTAACCTCAGCAGTGGGCCTAATTGGTAGAAGTGTTTAAACTAGGGTTGCCAGACGTAAGGACAGTAGGTGGAAAGTCAATTGTTTGGACAATGTTATTTCATTTTTATGTTTTCTTACAGCCTTTCCTTACTTTCTAAATCGTGAAATTATTTTTCTTGTACATCTTTCTTCCATTTCTTTGCTGCCAAAATTTCCCCTTCTTTAATCCTTTCTAGTCCCCTTGGCCTTATATTTATTTCTGTTTTCTCTTTTCTTATATTTTAACAAAGTAGAGTTTGCAAAGTGCTACAGGGAACATTTTATCTGTTTAAAGATGATGAAAGTTGAGCACTTTAGCCCAGGTACATCTGACTCCCCCCCTGCCCACCCCTTTGTCCTGGTTAACTCAACATGTATAGACGGTGCTTTCACTCTTTCCGTATTCTTGAGTGTTGTGGACTATTTATATAACAAACTTACTGGGCTTCTTTTGCTTAACTGTTTTGTCAAGACTTTATAAATATTACTGAGGAGCCTCTAGTGTTGCAATTTGTGGAGACTAAGTTAGCCATCTTGCAAATAGTAGCGGCCTTTTTGTCTGCCAGATGCCCATTTAGTATGGGAAGGGTTAGTTCTCTGACTCAGTGGTTATTTAGAGATGCCAGTGTGCTGTCTTATTCCGCATATAGCTGGCCTTAAGAAACTGCAGTTTATACAACTGGCAAGTTGTTAATAATCCATTCGGATCTAATAGTATTTCTACTGTTGTTTATTTACATAATACTTTATTAAGACTCTGAACTGGGAAGTGAATGGGAGACTTCCATATGCTTAATATTTCCTTAAAGGAAAGAAAACAAAAGTATATTCTGATTTCATCCAGCCTATTACCAATATTTCAGTATTTAACATTAACATTTTTTTTTCCAAATAAAAGCCTTCATTTACCATCAGATTGTGCAATTCTTGACAGTGGCTTCTTGAACTCTCTGCAGCTCGCTTTCATCTAATCTGGATGCTGCTGTGAACTGGACTGACAGAAGAATATAAAACTACCTTATCTTGGTGCATTCAGAGGAATGGTCTGTTCTACCTCTTGATGTGGATTTTGGAAAAAGTGACCTGTTGGGTTTCTAGTGGTTTTTAGTTAGAGTAAAAGATTAGTACTGAGCCACTGAAGTGGTTTAACATTGCTGTATGATCAAGATCACCTCTGCACCAGATGTTCTGCTACTTGCTGTTCAGCTACTGGACCTTTTCAGATCCTCCAACAAACTATGCTTCCTCTGAACTCAGAGGGTTTTGCACATGCTATTTTTTCTGACTGGAATCAATTTCTCTGTATTCACTTCCCATTCCCATGCTGCCACCTTTTACATTGATAATTGATTTCAGTCATTCTTTGGATGACATCTGGGAAAGGAAATGCTGTTCCTGACATCTGAGAAGAAGTCATGTTCCAAAGCTGTGTTCTTTTCTTTTCTTTTCCCACCCTTCTTTTTGTATTTCTCTCTCTTTTTTCAATTATGCTTATAATATTTACTTAATTATTTACTGATTATTTGTTTTGTGGAAAGTGAAGATCTTGCTTTATTTATGCATTTATTTATTCATTTTTATCCTTAGTGTCTTTCATAGGCCCTAACATAGGGAAAAATACTCATCCAAATTTTGTTAAAAAAAAAACCCAGTTGTATTTTATCTACTTCACTTTTTCCTGGAGATTCAGACTTTCTGTTGTTTACATGGATGTAGTTAGCAGGGAGTCCTGTGTGCTGGCAGAGTCAGACTTGCTGTTGTTTACATGGATGTAGTTAGCAGGGAGCCCTGCGTGCTGGAAGAATCAGATTTCCTGTTGTTTACATGGATGTAGTTAGCAGGGAGCCTTGCGTGCTGACAGAGATGGGGCTGCCTTGGCCACTCTGTTCAATTACCCAGCTCATTTAGCCTTTGCACATCAGAGGCTAAGGCATGAAGAAAAGAAATTTTCTTCCTTTTTATATTCTGCTGCATCATCTACCATAGTTCAGCATTTCTCTTTTTTCTGTGTACACAGAAATCTTACCCCATAATCACACCACTTTGAAATTTTGAGATAATTTCTCAACTTTGATACTGCTCTCACTTGGTGGGAACAGAAACAGATATGCTAAAATGCAAGACTTGTAATTCTTAAAGTGCCCAAGTAACTAAACATTAGGATGACATAAATCACTACCTAGATTATAGAATTCAGTCATGTAGTGCATGATGAACTCTTTATAAAAAGAAATAACATTTTATATTAACTCGCCCATGATGCTGAGAATGCCTGGTTTAGAATAAAGATTCAGCTAATAAAACAATAATCTCTTGAGTATCATCAGTTTATGTGTTCTACTTGTAGATATATCTGACTGAATTCAGACTTTTAAAAGATAGATCCTCTGCTATTCTTAGACCAAGTTCAGCCAATAAGTAGTGAACAGTAATTTAATCCTTTATTAAAAAATGTAAAGAAGTGGAGTTAAAATCTTCCTTAGAAAGGGGAGAAACACCAATGCACATTGTAGAAAAGTTGGGTTGGGGCCAGCATTGCCCTATGACTTGGGGACATTTTCTCTTTAAGCAGGAAGATGCGTCTTTCCGGGTCTAGAACTGATCCTCTGCCTGGCAGAGATGAGTAGACAGTTTCTAAATATCTTGTATTACCTGGTGGAGGAGATAAGGAACAAGATGACCTTATTCTTCTGTGAACTAAGTGTTGGAGAATTGACATCCATAAGACAGCTGCTATATAAGAAGCTCATGCACAAGAAAAACCTAAAATCTGCCTTAAGGTGTCCTCTTCTTATCATAGGTCAAGGTACTGACCTCTCCTTTGACATGGTCTGCTAGATTATACCCATTCTTGGTTTCTAATTGGAGGCTGTACCTCTAGCAGTGTGGCACATCTACAGCAATTTGAGAAGACTTAGTAGTGTGTTGTAACCACACCCCACATTATTATTACTCCAGGGTTGTGTTGGTCAACTTTCCATCAGTGTTGACAATACCTTAGATAAATTAAAGGCAAAAAAAAAGTTTATTGTGAGCCTATAGTTTCAGAGGTTCAGTCCATGGTTGGTTGGCTCCTTTATTGCTGGATCTTTGGTGAGCCAGAATATCATAGTAGGGAGTGCATGATAGGGCAAAGCTGCTCATTTTACACCATGTTGGAAGCAAAAAGTGAGACGAAGTTGTCAGGGGTCTAGGATCCCTTTCAAAGGCACCCCCAATGGCCTAACTTTCTTTTGTAGCACCCCACTTCTGAAAGTTTCCACTGTTTCTCTGAAGTGCACAGGCTGATGACTTTCTAGCATATGGTCCCTAGAGGATATTTATGATCCAGATCCTACCAAAGGTCATGCTTCTGCTGAGTTTCCATGCTGAACTGAGCCTTTTGTGATGCTATCTCAGAAGAAGTGAATGTAAACCTTCCAGGGTCTTGTTTCATTGGAAGTGTGAAGTTGTTATCATTCCTTTAGCTGATCTTGCCCAAGCTGGAATAATTATTGTTAACATATGTATTATGACAAATATGTTATTCCTGATACCACATTCTCCCAGAAACCCTAAAAGTTTGGATCCTCAGACTTACATGACCCTTAAGCCTGCAGGGGTAATCCCATGGACCCTAAATCACATCTTGCTTACCAAGCCTAGATGAAGTGACACACAGAGATTATGGGATCTGACTTCTGAAGCAACAATTGAGGGGCCAGATGGTATAGCACAGAAGCCTAAGAGAACTGGTTCTATGAGAAGGCTTAACAGGAGATGGGAATAAGTATCAGGTAAACATATATACCTCTTCTTTCCATTTGTTAACTGTTCTACAGTACATTTTCTCTTTGCTGACTTCTTAAATATCCTGTGGTGAAAGATCTTCTAGGATTTTCATCAACCTAGTGAAATTATGCATTGCAGTGCATCGTTTAGCATATTTCCTCTGTTTTCTTTCCTGTTTTTATAGCTCTTTCTAATAAAAGATCTTTATTTTCAAAAGCAATATATCAATAATTTCATTTGCCTCTGACTCTGCTTTATAGAAGGCTTGAATGAAAACATACTATCACCTGAAATTTGATAAAATTAATGCATGTGTGTGTGTTTATGTGTATGTGTAAATAATGCTTCTGTCAATTTTTGAATTTTCCCCTAGCTGACCTTTTCATCCTTTAATTTAACATCTTGTCCTTCATATATAATTACTGATAAGTCCAAAAGTTGTTTTATTAGTAGTGAGCTTGGAATTTGCTTTATTTTTTTAAAAGATGCTATATAAAAATATTCTAGAGTTCAGAATATCAAAAGAAAGCATAACTTTGTGTGTGTGTATATGTGTGCTGCTTTCGTATACAATCCTGAAAGTTAGGAGCAAATTTTACAACCATCATATTGCTTACCATTTTTAAACCTTTCTGTAAAGATCCTCCCCTTTTTTTGTCACTGCTATTGTTGAGACAAGTTCTTGCACTGCAGTCCAGGCTGACCCTGAACTCACTGTGGAGCCCAGACTGGCCTCAACTTCATGGACTTCTGCCCGGTCTCCCGATTCCTGGGATTATAAATGTGCACTACCATGACCTGTTTATGTGGTGCTGAGGAATTGAGCCCAAGGCCTTGAACTTGCTAGGAAGTGCTTTGACAGCTGAGCTACACTCCTAACCCCACAGTTCCTCCTTCGATACAAACTTTGCTGTGGAAAATTTTAACTCAGAGTTAGTTTACTATGTTATTTAAGGTTTTGAAGAATTGCATTGACTTATTTTTTATAGATAATTTATTTTTAAATTACTTCAGAGAGAACTGATGACTTTTTCAACTGAGGTCATATATTTGGAAGTAGGTATTATCTCAGCAGGGGGATAATTATTGCTCCAGATTTTTCAGCTACTGAATACTAAAAGAAAAAAAAAATTCATAAGCAGTCCTATTCTAACAAATAGCTACCCAAAACCAAATTTCTTAACTAGTAATGGTTTAATTTTCAATGATGAATCAGGAGCCATTCACATTTAAATGTTAGCTGCTTCATGACATTTGTAAAGATTGTTTTGTACTTGTTGCTACATAACTCCCCCGTGTGAATGTTTTTACATGACAAACACTGTCAACATCCTACTTGATTATATATATGCTGCATTCCACTATTTTAGTTTCTCATACTTGAATGTTCTTGGAGAAATGTGGGAGTGTTTTTATTTACTGGGAAGCATGGCAGTTGATCAACTCTTACATTAGTAATATCGCTCGCTTTAATGGCCACATTTCTTGTAGAGATAACCAGTATGCACAAAGCCCAGCGTCCTGAACAAGAATTGTTCAGTGGATGCTGAGGAGGTCCATGTGACTGGAGGACAACAGAGGAGTGCAGCAACTGCAGCTGTTACCCTAGCTGTGCCTGCACATACATGGAGCTTCAGTGCTCAATAAGGAGTGTGACGAGAGTGGGAAGCAGGCTATGTGTTTTCATTAAAGGAAAATAACGAAGAATGATTGAAGAGTTCTGGGATGGATAAGATAAAGTAAGGGTTTGTAAAGATATGATCTGCATTTAAATATTTGAAAGGCATGTAATAAAAAGTGTAAATTTAGTCTATGTAGATCAGAGGAAGCAAAATATGGAAGATTTCTAAATTTGGAGCTTCCCAAGTTGCCTTAGTTATTTTATCATTGCTGTGACAAAATACCTGATATCCACAACTTAAGGGAGGAAAGATTTATTGCTCACAGTTTCGGAAGGTCTGTCACACACGCAGTCCATTTATGGGGCAGCCAGCAGTGGTGGAGGTACATGGCGAAGATAGAGCCTGGAGAGCTGCTCTCCCCATTGCTGACAGAAGCCAAGTGAAGTAGGAAGAAGCAGACGAGTTTTCCCAGGAATAAGCTGCAACAGTGTTTCATTTTCCTTCTTTTACTTAGTTTAGAGCTTTTATTTGGCCCCCACACACCCCGTGGTTGGGTGCCCTTCCCTCTTTTCTGATCCACAAGTAAGTAGCAAACATCTGAAAGGGAACATTTATTTCTAGTCTTTTGAGAGCTCTCCACACTGCTTTCCAGAGGGGTTGTACAAATTTACATTCCCACCAGCAGTGCAGGAGGCTTCCTTTCTCCCCGCAGCCATGCCAGCACTAACCCATCTGGAAAGCAGTGTGGAGAGCTCTCAGAAGACTAGAAATAAATGTCCCCTTCGATCTAGCGACACCCCTCCTGGGAATATATCCAAAAGAAGTCAAAACAACACACAACAGAGATATTTGTATACCCATGTTCATAGCAGCACAACTAACAATAGCTAAAATATGGAAGTCACCAAAATATCCATCAACAGACCAGTGGATACACAAACTGGTATTTCTACATAATGGAATACTATGCATCAATAAAGTCCAACAGTGTGGAGGCTTTTACAGGCAAATGGAAGAAACTTGAGAACATCATGCTTAGTGAAGTGAGTCAGAAGCAGAAGGTGAACCATCGAATGGTCTTTCTGATATGAGAGTCCCAGAGTACAACTCCTGTGGAACTTAAAATGAAAAGCAAAGTGAAACAGGTGGGTCGAGTAGGGGAGGAGGGAGAGACTGGAGGGGAGGGGAGGGACAAAAGGAGAGTGGGAAAGCCCTTGTCACCTTGACAAGATATGTATGAGCATAAAAGGCTCAACTCCATTGTAAGCCTTAAATTTGGCACATACACATATAAATAAAATGGGGGAAAACCATCTGAAAGTTCTGCCCTGGGCAACCCCCAGTGACAGTAAGTTGATAAGATCCCTCCAGGTCAAACCCCAAACATCCAACCCTTCCTGTCAAGCTCTGCCTCCCAGTAGCACACAATTCCAGATACATGTGACTTTTGGGGGGACACTCAAGATCCAAACTATGGCACCAGTGATGGATAAATTTAGTTCATTTGATTAACCAGAAACCAGATCACTTTTTCTCACATATGATTCTGCTCATTTCTGGAAATATTAGAGCATGGACTGTTTTATTGGATTGCAGGGATTTGAATCTGGGTTTTACCACTTATTATAGGTATGGCTGCTGGTGAGTTATTTAAATTTCTCAAATCTGTCAACAGGGTTGATAATCATACTGTGAGGATTAAGTGAGGTAATCAAGTAAAATGTTCAGCATATTTCTTGTCACATGATAAATATCCTTTAGTATTAATCCTTATCATCACCTTCAAAATCAAATGACTCATGATCTATAATGAACAATACCACATATCATGGGTTGAAACACATTTTTCTGCATTTTAATTATGTATGTATATATATATATATACATGCAATACATAATGTTTACAACGAACTTAAATATTTTGTGTACATATGTATCACATCATCATTACGATCGCTTGTCTACCTTTTTGGCCCTCTCACAGCCTCCCATCCCTACTAACTCCCAGTATCACACCCACTTGGTTCTATAGAATGCCTGTATTCTGAATTTCCCAAATTGGAGACACCATATGATATTTAACATATTGAATCGTCTGCATCTAACTCACTTTACTACAGAAATCACCACTCCAGCTCAGCTTCTCACCCCTAGAATGGGCTACAGTAGCCAAATGTTGATGCCTCTTTTCTGGGTCCCGCAGAGCCCTTTATTGGGGTGATTTGCCAAAACTTTTTTTCTGTATCTTCCTATATCTTTGTTGAGACTCTTTAACATTGCCTCACCCACTAGTTCACATAAAAAAAAACTGTAACAGTGAAATTCATAAAGCTAGAAGATGTGAGAAAGAAAAAGAGAGAAGTGAAATTTCAAATTCCTTAGCTGAATATTGAAAGGTAAATGTTTGTACTTTCAAAAGATATTCAGTTTATCATTGTAGCAAGTAGTTTTCTTATGATGAACTTACATCAAAGACCAAATAAGTGATTTGCTATATTAAATGAACTTAAGTCAATATTGAATTGCTACATTAAATGAACTTAAGTTTATATCACTAAAGGATATTACACATAAAGCAATGGAGATAACAGCAAACTTAGTTATTTCAGATTTTTAAAAACTTTTATAAATTATTTTCTCACATTTTACTAATTACTAACATTTTGCCAGATTTGGCTTATTATTTTATCTACATATCCATCTATAAATTTATGCAAACATTTAAAAAAGCTTTATACCAATTCCCCATGTTGAATATAATTATATTTTGCAAACTGATATATTATTAAAATAATAATTATGGGGGAAGTTTCATGGATTTTATGAGCCAGCTAGTGCTATTTTAGGGCACCAATCAAATGATTTAAATACCAGTCTATTTTTTGTTATACTTTCTCTTGAGATGTTTTCTTTCCTCCTTGTTCTTTGTTGCCTTTGTCTCTGTCTCTCTCAAAGATTTCTTCAAGTATTTTCTGCGGTTCTGGGCTAGTAGTTGTGAATTTATTTAGGGACTCTTGGTCATGAAAATTTTTGTTTATCCTTCAATTTTCAGTGTTAATTTTGCTAGGTACAACAAACTGGATTGACACTTGCTATCTCTTAAAGCTTGAAAGATTTTGCTCCAGGCTCTCCTGGTCTTTAAAGTTTGCCTCGAAAAACCTTTAGTACTTCAAATGGGTTTGCCTTGGTAAAATAATGTCTGTTTTTTATCTTGCTGCTTTTAATATTCTCTTTATGTTGTATTTCTGAGGTTTTGATTATGATATTCTGGGACAAGTCTCATTGCTGGTTGAGGTTATTTGGTGTTCCATAAGCTTCTTGTACCTGAAAATTAATTTCTTTTCCTAGATTTGTGACATTTTCTTGAATGATTTCATTGAATAAATTCTGTAGACCATCCGTGATATCTTCTACTTCTTCTCCCGCATCCATAATTCTGAGAATGGTTCTCTTTGATTCAACCATCAGCTGTTGTATCCAGGTAGTTTGCTCATTTCTAATTTTGGAATCATGCCTAATTATAGCATTTGTTTCCTTAGCCTTGTCTTCAAAGTTTGAAATTGAAATTCTGTCCTCACAATGTTTGAGTTGACTTCTCCTGATTTCAGATATATATTTTTTATATCCTAAATTTCAGTTAAATTTATTTTCAAAATGTTCACTTCTTTATCAAGATGTTCCTTCATATCTTGCATTTCCTTATTTACCTCAGCCCCCTTTTTATTTGTGGCTTCTGTATGCTCAGTGAGCTTTGTATCCATTAGGACCGCTATTTGTTTTTTAAGTTCCTCCTTAAGCTTGCTGATCATTGCTTGCATTTCTTTGAGAATATCTTGTTTGAACTTGCTGTTTGACTTGTTTGTTTGCTTTTTGACTTTCTTCCCTGTTCGTTCCACTATTTCAGGGCCCATGACATTAATTTCTGGGGTCTCAGGCATTCCTGTGGGTGTTATGTTACCTTGTCTTCTTCCCATGTTCCTGTTCATGAGGGGCTTCTCTTTAAAAATCCAGCTGAGAGAATTCTTTGAATGACTATGAGGGTGTATGGGGAGAGTTGAATTTCCTCTGTATTCTGTGGTGGGAGTAGGCAGTGAGGGATGATCTAGTAGTTTGATGACCTATGAAATGAGGCATCTTGTTCACTGCTGGCCCCCTCAACTGAGCTCTCCTCCTGTCCTGGCTTCCCTCCTCCAAAGATAGGGTTCTCCACCCTCAGAGTTGCTCCCACTACCACTTGAGCCATTCTGGGTGCAGGTGAGATTTCTCTCCTCTTTGCGACTGCCTCTTCTGCCAGCTTCTTCCTAGGCACAGTTAAAAATACCCCAAACACCCAGATGTGCTCTTCTGAGCTTTCTTTTACTCTAAACAGTTCAGTCTCGGCTCTTTTTTTTTTTTTTTTTAAATGGCTCCTGCTTACATCATTGTCTCAATGGCTGCCAATCACTGCTCCTGATCTAGGCTCCTGGAGGCCTTTTCTAGGGTGAGTTCTCTTTGGATTTGGAGTATGAACTGCTCACAGTTTCATTTCAGGAGGCTAAGGCTACCAGCTGCTGTCAATTCCTGCTTCTTCTAGATCTGTTCCTACCTTGGTCAGAAGTTTGGGGTGGGCTTTCTTCCATCTGCAGAGGCTATCGGCTCCCTGCCATGTGCATTCAGCCTAGGGTGACTTTATGGGCTGCTGTTTACCTCTGTTTCAGATATATTCAGAGTTTATATGGCCTTACTGTGACCTACTTTCAGTTGTTGGGATGCTCCTGTCTGTGCTCGCTACATTGAACTTGCAGTTTTTGACTATGTTCTCATCTTTTTAAGTGGGTCCATGAGGAGATATCACACAGCTCTATTACTCAGCTGCCATCTTAACTTGGAAGTTGGGTTGACACACAGTATATAAAATGAACCACATGGCAAATATTTTAGGCTTTGAGCAGTGTAAGTTCAACATATAGTCTTCGTTTCACATTCCTTTTTCGTTTATATATTTACAGCATTTGCAAAATATAATGACCATTCTTAGCATATACACCATGTGAAAACAGACTGTGGGGCAGATTCAGCCCATGAGGTATACAGTTTGCTGACCTCTGTTATAAATGAACAGAGATATTAACCTAATGAACAGTAGCTGAGAATCAAGACTAAGTAAATATGTTTATTACAAGTTAGGGTGGAAAGAAAATGTTCCCGGGGCCTGCATGTGGGAGTGGGGCATATCAGGTCCAAACTTGGAAGAGGAAAGGAATGCTTGCATGTCGGATCCATTTAGATAGAAGAGGAAAGTAAGATCACAAAAAATGCCAATTATAGCATCAGATATAAGTGTTATGTAAGAGCCTCAGAATAGCACAATGGCTGTAAACATGTCAGATATAAAAGCCAAGAGCCTAATTACAGTTTCCCATCTAGTCTAATCCTGTTTCCATTAGCAACAAGCAGGACAGCATCTGGTTTGCTGTTCTACCAGTCTGATTTTTCTAGTATTTCTCCCTTCTAGCAGTTGATACCACTGTAGAGAACTGCAGGGGAAGGAATTTCCAAAGACATCTGCTGGTTGTTTTAGGCCAAGCCTCCTGGGGCAAAGGGACAGTCCCTTGGTGAGTGTTTTTTTAAGTCAGGATGTGGTCCTAGCTATGGAAACTCTACAATTAATTTTCAGTTCATGGAACAGAGATTAACTTCTGAAAATAGACTCATGCTAACCTATTTCTATAAAATATAGTTGGATCCACAGTAAGAGATTGATTGTCTTCACCATTTCTTTTTTTCTTCTAACAATATTACTTCCACTTAGTAAACCAGCTTTGCCAGCATGAAAATGCCTAGTGAGCAAGACAAAGGGAGTTATATATCCTCAAGGAACAGATATCTGAAGCTAGGGCAGCCTGATGGATTGCCTTCTACTCTTGGGACATCTGTATCAAGAGCCAGTGTACCTTTCCTCCTAATGTTAAATTAAGGCTCACCAATTCTTATTCCCAATTCCTTTTCTACTGGTAACTGAAGCAACATTTTCTACAATGCAATTAGATAATTTATGACTTTCCAAAAGGACTATATGAACATTTAAGAGCCTACTTGTGTACCACGCAACCTGTTATGTAGTAGGAATTGTGCCAAACAGAGGACAAAGGCCTCACATTTGGAAAAGTCAGTTAAAATAGTTTTCTAATGGCCTTGAGAGAGCTTAGCATAAGCAGATGAACACAGAACAAGGGCAGCAAACTCAGCTGTGGGATTCAAGGCAGGATGATACTAGGCTGAATTAGGGGATACATGATGGAAAGACTGCTCAGGAAGAGAGAATTGTGTGTGTAAAAGAAGAGATTTGAGGGGTTGCACAGCCTGACCCAATGTCCTTCTAGCTGCTAATGAATTTGTGTGGATGTAGTGCTGGTTAGGGCCAGGGAGGATGCCAAGGTGAGAGGTTAAAAATGTAAGCAGGCAATGAAGGGCTTGCAGTGTTGAATAATGAGGATATGTTTAATCTAAATGACATTTGGAAATCTTTTATTAGGGTCGGTTGTTTCTGGAGATTATTGTCTTAAAAGTTTATAATTTGGTTTGACTGAAAAGAAACGATGTTTTGTAGACCTCAAGCTTCACCCAAAACAAATGTTTTGTTTGTTTGTTTCATTTTGGTAGAAAACCCCAGATGGAGCCCTGTGTTCATTTATATATATATAAAACTGGAATTTTGTCAGTTTGTTATTGCTATAAAATTGAAGCTCATTGAACTATTCCAAAACCCAGTGGTTTGGAACATCGATCTTCTATTTTCAGGGATTTCTGGTTACCTTGGGATTGTCTAGTCTATGCTTACATTGGCTGTGAGGTTCTGCTGACCTTGGCTGTGATCATGTTTCTCTGGTAGCTTGCTGTGTTGGAAAGGGGAAGTGGCTTTGTGATACTTGTCCCCAAGCTGTCTTCTGGGACTAGGAACTAACTTGGCATGTAATGTTGAGGTGTGAGTTTAAGCAGCATCTTAAAACATAGGCTCACAATTAACATACTGTTACTTCCTCCCTATTCTGTAGGCTAAGACACGTCACTGACTGACTCCTATACCAGTGGAGTAAGTATATTCATACTGAGGGAGAGAGAAGGAAAAAGAGGATCTAAATAGTAATGTCACCTCCTGTGGAGACTATGAGAGTAACAGCAATGATCTTTTTCTGTGTATGAGGTTTAAATGGTAAAATAACCCATCTAAAACCTCAGTAGAGTATACTATATAAAAAGATTAAATAAATGCTATTATTAATATTAATATCATTATTACATAGCAAAGTGACACAATTTTATGAATTAGTCTGAATCCTGAAAGGAGACAAATGACATTGTCCAGGGTTTGATTGAAGGTCATTTATTAGAGGGAATAATTATAGAGATGTGGTTATGACTAAGGGAAACCACAAAAAATTGGAAGGCATCGCTCCTCTTTGGCATGTCAGACAAGGTATGATCTTACTGGGAACTGGTATCAACGGAAAGGGGCTAATATAACTATGGCCTCAAAGAGAAGGAAATAGAGTGGCAGGAGAAAGTTGGTAGAACAATTTCCTGATCCTTCTTCTATTCTCTGGTCCTTTGCCACAGCCTGCGATTAGATGATCTCAACCAGAAGCCAGAAGGTGAAGCATCTTAATGATTTTGCCTCTAGAAGTCAGCACTCAGGGGTACAGATTAGGGAAGAGAAAGGTAGGGAATGGATGTGAAGAGACAAATAGGATTTCTAGCACACTTTGTGGGGCTGTAAAAATAAAAAATAACCAAAACCCACAGAACTCTTTTCTTCCCTTCAGTGTTTTTTAAAGTTGTGATCTTTCTTTTCAAAAAGGGTTGTAGTTTTTCTTCCTCGTTTTATTTTGATGAGTACATGTCACGATCAAAATCATTATAAACTTAAAAATGTCAGTGGTTTTGTTGTTTTATAAAACACAAATGTACTTGTGTCTCAGTCAGCAGATGGGACCAGAGAGCAGAGATGGGTGAGGGACTGCATTGGGTCCTCAGCAGAGAATCTATTTTTGCAGGTTTGAAATGGGATCGATGATGTAGCAGAACTAGAAAATGCCTCCTCTTTTTTGGCTTGGGAAATTATTACATACCATAGGTGTGACTCAACATTCATGTGAAATTGAGTAAAGGGATCATTGCAGTGTAGAAAAAAAAATCACCTCATATAGGTTTGGCCCGTCTGTCTCAGCCAGCCCAGGTCTGCAGGATGAGGCTAGAAAAAGTATATCCATAGAAAGTTATTCTCTTCATAATTACATTCCATACTAAATAAAGGAGTTTTTTAAAAAAATGCTTAGAATCTGGGCAGCATTTTATCCCCACCCTTTTTTTTTTCCATCTTTGAGCGTGTCAAGCCATGATTTTTTTATATTACTGAGAATTTTTAAATTATTTCTCTCAAGTATTTCTTCAATTTCTCAGAGATTTTTTTTTACATATACTTTAAGTTCTCTTCCAGCTGTCTTCTATCCCATTTTGGGGGGACCATTCTCACGGATGGAGTCCTAGGCATCCATTCAGCATTTGGTGTGCGTTTGTGAAGGGTGTGCCTTGTGCTCTGGAGACAGGTCAGCCTCCCCTTATGTTAAGGCAGTGTGTGGCTTTGCCAGCCCTGCCTTCGCCTTCACTGATTCACTCAGTTCTGTTTGGCTCATTTTTGTAGGATTTTACTCCTCCGCCCTTGCAGCCTTAGCATGTCTTCTTATATTCACCTTGTAATGAATTCCCAGGCTGGTTCATAATTTCCATTAGCATAACAATTTCTTTCTTACAAACAGTATTTACAGCTAGAGAATCTTCAGCCTTCCATTATACAATTAAAAAGGATCCATTGCCATCCTGCATGTGGCATGTCCCCCCTCACTGTTCCTGAAGGATTGGAAGAGCTGCTCATAACTATTTATGGGGCAGGAACAAGTCAATCCAGACAGACTACAGCTGGTCTCAAGTGCAGAGCCTGCAGCTAGGTTTGTTTGTTCGGTGAATTTCTTTAATATACATCTCAAATGTTTGTCTCCATTGCTCCTCCTTTGTCCAGTCATTTTGTAGAACGTAATCCACAAGAGGCAGAGCCTGGTTTTTATTTTTGCTGCATTCACTTTACATGGACAGTAGAAGGTACATAGAGAGTGCTTAATAAATATTTTTAGAGTAAATGCACTGTGACGTTGACAACAGAGTAGAGGCCCACAGAAGATGGTGGAACCGTTAAAATGGATAGCCCTTTTAACGGCTTCTTCTGTGCACCAGGCGTCACTCTGTATCTAATTCAGTAATAATCCTATGAGGTGTGTGTACTTTTTCTTTCTTTTTTTTTGAGGATATTGAAGCTCACAGAAGTTAAATAAGTTGTTGAAAATCACACAGCTAGTTGGTGGCCACGCTGAGACTCAAATCCAGGGCTCTCTGATTCTGTTGTGGTATCTTCTTCTGTCTTTGTGTGTTTCTTGCTTGTGATCCATAAACATAAACACGGGGGAAATGGCCTGTGGGAAGAGTCAGATATATACCAAAGACTGCACAGTTTTTTTCTTTTCATATCATAAAAGATATAAATCTGAAGTCCGTTTGGAATCCACTGGATAGTCACTTTGTACTCGAGCTCTGGGCATGATTTCCCGGAAGGCTGGCACTTGTGCTGGTGTTTATGGTTCTGTGGAAGACAAGCTGTACTCTTTAAATGTCAGAGGCTATTGTAAAGCGAGCCGAGGTAGGACTAAGGCACAGTCAGAGCTTCGTAGCAGTAAGGCTAGGTGACATGAAGGCATGCTTACCACAATGCCGGTCAGTAACTGCTATGTTGGAAATGGCAGGTTGTTTTCAGCAAAATATTATTATTATTAGAGCATTGATGAATGTTAATGTGAAATTTATTGGTGCCGTATTTTTGATTTATTCTGCTTATAAAATTATTTAATTTTTTGTATAGGAACTAAAAGCATAAGCAGTTTATGCCTAGCTTTACATTTTATATTTTTTGATGAGTCTATATTAAAATGCGTTACCAACATGAGACTGTTATCTACTACTTCAATGTTCTTTTCTTTTAATGCCCTTTATTCAATTTTGAGAAACAGTGGTGCAGTTGAGTATGCAGCAGTATATGCCTCTCATTAGATGGCAAACTTCTTAAAAGCAGATACCATCACATGTTTTGTAATTCCTAGTGGAGCGTGTGATCATTGACTTATTCAACAAATACTGAGTTCTCATAGTTCCAGGCATTATTTTAGGCCCTGGTAATAAAGCTGTGAATGTAACTGGCAAGATCTATAACCTCATGGAGCTTACATTCTACTACTGGGAAGACAAATAATAAATAAAAATGAATGGAAATAAAATATATGTTAAACTCATGCTGTGGGGCAATGAATAAGCAGGCCATTTCCGCTTTCTCGTCCATGGGTACTGCAGTGCTAAGGTCAGCAGTGACCTCCATGTCGCCATACCCATTGGCTGCTCTGCTGTTATTATCTGTCTCTGGCTCAGTAGGTGTTTTGTGGAATAGCTTTTTAGAAATATTGAATTATATTAAATGAAATGTTTGAACTTTGAGCTGCTCTCCACTATTAATTTCCTCAGAATTTGAATTTACCTTATTTGCCCATATTTTTTTGGCTTTGAGGTTTGACTAAATTAATCCCCAAGTTTATGGCTATCTTTTCATAGAAACAGCAAGCTTCCTGAGAGCAGAAGGCTTTCCTCTTCTCTGCCTTTCTTCCTTATTGCCTGATGGACAAACAGTAGCACTTAATGCAATTAATTGGACTTTTCCCTCTGGTTTGCCATAGTTTTAAAATATATTCCCTGAAATGTAGGGTTCTGTTTGTCAGTATCTGCCAGTATCCTAGGCAGGATCTGATGGGTCTAAGTTCTTTCTTTCTTTCTTTCTTTTTTCAACAGAACAGCTTTATTCGTTTCTTATTTGTTTGCCTAAGATTTTGATATCAAGCCTCCAAAAAACTGCTTTTGGAAAGTATAAGTAAACTGAGTTGTTTATCAGTTTATCAAACCTGAAAAATGAGAGAGTATACTTACTTTTATCTGGTCAAAGAGAAACCATTAATTACACCCCTCATTTTTTTGATCAAAAGCAGATAAAAACTAGGAGAACTTCAGAGTTGAAAAGGTCTTAGATTTTATGCCATACAGTTGTCTAATTTTTTAGGTGAGGATAGATCTTGAGTCAGAGATGATGACCTTTGTAAAGCCCGATAACTAGTTAATGGCAGTGGAAGCTGGAGTTCTAATCTGTGATTCTCAATACTACATCATGATGCATGTTTAAATATATAGTTTCTGATTATCCTACTAACTGTTACATGAGAGCTACAGATAATGACGTGAGCAGAGCAGATAGTTATGCTTTCACATCAACTTATGTAGTGTGCAAGAAATGCACGGCCTGGCAGGAGCTTTTGCACTTCTTGTACTTTTGTATTTCTTCAGATGCATTGAAAAGCACTTGTTGACTGTATGCACAGAGACGTTTACATACAGGGTCCTACATTCCAACATGTTTCTCTCCTGCTTTCTTGTTACCATCAACATTTCCCATATAATTAATAAAAACTGATGATGAAACATTACACAATAAGATGTCAGAGATGTGATTATGATAAATCTGGGTGGGTAACAATTTACAAAATTCTTGGATGTGGTACTCTAACTCCAACCCTGAGCATACATTTTAGGTCAGAATTTTACCTTCCCTGTGTTCCATTTTCCTTAAGTAATCAGGGTTTTCTGCACAAATTGGGGTAGAAGTACAGAAGACAGGGGTCTCAAACCCTGCAAGGCTTGCCTGAAATGTCATTTTCTGGACATAAAACAATCTCTTATTTAGAATAATCAGTAACAGCAGGGGTTCTAGACTCAGACAAACCTGGATTAAAATTCTGACTCCATCACCTATTAAAGAAGTGGCTTTGTGTGCTTCCTTAGGTTCTCTCTGCCACTTTCTCTTATCTGTAAAACAGACAACAAAAGAATCTGCCTTAAAGGTAGATTTAAAGTTAAGCAGAATAATACATGTCAGTTTTTTTTTTATCATGTCTGTCATATAGTGAGACCTTAGATAAGACAAGCCTTCACTGGGGCTGGAGGAATGGCATAGCGGTGAAAGCACTTGCTTTGCATATGCGAGACCTTGAGTTTGATTCCCCAGCACCAAATAAAGTGGGGCATGGTGGCTCATGCCATGCCTATAATCCCAGGAGAATGAGGCTGAGGCAAGAGGATTGTCTTGAGTTTACGGCCAGCCTGGGCTCCATAGTGAGTTCAGTACCAGCTGGGCTACAGAGTGAGACCCAGTCTCTAAAATAAATAAATAAATAAATAAGTAAATAAATAAAAACATTACATTTTTTATGGCTCTTACATAGTTATTATTAGCTGCTAGGTTTTTCTGCTGTAGCCTCAACAGACATGTTCCAACTGTAATCTCTACCTCTAGGTAGTGTACTAATCTCTGTTTCAGATTTTTTCTCTCACTATTATCAGTTTACAGACTTTGTGCTTTGTTTCTTTTTTTTTTTTTCCTTTCCGACTACTCAAGCCACAGAATCCAGTTGTTTTAGCCTATCTCTGGCTTTGTCACAGCCTACTGATTCAGATAGCAGCTGACTCACATTGGGATTGGACAGGTGGGCAGCAGTCACTAGGCAGCACAGTATAAACTGGGTGTAGGAAATCCTTCAGAAGAACTGGAGGCATGGCTGGGCTTCTAGAGCTCCTAAAGAAGGTGCTCATAGCCAGTATACCAGCTGGAGCACTTTGATTAAAATAACTATGAAGGTTGAATGAGTTAAATATATGCTGATTGCTTAAGTAATAATAATATTGTTGGTAAACTTGGGCAGAAGGAAAATAAAAAGAATCTTGGGGGAAAAAACCACCAGACAGACAAAGGTCACTCAGGTCAAAACCAGTATTTGTGATTTATGAGTAGAATCTATCCAAGTTTCTGACAAACAGCAGTTACCTACAGGGGAGCAGAGTGTGAAGTCAGCCTTTCAGAACCCCATTGACTCTCACCTCCTGTGAATTACAGGTAGTTACACAGCTGCTTGGAGAGATTTCTTCCCATGACATTCTGACCTCACATGCTCTCAAGATCGTTTGGTGCTGAGTGTCACCCCAACACATTGTGCTTTGACTCTTTTAGGCTAAAAGTGGAAAAGAAAGTAGTAACGCTGATAGAATAGATTGTTCATTGCTGTTAGTTTTGTGAATCAATTTTATGCCAAGGAGGGATGAGTGTCTTTTTATGTTGCTGCACACTAATTCCTAAAGCTCCAACTAGAAAAATTGTGGCAGCTGCTGGATGTTTTGCATCCTTAAGGGCTGAGGTTAGGATGTGCTTGGCATCTATTTGCATAGTGACTGGTAGAAGCTTATTTTCAGGCACCTTGGTTCAGAATGAGCTATTACTATGGTGTAAAGCTTCTTGACTTGGGAACCAGGAGACTTAAGGTCTAGTTCAATCACTACTAGCTTTATTTTCTTAAACAAGTCACCTTTACTTCACCAGACTGTTTCTTCTTCTACTATGCAGTTTAGGGATTGAGACAAACCTTTTGTTAGTTCTAGCACTCTGACTCAGACACACTCACTACATACACTCTATTTCTCTTTGATATCATCTTTATTTTTTAATGGTATTTAAGATTCATCCATGGCCTCATGTATGCTAGGAAAACACTCTATTGTTGAGCTAAATCCCTAGCCTAATCCATCCAATGCTTTATTTTTAGATCATGTTATATAATTTTGTGTCTCTTTTGTGACACATATATACAAACATATATATGTATGACACACCTCTGTATATATGTACACATACATACAAACACATATTCTTTGTTCTTTCATCGGTCCATCAAGTTATCTGTTCCATATTTATTGAACATATACTATCTTCCTGGCAATGATGATAGAAGATTCCCTGACCATTCCTAATCCTAAAACCTAAGCTGTTTAATCTGGGACACAACAGCATCCCTGCCTGCTCCTCCAGCTTCATCTGTACTGCTTTTTTTTTTTGTCCTGCTTTGTTGAAAAATTTAAGTCTTTGCAATGTTGTCTCTTCCTTTAGGGTTTTGTATTTCTCATTTCTTATGTTTTCCTGTCTTCAAACTCCCATGCTTGAAATAAAGTACTCACGTTTAGGTAGCCATTGAAAGTCCTCTTTCCTTTGGGAAATGAAGTCTGTAGATAGGATTCCTATAGTTTATTCTTATCACCTCTTATACTTCTATCCTGATATTCATGACATTTATCCTAGACTACTGAATCATAACCATACTAATATGACCTAGTATTTTTTTTTTTTTAAAAACTCTTTAGGCGTTTTTGGTGCAGGATTAAATTTGACAGTCACTGTTTATGAAATATAAAAAAAGGTGTGTTGACTTGTCCTTTAACTTTATAAAACATACATGTAGGGAGATTTAAAAATATATACTATTAACATGGGAATATAGACTCCTAAGATAAATACAAAATGCCAAGGCAGTAAAGGTGAGGAGGAAAGCAATGCCTTTTCCTGAAAGAGGCTTCAGGGAGAAAGAACCTTTGAGCTGGAATTGCTGAATCATGGTCCATAGAGCATTCTACACGAAAGGAAAACAATATAAGTGAACAAAATGTCTGTAAATCCTGGGCAAACAAAGAACAGTTATTGTAAACAGAAAATAACAGTTTGTAATAGGCTAGAACACAGGCTTCAGAACTAGAAATACCTCATTCCTGTCTATCCTGGCTCCCACAGTGTGAACGAAGTTCACTTGGCAATTTTTTTAGCCTCTTTCCTCTTGAGTTTCTGTCCTTGTATAATGGGGAAAATAATAGGACCTATGTCATAGGACTACTGGGAGTAGTTGAGTAAGATGATGCATATGCAAAGCTTTAGCTTGTGTGACAAACTTCTCCAGGCCCTTCTCATCATGTGGTTGTCCTCTACTCTTGCTCTGACTTTGACCCCATGCTCACATGCTACCTAACCCATTTGGGCCTGTTCAAATCTGTCATGTTTCCAACATTTCTTAGCAGCCTACATGTTTTTTAGGCCTATCTCCTTGTTCTGTCATGCTGTGTAACTCTTCCCATGACCTCCTCTACCCGTGGGTGCTTCAGTATGACTAGGCTCTGACACACAGCTCTGAGCCACAACTGCTCTTTTTCCCAAGCTTATTCTCACCAGAATTAACTCTGCACTACTTCACCTCATGGCTTGAGGACTGAATTGTTTAGGAAAGGAATAAAAGGAGGGGGGGCGGCGAGGAACAGATAATGACAAGAGGAGGAGGAGCTCGTGGGACTATTTTTCAACAAAGCATGAAGAAACATTGCTGTTTTCTAAAACTTTTAATGGAACTACCAGCATGAAGTTTTGTGGTCTCGAAACTGGCAGTGACCTTCTGGTTTGACGATGGGGTCTCCTCTGGCTTTCCAGCTGTTTCAAGATTATTACACATTAGGCAGTTGAAAAGAGACGCCAAAGCTTTCTGTAATGCTTGAGGACTGCTGTGGATTAGATAGTTTTTATATCCTGGATACTGTCAATCTGTGGCTGGCTTCCGACCCTCATTTAAGAACAAGGCTGCATATGCTACTTAAGTTAGCCGATACAAAAGTAAGGTAGCAGTAGTAGCTAACAAATGCTGGCTAGCATGTTTTCTATTCTATACTTTTATGTTTGGGCATAAATTATCTCTTAAGCAAACCTATTAATATTGAGGAGTTTGGGGTGGGGAATGAGCTGTTATATTTAATAGCTTTAGACTTTATTTTTCTGTAATGTTACTTAAGCAATCTACTTTAATTAAATTACCGAGTATAGTAGAGCATAAGCATAATAGAATAGAATGGAGATGACTATGGTTCCATGGTAATGTGTTATTTATTCTAATGAACTATGCGATTAATATAATTTGTGTGTTATAACTAATTATGGTTAGGTTATTTATGTACAATAATGTAATTAAATATGTACATTATAACATTATAAGAAAATTACATCATACATTATAGAGATGTATAATTTCAGTAATCTTAGTAATATAGAATTGATCTTTCAGATAAATGAGTGGTGTTTATAAGCAATATTCTTTTGAAATTATCCATTACCTCTCATTTTTTGGTCCAATTCCAAGTGAAGTGATGTTTAAATCAATCCTTTGGAGCAGTAGAATGTGATGTTTTTCTGAAGTAGTAGTTAACATTAGGTTTTTTAATGTGCCAAACAAACACCATTCATTACACAAGACATAGAAGAAGCCAGTAAGCTCCCGGTATTTGTGGACAGAGGTCAACACTCTCTTATCTTATGATTCAGAACTGTTTGTTTTAAACTAAAGGAAGAGGAAAGAACAGAGAGAAACAAAATGAAACCCAAAGCAAAACAAACTTACCATCTTAGGAAATTATAATGATTCTCGATATACCAGATTTGAGGAAATTACAGGGAAGCAGAGCATAAAAACAGGGCTTAAGAGGAAGGTGTCAGGGCACAACCTAAGACCCAAGGTCACCCATCTGTAACCCACCTAAACACACCCAGAAAAGTGGTTTACTAATCCCTTGGGCAGCTTTCAAGCCAATCAAATTGATAGTCCAATTGAACTGTCAGAAACCTCTATTTCTCCTTGCAGTTTTTTTTCTTTTACTGCTAAAGAGATAACTGATCCCCTAGGAAATAATTGTTACAGTATTATTGAATATCTAATATGTATTGAAACTCTGTTGGTTGAGTCCTTAGAGACCATCTAAGATACCAATAAAGTCATCTGTAGCAACATCTTTTTAACATTTCTCTTCAAGCCCAACTGTGCAGTCACCTCTCTTCAGAAACATCTTTGCTCACATCAGCTAGGAAGATCTGGTCCCTGGGGCCCAACTCTCTTTCTGTTTGAGATTTTGCTGATGAGAGAGAAACAAAAATAGCTTTCGCTAAGCACTGTGCAGTTGAGATTAGTTGAAATAGTCTTTGTTAACAGAGCTGTGAAGTTGTCGAAAGAGCTCCTTAAGTTTGTTATTTTTTTCCATCTTGTGGTCTGAAGAATTTCCTGAATGATATTGTAGTCAAGCACTTGACAATGAAATAAGCTTGGTCTAGAGTTGGTGACATTCAGTGGACCCTTAGTATTCGATTACCCATGTTACTGAAGTGTGTTGTAAAGATTGAGGCCTTAATGGCAAATGTGAATTCCTACTAGCCCTGCCACTACACAATCTGGTGACCTTCAGAAAGTTTGAATTTCCCCACCTTTCAAATAGGTGCATTTGTGTATGCCTCTTCAGGTTGTTGATAGGATTAAGTGAAATAAATGATGTTTCCAACTTTTGAGTGTTTAACATATGGTAGGTAAATGAAAAAATGCTAATTTATATCCTTTCTTCCTCCCTCAGTGAGTAATATCAATACCCAACCACAGACTGGAAGATATTTTAAGGGGGAGGGAAGAATGAAAGAAAATGGAATTTAAACTATGGTCATGCAAGATTACATATAATAACTTCTCTTTCTATGAGTTCAAGAGTTTATATGGTAAATCTGTGAGACAAACAAGATTTTATAACATTCTTGTATCTTGGATGATTGATGTGAAGATGAAAATTAATTATCTCCTGGATATAGAAAAAGACATATCTGGTTGTAGTTTGGTAGTAAAAGTACTGAAAAAAAGTGGCTGATTTGCATTAACACAACCCTGAGTTTATTTAGTGTTTGCTGTTGAGTAACTTGAAGTATCCCATTTATTGATTAGAGATACTTTGAATTAAAATTTGTTTTAGAGGTCGTACTTTTAAAACCCTTATTTGAGATACAATAATATTGTGTGGCTTCATGCACATCATATTGCATTTCTATTAAAAATTCTTTTTCAGTTATAGCTACTTTAAGAAATGTAACTAGCAGTTTTCTGCTTCCTAAAGTACCAATTCTATTCTGTTGCCTGCTCTTGGCTTTTCTGGAAGAAGTAACTCTGACTGAGCACATCGTGTGTTCAGGTATCTACCATTTAATTCTACCTTTTGAGTACCCAGTGTTGTTGAAAGATGATGAATTGATAAAAATGTAACTGAAATCTATTAAGTTTGTTTTATGTATCTGCCCAGTTACATGGAGTACTTACATTTGTCTATGTTATAGGTGATGAACATGGGCTTACAGTAGTTAAATAACTTGCCATAATTTACACATTTAGCAAGCAGCAGAGCCAGGGCCTGTTTAACTTCAAAACTTCTATTTTACCATCCAGATTGTTATTTAAGGTTGAGCATTCCTAATTCAAGCAATCTAAAATCTAAAATTCTTCAACATCAGAAACTTTTTGAGGGCTGGCATGATATCATTGGTGGAAAATTCCAAATCTGATCACATGGGACAAAATGTCAACAAATTTCAGGTGCAGGAGAAGTAATATTTAAAGTTACGTTTAGGCTATGTGTATAAAATTATAAATAAATTTTGACAATCATATAACAGATACTTGTATATTCATGTTCATAGCAGCAGAACTGATAATAGCTAAAATGTGGAAGACACCAAAAGACCCATCAACAGACCAATAGATACACAAATTATGGTATATATATATATATATATGTATATATATATATATATACATACATACATACATACATATATATAATGGAAAACTACTCATCTATAAAGACAGATAGGTTGGAGGCCTTTGTAGGAAAATAGAGGCAAGTTGATAAGGTCATGCTCAGTGAGGTGAGTATGGTTTCTATAATATGAGAAACCGAGATTACAATAGTTTCATAGAAATAAATGAGGGGGATAGTGGGAACTAGTGTGGAGGGGAGAGCGTGGGAGGGTCAAGAAGTGAGAGAGGATGGATTTGTAATTTTGATGCAATATATGTGCACACAGGATACAACATTATGCATCACATATATACGTATCAGTAACATGGGGAAAAATGAATTCTGTGTTTAGATTTGGGTTTCATACCCAAGATCCCTCATAAACCTATGGAATTTGAAAAAAAAAAATCTTAAATGTATGTCACTTCTGGTACCAAGCATTTTGTTGACGTATAGTCAGTCTGTACTGTGTCACTTAAGTGCAACTCTCCTGTCTTTTCCATCACTTCCTGCACTTTACTTTTCTGTGCTGGTGACTGAGCCCAGGGCCTCACCTGCAAAGCTCCATAAAGCAACAGATATAATAGCATACTTAGTTATTTCAGAATTTTTAACTTTCATAAATTATTTTCTCACATTTCATTAATTAGTAATATTTTGTCAGATTTGGCTTATCATCTTCCTATTCATCCATACATACTTTTAAAGATTTTATACCAAGAGCCCTGCCTGCACATAGAAGCTCGTGGGACTGGGTCTTTCAGGGCCCTGTTCGTCTTACATGCCAGAGGTAGCCAGGTAGCCACCGGCAGATCCCCACCTGCACCTGGTAGCTCAATGGGACTGGGCCTTTGCCATCTCTCCTGTGCCTACATACAGCCAGGTAACACTTAAAACTGGAAGAGTCTAATTTAAGAACCTCAGGAAGAGAAGCAGAGCTCATCAACAATACTGGAGCCTAAGCTCACTGTAACAGAACCATGAGGAAACGTGGTAATAAATCTCCTACAGAAAGACCTGACAACCCAGAAAATGATACCAGAGATATTGAAATAGAAGAACCCGAAGATGAAAAATGCAAAAAAGATGGTAATTTCTGCATCTAGAAATACTTTGAATTGAATCAGAAAATGAAAAAGGAAATACAAGGGCTGTGCTGTGACATAGCTATGCTACCAGCACACCTTGACAAGAAATTAGAAGAAAACAAAGAAGATATAAACTAGAACATAATTAAGACAATATAAGAAATTAGAGAAGAATGCAGCAGAGATATAAAAAGTACTGAAAGCACAGATTCAGGATGTGAAAAACATAAAGGGCAAAATAACTAAGCAGTTTGAACAGTCTGAGAATAGAATATCAGACCTAGAAGATGAAATGGTTGAGCTGGAATGTACAGGCCATAAAGAATGCAAAACAAAAAGGAAGAAAGAGAAGTTACAATAGCCGATGGATGACTTAAAAAGAAACAACCTCAGAGTTATGGGAGTGCAGGAGAAAACTGAGGACAAAACATAAGGTCTAAAGGCCATGTTCAATGAAATTATGGAAGAAAATTTCCCAAATCTAAGGAAAGAAAGGAATATGGCACCACTCCAGGCATAGAGAACACCAAACAACTTTGATCAGAACAGACATATCATAATTAAAATACTAGAGACCAAACACAAAGAGAGAATATTGAAAGCTGTAAGAGAAAAACAGAGGGTGACTTACAAAGATAAGCCCATCAGAATAACTGCAGACTTCTCAACCCCAAAAGCCAGGAGATCATGGAGCAATATCATCCAAGTAATAAGGAACATAAACGTCAACCCAGACTGCTATATCCTGCAAAATTATCTTTTAAATTAGAGGGAGAAATTAAAACTTTCCATGATATAGAAAGCTTAAAGAAATTTGTGGCCACTAAGCTAACACTGCAGAGAATACTTAAAGGAAACTTAGAAAGTGAAAGGGAGGCTAATGACACCAAAGGCCTCAGATAAAAAGAGACAAAAAATATAGGAGAATGAGCTGAGAAGAAAGTAAGTCTAATAAATAATGCTGAAAAACTATGATGATGGCAGGACTTACCAAACGTCCTCAGTAATTATTCTGAACATGAATGACCTCAACTCACCTACTAAAAGATATAGACTGGCTGACTGGATTAAAAAACAAAACCCACAATTTCCTACTTACAAGATACACACTTCACCCACAAGATACACACTCATAGACTGAAAATAAAATGATGGAATTCAATATTTCATGCAACAGGGCCCAGGAAACAATCAGGGGTAGCTATATTAGTCTCATACTCATCAGATTTTAAAACAAAAGAGATTAGGATAGAAAAAGATGGTCACTATTTACTGGTTAAGGGAATAGCAGAAGACTCTGGAGCACCCAATTATATAAACCAAATATTATTAGATAGAAGGACACATAGGTCCCAATGCAGTTATGTTAGGGAACCTTAATACTCCACTATCACATATTAACCAGAAAGAAAATCTGCAAAGATATACACAACAATTAAATGGCACCACAGAAAACTTGGGCGTAACAGATGCTTATGGAGTTTTCCATCCAACATCAACAGAATACACATTCTTCTTAGCAGCACATGGAATATTTTCTAAAATAGGCCATATTCTAAGTCATGCTTAAAAAATAAAAAGAGTAGAAATAATTTTTGTAAACTTTCAGATCATAGTGGAATAAAACTGGAACTTAACAGCAAAAGAAACAGAAGAAAATATACAAATACATGGAAACTAAACAACTTACTACTGACCAAACAATGAATCACAGAAAAAATCAGAGAGGAAGCCAAAAACTTCAGAGAGTTAAATGATGATGGAAGTACACCCTATCAGAATTTGTGGGACACAATGAAAGCAGTACTTAGAGGGAAATTCATAGCGATAAATGCACACTTCAAAAGAACAGAACAGTCACAAATAAACATGTTAATGATGCACCTTAATGCCCTAGGGAAACAAGAACAATCTATGCCAAAAATCAGTAGAGGAAAAGAATTATAGAGATCATATCTGAAATTACTGAAATTGAAATTTAAAAGACAATAAAAAGATTAATGAGTCAAAGAGCTGAATCTTTAAAAGGATAAACAAGATTGACAACCTCAAGCTAAACCCACCAAAAGAAGGAAAGAAAAAGCACAAATTAACACACTTTGAAATGAAAAGGGTGAAATTACAACAGACTTTGCAGAAATTCAGAATACTGTGAGAAATTATTTTGAACACCTATATTCTCAAGCTAGAGAATTAGGAATAAATGGATGACTTTCTAGACACATACAAAATACCAAAATTGAATGAAGAAGGCATAAAAATCTTGAACAGCCACATTGCACCCACATAAATTGAAAGAGTAATAACAGCTCTATCTACAAATAAAAGCCCAGGACCAGATGAATTCACAGAAGAATGTTTTCAGTATATCAGGGAACAACCAACTCCAATTCTTCTTAAACTCTTCTGTGAAGTTGAGAGAGAAGGAATACTACCAAACTCATTTCTGGAGGCTAGCATAACCTTACTCCCAAAACGAGACAGAGACTTAATCAGGAAGGAAAATTATAGACCAGTATCTTTAATGAATATAGATGCAAAAATTCTTAATAAGATTCTGGCAAATTGAATCCAAGAAGTAATGAGAAAGGTCATACACTGTGATCAAGTGGACTTCATTCCTGGGATGCAAGCCTGGTTCAACATATGTAAATCAGTCAATGTAATATACCACATCAACAAAAGCAAAAATAAAAACTACATAATCATTTCAATTGGTGCAAGAAAAGCCTTTGATAAAATTCAACACCCTTACATGACAAAAACCCTGAGAAAAACAGGTATAGAAGGGTCTTATGTCAAACTCTTAGAAGCCATATATGCCAAACCTACTGCAAATATCATAGTAAATGGAGAAAAACTGGAAGTGTTTCAAATCAGGAACACATCAAGATGGTTCACGCTCACCACTATTATTCAACATAGTCCTTGAAACATTTGCTGTCGAATAAGGCAAGAAAATGAAATAAAGGGAATTTGCGTCGGAAAGGAGGAAGTCAAACTATTCTTATTTACAGGTGATATGATTATCTACATAGAAGATCCCAAAAGCTCCACTATGAAACTCTTGGAAATAATAAACAAATTCAGCGAAGTCACAGGCTACAAAATGAATGCTGAAAAATCAATAGCTTTTCTCTACATCAACAATAGACTCACTGAGAAAGAGCTCAGAAGAATAATCCCATTATCAATAGCCTAACAAAAAATTAAATAGCTAGGAGTATACCTAACCAAGGAAGTGAAGGACCTATGTAAAGAAAACTACATTACAGTGGGGAAAAAGTCAAGATAACATCAGAAAATGGAAAGACATCCTCTGTTCTTGAACAGGCAGAATCACTATAGTCAAAATAACTATACTGCCAAAACTGATATACAAATTTAATGATTCAATACAGTGCCTATCAAAATACCAAGAATTTTTTCACAGAACTTGAAAAAATAATCCTTCAATTCATATGGAACCAAAGGAGACCTAGAGTAGCCAAAGCAATCTTGAGTAACAAGACTAAAGAGGAGGCATTATAATACTAGACATCAAGTTATACTATAAAGGAATAGTTGTAAAAACAATATGGTACTGGCACAAAAACAGACTAATGGACCAGACCAGTGGAACAGAATTGAGAATGCAGAGACAAACTTAAATACCCTCAGCTACCTAATCTTTGATAAAGGAGCCAAAGACATATAATAGAAAAAAGCCTCTTTTACAAATGATGCTGGGAAAACTGGACATCCATATGCAGAAGAATGAATATAGACACACACCTATTACCAGAAACCAAAATCAAATCAAGATGGATCAAAGACCTAGATATTAAAACTGAAATACTGAACCTTCTGGAAGGCAAGTTAGGCAAATATCTAATAGACATAGGTATAGGCAAAGACTTTCTTAATAAGACACCAAATGCAAAAGCCCCCATTATTGACAAATGAGATTATGTCAAATTAAAAAGTTTCTGCACTTCAAAGGAAATTATCAACAATGTAAAAAGAGAACCGGCAGACTGGGAAAAAATATTCACCATGTGTACCTCTAATAGGAAGTTCATAACCAGAATATACAGGGAACTGAAGAAAACAAAGCCCCTCAGAATCAAAGACCCTATTGAAAAATGGGCAAAAGAGATGAATAGGCAGTTCTCTGATGAAAAAGTTTAAATGGCCCTTAAATACACGAGAAGAGGTTCAGCATACTTAGCTGAAAGAGAAATGCAAATCAAAACATCACTAAGATGTCATCTACCTCTAGGGAGATTCGCCTGCATCAGGAACACAAACAGCAATCAGTGCTGGCATTGCTGTGGGGGAAAAGGAGCCCTCCAGTATGCACTGCTGGTGGGAATGTAAACGGGCACAATCACAATATGAAAAGCTCTATGGAAGTCTCTCAAAAGACTGGAAATAAATATCCTCTTTGATCCAGTGATACCTCTTCTGGGAATTTTTCCAAAAGAGTTAAAAACAGCACATAGCAAAGATACATGTATACCCACGTGCATAGCAGCACAACTAACAATAGCTAAGATGTGGAAAAGACCAAAATACCTGTAAGCAGACCAATGGATATGTCAATTGTGGTATTTATATACACTGGAATACTACTCATCTATAAAGACAGAGAGGTTCGAGGCTTTTTTAGGAAATGGAGACAACTTGAGGCTATCATGCTTAGTGAATTGAGTCAGAAGCAGAAAGTGAAATTTCTGATGGTTTCTCTGATATGAGAAACCCAGATCACTATTATTTCATAGAACTTAATGTGGAGAATTGTGGGAACTTAAGGGAGGGAGGGTCGAAGAGAGAGAAGGGAAGGATTTGTAACTTTGCCATGATATGTTTGTGCACAAAATGTTCAGGATTTATGTAAACTTTGTGCACTTATACATATCAATAAAATGGGGAAAACTGAAAAAAAGTTTCAGGCTCACCACAAAGTATGCTTGTCTTATCCTAAAATAAAAAAAGAATTTTATACCAATTCACTATGTGGAATATAATTATGTTTTGCAAACTAGTATACTATTAAAATAATAATTATGGAGGAAATTTCACAGATATTATGAGACAGCTAGTACTGTTTTAGAACTATGTCAATCATATGATTCAAAAGCCATTCTATTTTTTTTTATACTTGCTCCTTAGATGTTTCCTTTTCTTCATGTTTTTTGGTGCTGCTTGTCTCTCTGTCTCTCTCAAAAATTCCTTCAAGTATTTTCTGCAATGCTGGGCTAATGCTTGTAAATTTTTTTAGGGATTCTTGGTCATGAAACATATTTACTTCCCCTTCAGTTTTCAGAGATAATTTTGTCTAATACAACAGCTTGAAGGATATTTCTTCAGGATCTCCTTGCCTTTGAAGTTTTCATTGAGAAATATCTGATGATTTGAATTTGTTTTTCTTGGTATACTAGTGTCTGTTTTTCTTTTGCTGCTTTAAATATTTTCTCTTTATGTTGTATTTCTGAGGTTTTGATGATGATATGCCATGGTGAGTCTCATTGCTGGCTGAGGTTATTTGGTGTTTTATAAGGTTCTTGTACCTGAAAATTAATTTCTTTTCCTAGATTTGGGACATTTTCTTGCATGATTTCAATGAATAAATTCTTTAGAGCATCAGTGCTATCTTCTACTCCTTCTCCCACACCCATAATTCTGAGATTTTGAATTACTCAGCTATTGTATCCAGCTACTTTCCTCATTTCTAATTTCAGAGTCATGCCTAATTGTAGCATTTGTTTCCTCAGCCTTATCTGAAATTCTGTCCTCACGATGTTTGAGTGCACTCCTCCTGCTTTCAAATGAATTTTTCATAATCTGAATTTCAGCTAGATTTCCTTTAAAAATTTCTACTTTTGAATCAAAATGTTCATTTATATCTTGCATTTCCTTATTTACCTCAGTCACTTTTTTATTTGTGGCTTCTCTGTGCTCAGTTAGCTTTGTATCTGTTAGGACCACTATTTGTTTTTTAAGTTCCTCTTTAACCTTGCTGATCATTGCTTGCATTTCTTTGAGAATATCTTATTTGAAGTGACCGTTTGACTTATTTATTTGTTTTTTACTTCCTTCTCTGTAATTTCCACTATTTTAGGACCGATGACAATAATTTCTGGGGTCTCAGGCATTTCTGTGGGTGTCTTGTTACTTTGTCTTCTTGCCATGTTTCTGTTGGTGAGGGCTTCACGTTAAAGACTTAGCTGAGAGGTTTATTTGAATTGCTATGAGAGTGTGTGTATGGTGGAACTGAAATTTCTAAATGGGAGTTGGCAGTGAAGAAGGACCTAAAAGTCCAATGGACTCTGAGGACACACACTTTTGTTACATTACTTTTGAGAGTGATTTGGGTACATCCAGTCCTTTTATCAGCGATTATCTCAATTTATACATTTTTAAAACAAAAATATTTTATCTAAAAAGCGAAATTATTAATATCAGGAAACTTAATGGTAAAATATTTTTATTTATTAAATGTACAGGCCGTATTTAGTTTTAGCAGTGTCTCCCTAGTGTCTTTTGTAGTGATGTTTTCCCAGTTCAGGATCTTTGCAGATCATTCATTATATTTCTTATTCCTGTTGAACCCTGAACAAGTTATCAGCCTTGCTTTTCTTGACAACAACCTCTATGAGTATAACAGGCCAGGTGTTTTGTAGAGTATCTTACAATTTGCTTTTGTCTGATATTTATTTAGTCATAATAGATTTACCTTATGTATTTTTTCAGGAATATTATGGAAATGATACTATCTGCTTCTTCATGCAATGTTCAAGATAGCAGAAGGGTCCTGGTGACAATTTTTTTTAATTTATGGGAAGATACCATGAAGTATATAATATCATATTCCCTGTCAAAAATTTTATCCACTATTTGCAACATTTATTAATGGTTTTCTTATTTCATCATTTCTTTTATACACGTGAACTAGAATTGTAAATGAGAGGGTTTGTCTCTGATACTTAATTACTGATTTTCTATTTGTATCAACATGGACTCCATGATAATTATTTTATTAAATTGTTATGTGCTACTATTAATATATACTTAATTCTCTAATTCATATTTCATGGAAGGAACTCTTTCAAGCTGGCTTTCATAGCACTTTGATATGGCTTTATGACTTTTTTGTGCTTTTTCACTTGTGATGCAGAAGAATTTTCCAGGCTTATAATTTCCTTGCTGTAGTTTTAGAGTAAGCTTTTTCTCCGAAAAGCCCTGGATCCTTTCTGTATGTATTTTGGAACCAAGATTCCTTTCCTAATCCCTCTCTCTCTTTCTCCCTCCCTTTCCCCTTCTTTTCTTTTTTCTCTCCTCTTCCTTTTTAAACTTATTTTCTCCTCCCCTCCCTTCCTTGTTTATTCCCTCCCCTCTCCCTCTCTCTTTTCCTTCCTTCCTCCCTTCCTTCCTTCCTTCCTTCTGCTTTGTCTAGTCATGAAGAAGGCAAATTATATAAAATTTTGGAAAATTTCTTGAAGGTTTTGTGCATGAACATCTCGTCATCTTTTTATGTTCTCTCTTTAATATCAATTGTATTGAGTTCTGTTTTGCATTAGTCCTTGGACTCTAGAATTTTGACTCATATAGACTTTTCTTCATTTATTCCCATATTTGATTTTTATTCACCAGTGACCTTGCTTTCACACTTTATTCTTAGCTCTGAAAATCAACTTACATATTCTTTTCATCCACGTGAAGCTTCAGCCTGTTCATCATATTCAACTTCATTTCTCTAGTCCCTGATAATACATGTCCTTAAAGAAAATTTTCTGGCTCTAAACTTTAAGAGAGAACACTTACTACACTGATAAATCTTCCATTGAAAATTCACTTCTGTGCTTCAGTGTCTGGTAGTCTGTGATTTAAATGGACCAGAGCAATACTATTTTACTTTACAGAATCTGGATGCAGCGTAAGGAAACTGGATACGAGCACTTATCTGATTCCCCAAACAGAATCAAGCACTGAAGGAAAAGATCACGGAACCCCAAGACTGTAGTTTGTAACATCATTAAATTCAAGATCAGCTGTGTTAGCTGTGTTGTACTGTCCAGCTGGATTCACGGTCAGGTGTACAGAGTGGAAAACTGCAGAGAATGGAGCATGTTGGAAGAAGCACAAGATGCAAGAGAACATATTTTACAAAATCACCATCTCTTTATGGAGGCCGTAAGGAGAAAATCTTCAGCTGATTTCAGTGAATTTTTGACATTGAACAGCCTTGGTAAACAATAGTCTCCTATATATATGCCAGTGATAAATCCAGCAGTAACAACCTCCACAGAGGTTTCTGGTTTGCAGAGAATAGAAGTAACTGTAATTATTCCCATACTGTTAAGCCTTGTGACATGAATGTCTTTCTCATCATGTTTATTCTACTGTATGACACAATAGATGAGAAAGTATGTAAACACATTATACATTCTGCATTCTTGTTACTTTTTTGTTTTACTATGGTTAAGTGGATAATTACAGAGCAATTTGTGAGTTATACAAGAAAGAATCTCACAATTTAAGAATCATACTTTCTTAATTTAATTCAAACCATGCAAAAAGAAATCAATTTTATTATGTGTTTTACTCATCATTTGCCTGATGAATTTTGGCAATTAAAAAACTCTCCCTTTGAATTACATTTTTGCCACTTGAGAAGACATTACAAATACATTCCTCAGATGCTTGCAGGTGTATGTCACAGAGAATGTTCTTTTGAGGAAATAGCAGCATCTCTGATGTTAGTATATTATGTTAGATGGTTTATCCTTGGTAGAAGATTAAACATTTTGAGTATATTAGTTTTCCAGAGTGTGTTTAAAAAGATAATTCCAATTTTATGGATTCCCTTGAACATGCTATCTGACAGCTGAAGACCTCACTGTTCTAGAATCATCATTAGAAAGACAAGATCTCCTTTTTAAAGAATTTGGGTTAAAATAAGAAAAAAGATTGGCTGTATAGGGACAGTTTTGGATATTACCAAGAAGTAGATCAGAGTAGATTCTTTTTATGTTTGTTTTGTTATTTTGCTTGAATGTCATGAAGGTAGAGGATTGAAATATATTTCCTTTCAAGTGAATGTCTGACTAATTCAGTATGGACCTATTTAGTCAGTATCTTCAGAAAGTATTTTTTTGCTCATTGGTTTTATTTTTCAATCAATGGACAAAGTCTTTTCTTGGTAGCTTTCTTTTTTTTTATTGAGATTCTTCCCTCTCTGCTTCTGTCTTTGGAAGAAGAGGACTGTCATAGGTATGGGCATACTGAGGGAGGGGGCCCTGTGAGATGAGAATTTGAAGCCTGGGGATGCAAACCTGAGACTTTTTTTTTTTTCAGCCCCATTGTTGCTGGGGGTCAGAAACCGTGGGCATCATTTAGGATGGGTTACAAATGCAGCGAGTCAGGTTTTGAGAGCCCACGTGATTTCTGTGGACTTTAGAGTTTAAGAAGCATTTGGATTTAACAATAATGCACAGACTGCTTTGTAAAAATTGTGAGCTCCAAGTGGATATGTCTTCAAGAATTTGAGGAGTTTATTTTGAATATCTTCAGAGGTGTCAGATCTTTTGAATGAATTTGAAGGAAGAATGTGAAAAATAAAAATCCGAATAATATGCAGGTTTTCTGCAATTCTGCAGAAGGGATTTGGCTTTGCTCAATGGCTGTCCTTCTGCAAGAGCCTTACCGAGGGAATGCGAACAAACTGAAATTAGCAAACATTTAGCATATGCTGCTAGGTACCAGAAATACAAGCCTGTGTAGGACAATGTCTCATTCCTAAGGGCCTTGCCTGACACCTCAGAATTATTCATTTAATTGAAATGACATAGAGCAGAGGGTGAACAACTACTTCTAATATAAAGTAGAATGAGATATAAATAATATAAAAGAGTGAGATATAAATATTAAATAGATTCAAGACATATGCTGTCAGAGATAGAAAGATATTAACACTGTTAAATTCCCCCACTCTCACTGTTGAGCACAGAAACACTTTTTTCTTTTTAGTGACAGCTGCCTGGGCTCCTGCTCATTTGAACTTGGTTTTATTAGGAATAATTTCTACTTATGACAAACATTATTTTAGGTCTCTGAATTCAAATGCAACTTGGAAATCTGGACCCTGAAAGAGCAGGAAAATTTATGTGGAGATTGAGGCATTTGAGCCTAGAAGAGGGAATAGGAAGGTGTGCTGGTGGCAGGGATGCAAGAGGATACTTGGAAAAATGACAAGTGAGTGTGTAACAGGTTTTAGAAATGATTCTTGGTAACCCAAAGTGAAATGTGACATTGATCATAGAATTATTTTCAAATTTAAGTAATAATCCTTGAGTTTCTTAAAGTTAGTTTCTTTCTCTGAGGTAGTTACTTAGGCAGGCAGGGTAAGCAGACAAGCTTGTTCCACGTCCCTTTGTTGTGTTTATTGAGCTACAACTGGTGTACAACCTGCTGCACATATGTGACGTGCATAATTTAGGATGTCTGAATATCTGCATATGCCATTAGTATAATGAAGATAGGAAGTGTATTTGTACAAAAGGAAGGGTTTCCTCCTTTCTGATGATGAGTGGGATTGTAATGTATGGATGTTCTATTTTTTAAGTTGTTCACCTATTGGTAGATGTTTGGGTTATTTTCAGGTTTTACTTTTCATCTGGACATATGGATAAGTATTTCCTTTTCTCTTCAATATCAAATGTAGGAATGGCTGCATCCTGTGGCAGCCATCTGCTTAACTTTCTAAGAACTTCCGAACTGTTTTTTAAAGTTGCTGTATCATTTACCAATCTCGCTGTTAGTGTACAAGAGTCCTAACTCCTGCATTTTGCTACCAAGAATTAATGTGATTAGACTTCTAGATTTTTAGTTTTTCTAGTGAGTCTGTGGTGAGATTCTTTATGGTTTTAATTTTCATTCCTCTAATAGCTAAAGTGTCAAATATATTTTCATGGGTTTATTTTTCATGTACTCTTTTCTTTAGAGAAGGATCTGTTCAAATATTCCGCCAAATTGTTTCAGATTATTTGTTTTCTTATAGTGTTTTGAAAGTTCCTTATATATTCCAGGTACAACTATTTTTTGAGTTAGATATGTTTGCAAAAGGACCCCTCTTTTTTTGAGACGGGATCTCACTGTACAGTCTAGACCGGTCCTGAACTCAGTGTATAGTCTGGTCTGGCTTCATACATGTGACAGTTCTCCTGCCTCAGTCTCCCAAGTGCTGAAATTACAGGCCTGTTCCACCATGCCTGGCTTGTGTGGTGCTGGAAAGTTGAATTCTATGTATTAAGCTGGCTAAGCAAGTGCTTTATCTGCTGAGCTACACTCCGCAACCTAAAACACAATGTTCATAGTTACTTTACCTCAGAACTTTGAAGATGCTATATTACTGTCTTCTGGCTCCACTGCTGTGACAGATAAGCTGATATGTCTCTTCATCTGATTGCTTTAGGAATTTATTTTTGTGTTTCGTACCCTACAGTAGCGTCATTTTGGTGTGCCTGTTCAAGGCATAGCTTTTCTTTTTAGTTCCTAATGCTACTATCAGATGTATTTAACACACAGTTCTGGAGGCCCAAGAACATAGCAAGGGCCTCTGCTAGCTGTGGTAAGGGCATCGTGTGAGTTATTCTTGATTCTCAGCTTGACAGAATAAAAACTTTCTGAGTGACCTGGATTAATGAGGTTCAGGGGTCAGCTTTCTTATTACCTTGACACTGTGAAGTCCAGTACACAGCTCACAGCAGAGCTGCCCTTAGTGACTGTCCTTGGAATGACTCCACCCTAGTCTGTTGCCTGTCCATGTGTATTACTTTAACCTCCTGGCTGCTTTAGTTTTATCTTAGGTTCTGTGTATGCACGTGTGTGTGTGTGTGTGTGTGTGTGTGTGTGTGTGTGTATGTCTTAAACATCTCTCTTGGAGATCTCCCTTATTTGTGGCCCTGCCCTTGGGGCTTCAAATCCTACCCAGCACTTAGTTGATTTTCAGAATATATACTTTGCCTTAATGGTATAAGCAAATATCCTCAGAAGCCCTTTTTCTTTAAAATGTTACATACTTTAAATTTGTGCGATATTTAATCCTATTTATATCCTAAACCAAGATGTTTTAATGAAAGCATTTCTAAGGAATCAGCTGCTGGTCAGTTTTCTAACAGTGATCGAACAGTTTATTAAAAAATGCATATTTTAAATTATTTTTGTTTTTCCAATAATATTTTTATTATGCATATTATTTATTATGCATATTGTGATGCAATGTATAATAATTATATTTACCTTGGGGAATTGGTACATATATGTATATATAGAAATATCTTTATTGCATAGTTTTACACTTATAGGAACGTTACTTAATGCTATGGATATTTTTCATGAGTCTTACGCTGTTTCCCTTATTGTTTACGCATACATTAGTATTGTCACAACTAATAATGACACATCAATAATATTTTTATGACATGAGGCATGTGTCTTATTCAAATTTATTTAATTTTTGGGTAATTTTCTGTTTTGGATTTAGAATTACATCCAGGATAGCATGTTGGATTTGTTTATCATGTTTCCTTGAGTTCTTTTAGACTGAGATAGCTGCTCAGATATTTTCAGAAATGGCTCATGTTATATGCCTACCACTGTGTCTTTAGTGAGTTATTACTTTATGGTCACCCTTCCTGGTCTCCTTGCTTCTCCCAGAGCCTCTGGCAACCGCTGACCACTTTACTTCTCTTTAACCTTTGCATTTTCCAGATATGATGTATTGTTTTCATATTAGTATCTTTCATTTGGCAATATGCACTCGAAATTCATCCGTATTTTTATGTTGCTTCATAGCCTGCTTCTTCATATCACCAAAGAGTATTCCACTGTATCGGTTTATTTACCTGTGGGAGGACATTTTGATTGCCTCCCATATTTGATATTATAAAAAAGCTGCTATATGTATGGTCCTGAAAAAAAATTGAGATTTATTCGGTGTGGTTATTTTGCTTTGAAATGCATTTTTTTTCAGTTCTTTTAGTCACTAAAAATTTCTATACACATAGGACTTGTACATATATGCCAAAGCAATTTTGGAGATGTTGTGTAATATTTTGATCTTTCCTCTTCCTTTTTTTGCAGATATTCAAGAATTTTATGAGGTGACATTACTAAATTCTCAAAAAAGTTGTGAGCAGAAAATAGAAGAAGCAAATCAAGTTGCACAGAAATGGGAGAAGACATCCATCCTTGCTCCATGTCGTGGTAGCCTTCAGAAACCCACAGAGGTACGCTGTTGACACTTCTCAGAGTGCTGAGGGAACTGCTGCTTACACTGCAGAGAGGGTGTGGTGGAGGTGGCAGCAGTAATTATTATCTGCAGTTGGGAATGATAATAATAGACATGTAATTATTTTCATGTATGATTTTGCCAGGAGCTAATTAGGACTTGAGAAGGACATGACTTTTTAAAAAAACACAATTCTTTATATAAAAGTTTATTTATGAGTATTTCCATCTTTGCAATGATGTAGGTTTAAGCATTTGAAATTTCAAAACATGGTTTTATGTGGAATGGAGGCCTGGAAAGGAGAAGTGGATGGAGAGTTTGGGCTAACACTGGGATTTCTCTATGTAGACACATCCTGGAGCTTGAGGAAAGCGATGTACAGGGTCCAGGGCAGCAGCAGAATAATACAACTATCTTCATTTCTTTTCTATCTTTGAATTCTTTACATTTTTAACATCATTTGTGTTTGGGAAACTTGTAACATACTGTATAGTAATATCAATATACACGGATTTAAGCATATATATATATTTCTAGTTATGTACTGAAATAGTTTTCACAGATAGGATTTCAAGATCAACTTTGAAGACTACGGTTGGGATTAACAATCACAGAAGCATAAGGGCAGGTGAGGTCTGTGTTGGGCTTATTGCTGAGCATAACTGTGGAGGCAGGAGCAGATCAGCGATGCCTTAACGTGATCCTCGGTGCTCTGCAGAGCAGTGACACCATAGACACATCTTCCATCAGGCTTGAGGTCATAGCCAAAGCTATGACCTGGAAAACTCCATGGGATTCTAGTACCAGGTGATGGCAGTGATTACTGAGGTTACCTCTCGCCATTTTTCCTCTTGCTCTGAATTGACTGTGAAGAGGTGTAGGACTAAGCCTACTCCTCACTTAACTTATTTAATAGGTTAGTAATGGCAATAGTTTGCTAGTGCATAGGTATCCATGTGTGAAGTTACACTGAAATGTACAAAAAATAAGCAGTATCCTAATTTTAACACTTAGAAGTGCTGTTCTGATCTCTGTAGTCCTTTCCTTTGTACAAATATGTGAGCCTTAGATGGGGGCAGTGACCCACAGGATTTCTTTTTCATGTCTTTTACATCTGCTGTTCATAATTTAAAATATTTTTTCAAATTAATAATGTTTAGCTCAATGCCTTATAATTATTCATGATTCAGACTGAATTAGTTGCTAACTGTATCTCTTTTTGACATCTATTCAAGCTCTTTGTCAGTTTTTCTAAATAGTACTGAATTTATAGAGTTTTGCAAGGGCATTTTTGTTTATGGGACATGCAATGTCGTTATGATAATTTTGCATTTTAACATTTTAACCTTGCTGATCACTATTAATTTTATCATATTTGATGCTAAAATATTTGAAATTTTTATGTGATAAAATGCATAATTTTTTTGCTCTTTCTTCTTTGCTTTGTTACTCTTCATTTGGTCATTTGTTAAGTAGTTTCCTATGTTTTTCTAAGATATATTGCTTAGACATTTCCCTTATTGAATTTTCAAAATGTACTTGTATTTGATCTCTAGATGCATAGTCTCATACATATCTATCGTTTTGCATAAAGGATAAAGTGTGCGTTTTTATTCTCAGTGTGGTTCTTTGATTTGTTTTTCATTTCTGCCTATCTCATCTTTCACTTTTTACCTGTACTGAATTAGTTCTGACCTCTTCACATACAAGGTGACCCATGTTAACAACTTAGTATGTTTTGTGGTGATACTCTATGTGTTCAAATACAAATATACATTTTTATTTTACTATAAATTTAGTATGTGTAGTGATACTGAGCCTGATCATATATATATACCTACACAGAATTTGGGAAAGTCATTTATTTCACAAGTTCATGTTGCATGAATATTATTTCAAGTTCTATAGTGCAGCTTTATATTCTCCCCCATACTTACTAGTGTATATATGAGATGTGCAAGGTTACGCTAAGTTTGAGTATTTTGTGCACTTCCATATTATGACAACATTACAGTACCTTCCTCTGACATTTTTTGGGTCTCTCACTTCCTCCTTCATCCTCCCGACTCCCACTGTCACACTCATTTGATTCTATAAAGTGCCTGTGTTCTGGATTTCTCATATTAGAGAAACCAAGCAATATTTACCTTCTGAGTTGGACTCACTTTGCTAAGCATGATGGTCTCAAGTTCCATTCATTTATCTACACAAGCCTCCAATTTATCTGTCTTTATAGAATAGTAATACCCAATTGAGCATATAGACTAGATTTTTTTTTTTTTGTATCCAGGGGGCTATTGATAGGTGTTTCAATGTCCTTCATAGTTTAGCTATTGTTAGTTGTGCTGCTATAAACATGAGTATACATGTATCTATGAAATATGTTGCTTTTAACACTTTTGGGAAGATATCCAAAGGATCTATCACTGGATCAAATGAAATACTTATTTTCAGCCTTTTGAGGAATCTCCTTTCAATACTTTCCATAGTTTACAGTCCCAGCAGCTATGTAAATGGGTTTCTTTTACCCCTTGCAATTTTGCCAGCGTCAGTTGCAGTTCATATGCGCCATTGTCATTGGGGTTAGATGATATCTTAGTGATGTTTTGATTTGCATTTCTCTAATGGCTAAGGATGTTGAACATCATGTGTTTCCTGGCAATTTGAACATCTTCATCTGAGAACTGCCTATTCATTGTAGTTGCTCATTTTTTAATTGGATCTTTGATGTTGAGAGTTCTATTTTTCTTCAGTTCTTTGTATATTTTGGTTACTAGCCTGCTGTCTGAGGTGTAGGTGGTATTTTCTTTCCCATCTGTCCATTCTGTCTTCATTGTGTAGATAGTTTCTTTTGCTGTGCATAAACTTTTAAGTTTGATGCCCAATTTATTAATCTGGGGGCTGTTTCTTTTGGACTGGGTGTTCTTGCCCTGTTGTTTTTACATCTCATGTAGACTGAATAATTTACTATTGAATGAACAGTGGGTCACAGAAGAAGTCAGGGAAGAAATAAAAAACTTTCTAGAGCTGAATGCTGAAGGAAGCACATCATACTAGAATGTATGGGAGAGGATGCAATGTGAGCAGTCCTGAGAGGGAAATTCAAAGCTGTAAATGCACACATCAAAAAAAATCCCAAATACACAATTTAATGATATGATACAACTTAAGATCCCAAGGATCCAGAATAACATAAATCTCATATAGCTTTAATTGGTTTTTCTGATTAATATATAATTTCATCCATATAATAGTGTATTTATATCATAATTTATTCCATCACTCTCCCTCTAAGTGAGAATTTACTTTCTTTCCCATGTTCTGTCACTACGATTAGTGACATATCCATATCCAAAATAATTGATGATTTTGTACACTTGGTTAAATTGTCAGGCATAGCACTTTGGTTCCAAAAGTATGCATACATATTTGAGTAAGTATTTCCAGATGTGCGTCATTTTTCCCATTTCTGCTGCTTTGCTTGTGGCGGTGGTCTTTGTTTCACATCCATGCCAGCAGTAGGTGCTGCAGTTGTTGACTTTTTCCCAGTTTAACAGAAATAGTAATACTTTATTTTTCACTTAATTTTTAGTTTCCAGACTATTAATTACTTTGAGCATTGCTGTATATATCTGTTGACAATTCAAATTTATTCTTATAAGAACTTATTCATATTCTCTCCTTTCTTATTGAGCGATCTTGACTATTTTATATGATTTTTTTTGTATATTTAAATAATTTATATAATCTTACTATATAGAAATTTCCTTAGGAACAAAAATTTCTTATGAATTGATATGTTAAAGGTTTTATTTTGAATCATATATTTTCTTTAAACATATCATTTAGACAAAATGCTTTAAAAATGATTGTTTGCTAGTGGTTAAAGATTATTTGACTTAATCAAAGTTAGCATAAAGAGTTGAGTTAGTGTGATGGATGTTTTGTCCTGTGTAATTTTATTGTTTCTCTTAACTCCATTGTTTGCTTCCTGAAATCTCTTGTTCACAAAATTCTCAGGCTGATGGTGATTTGAATATTGACCAGTTATCACTTAAACAACAGAACAGAACGTGTGACAACTCCTGTCAGTTGCCTTATAAAGGGAGTCTGATGATTCAGGCAAAGTGATGAATCTGGACGGCTCTCTAGCTGAATGAAGGCATACTCAGGGCAAAACCTTTTATTTAGGATTTAAGTGTACTGAGGAAGGACAATGAAGGTTCCTACCCCATAGAGGTTGGCTTTCTAATGTCAAAATTTAGAAAGGAAAAAAATTATAAAGAGATTCCAAAATAAACTGTTGCTTAAATAGTCTAAGTAGACAATAGTAATTGAGAAGTAGAGTAAAAGTGAAGCATTGTTTTAGTTGAAGTGTTTTGTTGGTCTCTGTGCTAGATAATCTTGGTAAGAGACACTGAAGTTGAAAAAAAATTCCCATTGACCTTGACCTCAAGGAGCTAGTTGTCCTTTCAGGAACTGGGCTTTTAAAAACTGACACAAAATGACCTTGAATAAATTACCCAATCATTCTAAATGTAAGATTCTTCCTCAGAATAACAGAGGTAGTGATTATTCCTAATTCAAAGGGCTTTGAACTCATTACCTGAGAGTCTCTATGTAATGCGCTTAACACTAATGCCAGCCTTTTCATACACACTCAGAAATTGTAGCATGCTATTATTGTTGCCTTAAAGGATAGTTTGAAAGAAGAATGAAGGGAATAGGAGTAGGCAAAAAAAGACATTTTAGGCAGAGAAAACAGCCTCTATTAAAGTGTGGAGTATGTATGGGAAATAAAAAATAGTTTTGAGTGTCACAGGATATGTGAAAAGAGGTGAGAAAGGTAGAAAAAGCCAAGCTACTATCCTGAAGTTTGGGTAACATTAATATGGATAATATTGTGATATATTATCTTCTTTTTGGTACAGTGTATTAATAAATTTGTGTATATAGCTACTTATAGAGTTATGATTATCCATACATGTATTTCTGTGGTACAACTACTAATTATTCTGAATTCTGGTTGAAATACAAGTTGTGTACATTTCTGTGGGACTATGTAAGTACTAAAAATATTTTACATGTGTTAATGGTTGCTGGGCCTGTGGTACAGATCACTAATCCCAGAACTTTGAGAAGCTGAGGCAAGAGAATCTCAAGGCTGAGCCTGGCCTAGGAAATTTAACAACTTGCTTTCTTTAAAAACAACAACAGCTAGAGGAGAATGAGCTGAGAAAAAAGTAAGGCTATGCAAGAAATTAGGGATGAATTGATAGGTAAAAGAAAAAATCAAATAGGGCAAAATGTTAATTATTAGTGAAATATGAGTAATCAATGTATGAAAGTCAAAAAACCTGAAATAACTGAGCATAGCTATTTATCTATTCCTTTAACTGTAGCATACTTATGTGATACAGATTTAAGTCCATTTATTGTAGCAAATTGATAAAGTCTTAAGCTTGTTGAATGAAGCAATTCACTGTTTTGATGTTGAATGTGAGTTTATCCTCTTTGAGGGGCAGAAACATAAGCAGTACCAAAACAGCTTGGAGGAAAGGTAACATCTAAAAAGAAAATGTAATTTTAAAAAATAGATTGGTAATTAAATCATCTGATTGTTAGACTTTTAAAACAGTACCAGTTCTTCTATAAAATCTGTGAAATCTCCCCACAACTTTATTGTTAGTAATAGTATAGTAGTGTGCAAATAGAATAATTTCTAATTAATAATGCAACATGGGGAATTGACATAAAATCTCTTAAGAATACAAATGCACGAATATATGGATGGATAGACAGATAAAATTATAAATCAAATCTAGCAGAATGTTAGTAATCAGTGAAATATGAGTAAATAAGTTATGAAAGTTAAAAAATTCTGAAATAACTAAATTTGCCTTCATATCTGTTACTTTAAGTATATTTATGTGGTATAGATTTAAGTTCATTTAATGTAGCAATGTGATATAGTTTTAACTTTGTTTTATTGTAGCAATTCACTTATTAGGTCACCGATGAAAATTTATCCTAAGAAAACTGATTGATGTAAAGATAACCCTGTGAATGTACAAACATGTACCTTCCAGTATTTAGCTAAGGCATTTGAAATTTAGGTTATTTTTTTCTTATTTCCCAAATTTACCCGTCTTTTGAACTACAAGCTTGTAGTTATTTTGTAATGTGAACTGGTGGGTAAGGCCAGGTATAAGAATAGCTACAAAGATATAGCAAAATATAGAAAAGAGCTTTTGGTAAATATGCCAATAAAGAGATTGGTTGGATTCAGAGAAGAGGCATCAAGATTTAACTACTGAGACCCATTCGAGTAATAGGAAGCTGAGTTAGAGTAGTGACTTAAGTGAAATGATTTAGGTGCAGAAGATTAATACGTGAAGTACTGTATACTTTCTCTGACTTGGAAAATCCAGCGCACAGACATTCTATAGAATCTCATGAAGTGGTAGCTGGAGTTGGGGGAAGGGATAGGGAGGGGGTGGGAGGGTCAAACATGGGAAGGGATTGTAAAAGTGATATGATACATATGTGTACAAAATACCCAAATTCATTGTAAACACTATGTATTACATATGTATAGTAATAAAAATTGTGGGAAAAATAATAAAAAGTAAAAGTTGGCCTAGGCATGTAGCTCAGGGAGAAGATCCTCAGAAGATTTTATTTAGAGAAATGAGAAGCCATTGGAAAAAATATGAGCATGAGTGATCTCAGGGTCTAAAAACACAAGTACAATCTCCTGTTTTTAGAAGCTAGAAATATTTTATTTTTGCTTGGTTATGATTCCCTCCTTAGGTCCCACAGACTTCTTTCTGTTAGCTTCATATTTAGTGTGTATTCAGATTAACAGCAGGAACAATGGGAATGTTGTGGTGGATCTGATACATCTCTTTAATGTAGCTCTCACTCTTTTTTATTGTCATCTTGAAACAAAATCAGGTGAGTTTCCAAAGTAAAATTTTGATCTTGTTTTAATAGTATATAGTCTTAAAAGAACTGAAGGCCAACGTTTTAGACTTTTATTACTCAAAAGAAAGTGATATTTACCTGTTTGCATTTAGCTTGAAAAGATCTTATATATATCTTCCTTACTAGTTCATGAAGTTTTATCTCATATGTCATTAAGGAAGGGATGTGTCTTCTTACACTCTCAATGTAGATGAGAATACATAACTTAAACTGATTTATGTAGGGGTCTTGGAACACATGAATCTGAAACTCCTTTGTGCATCTCAGAGTGTAATCTGTAATATTTGTTGACATCATAAGACAGCAACAACAGAATCACTGTAGTGCGACTGTGTTGTGTTTTTGATGGTGATGTTGCAAAGTAGACTGGAAATTATTCACCCAGTATTCATTGTAGGAATATAACCAAGAAATGCTTTGTGCTTGAACATTTTTGAAGAAGCATCTAATTCAAGGTTTGGTGACAAAAATTCATGTGTTTTCTGAGTAATAAGTGATTCATTTTCCTATTCTACACTACTCTACCCGGAGCCTTAGCTCACCCTTCTCCATTCTACCAATGCTGTGTTACTGAATTCTTAGCTCCTAATTATGGTTAGTTTTCTATCTTGGCTTTTGTTATTTTGAGCAAGAGGTGGACACAGCATGATGTATCCACAGCATCTCATTCTGCTTTAAGAATATATATGTCTGTTTTTTCCACAGTGCTTGAGCTGCCTAGCTGAAACCTGCATTTGTAACTTGGTGATAGCAATGAGCACTTTTTATATTCCTGAAAAATTATTGAGCAGAGTTATAGTGTTACACTAACAGCACTAGTCCAAAAAAAGGCAGGTTGGAAGAGAAGAATAACTAAGAGACATCTAAGAGCCTGTGCTTATGAATTTTGGTTTTGACTTTTGCTAATTATATACCCAGGGATAAATTATTTAACCTCTCTGAACTTCAGTTCTTTTATTTGTAAAATGTTAAAAGAATAATAATACCTACCTCATGAGATGTCTATGAAAAATGAATAAAACGTAAGGTATGTAAGGTAATTAGTACAATTCTAGAACCTAGTAGAGGTTTCATAAATAGTAGCCATATTGCCAATAAGTCTATGGAAATTCCTTTCATATTTCACTTTCTTTATCAATAAGTGGAGATAAAATACTACATGTTCAGGTGACTAAGATGAAAGTATATATATATATAAAAGTTCTGAAAAATAAATTGTCTAAAATTACGTTATATCAAAGTATGTGGTAAAAAAATAGGAAATTTCTCCTAATTTTATCATTTCTTCCTGGGAGTTTAGATCAAATAATAAGAAAGCTTTGTGCAAAGCAAAGGCTTTATGTGAATATAGGGTAGTTTTATCATCCTTTCTGTTTGGTGCACAAATATGTTATCATGTATCTATTGCTATTATTTGAAATTCTTTTTGTGGGTATATTTTTATTATAATTATTTAATTACATTGGTTATACTAATTGGCTTCACTGCGACATTTCCATCCCTGAATACATTGTACTTTGGATGCCTCCACCCTCTCTGCTTCCCCCAGTTGCCCTCCCTTTTCATGGCTATTTCCATGGTGCCAGAGAATGCGAAGAAAAGTTAATATTGTTCTTGCCAAAATAATGTGCTACTTTAGGGAAATACAGTACAGTTGTTGGGATCCTGGCACAAGCTTGTTGGGACTTCAAATTATCATTTGAATAAGAGCAGTGTTTTTATGATTCTCATTGGTGGTTTGTTTCTTTGCATGAGAAAGTGAAGAGAGTACTTAGCTGGTATGAATTGGCCACACAGTTTGGGGGTCAAGGTAATATTGAGAAAGGATTAAGTGATGGTGAATACAAATTGGGCGTGGTGTGGAGAGAGAAGAGACACAACCAAACAAGCACCTTACAGAAGAGGTGAATACCTTCTGACGAGCCTTGCCTTCCGGGACATTTTTTTTTTTTTCCCTTGTGTCAGTAGGACAGGAGGTGCAGAAATTAGGCCTCATGAAGGAAAGATAAAAATGGCTTCCTTTTGTTCCTCCTGCTCATTCTTTTCCTCTCTTCTTTTTCCTTCTTTTCCATCTCTACCCTCTCACTGATTGACTTTCTGTGTTTTTATCTTTGAGTGGCTTTCATAAGATCATAACTAACTTTGCACACATTGTTCTCTTTGTGAAAGTGGACCTTCAGAACATGCTGTTTTTTTGTAGCTTCAGTTCTGTTCTGCTGTCTTTGGCTTGTTTATTTTAGTTGATTTCTTCTTGTTTCCAGTATTCTAGTCCCTGATCGATTTTGGCTGCTTTCTTCTTATTTGGACTTGATGTTCTTTTTGATATCAGTTACAAAGATTAGGAAGACCAAAGCTTTTTATTTGACTTTATACATTTGTAGAGATAATTAGTATATAACAATATACATATCTATGTAATCATGTATATATATATAGAGAGATAGAGACATTCATATATATAGAGAGAGAGAAAAAGAAAGGAAGAGGGAAAGAGAGAGAGAAAACATTTTATACATTAAATACATCACTTTAACTGATTTTAATAATGGCTAGTTAGAAAAGTTAGTAAGCCAGGAATAGTTCTATTAGAAAAAAGAATGCTGTGGATGGCAACTTGTCCATTGTTAAAAGTTGGTACAATCAGAAATTTTACTTGAATTAGATAATTTTTCCATCATACAATGGAAGAGAAAGGATTATTTTCACTAGGTTAGAGGAGTAATTTCTGAGCTAGGTGGTTTTGGAACTGGGATTTGTGTGATGCGTAAGATATAGGTTGAAGTGGCATATATTGCAGATAGTGGAAACAGTGTGAGTAAAAGCTCAGAAGGATAATAAAATATAGACTAGGTACTTTTTACATTTTATCTTCTAATCTCTATATCTAGCCAGCTAGGAAGATATTTTATTGATTCACTATCTTATTTTAAATAGAGTTTGCAGTAGTAGGTAGATATTAAATTTTCTGTTTTGCAGAAGATGCAACCAGGTCTCAGTGAAGTTGAATGACTTGATCAAGGGCAAATAATTAAATAGGTTGTAGTAGAGACTAATGCATGAGGACCTGACATTCTATGGCCTTTTCCAGGAGAAAGCGGGAAGGCCTTATGTGTATTGGTAGAGTTAGGCTTAGTAGGCAGAGAAGCCAAGAGCAGAGAGCCTGAGGAATTCTAGTTGTCTGGTTGTGAGCTTTTATTGTAATAATACTACAAAGCCCCCTTCCTTCTTCAGGCAGTTATGAGCTGTAGCAGGTTTCTGTGCAAGGATGTGGTACAGTCAGCTCTGAGTCTTTATTGTGTACAATAGACCAAAGATAGAGATACTAGTGGCACCAAAGTTAGTTAAGTGGCTTTCACACCATTAAACTTGGAAAACGCACTCTTAAGTTGTAAAAGAAAGGAAAATCCTGATTGCAGGTTTATCTGGGAAACCTGTGATCAACTCAGAGAGCTGGTGTTTGTCTTGCTGAGCCTGAAGCTACTACCACATATACCTGTGAGTAACTTATATGAGGATTTTTCTTTGGAGCACTGTCGCTAGACTTGCAATAATGTGCTCTAAAATGGTAAGAGTACTTTAGCTTTCTACCTAATATCATTGAAATGCAGTGAAATTGAATTATACTTACGCCTTGGTAGAAACAGGAGACTTCAAAGGATATATGTCTGGGGTAGTGCAGAGACACTTAAAGGTGAAATTCCACTAAAATTAATAACTTTGAGATGTCTTTATGCTTCAGCTATCTCTTCATTTGCAATGAAGGGCACTGATCTAATTGAAGCTTTCACTGAATCTAAGGATTTTGCAAGGCTCTCCATTGCTTTCACCTCGCCCTCGGAATTCATTAACATGTCAGTGCTATGTGCTAACCCTCTGTTCGCTGAGCTTTGTTTCATATCCTTAGTGGAGCCTTTGCAGTCTGTGCTTAACTTATTTGAAGCCTTCAGTCTTCTGTTTTGTTATTTCCTCTGTCTGGAATATATGCTTCTTCTTACATCTAAAAGTTTGCATCTTAATCTAAAGTCCCATTTGTCCTTTGCCGTAATCTCAAGTAGAATAAAATTTCCTCCCTGTGCTGCCCAAGGCCACTGTTGGAATATTCTTCATATTGCATGGAATGAACTGTGCATTTTACTTGTTAGATTGTGAGTGCTTTGTTATCAAGTGTGTTTATTCATAGGGCTATAATGTGGTCCAGAGCTTGTTAGGCAATAAATATTCAGCAAATACTTATGGTAATTGACCAACGTTTTCCTGATGTTAGAGCATGGTGTACTGTTTTGTCAAGTACATTGTGTTTGAGTATGTATTGTACTACAAGGTGTATATTGTATGTTTTGTGTGAAAAATGTGACTTAGCATCTCCTGGTTGACCCAGAAAAAATATAGGTAAGACTCTGAAGGAAGTTGTTGAAAGTGCAGAAACGAGTCATGCTGGTTAGCAGCAAAAGCACTTACTGTGTGGAAGGATATTGGCCATTCATCACCTCAAATGGTACCATGTGATTCTGCACTCTTCCTTGCACTTAGAATACTACCACTCTCAGAGTCAGAGACGCCGGTTTCTTCAGGCTGCGTCATTGTCAGTGCTTACATAGTGACTGTCTTTCCTGTTGCAGAACTGATTGCAGTTGTCTGCTTGCTCATTTATAATTTGAGTTTTTTAAAGTCACTTTTTGCCATTTTTCAATTTTTACATTTCATTTATTATTAAATAATCAAAATATTCTGGCAAAAAGATACGAATGTGTCCACATTCCTAAAATTTTGTTCCCAAGAAAGGAGGCTGGATCATATAGCGGCCAATGCAGCTTTCACATTATTAAAGTGAAAGACTAAGATTTCCTCCAGAGGTAGAACCATTAATAACTTGGTAAGTGAAATGTAATAGTAAACAATTGTTTTGAAAATATTTGTACTCTACAAGGTTAATGTAACGTGGTCTGTATAAGACTGCATTGTTAAAGGAAGTCTACGTAACATAGACCCTGTTTGTGGAAAGCTTTCTATGGAAACTTCAGAAGAGCTTGATCTTCTTATAAAAATCTAAACTCTGCTTGCTTGGGATCAGCATAGGAATTTTCCCTTAGTGAGTTGAGTGCTGGCATATAATAGTTTCTGTAAGCAGGCTAGAATTTCCCTATAATTGGGCCCTGCGTCTACAGTTGATATTTCTTTGGATCTAGTTGAGGTCCCTGCCTATACTATCTGCTCAGCAAATGCTTATTGGATAAATGAATATGCTGTCTTATCATCTTATCTGAAGAGACTGTTGTTTTCAAATTATATAAAACTTTGGAAGCAAATCAGGATAATTAAAATTGAAAGTATTTCTAAAAATTCAGGGCATGTGATTATCCAACTCATAATACTGTCCAAGAATAGAATGAAAGAGTAGCTCCAGGGTATTCTGTAACTATCAGATCTACATTAATGTACTACTACTTAGATATTTTTTGAAATTTCCATAGATTATACTGTTAGTTATAAATTATTTTTACTATAGTATATTTGACTGATAGCTACAATTTTTTTTTTTTTTTTTGAGACAGGGTTTCACTCTGAAGTCCAGGCTGCTCCTGAACTCACTATGTAGACCAGATGGGCCTTGAACTCATGTCAATACTTCTACCTCAGCCTCCGAGTGCTGGAATTACAGGCATTTGCCACAATGCTTGGATTACATGATACTGATGAGTCAGACTCAGGGCCTTGCGCTTGCTAGGCAAGTTCTCTAACTGCTGTGCTGTTTCTCCAACCACAGGTTATCTATCTATGTGTCTGTCTGTCTGTCTATCTATGTATCTATGTATCTATCTATCTATCTATCATTAAAAGTAGCATAATGTTATGGCTTAGTGTATGAATAACCATTTGTTATTACTTAAGAAATTTGTCAGCGGGCTAGAAGAGCAGCAGAGTAAGGCCCTGAACACAGCGAGGTTCAACACCACATAAACTGAGTGTAGTGGCATATACCTGTGATCCTAGCACTGAAGAAGGATGAGGCAGGAGGATGGCTGTGAGTGTGAATCCAATCTGGGCTACACAGGGAATTTAGGACCAGCCTGGACTATAGAGTGAGACTGTCTCAACAATAAAAAAGAAAAGCAAGTTGTTTTATTTTAAAATGTTTTGATCATGATCGATAGACTGATAAAAATGAATCAGTTACTATAATACTAGATATCCAGCTAGTAGAAAAATCTAAGAAATTCTCTTTTATACGGTCTATAAGAGTGAGTGATGAATTTTATAAAGTTAATATCTTTACTTGTTGACTAAACTAATTTCTTAAAGATAGTGTATACTATAAAATGTATTTTGTGGGGCTTCCTATTGGGACTGTAATGGTTCATCTTATGTATAAACTTGACACAGCTATGGTACCTGGTTTTAAATAATGATTTAGATGTTGGCCTGAAGCTATGTGTAGATGTGAATATCATTTGCAATCAGATGACTCTAAATAAAGGATATGCTTTGATATTTTGGTGAGATTTAATCGGTTGGTGGCCTTAAGAATGAAAAAGTCAGTTTTTCTAGAGATGGAATGCTGTCTGAAGGCTGCAACACCATTCCCGCTGGAGTTTCCAGCTTGCTGTCTGGCCCTACAGATTTCAAACTTGCCAGCCTTTCAAAGTGCAAGCAGTGATTCTTTAAGTCCTGCCTGCCTGCTTGCCTACCTGCTCAATCGTCTATCCCTCCTTCCATTCATCCATCCACCCATCTACCATCCATCCATCCATCCATCCATCCATCCATCTATCCATCAGTCTGTCCCTATATTCTGCTAGAGGTTCTGGGGAACTCCAATCAATGTAAATACTAACATATTTTAATAATAGCTAACATTTCTGTAAAATGTCTTATATTCCAGAATATTGTGTAAGCACTTTACATATATTAGCTTATTTCATTCTTAGCTACACAGATTTTCTTACTGTCATTTTACAGATGAATAAGCTAAAACACAGAATATATAAATGATGTTTCCCAAATCACACAGCTGCTAAATTCTGCTTCTCAACATGATAGATTATGTTCCTGGGCACAAATCTTAAGGCAAGGTAGAACAAGAGCAGAACTTCACTTAATTATTTGTCTTGTTTGTTTGTTATTGATTTGGTACTGAGACTGGTGATGTTATACTGGCTTCTGGTCTCATATTTACACTACTATGAAGAATTAACATTTATAAGGTATCTTAACTCTATTTCAGGCTCTTTACTTATCTTGTCTTATCATTTCTCTTTGAGAGTCCAGTGAATTTGGTCCTATTATTTACCATATTTTACAATGAAATAGAAGATTAATAATTCAAACTCAACTTTCTCTGATTCCACAATCTTTACTTTTAAACTCTTTGCCTCTAGAGGGTATCAGGGATCCTAGGAATTTTGAGAAATCATAGTCGAGGACTTACCCAATACAAGTTTTTTTTTTCAGTACATTATTTTATCTACTCTTCGTCCAATTTCATCAGTAGACTCCACGGTTCCAAAGGGCCTGATAAGCCTGGCTACCTGTCACCTACTGGGCAAGTATCTATGGCAGTCTGATGTACTGAGAGTGGTAAGTAGACCTAAGTTGGATAGTCTGCAAGGGATGAAGGTGAAAAATCAAGTGGCTGGCTAACAAGCTGAAAATGATATTTCCACTAAAAATTAATGGGCTTATAAACAAAAGGATCTTTGTAGATGTAGACTGAGGTAGATACTTCCCTGAGATACATTAACAAGATAGCAGCTAGGTGACTAGAATTTCAGGGCATTTTGAGAGTATAATATAGACATCCAGAGTTTGAATATCCTGGCTAAGAAGTTATCTCATAGAATAAAAACATGCTTTCTTAAAATTCTACCCACTATTTATAAATCTGAAACATTGAGTAAATGTACTTCCTTTTTCATCAGTTTAAAATTTAAGCCACCCACTTTTTCCTTGCTCTTCTCCCAACCTTTCTTACCAGTTATTTATCGAATGTGGGCATTGCAAAGAGCCTTTTGAAAGGCACAAGCAGTCCAAATTTTTTGTTATTTTAAATATTAATGAGAAACTAGGGTGACAAACTGTGAAGAGTTTTTCTCTTTGTCCTGGGGCTATCTGAGACAAGGTCATTGACATGGAAATTTTTGAAAAGGATTATTATAATTTAACCATATTTAGTCATAGCTAAGATTTCCCTGGACAAACTATCCAGTTTTACTCATGGTTCACATTCAGTAAAAGTAAAGAGCACCAAGCAGGCAGAGCCAATTCTGTACTCTCAGAAATGTGTTAGGTTGAGTAAAATAATAGAAATAAAATGTTTAGCATATTGCTTTTCAGTAAGCTATGAATGAATGCGGTTATTAAACTTAGGGAGCAATTGATTTTAGCAGGCATACTCATGTCCTAATGGTTTTGTGATCAAGGAGGTCAGAAAAAAAATGCCTGTCTTTGTGTCTTTGCATGTGTGTGCATGCATGCACAGACACACACCCACACCCACACAAGCAAAAGCACCAAAGTCTGAGATCATTTTTTTTTTTTTTGTGTGTGTGTGGCAAACTGTCTAAGGCAGCAATTCCTTTATAGACTAGAGATAGTGTTTAGAGTAGCTTAAATTCTTGTATGATATCCTTAAGGAAAAAAAAGAATATATATGGTTTAGGCAGGCATTTTTATAAACTAAAAACGAAAATATTATTTTAAAGGAATAAGCCTTATAGGAACTGGAAAACGTGTCTTTCAATATGATTTGTTCTGCTTAGTTTGAGATAGATATTTGTTTGGCTTGGGTTGCGTTAGGTGTCAGATTAAATTACAACATTCATTTAACACAAACACCAATGAGATTTCTAATCAGAAGCTTTAGTGAATCCAATGAACTGTGATAACAACTGATAGCAATGCAATTTTCAACCTTCCTCTCCCAACCTGTTCATGAAGTGGAAATGGAGCAGACTTTACGCAAAGCACCTGGTTCGTTTGGTACATAATACATGTTCAATAAATGTATTTTACTATGTAAATGGCATTGCTTCTTTTTAAGAAGGGCACAGAGCACTGGAATCATGCTAGTATGCAGAATATAACACAACTTGATGTCCGGAATGCAGGGTATAAGCTTGTGTGATGGGAAAGAGATGGCTTCTCAGAGCAGGTTTCTTGGGAAACACCTTGAAGAATAGAGTGGGAATAAATGCAGTAGAAGTTCCTGGTAGAAGAATGTAGTTTGTAGAAAGATGGAACTATTTTAAGCGTAAATTAGGACAGAGGTTTGTTGCCAATAATTGAAATGTTGGGAAGCTACACCCATAATATCTAATGGAAAGTAACTTTTTCTTGTGAAAAGTCCTTAGGGCAAAGATTGATTTTGAAATGGAAATTGTCAATGTTCCTATGGTCCCAGGGCCGTTGGCAGATTCCACATGAGTGGAGTGCTAAAGTCTTGGGTTTGCTTCGGTATTTTTAGACATAAGGTAGCCATTCAGTAGCAGTAGTCACTAACTGTCCTGGTGAGTTTGCTGACTAGCCACGCAGCAAAGCTAAGTATCAACTGCTTTTAAACAAAAATGCACGTGGTAATAAAACTTGGCCGGCATCCTAAACATATCCTAAGTAGAGGAGCTACCTGTCACGATACGTGTCACACCATGATATTTCTTTCAAGGGAGAGAAATGAAGTAAAAGGACATGCAAATCGACACTGTTATTGGACTCTGTCCCTCGGCTTCAGGTGGATGTTCTGAGGAGGCCGGTATCATGTTGAGCAGGAAGATCTTGGCTTGCTCACAGCTAAGCCTGTAGCCTACATAAAGCCCGAGCTACCTCCTCGGTGCCTTCATTTTAGGCCTTCATCTTCATTTTAACTCTTGAAATTTCATTGTTTTAATGTGACAAGAGGCATGACAAGATGAAATCTGTGGAAAAAATGTCAAAGCAAAGGAAAATTTTTTTTACAAGACTAAGAAGATTAGGCACAAGCAATTAGTTATCTTAAAGATACATTTCATTTTGCTACATTATTTTATATGTAATTATTTTCTATGACCAATTCCTGGGAGTAAAATTGTTGAATCAATCATCTTTTTAGCCTTTACTTCTAGAACTGTACAAATTATACACCTTCTTTAAGATAATGAAATTATAAACTGCAGGATATGTTCATTTTGGTAATTTTTAAGTGCATTAAAAGAGAGATATGACAGAGGAAGAAGAACTCAACTATTATGAGAATGGTATCAATAGTAATATTCTTGCAAAAAGAGTTTGCAATTTGTGACTCTGAAACCAGGCAGAGAATTTAAACCGTGTATCCCAAGGTCAGTGTATCTCTTATTTTTTAAAGTATTTTTTCCACCATCTTATTAAAAACCCAATGGATTAATTGAATGAAAATTCTGAAGCAGGTATATTGTGATGATAATTTGCTAAACAGAATGATTATGTATGTTGTAGTATTAATTGCATATTAAACTACAGCTGTGATGATAAATAGCACATAATAGATGTTTGAGAAATGAGTGAATAAAATTGACTTATAGGTAATATTTTGGTGTAGCTGATTTATTTGAATATGTAGATTAGTAATTCTGAGCTTCAAGAAGAGTCTTATTTATGGTACCTTATTTTAGAGTTCTCTACCTTTAAAACTGTCGAAGGTATGTTGAGATCATATTTCTTGTTGGACAGTTTTCTTATTCCTTCTCATCCATGTATACATGACTGCTCCCTTGTTTGAGTCTTGTATAAATTTCAGTCTCAGCCCTTTAGCACTTCATTGTAATTTCTTTCTTCACTTACTGGTTAACATTAAATCTTTTCCCAAAGCAGATCCTGAGATCTTTTAGACTGGAAATGTTGTTTCTTTCTCTCCCCTCATCCTTCCTCTCTCTTTCTCTTTTCTTCCTTCCCTCCTTTTTCTTTCCATTCCATTCTCTCCCTTATTTTACTTCATTATTTTATTTTATTTTATCCTATTTTGTGTTTTACTTATTTTATTTTTGCAGTATTGAGGTCAGGTCTTCTCACTGGTATACATTTTCACATTTTTTATTTTTTTTTTAAATAGAATCTTCGAAGTTTCTAAGTGGCCCAGGCTGGGCTTAAACTTGTGATCCTCCTGTCCCAGGCTTCCACAGTGTTAGGATTATATGTATACACTGCTATACTAGCTTAGATATGGAGCTTCCCCCCCCCCCCCCAAGTTAAAGAAAGCTGGAGGCATGGCATAGCAGTTAAAGTACCTACCCAGCAAAGGTAAGGCCCTGATTTTGATTCGCCAGCACCACATCAAACTGGGCATGGTGGTGCACACCTGTAATCCCAGCACTTGGGAGGCTGAGGATGGAGGGTTGCTGTGAGTTCGAGGCCAGCCTGGGCTCCACAGTGAGTTCAGGACCAGCCTGGGCTATAGAGACCCTGTCTCAAACAAAATGAAACAAAACAAAAACCCCAGAAAATTGTGTAAGATTTGCCTCAAAGTTAGAGAAAAGGCATAGCCAGCCATGCCTCGTGGACAGGAGTTAGGGCCTAGCAGCTAGAGTCACAACTTTGTAGTATAGAAACCAGAAAACAGAGTCTGAGTTTGGAGTGCATGTGAAGACGAGGTAGCAGGGATGAGAGGGAAGAGGCAAAATTTCCCAGTCACAGTGGTTGGTGAGGATGAGTATTTCTTGGGAAACAGCTGACAGGAGCAAAGTTACAAGTTGCCAATAGGTAAGATAAGAAGAAATGCTAAGATGTGAGAACAGAGAAAGCAAAACATTAAATAATCACCAAATTCAAGAATATACAGCTACAGCATCATGTTCTACCATCCCTGTAGCCTCAGTGGAGGAATTCAATATAAAGTCTGGCCTAGTCATGCATAGCTTTGTTCATATCTATTACATGTGACATTCATGTGCCATGACTTTGAAAACTTACTAAACTGCATGTTAACCAGCTGCTTTATCAATGCTGAGAAATAGATTCCCATGATAACAGTTATAATTTAGTAAATAACTTGGATCATCACTATTTTTAACCTATTACAATTTTAACCTATGTGTACATATTTATATGTATGTATATTAACATATTTATATACATATGTTTATAAAATAGCTATCTTGAAAGTTAAATGTCTTCTTGGTTTACTTAAAATTAAGTAGCCCATGAGTGTCTTATGTTGACCTATATCATATTACTGTATCACCTTTATTATCATAAAGGTTATGATATGAAAACTATGCATGAGTGACATAGTAAGTATGGGTTAAGAGTTAAGAAAAAGCAGTGAAACATCAGAAAAGGAATGTGCAAGCACTAGAGGCCTGAAAAAATGCAGTGAAGTTAGAAAAAGCAGGAACAGCCTGGGCCACTTAGCAATTAGAGAGATCTTGTCTCAGAAACAATTATTATTTTTAATGAAGAGGTGGAGAGGTAGCTCGATGAGAAAGCTCTAGTTCAATTCCTGATATGGCCATATGAGAAATTTTTATCAAACAATGACAAGACCGTAAGCACATTGCAACTTTAAAGTACTAGCATTGCAGCACTCTATAAGAGCAGTCGCGTGAAAACTTATGAACAGGTTGGCATCAGGACTGCCCAGTGAGGCTGTGAGAACACATTGCCTAAGCCTCTTAGGCGTCTGGGAGGCCGTGACTGGGAGGTAGAGTAGAAGCACCCTTCTTGACTTTCCTGGTGAGATGCCAGAGCAAAAGCGCTTGGAGAAGCAGAGTGTGCGTCTTGGATAAGAAGGGTGATGACTGTGCATCTGGGCTGCATTTCTGGAGCGGATGACAAGGAGTGCATTGGCAATAATATATCGGAGGCCAGCATCTGAGATCAGAGAGTAGAAATAAATATGGTCTTGAGTTTCTTTAGGGTGGCAAGTTACAGAATATGATGAATGTTGTCAGGACGATTGCACTTGGAAGGGGACCAAAGCAATGATTGGAAAATGCAATTCTGAGTTGCTGAGACATTGAAATAGAAGGACTAAAACAAATCTCTAATATGGGTAATATAGACGCCCATGATTTAGGAGGGTGGTGAGCTAGCACGGACGTTACTGTTCATGTTGAGGACAGCCTGAGGGTATGCTGAGGAAAATTTGCTCCCTTGGGCAACTTGAAATGAGTGTTTGAAATGAGTAACAATAGCAAAATTGAGTAAGTAATACATATATTTAGTGATGAGGATGGCAATCCAATTACACAACCACAACATAATACTTCAGCTGATGTGCAATTATACAACAGCTATCAAATACTAGCAAGTATTCTTATGCTGACACATAGATTTAGTTACTGGGAATGAATCTTAATTGTATTCAAAGCTGCATGGATTCCTTAGCTTATCTGGTAATTATTTACATATTTAGTTTCTGCATGACAGAGAGATAATGGAGAAAAGAGAGAAGGAGAAAAGGAGGGAGAGAGAGACTGTAAGAGAGATTTCTCATTATAGGTTTGTGTAATAACTTAGCTGAAGCAATTTGTTTTCTAGTGTAACATTTAAAAGTTTTTCATGTTAGTATAATTGATGCATATTTTTGCTGCCAAAGATGAGAGAGAGAGAAAAAACATTAGGGCAGTTTATATGAAGACTATGTATTCTTTATGTTATTTACTGCAGTTTTTCTCTATATATATTATATTCAAACCATAACTTTTAAAATGACTTTCCTTGCCCTTACCTTTTACAATAGATGCATAGTTTTGATACGGAATTCAAGGTTCATTTTTTTCCTCAGAAATTAATGATTTTACTGCAGTGCCTTCTATTATCTGTTGAACTTAGTCTGATGAATGTTTCTTTGTGAGTAAACCTTTAATTCTGTATATCAGTTTCATCATTTCTTGGATACTGACCTATATCTTTGTGTTACTATTGTGTTGAGCTTTTCTGTATCTGTTGATACAGTTATAAGAAGTTTAAGTGAATCCATTTAAAAAAACCCCAAAGATTCCTGCCATTTTTATTTCTAGTTCTGAGGATTGAACCCAGGGCCTGCATACTGATAATATCCCCAACTCATTTTTTAAATTTTTATTTATTTATTTATTTATTTTTAGATTTTGAGACAGAGTCTTTAGATACGTTGCTAATTTGCCAAGACTGGTCCCAAACTCATGATTCTCCTGCCTCATCCTCCTAGATTTCTGGGATTACAGACCTATGCCAGCAGGCCTGGTGATCCCTGCTATTTGTAGTTCCCATTCTAGTAGGGTGGGGTGCTACTGTTGGGGGTGGAACAGACGATACAAGTAATAAATAAATAAAAATTATACAGTGTGCTAGATGTTAAGTGCTATGGAAGTTACAAAGAGCAGAGAGATTTGGGTGACCAAGACTCCAGCATTGGGAGAGGGTAGCAATTTCAAGTATGGTAGGTGCAGCATGGGTGAGAGAGGACAGTGAACACTGCACAAAATGTTAACATGTGAAAACATGTGGCGAGGCATGTTAGGCTGCTGCCGAGTAGTCTGTGTGGTTCTTTAGTGTCTGGCTTTCGAAGCAGAAAGAATGACAGTCTAAACGTCAGCCAGAAGTGTGCCTTATGTGTTGAGGAAAAGCAGGGGTGACAGTGAGGCTGGGGTGAGGTAGGGGGGAAGGGGGCAGTGGAATGCAGAGATGAAGTCAGAGGAAGAAGAGAGGGCAAGACCATCCAGTTCTAGTTGGTCATGTTGATAACTTTGGGATGTAGTTTGAGAGGAAAGGGTACTTACTGTACAGAGTTTAGCACGGAGTCGGTGTGATTTGCCATGACTTTGAAAGACTACTTCTGAATGCTGTGTGAATAAGAGATGAGAGAGGCCGATGATAATTCCAGAAGACCAAGGCAGAGTCAGTGCATAACCCAGGCTGGAAATGATGGTGGGCCAGGCCAGGGTGTGAACAAGGGAGGTGGCGAGAGCTGTGAGGATCCTTGCTGTACTTCGAAGGTAATGCCAGAAAGTGAAACCTGGATGTGGCATGCGAAGGAAAGTCAGAAGTCAAAAATGTCTTCAAGATTTTCATATTGCTACATTAAATGAACTTAAATCTTGTTTTATTGTAGCAATTCATTTATTAGGTCACTGATGAAAATTTATCCTAAGAAAATTGATTGGTGTAAAGATAACCCTGTGAATGTACAAGTATGTACCTTGCAGTATTCATCTAAGGCATTTGAAATTTAACTTTTTTTTCTTCTTTCCCAAATTTACTAGTCTTTTGAACTACAAGCTTGTAGTTATTTTCTAATGTGAACTGGTGGGTAAGGCCAGATTTAAGAATAACAACAAAGATATAGCAAAATATATATAAAAAAACATTTTGGTAAATATTCCATTAAAGGGATTGGTTGGATTCAGAGAAGAGGCATCAAGATTTAACTACTGCGACCCATTCGAGGAATAGGAAGCTGAGTTAGAGTGGTGACTTAAGTGAAATGGCTTAGGTGTGGAAGATTAATATGTTAAACACTGTATGGTTTCTCTGACATGGAAAACCCGGAACACAGACATTCTTTGAAATGATATGAAGTGATAGCCGGAGTCAGGGGAAGGGATAGGGAGGGAGTGGGAGGGTAGAAAATGGGAAGGGATTGTAATGTCGATATGATACATATGTGTACGAAACACCCAAATTCATTGTAAATACTATGTATTACATTTGCATATAAATAAAAATAGTGGGGGAAAAGATTTTCATAGTGATCAATGGAAAGAGTAAGTTAATGTTAAAGTGGAAGAGACTGTAGGCAGAGTAAGTGTGGAGGTGGGAAAGATTTGGCGTTCAAGGTTTCAGAGTGAGCTTGTAATTTCTATTAGATGTCCAAGTGGAGATGCTAGAAACATACTTGGGCTATAACTTACTATTCGAAGGCAGTGCGCAGTGTGAAGCAGTACAGTTTTTGTTTTGATGCCTTTCTTCCCTGGAGTTTTGAATCTTATCTCTAATGTAGGGATCAGAAACTTCACAATACTTGATAAATGGATGAATTTATTAATTTGCCTTTATAATTAATTACAGAAGTGAATGTTTGAAGCAGAATACCATGTGAAGCCCTCGGCCTGTCCATGGTGTTATTTTACTTACTTTGCAGGATAAACAACAAACATGAGTTGGTTGGATCATGAGATATCTTTTTCTAAAGGTCCCTTGTGACACATAAGAATTTGTGTCTCAATCAGCATTTGAATCACTGGCCAGAGTTCTAATTATTTGTGTTTGGAAGCAAAGTACCCACCATGATAAAGTGTTTAATTTCACAGAAACTACTGGACCATCTCACTTACTCACTAGCTCTTTTACATAAATAGTTCAACAGAGGCTTTCTGGCACGTGCACATATATTTCTCATTATTGGGCATATATAGTAATTTAATTTAGCTGAATCTATCTGTTCCTAGATCATGGCATGCAAACATTTTTCATTTTGGTATAATTAATAGATATTTATTTTTACTGCCAAAACCAAGGACACCAATAGCAATCTGATTATGATTATCACTTTTCACTTCCTCTGGTCCTTGTTGTAATTTTATTATACCACTCTTTTGTGGTTTCTTTTTCATTTTATAGATAAAAGCAACGACACAAATGTTCTTAACCAGAGATGTTGATTTTTTAAAATATTGTTGTCCCCCCCAACGCATAAACACTTCCCGAATCTATCACTGGTGGATGAATATTTTACTATGCATTTTCTGATACTTGAAATATAAATGATATATGTACATCACTTTGCTGTTCTTCTCCTTGCATAAACTTTCACCACTAGCCAATGAGGAGTGAACATTTAACACCCAAAAGCATTGAAGTACATCGACTTCACTTCTAAATAATTTATAACAAAAAGTTGACATCTAAAGGAAAATGTGAGAGCTCTGTAGAGAAATAATACAGTATAAAAAGTCTGGGTGGAGGCATGCTTGCTAAACTAGAGAAGTAGTCTCAGTTTTCAGTAAACCAACTAGATTCCTGAGTAGGTATGAAGTTGAAAGACGATTTGGAAGATGTGGAGGGCACAAGATACTCACATTTTAAGAATGCCCAGTACTTAGCTAATGCTGTGTAAGGCCCATTATGTGCATTATTTCACTGGAAACTTCAGAGCAGCCCTGTGCAGGCTGTGACAACTTTATTTTCAAGGTAAGAACACTGAGGCACTAGATGATTGCGACACTCATGTATTACCATCAGCACCGCGAGCAACTGAGATTCAATCCCGGTGTTTTTCTTGTGTCATTGTGCGCCTCATTTCTCTCATTTTATAATAGAAAAAAAGAGAGATATGTAGGGAGTTATTCAAGGTCAGGAGGGTGGTTTAATAGCACAGCTGGAGCTAGAACCCCTGGTTTCATTGGGCTTTCTGTCCTCTACCTAGAAAAGATTATAATTTACTGCACTTTAATATTCGACCTTATTTTGAAATTGTAGGAAGTTCCACAATTTGATTTTTTCTTTGCAAAAATTCATCCAAAATAAGTAAAATTATCGAACAACTTAATTCTCTTAATATGCTTCTAATCTTTGTGGGCCATATGGCTCTTTAATATTTGAAGGAAGGCTGGCCTTTCGTTGGTTAAGTCACCTGCTACACTGAGCCCCTTTAAGTAGAACACTGTGGGCTGGATAGCTGCTTAGTCAGTGACTCAGTGCCACAGTAGAAGAGATCAGAGGTAACTTGTGATCCTAATGGAGACTTTTGGAGAAATATTTCTGATTTTAAGTAGAACATTTATTCATTCAGCACAGAGCTATCTGTTGCATTTTAGCTACATGCCAGACACTGTGTACATCTAGAGATATAAAATTGAGTGAAATATATATATATATAACCTCTGAATTTAGCAAGCTTAGTGTAGTCATAGTGGAAAATATAGATAAGTACATGAAAAATTGTAAGTTTTACTCCTGTTCTTGTTAAATATAAAGTTAGCAAAGGATCTAATTTCCTCCCTCTAAATCATTTCAGTGTGAAAATCCAAGAGATAACAAAAAATTGTAGAACTGCTGTGAGTAAACAGAGGGTAGTTTGAACTAGTGGTGGTGGGGGGATTGCAGGCCAGGTCAGGCACTGTCAGTGAAGGTGTAGAACTTGAATGAGAAAAAACAAACAGTTTGATTTATACTCTTGAGTTTTCTTTGTCTTTGCCTTTTGACACCTGCTGTTTCAGTGGGTAATGTTGGAATCGGCAGGTACATCTCGGACTTGTGGTACCTAAATCTGTAGTGTGAGGTTTATTTAGTCTTGGCAGTGACAAGATACCTGTAGGTGGACTACTACAGTGTATTTCAACTATGTGGGCCTCACTCCGGTTTTAGAACTTTTTTTTATCTATGCCCCTAAACCTCATTCTCCTGCAGTTATCCTTGGATAATCTAATATTTTGTTTTATTATATATTATATTAAAGAGTTCATGAAATTATTTCTTACTACTTTAAAACTTGTCAATTTCCCCCTCATCCATTCATGACCCAAGAGACAGTACTGTCCTTGCCAGGTTAATGACGAGTTTTTGGCCTACTTAGCTCAATTTTCATCCTTTCATAGTGGCAAAGCTTTGATCTGCCTGGATATGGATTATGAATCTTTTAAATGCCTCTTCATCTGAAAAACACTGAATTATTACATTATCTTTGTGTCAGTTTCTTTAGAGACATGTATTTTGTGCTATGGTATGTTGTGTCCATGTTAGTCCAGTTTTTCCTCCCATTTTATTGAAATGTTTAAGTGTAAAACATAAAGTTTACAGGGATCTTGAGCACATACATATCATGGCAAAGTTATAAATCCTTCCCTTTTGTTTTTACAACCCTTCCTTCCCCTCCCCTCCCATTCCCATTATTCTCCACATTAACTTCTATGAAATAATTGTAATCTGGGCCTCTCATATCAGAGAAACCATTTGATATTTCTCCTTCTGCTTCTGACTCACTTCACTAAGCTGAGAAAGAAGTTCAGAATCGTTAGGGGTGGGAACTGTGTTCATTCATTCATTTCTTTGCTCTCAATTCCACTAGCACTTAGAAACATGATGTTCACTGATGTAAAATGTAATGTGTCACAAAAGTTTCCCAAAGTCCGGGTATAAAAAGGGAGTAGGACGTGGGTCATAGTGTCAAGGATTGCAGACTTTATAAAGGAGGCAGAAGTTAAAATGGAATCTGGTAAGCACAGTGATAGCATTGTGAATGACAAGGGGTCTGACAGAGGTCATCGCAGACCTGGGGCAGGTGTCATTTATCATTAAGGAAGAGTCAGGTAAGGAATAGGTGAGAGGGTGAACATCTCATTTTACTGTATGATGTTTGTAAGGTACAGGATACATACATATTCAAAACTTTATCAAACTGAGTTTTAATTCACTAATTGAGATGGATTATTTTAAGCACTGGGAATTGAACCTGGGCCCTTTGCATTGAGTGATGACCCTGGCCCTTTCTGTTCTATTTATTTTATTTTTATTATGAGACAGGGTCTCATTAAATTGCTTAGCTTGCTGTGCTGGGCTCCTGCCTTTGTGCCTCAGTGGTCTTGATTACAACACCTAGCTTAGTTGAATTTTAACTCATTTGTTCAATAAATATTTTTGAGCCTATGGAGTGCCAGGCATTTTGGCTGTCTCCCAGTATTTAAGGCACACATGTGTGGTCTCTGTTGGCTCCCACCGTGACAGTGGTGATCCTCTGGCCACAAAAATTTACTCTAATTCAGTGAGATAATGACATAATTTGGGGATGATATCAAAGATTTCTCATGTTTCATATTGTTGCTTCCTCTGTTACTAGTAAGCAGATTATCCTACATAGTTGAACAATAAAAACTGGAAAATAAATCCTCCTTATTCCAGCCTGGACCATAGATGGTAACCATCTGTGTCTCTGTGTGTTATGTATATATTTAATTACTTTATTCTCAGTTCAGGCTCTTTATGAGTTGTTGTAGAAATATGTTGGTTAAAGGATATTGGTAGTTTACCTATTAATTAACACCTGAAAATTTACATAGTTCTCCCTGTTTTTACCATTTAGCAAATAAGCATGTGAATTTATGAAGATTTTCTTCTTTTTTGCTTTGAAAATAATAGCTGCTCTCCATTTGGATGTAACTGCCACCCCATAGGTGACTGTGCTTTCGTCACAGACATCTTTGCAGTGTTGGATCGGGTCATTTTTACAGAAGTGCACAATGAGAGTCCACATCTCACGTTCACACTTCTCCACATACAGTCACGTAGCTCGTAAAGAGCTTGTTTTAAAAATATGTGTTTCTTCTGCTTCTTGAAAATTTTGAGGAGGAAGGGTAAAATTACTTGATTTTAACCTGCAGTAAAGATGTTTTCTCATAAATTAAGCTCTTAGGTACCTGAGGTAGAAAGATTAGATAGATTTGGGTTCAGATCTTAGTCAACATTTTTTTTTTAACTTTGTGAACTTGAGCAAGTTCTTAAAAATTTGGGGGCCCTCAATATCTTTGTTAAATCCCTGTGGTAGTATGACTCTTGTAGAGTTATGTGAGATTAATTATGAAAATACATAAAGCATCTGGCTCATCGTTGGTGGTATAGGCTAAATTGTGCCTATCCTAAAATTTTTATGTTGAAGCCCTACTCCTCAGTGGCTTAGAATGTGACTGTAATTGGACATAGGCTTTTAAAGATGTCATTGAGTGAAAATGAGGCTACAGGTGAGGTTCAAGCCCAGCATGACTGACGTCCATGTAGGAAGAAGTAGAAACATCAGAGGGGTGACAATGTAAAGAGAGTAACAAGAGAGTGACTGTCTGTAAGCTGGAAACCAGAAGAAACTGGGCCTACTTGCCATGATCTTGGACTTCCAGTCTTCCAATGTGAGAGAAATTAAATTGTTGCTGTTTAAGTTCCCAAGTTGTGTGCTGTCTTGTTCTGGCAACCCAGAAAGTTAGTACAGTCAGTATGCAACAAATTGTGGCAATTTTTTCTCCAAGTGTTTAATTTGGAGCCAGTTATTGTGAATTCGAACTCTGTTTCCATTTCTTCCTTTGTAAAGTAGGGTGAATAGTATCTCCTTTAGACTGTGTAGCACAGATTAAAAGAGTTAGTGCATGTAAAGTTCTTCATATAGGGACGTTTTTATTTTAGTAAATTATTTTATGTCTGTCTTAATCCTTCCTTCATCCTGTCTACTCAAGTGTTAAAGCAAAGTATTTCCCTGTACTGAAAAAGTTCTTCTGATCTGTGTGTCTTTTAGTCATTGTCACATGATAGATTTATTTATTTTTTACATTTTCCTGAAATAGATTTTCAAAAGTGTTTCTGGTGTTTCTCAACAGCTTTTGTTGGTCCTCATTGAAAAATGAAATGATTTCTGTATAATTATTCTGGTGTTCAAAGCCTTCAAAAATCTAGATCTCAACCACCTTTCTAGCGTTATTTCCTGTCCAAACTCTGTTATTTACATTACTTATAAATACGTAAGAGCAATCAGATGTGCTTATATTAACTTCCTTCTATGTACATATTCTTCTTTTCTGTGATTCAGACTTTTCCTTCTATGAATAATTCTATCCATGGTTAATACTATATATTCTTTAGATCTTAATTTATCTTGTAAATTTTTTCTTAACATTTTGAAATAAAATGAGCTTTTTGTACCCTTCTACCTTCTTGATTATTGACTCTGAAGAGTTGTTGAGCAAATAAATGCAAAGATACATGGATGACTGGAAAGATGGGTGGATAGTGGAAGGGTTGATGAAGGGTGCACAGGCACAAGGTACAAGCACACTTCATTTTCTGTCAACAAGAGAATTTTTGTGTGGTAAGTGCATTTAAGTAGTACTTAAATTTTTTATTTCTTTCTATTGAAAGTTGAAACCACACACTTTTGAGAATTGTTAATAGGAACAAGTAATCCAATAGCCTTTAAAATATTTCTCTTGTATCTCTGTTTTCTAGGTAAATATGCTGGCCATTATTGGCCTTAGAATTAGTGTGTCTACATCATTACATGCCTCATTGCCCGAGATTAAATTGAGAATTTATTTAAAATATTTTCTTTACTGAATGACTGAGATAGTTACTAGTTTTTCGTAATGAAGCTGAGTATGAAGCTGAAAGAGTATATGGGTTGATATGGATAGATACACACATAGTAACATCATAATTTTTCTTATCTGATGGGAACATTGAAAAGGTTAATTAGCACCTGTGAGGAATCTGTCCCCTTGATAAAAGACACTATGCAAATACAGAGTGCAGAATGAGGCATTCTGTTGAAGTGAAAACGGTTATTTTATCAGTAGCTGTGTGTAGATTTAAAAAATTTGTTCCAGATGGAAGGATCTTTATTTAACCTTGAGGCTTTATCCCCAGGTATTGTGAGGAGTGTGTTTTCCTTTGAATGAGAACATTATAGAGTAGATGGTGTTATAGGATTATGATTCTAGTGGCCAGAAAGAGTGACGAAAAGTATTTTACCTGTTCAAATGTCCACTGGTATCCCATTACATTTTTCACTCAAAATTGTTTGTAAGGCATTTCCTACTGCTATTGATTATTCCCAGGATAAAGTATTTCTCATAAACATATCCAGCCATTGCTTGGGACGACCTGGATTTGAATCTTACACTTAGTCCTCATCCACCTACAGCTAGTGATAACAAATAGTGTTGCTATGCACACTGTGTCATAAAGTATTTCTAATATTAGGCCATGTAGGTAATGCAGATTGTTGTTATATTTTACAGTTTGGAAATTTAAGAATGAAAGACAGGTGACATTTTCAGAGCATATGTTATATTCCAGCATTGCACTCTGTATTTTATTAACTGGAACCCGCAGACAAGGAAACAGATGTAATCTAAGGCAGCAATTTTGTGGCAATGGAAGATCGTGAAGAACATGGAGAAGTGCCTCCTAATTTGGTTCCAAGTGGCATCTTCTTTTTTACCCCATTGTCCTGCTAGCAATGCTCCTTATGTTTAGTAAAATCTAACTATTAGGTTGACATACCCTTTAGAATTCGCGTGAATATCACCATACCTGGAGTGACTCCCCAGTTGAGTGACCGGCTGTGTTTTTACTTTTATAATTACTGGTCGTTGGAAGTAGTTGCTGGGGAAAAACATCTGAAATGATGCAGCAGATAGTGAGGCTGCCTTTCTTTGTGAAAATAAGGAATCCTAGGGAAACCATATGTAATATAACATTACAACTGGGGGAGTCAATCTTGGTTGATAATTAACAAAATCTCAAAAGAGAAAGGAATCAGTTTTACTTCAGTGATTCCACATCTACTTTATTTTTCCTTCTGTTCCTTTTATTCCCTTAATAAAAGGCCATATCCACATCCCAAATCACAGCTGGACACAGGCATGGGTGGGAAATTGCCCCCAGAATCACTCATATCAAAACAAGAGAATTCTCAAGCAGATTATCTTTTTATCTTTTATTTTTGAGAAAGTGTCTTTGTATCTTATGAGAAAAAGAAAAACAAAATCATGGCAATCTACCAAATGACTGTAACGAAAGTAAGTTGAAGGCAGAAAAAGTTAAAAAAAAAGAATTAAACCCATTCTATAGTAAGACATTAATTCTATATAGGATCAAGATCTAACTGCAGCTCATATCCACTGCTCAGGTACAAAATCCATCTTGGGCACCAAATAAAAGTGCTTGGAAATATTGACATTTACAAACTGCCATTCATTAAGCCTTGTAAACTTGTGATAGGACGCCCTGGCTTTCTGGGCTTAAATGTATTTCTATTATGGAAAAATGAAGGTAATTAAGATAGAGGGTTTACCTTGTACCATATTCTGAATTCAGATAAGCTTCAGAATGACACAGTGGTGTCATTTTCTTTAATAACCTCACTACTTTATATACTTTCACTATTTTAAAAAGTAAATTGCTGTTGTAAGAGAAAAATAAAAGTCCATAAGAAATGTTGAAGCTTCTTCCATTTGCCTGTAAAAGCCTCCACGCTATTGGACTTTATAGATGCATAGTATGCCATTGTGTATAAATACCACCGTTTGTGTATCCACTGGTCTGTTGATGGGTATTTTGGTGACTTCCATATTTTAGCTATTGTTAATTGTGCTGCTGTGAACATGGGTATACGTATATCTCTGCTATGTGTTGTTTTGGCCTCTTTTGCATATATTCCCAGGAGCGGTGTTGCTGGATCGAAGGGGATATTTATTTCTAGTCTTTTGAGAGCTCTCCATACTGCTTTCCTAAGTGGTTGTACGAATTGACATTCCCACCAGCAGTGTAGGAGGGTTCCTTTCTCTCCACAGCCTCGCCAGCACTGGTTATTATTTGACTTATTGATATAGGCCATTCTCTCTGGGGTGAGATGAAAGAAACTTGAGAACATTATGCTTACTGGAGTCAAAAGCAGAAGGTGAAACATCGAATGGTCTCTCTGATATGAGAGACCCAGACCACAATTCCTATGGAACTTAAAATGAAAAACAAAGTGAAACAGGGGGGTCGGGTAGGGGAGGGAGGGAAGGGTGGGTCGGGGGAGGGACAAAACGAAAGTGGGAAAGTACTTGTCACATTGACAAGACATATAGGTGCACAAAATGCTCAACTTCATTGTAAACCTTAAAGTTTGCACTTATACATATCAATAAAATGGGGGAAAAAAGAAATAATGAAGGTATTTGTACGTAATTTATCCACATGTGACAGCCATGGGAATCTGTACCTATCTAGCCATCCATCCATCCATTTATCATGTATCTGTCTACCTTGTATTCACCCATCCATCTACTTTCAATGAAGATTTAGGACTTTTTCATGGAAAGATATTTTAATAACTTTATTTGATTTAAACAGCTCACCCTTTGTTCTGGGAGAAAGTGATAATTTACTGGTACTTTGATAATAACTAGTTTGTCATTTAGACTATTTCTTGAGGTTTTTTTTTTCTTAAAAGTCAACTCTTATCATTTCAGAATTTGATGAAAATAAAAATTTCAAAAGATGTTATATTATTCAGATGTGATTGAATAGTAGATATTTGGATTTGTTTTATTCTTTATATGGGTTAGGGCCTAAGAGAGGCAGAGTTAATAGAATTTATAAAAATAAAAAGGGATTTATTTGGAGGGTTTACAAGTCTGAGAAAAGAGATAGTCCGGAATGGCCACTTTTGTGTGTGTGAGCTAGCGACTAGTGGTTGCTCAGATGTGAGACTGTAGGGCAGCTGGTGCAAGCCCGCCACAGTCCATTCTCCAAAAAGTAAGGCAAAGACTGGAGTCTAGAGTGAATCCATCATGGAGATTGAGGATGGGAGGGCAGGAGTGAGTCGATATCTAGAAATGGTGGGAGGGCCAGAGCACTCTGGAAAAGCTTGCCTGCCTGCCTGCCTGCCTGCCTGCCTGCCTGCCTCCTTTCCTTCCTTCCTTCCTTTCTTCCTTCCTTCCTTCCTTCCTTCCTTCCTTCCTTCCTTCCTTCCTTCCTTCTATCCTTCCTTTCCATTGGAAACTTATTGAGCCTCACTCTTACAATCCACACTTCTACCAGCTTTGTAGTTTTCTGAGCCCTGACCAGAATCTCCCAACAAACTTGGCTTCCAAGGCTTTTTTAGCTGATAGCTTCAAACGTTTCCATACTCCTCCCACAAACCAGTTCCAAAGACTTTTAAACCGATGATCAGGCAGAGTAACAGCATCAAATCCAGTTCTGGGTTACCTGTTCTTGTCTTGGTTGCTTTCTCATTTCTGGGAAAGAATACTTGACATCCACAATTTAAGGGAGGAAAGCTTCATTTTAGCTTACAGTTTCAGAAGGTCCCAGTTCATGCATGGCTGGCTGGCAGTGGTGGAAGCACTTGGCAGGAGGAAAAGTAGGAGGCAGCTGTTCACGGCCTTGGGGATAGGAAACCAAGATGGAAGAGGAATGGTGAGACTACCTTTCTAGCTCCTGTCCCTGTGATCTGCCCCTTCTGGGTCAAGCCCCAGAATTTTACCCTCTTCAACCAGGCCCCACCTTTCAGTATCACATTAGTATTTTATAATATTCATATACATGAGACTTTTGGGGGACACTAAAGATCCAAACCATAATATGCTCCATAAACGGTACAATTTGAGCAGTTGATTTTGTGCATTAGATAACAGATATCACAAGACTGTGAGTCCAAGATAAGTGAATGTAGAAGGCATGAATCTTATTTGTGCCTTAGTTTTTGCTTGACAGGAAGCCAAATTATTAATGGGTGGAAGAAAGAAGTATTAGAATTCACAGCTGCTAAGGGAGTAGAATTTTCATGTCAAAATACTATAAAAGAAGTATATAGAGAAGCAATTTTAGTAATCTACAGAGAGAATACCAGCAAGTCTTGCTAAATAGTAAGATGCATGAGTGCTGATTGAAATTCAGTGAAGCCTGACTTGGACCATTAACTAGGTATCTATGAGCTACATAGGGACTTGGGAGTTTGCTTAGCTCTGGGTAACATTGGAGTCTTAATCAGCTGGGATGGAGGGACCTTGCTGAACACCTTTGTTCATACTTTAAGAGGAGAGCTACTCTACTCTTAAGACTGCCTTAGACACTACCTAACAAGATCTTTAAAGAAGTAATAAACTGGTTTTCCACATGCAGAAAAATGAATCTAGACACACGCCTCTTGCCATAGAATCAAACCAAATTAAAGTGGATCAAAGATCTAGATATTAAAATGGAAACATTGAACCTCCTGGAGGACAAAATAACTAAACTCTTGAAGATATAGGCATAGGCAAAAACTTTCTCTATAAGACATTCAATGCCAAAGAAATAGCCCTCAGACTCAACAAATAGGATTATATCAAATTAGAAAGCTTCTGTATGGCAGAGGAAACAGTTAACAGAATGAAGAGTAAATTGACAGACTGAGACAACATTTTTGCCTCATACATCTCAGACAGGAGAGTATCATAATGTGCAAGGAACTCAAGAAAAATGGACCTCTAAATATCAAAGACTCAATTCAAAAATTGGGAGTTGAAATTAGTAGGCAGATAATAGAAGTACCAATAGCTTGTAAATACATGAAAAATGGTTAACACCCTTAGCTTTTAGATAAATGCAAATCAAAATAGCACTGTGACTCTATTTTAATTTTGTGAGAATGACTTATATCACGAAGTCCAAAAGGAACAGGTGCTGGTGAGAAGGTTGGGGAGAATGAACTCCTTTACATTGCTGGTGGGAATGTTAACAGGTATAACACATGGAAAACAGGATGGAAATTTCTCAAAAAATGAAAATAGATATTCTATTTGGCTCAGCAATACCTCTGAGTATCTATCCAAAGGAGTGAAAGACACCATATAAGAGCACAGATGCATGCATAGACACATTGATAGCAACACAACTAACAATACCTAAATCATGGAAGATGTCAAAGTTTGTATCAATAGACTGATGGATTAAAAAATCCACACACACACACACACATACAGAAAATGGAATAAAGAAAGATATAAATCATTTGTAGATAAATGGATGCAACTTGAGACCACCATGCAGAGTGAAGTGATTCAGACCCAGAAGATTAAATATTGTATAATTTCTGTAATGAGAAACTCAGAGCATAAAGAAGTAATGGTCAAATAACTATAATGTCAAATAACTGGGGGATGAGAGCAGGTAGAAGGGTGAGAAAGGGACTGGAAAAGGGAATGTAAGTTTGTGTGATATTTATGTGCAGTAAATTCTGAAGTTTATTGTAACCATTATGTATTGCATATTTATATTATTTTTAAAATGGAGAAAAATAAATGGCCTAAGAAACTCCACTTAAAAGGCAGAGATTGTTAGATTGCATGGTAAGTCAAGTCTTAACTATATAGTTCAAAAAAGAAAGTTTTTTCTTCAAAATTTTTTCATAAGAGAAGAATAAAACTCTTCCAATATCCATAAATATGCAGAATATATATATAAATATCAATGCCAAAATGAAGAAAATCTGAGTGCCTCAATTAATATCAGGTATAATAGTTGTAAATGCAAGAATTATTATCAGAAGTGTGAAGGAACATTTCATAATGATGAAAGGAAGATAAAATTCCTTATTTGTCTTCTGAATTCTTGGTGAAGCAGTCACTAACAAGGATTAAAAAGATTAAAAGCTGTGTGTAAATGAGAGGAGTTCTAATATACTTGGCTTGCTTCTCATAGTTTAATGAATTCTGACTTGTTCTCATTCCTCTTTCTTCCTACTCTTCCCACTCTCACTCTTTTGCACACTCTTCTTTAATTCCTCTCATGCACTTTTTTTGTGTAAAAAGCTTATTCTTCCCCTCTTAAAACCCGTTTTGGCTGTGTTCTTATTTCTCTTCTAGGAAATTCCTCATGGCCCTGTGCAAGGCAAGATCATATTTATTTGTTGACTAGTTAGTCATGCAATAACTATTGAGTTCCTACTATGTTCTAGGCTCTGTTTTAAGTCCGAAGATACAGTAGTGAATTAAAGTTCTCCTAGGAGTCAGGTGAAGAAGACTAAATAAACATGGAGGATTCCAGGCAGTTATATATGCAATAAAAAATAAGAACCCAGAGCATGTTACTGAAGAGTCATAAAGGAAAATACCTCTGGAAAAGTGTCATTTATGCATACTGAGAAAAGTAAGGGGTTTATGTCAGATACATGGGGAGTTGTGGCCCTGGTGAGAGGCAGCGTGCCCAGGTGTTCTGCATAAGGACTGTACCTGCTAAGTATGTGGAATAGGATAAGAGGGGAGGGAGAGGGGGACCGCAGCAGCAGATAAGGCCCATAGGCAGTATGGCGGGAAGTTACAGCGCATGGGAAAAGTGACTGCTTCTAGGTACACTGAGATTTGTCTCTGAGTCAGATGGGATGGCAGTGGAGGGGCCTGGGGTAGAGGGAGAAGCATTTCACATATTCTGCTGTCAATTTGACTGCAGCGTTGAGATGAAACATCTTATCTCTTAAGATAGCTAACAAAAAATTATGCAAGGCTGACGGAAAACACTTGCAGATTTATTAGCCTGTCTGGATACTCGATTTATATGTTGGTGGCTTTTATGGACTTTGTTAATGTTCCTTTGAGTGATTCAGAAAAATCTTTGACATTCAACTTTTGAAATATTTATTTTTAAATAGTCATAAATCTGGTGAGAGACTATTGAAAAAAATATTGTATGTTTTTTCAGTTAATGAAATAAGCCAAAAAATAAGTATTAAGTAAGGCTGTGTTAAGAGTATTTACAGGACTGTTTTCTTCATTGATTTTTTTTTCTGAGCTGCAGATTAAAGACAGGTGACCTTTATTTAGAAATAAAGTAATTTTATTTATAAATTTCACTGATAACCTAGATGATCACTTCTGTATCCAAGAGTTCTGGTTATGCTCGGTTGACTATTACTAGGGTGATCTGGCAAAATCATATAGGTGTTTTCTGTTTTATTCTGATTTTGGATTCTACCTTTGTCCTCATATGATAAAGCCAGCGTTGGGCATGGTTTCCCCTTCTAGTCATTTATTCTCTGACTTCTTTCTTGACACCATTCTATTCTTTTCAGCAGATTAAAAGTACAAGCCAAAATGTCTGATTGTAACATAGAATAAAAAAAAAATTAACTTCACCAAATACCTTTTTATTCAGTCTACAAGATACTTGCTTTTAAAAAATACAGGTAATATTCTCAGTTTCTAGCTGCGTCCGGGGCTCTGGCTCTGGGTATTCTTTTGTGTGAGGGTTTTTTGTTTTGATTTGTTTTGTTTTTTGCTGGAAGAACAGAAATAACCCAGGAAGCTTTTGGAATTTCAGTTCATTAGATGAAAAGTTTAAGGATTAGAGAATAACAGTTGTCTCTCTTTTTGTTGTGTTAAATTTGAATTCAATTAAAAAGAATCACTCTTGAATTCATCACATCCTGAGTCTGTTGTTCTTTGAAGCTTTTCAGTGTGTCTGCCCACTTCCCATGTTTGTGAATCGGTTGCGTATTTATTTACTTTGTGTCATTATGTCTCATGTTCTGTTCTGAAATATTCAAATGTGAAACGTAGGTGAATCACTGAATTTGTCAGAAGTGCATTGTTAGTTTTGTTCTTGTTGGTGTATTTGTTGTGAATGACTATGCATAATATGCTGGTTTGTCATGTAGGCTTCCCTTTATTTTTACTATTATTCATCCACCCATCCATCCATCCAATGTCTAGTAAGAGTGTTCTGCAGTTTTACTGAATTTCAAGCACTGAGATAAGTAATTTGATATAAAATGAATATTAAAGATTTGCAGATATTCAATAGATATTTGTTGTTTGATTGCAGTTGAACTAAATTGAAAACATGGTGATGTATGATGTATTGGAATTTATTTCAAGAATATTTAAAGTTTTATTTACTAACCAATGGATTCACTCACCAAGTGTTTGTTTAATCAGTACCTACTGTGAGCCAGATACTGAGTTAGAGGTTGTATGTGAGGGAATAAGAGGTTGATGACCTTCAAAGGGTGTGGCTTAGTAGGCAATAAAAATATGACAAGTGTTTATAAAATAATCAAAACAGCATACTATCCTATGGCATTCTTACAGCAGCAAATGGATAAAAGTGGCAACTCTGTCTGGGAAGGAGAGAGAGCCTCCAGAGATGGGGTGTTTAAGTTAGACCTAATTCTTGATACTTTAAAGGTGGTCAATAGTCCAGCAGCTTTGGTATCACCTGGGAATTTGTTAGAAATACAGCATCTCAGGCAACATTGACTTATGGCCTCAAAATTTAATTTCAGTAAGAGCTTCAAGCCCTTTGTAAGTATATTAAAATCTATTAGTTATTGGTTACAATAAGAAGATTTTGGCAAGTGAAAAATGTAGGTAAGTGATTTGAAGCAGAGGCACGTAAAGGTTCAGGCATAGAGAAACAAAGCATGTGAGGAGTTTTATGTGTAGCTCAGTCTTAAGATTCATCAGACAAGAGGAGAGAGGAGCTTTATAACATTATTGAGAATTACTTTCTGAAGGCGTGATGTGCTATGTAAAGGATTTGAACTTTCTCTGAGCCATAGATTGTGAAGATTGGAAGTGTTTGAACTGGAAAATGATATGTAAAGTTTCTGAATTAAAAACCAACTTTGGGCTGGAGGAATGGCGGAGCATTTAAAGTGCTTGCCTAGCAAGTGCAAAGTCAAGTGCTAAGTATCCAAGTTTGATTCCCCAGCACCACATAAGCCGTGTGTGGTGGTGCATGCTTATAATCCCAGCCCTCAGGAGGCTGAGATGGAGGTTTGCAGTGAGTCCAAGACCAGCCTGGGCTTCATAGTGAATTCAGGACCATCCTGGGCTACAGAGCGAGACCTTGTCTCAAAATACTTAAATAAATAAGTAAGTCAACTTTGACAGCTTTGGGAAGAATGGACTTAAAACAAAGAAGATCTGCTATCTACCTTTATTCCAGATTTTAAAAAAGGATCTAAACTAATACAATAAATATGCAGAGCAGTTATTGAACCCAAATATTTTTGAAGCCATGCTACCATAACTGCAATATAGATTCAGTACAATTCCAATCCAAATGCCGACTGCATTCTTCCTAGGGCTAGTAAAAACACTTGTAAATTTATATGGAAAGAGAAGAAACTCATCCTAGTGAAAGCAGTCAAGCGTGACAAGAGCAAAGCAGGAGACGTGATAACCCTAGCCATCAAGTTCTGTTACAAGGCAACATTGATCAAAAATTATAACATACTGGCAAAAACAGCTGAATGCATGGAACCAAATCAGGGTTCAGGCAGAATCACAGGCATTTTCAGCCATCTCATCCTTGAGAAAGTAGTACAACAAGTGAGAAATCAGAGACCGTGCGATGTGTAGGGTCCAGTCACGGGAAAAATGCCCAATCAACAACCCAGGTAACAGATAGGAAAGATTTAGGAAAAAAAGAGCTAAAAAGGCTGTTAATGCCACAAATAAAAAGGAATATGTGTCTATCCTTCCCTGAAGAGGAAATAATATTATTATTAATATTTTCTTAATGGGATAATATTTTAGGGTAAGGGAGAGCGTGGAGATTGAAACAAGAGGAGGAAAAGATGCAATTTGTGTTTTATGACTTTCATTTTCATGGTACATAGGTGGCAAGGTCATTGGCGGAGAGTGAGTAGGTTGGGACAGGATCTTGAAGATCATTATGTAAAAGCCACGTTAGGGTCTGGGAGAAGTAGCTGGCAGTAGCCAGCTGAAAGGATTGCTGGGCAGTTCTGAAAGCCTAAAAGAGGTTGGAAGCCCTAAATAACTTGTTCTTTTTCTCTCATGCTTTCATTCCATAACAGAACTTCTCTCCTCTCCTGCTTACTTTTTGTTTTACATGCAGTTTCACCAGGCAATAATTTTCTGGTAAACTGAAGGCCAAATTTAGGCAAGAATAAAAGCAAAAGCTTGTGTTTCAAGAATCAACGTTAAATATCTGTGATTTTATGCTTTAAAAGAATTAATGACTCCCTTTCCTGATGAAAGTATGTGTGTTCACTATTAAAAACTTGGACAAATAAGAAAAAAGATGTAAGAATATTATCTGTTGAGAAATGATTGTTGATACACTTTTTTCCCCTTTCATTACTTTCTCTGAGTAGTTTTGTCTGCTTGCATGCTTGTGTTAATCATATATAAGCTGCTTTGTGTTTTGCTTTTTTTGACTCCTTGAGATTCACAATTATTTTTCTTATCGTAGAAACAGTTTATATTCATTTTGAAATTTTGAGAATATAGGTAAGTAGAAAGATGAGTCTAAGACACTCAGAATCCCATCACATAAAGATAATAAATCAGTCGCTAAGTGTTTTGATGACAGCTTCCGTGTTACACTTCAAAAAATGTTCTCTAGCAACATTTCCATGATATATGATCTCGGTTCTTCTTCTTCACTAAGCTTGAACAGCCTAGACCATAGAAGAACCTAACCTGGAGAATCACTTATCGGTGTAACCCCTATAAACAGCTCAGTCTCCCACTCCCCGAAGGTAGAGATAAACCACGAAGAACAGAGTATAGAGAGAAGTAAGAAGCGTATCAACACGTGTTCAGTTTAGATGTGTATATTTTCTTGTCCTTGAAAAAGCGTGAAGTACTTAGAAGCATATACTTACATAAGCATGAAGTACTTACAAATAATGTGAGATCTTCTCTTATCATGAACTGAAAAATTATTCCCTCCCCTCTCCTTGCCTGATGCTTTTTACCTCGCAGGTGGCTTCCATCAGTTATTTTGTCCTACAAGCAATTGTGGCTCTAGAAACTTGATGGCTGGGGCTATTAGCAGTGTGACAGTCTCATACACTGCTGCAGCACTGTCTCTGTGTCAGGCATGATTTTACCTACATAAGTTACTTTCATTTAATCTTCACACCTAAACTGAGAGGTAACACAATTATTCCCACTTTGAAGATGTAGAGACTAAAATATAAAAAGAATCAGAAATTTGCCAAGATTATATTTGTTATCTAGTGGAAATGCGTTTCAAATCCAAGCAGTCTATTTGAGAATCCTGTTTATATCATTTATATAATATCTATTATAGTTGCAGGGGAAACTGAGAGATTTGTCTTGGGTTAGTGTTGTAAGCACACATTTTACATGGGGTGTTTATTTGATGTGGCTTGATATTTGGGTATGCATCCTCAACCCTCATCTCTATCTATTCTGAACCCAGCAGCTCATGTTTGATACTATGTTTCTTTCCTTGATGGCCACAATATTGTGATCCAGATGTTTTAGTGATTCTTCTCATACAATTTCCTCTGTATTTTGGAATCTTCTCCTGACTTTTATTTGTTGTTTTTGGTCATGCCACTACGTTATCTTTTCTTTTTCAAGTAAAAGACTGGTCTGGCTCAGGCGCTTCAGTTTTTCTAACTTGGAAATTCTTATGACAGTATCATTTACTTTTATACCCTTGAATATTACAAATAGTTCTTGAGTTACTTAGCTCATACTTCGTAAGTAAGAAAAGCTGATGTTACTATTCAAGTTAATAACAAATAAAACTCCGATCTTGTCATTAGATTTGTTTGATGGCTTCAATTTTGCCTTTCTTACCCTCTTGACTTTCTTGACTATTTCTTCTTTAATTTTCAGGTTTGGGCAATTAATTTCCTGTCTGTCCAAGAATTTACGCGTCTAGAATGCTCACTGTTTCTGTATGTCGTGGGCTCTTATAAGCTACCGAGCCAAAGAAGGGCAATGCTAAAGCTTGTATTTGTTGGGTCACGTATCATTGCCAAACAGGTTTAGCTCTCCTGATAGTTGACTGTTTAGTGTCCAAGGATGCTGCAAACAAGTCAAGCTAGGAAAAAATCTGAGAAGAATGTAGTGCAATGAAAAAAAGGTAAATTCAGCATTTAATTCATATTGCAATTTTAATTGAATGATTTATTATTTGTTTTTCCATCTATAGAATTGAGTTCAAGTCCTGGCACTAGAGCCTACAGTTTCGAGACCTTGATCCAATTAACTCCTTTGGAACGTCCTTTCTTTATCTAAAGAACTAGTTGTTGAGCCTGCTAGGAATAATACTGAAAGTTTATTCCAGTAAAATAAAGTAATAATTAGCTCATATTAAGTACTTCATAAATGTTAGTTACAAGTTTGAAAGTTACTGTCTTTAGGCTCTGAGTCCCAGAAGAGTGGGGTTTTTCATTGCCATGGAAGTTTAGTGCTTAGCATAATAGACACTCCAATGTATTCGAAAAACAAAGAATAAGCAAATAAATATAATACCGAATAGGTCTGTGGCTTAGAGTATCTTTAAAAAGAGAGCATCATCTCTTTGAATACATGTTCTGTATATTGGAAATCTAATGTGTAACTCATGAGGTTGTTTGTAGAATTATACAGGATAATAATGTGAAGCAGATCCTATGGCCAAGAATTTCAGAGGCAGGATGTTCAATTCAGGTATGAATGATCTTGAATCTTTTCTTTTTTTCTTTGAGACAGTATCTTGCTTTGTAGACCAAGCTGATCCTGAACTTACTACATATCCCAGATAGTCCTCAAATCCATAGCAATCCTTTTGCATCAGTATCCCTACTATTGGAATTACAGGTGTGTGCCACTATTCCCAGCTAATCTTTATGTGGTGCTTGGGATTCGAATCCAAGGCCTTGTGCTTGTAGGACAAACTCTTTAGCCTCTGAACTACTCACCTAGCCCCCATGTGTCTTATTCTGCCGTGAGATATGCCTGTTGACAAACGACTCTTCCTTTTAAGCCCTAAATTTCCTCATCTGCAAAATGGAGTGCATAATTTCTCCTCAGAAAGTTGAATTATTAAATGAGATTATGCTTTCAATGTTGTCTCTTAAAAATAGTTTGTTATCAATTCTTGGGCTGGGAGAGTAAAATGTAGTTTGTTAGCATGCAAAAGGACTTTGTAAACTCAAGAGGACCTTCAAAATATATGTTAGTGAATTAATTTTATGCAAAATGCAAAGTTATGGTGTAGACATGAAGAAGAAGTTTAAATGTTTACAGGAAGTTGCTTTCTAGGAGGAGGCAGACCCCGTGTATCTGTCAATACTGATTGAATGAGTTTTTAGAATAGAGATTTTAACTTTTTATTAAATAGGAAATTTCTATGAAATTCTCACATAAGGTGGCACTAAATAAGAATCTAACTATATTCTGAAAATTTAGACAAGAATGCAGGGAACAAAGAAATCAATATTATGTTTTTGTTTAAAGAAAGGAATTTAATGTTAATGTTGTCTAGGCAGATAGTAATTACTTAAGTCTCATAGCTAGACTGATACTATATCAATAGGCACCATATCAAAATCCAAAAGTGATTTTTAAAAATTATAGAGGTAATATTTTTTAAAAATAAAGGTGTATTTATTATGACATAAATGTATACACTGCTTTTAATTTTCCAATCTGAAAGCAGTGAGAGGAAGGACATTGAAATTATTTGAATTTATGTTTAATGAGCATAGCATTTTCATTCCTGTGAATTAAAATGTATTTTTTCTACGCAATGTGGAGGAGTGCTTATTTGTTTCAGTAAGTCAAAATATCCCCTCTGTAGAAACTAGGAAGGCAAGTCTTTTGCAATGACGAGTACACTGTAGCGACAGAAAAGTCTGCCCTGATCTCTATGTTCTGGTTCTGTGCCCTTCAGACTTCAAGTGTTCCTGTCTCCCCTTTCCCTGCTCTCTTCCTTCTGACTTCTTTGTCCATTCTTTAACCCCAAGTACCTTCCTGTCCTATGGGCTTCACATTTTCTGTTTTTAATGCCTAGAACTATATTCCTTAAACTGTTCACAAGGCAATCTCCTTCAGGGGCTGAAATATCAACTTTGTGGTCAGACTTTATTTATTTACTGATTTTTGAGACAGGATTTTGCTTGGTAGTCCAGGCTGGTCCGAAACTCACTGTGTACCCCATGCTGGCCTTGAGCTCATAGCAAGCCTCCTGCCTCAGCCTCCTAAGTGCTAGAATTACAGGTAGGTGGGTCTGGCTAATCTTTGTGTGATGCTGGGAAATAGGACCCAAGGCCTTGTGCTTGCTAAACAAGTGCTTAACTGCAGAGCTATGCACCCCAGGCCCTGGTGAGGCTTCCTCTAGTCAATTCATTGAACAACATCCCTAGCCGCATTCAGCTTTCCCATTTCCACTTCCTGCTTAGTGTTTTCCCAGTGCATTTACCAAGCTTCATTATTTTGTGCAAGGTTTGTTGTTTTTTTATTGCCTGTCTCCCCTGTCTCTTAATTTTTGTGTGCTGTTTAATGTTGTAGCCCTAGCACTTAGTTCTGGTATGTGGAAATTTCTTAGAGAATACTTGATGGATGAGTAAATTATTCCCCAATTAAGTAAAAAGAAAAAAAAAATGCAACTACCTATGGGAAATTCCTGTTTCATAAATAAGGTAGTGACTTGGTATAAAATGGTTGGGTAGATTGCTTATGTTCCATGGCCTGAATGAAAAATTTCAGGAAGGTGTTCTCTCTCTAGGTACAATATAGTTCACTCTGTTGAAATTCATTCCTCTGGAATTCATGTTCATCCAAAACCTGTGAGTGTAACCAGATTTGAAAAGAGGGTTTTGCAAATGTAACTTAGTTAATTGAATTTATGCTAGATTAAGGTGGCCCTAACCCAGTGGTTGCTGTCTTTTGAGAAGAGTGAAATTTAATTAGAGACACAGGAAGAGGGCACTGACAACACTGGCAGAGGTTAGAGTGATGTATATAAAACCCATGAAACACCAGGATTTCTGGCAAGCGTAAGTAGCTAGGAATAAGTAAGGAAGAGCCGTTTCCCAGACACATTAAGAACACAGCCATGGTGAAATTCTGATTTTGGACTTCTAAGCTTTTCAAACTGTGAGGAAATATATCTCTAATCTTTTAAGATTCAGAGATTTGAGGAGTTTGTTGTGGCAGTGGTAGAAAACTAGTACATACAGAAATAGGACTCATTCATTTTGTCAGTAATTTTTGTGCAAACATTTCTGAGCAATAGATGTTATATGAGACACTGGAGTTATGGTGATAAATGGCCCAGTTCTCCCTGTCCTCAGGGAGCTCATAGCCTAGTGGAAGAAACTATGAAGTAATTGAAAATTATTATAACAAAAGCATTATAGGAGAATTAAGCTCAGAAAGCACAGAAATGGAGCATACAATCTAGCTTGAGAGGTAAGTGTGTCAGAGAAGGTTTTCTGAAGAGAAGACCTTCAGAATAAGCCAGATTGACAGAAAGAGAATACCAGTGCAGTCATGGGAAAGAATGGGAAAAGGAATGGAAGCCGGAGAACATGTGGTAATATGGAAGTGCCCAAATTCACCTGTAGCTGCAGCTGTGGTAGGGCTCAGTGGAAATGGGCTGCAATTATCTAGATGAGACTGAAGAAGGTTTTAGCTAAGATAGAATAGGAGAAACACCTACAAATCTGCTAATTGTTCAGAGCTATCTGAGATTCCAAGCTTATCATGACTCTGGTGCTTAGGTTATTGGTTTTGGACAAGAGAGGATGGAGGCTTTTTTTATAGAAAGATTTGTTCTGTTTTAAGGTGGAGTCACTAATGAGAATTTTTACGTAACAAAGTGCTCTTGGTAATATAAATAGGAACATTGAGTATGAAGGGGCCAAGACTAGCTAGTAATAAAATATTGCTGTACACCATTGACTTTTAATTCTAGTTAAATTATAATTTTTACTCCCAAGTTATTTTTAAATTATACTGATCTAATTCTACTCCTTCATCAAACTCTAGAATTCTTGAGGATAGGCATTGTGTTGTATCCCTTTATGTTTTAAATTTTTAGAACTGTGGAGAAAAGCATTATTCCTTCACCCTCTAGTTACATCGAAGCTCTTTAAATTAGGATGGTAAAAGGTAAAATAAGAGAAAAACATATTTATGAATATATGCATTAGAAATATATAACCTAGTGATGCATAATTCAAGGGAGTTGTAGGAACTGAAGCTTATATAGCATTTTAACCAATAACAGTAAGTTAGTAGAGAAATGACAAGACGAAACCAGTAAGCTTTAGGCTCTTGGAGGCTTCAAATTGTAGAAAGGTTTGACGAAACGAATAGCAGATAAGAGTTGCCTTTGGCTCTTCGGATTTGTCTCTTGGCTAAGAGTCCAGAGTTGTCTCCTATAATTAAATATTACTCCATCCTTTCCGGTAGGGATGAGGAGGATGGAGCGCTTCTTCCTTGAATGCTTTTTCTCAGTTGCTTTCAGTCTAAAGTAATCCCTGTGTCAACGTGGTACATGGTACATCATGCATTGACTTACTTTGAACTTTAGTACCTGGAACGTGTATTCATATATGGTTGTTAAGTGAAAGTGTCTGAGAAAAATATATTTTAGGAGAATTTGCCAAACATTTAAGTTTATGTAATCATCAGTTAAAAAACACTGGGCATGTGTAAAGCCTAGTAAAAAAGATTGAACTAATGTGTGGTTTTTACATATGCACAATGAATTTAAAGCATCAAACATGACCAATTATATTCTAAAAATACACAGATGTTTCAGCAGGCTTGTATTAAAAGTCTGTGTTTACAGAAAATAGTGTTTGATTTATTCATTGTTCCTAATGTCATTCTTGAAATTTTTATTTCAGTTCTTGCAAAAGTAATCACAGTCTTAATTCAGTCTGTGGTATTGAAGCAGGACACTGTCGTGGGTCCATCAGAATACAGATGCATGGGGAATTGATATTTAGGGCTAGATCTGACTTGGATAAGTTCTTATTGTAAAAGCATTATAGAACAATTTGTCTTAACTGTAAATCTCTCTATTTTTAAAAGAGCTTTACCATTCAGAGCAGCCAGGCAAGGGTAATTGAAAAATCCTTGCCACAGGTCTTACAGGAAGTGAATATTTATTATAGTACATTTCCAAGACTAGGAAATACAAAGGAAAACGAGGTGAGTTTTCTAACTCAAGATATAATCAATAGAAGTTGCAAGGTACTTGTATGTGGGACTCCTAAATACTGAGCTATGCCTTTTCATCTGTAGCCTTGGACAATAGCACAAGAAATTTTAAGAACAAGCTGAGATTCAGATAGGGAGGGGAAGCAGATGCCACAGAAGAGAAATAGATAATTGTAGGACAGTATTTTTGGCTCAGTAAAATGCAAAAACAGTGCAAGGTGAGAAAATATGAGTCAAGTTTGTGTAGTTGTTAGGCTGTAGTGGAGAGATGGTCGCCTATAAAGAGAAAGAGTTTCAACCTTACTACTTATGCAGCTGGGATATTTTGAAAATACTTTTACAAGATGTGTTGGGGAACAGTTATATATTCACTTTAATACCAAAAAAGGATTTGATTGGCTAAGACTGGAGGAAGTAAGAAGAGACAGTAGCCTGTCCCAGCAGTCAAAAATAAAAGCTAAGGAGAGCGTAGTGGGAGTGGCAAGGGGAGGGCAGATTCTAGAGACTTGGGAGTTAGGCTATTTCCAAATTCAACTTTTGTAGGAGTGAGTGGCCTGGACAAGAATGCCTTGTGTTTTGCCCCGGAGCCTAGTACTATCTTGAAATTTAGCTATGATAACAATACAATTCAGAAAAAGTAATAGGATACAGAGTCTCTTTTTTCCATTGTTTGAAGGTTGGGATATACTTTCATACTTAAGAAAAAAGAATGAAATAAGGCCTCAGGGGATGGGAATGTCTCTTCCTCTCTACCTCAATTTTCCTTGCTTTTCTCACTTTCTGTTTCCTTGTGTAGTTAAACTCACAGGACGTCAGATGATGTGTACATGCTTTCACTTTGAGAATCACTTGGGAGTTGTGCCAAATTCTCTCATTTCCACATTTGTTTTTATGATTTTTTCTCCATTTCTTTGTTTCCCACCTTTCAGCTCTTATGAAACATTAGCAAAGAAATGAAGAAGTTAAACCAGAAATTCATGTAGTGTGTCAATGCTTACCTACTCTCATTTTGTAAGATGCAGTTTTCACCTTCTTTTCAGCAGATTATTTTCGAATTTCATGCCAAGAAGACTGAGAGGGACAGTTGAGGCCAACTGATGAGAAGGATCTTTTATTTGATCTGGGGTTAAGTTTCCCTCTTGGAGATAAGAATTTAAGAATTATCAATTAGCTGTATGACCTTTAGAAGGTCATTTGACTTCTCACTGTTTTCCTTCACAGTATTCAAAGGCTTTACATGTGAGTACCTTTGTCTCTGCTTTTTTGTGTTTTCTAGCTTGTGTGTTCTAAGGATATACTCTACCACTGAGCCACACACTTGGACCCTACTCTAATTCTTTTGAGAGGAGATGCTGGAATGAAGGATGTTATTTCTGGTTACTCCTTAAGCTCTGACTTGTAAAAATGTTCAGGTTAGATTGAGTTACTCAATGAGAAACAGGTTTGTCTCTTCTGTATGCTTTTTCTAATCCTAATAGTTATTTTCCTGTAAGTCAGTACATTGAGTCTTCAATGATTAACACATCAGATATGACAAGAAAGCGATGAGTGGGACACAGGCTGAGGTGTAACTTCTCATCCAAATCCATTCTCTTCCTTCTGTTGTTGCAATTAGCACACAGTTCAAAGTTAGAGATGAGACTTAGAAAACATGAGTAGAATCAGGCCATTATCTTATTTTTGTAATGATTTGCTTATACTAAAGAGTGAAAAATTATATGATAATTATATGAAGTAAATTTGTGCATAAATATATCATTTATTATTTTTAAGGTGTTATTAGGTGTTGTCAGTAGACAAAGATTACACATTAGAATACTTAGAGTTCATCAAGGGAAATAAGATATGTTGTGTTGCCATGTAGAATATATATTATATGTTATAATATCAAACAAGGAGGTATAAAGGAATCTGATGTTCGATTATTGGATGGGCAGAAAGGATTTTAAAGGACTCTCTGGAGATAAGTGACTCTCAAGGAAAAAATGATATCAATGGATAACTTTTGGCAAAGGAGTTAAGTTTTATTTTCTTCTGATACAAAGCAGGCTGTTAAAACAATGACTGTTGCAATTTGAGCTCCTAGAAATCTGAAAAGTAGCAAATAATAGTCACAGTAATTGGAAATAGTAGAGGTGACTATTGTTTCCTAGTGGAAGCAGAGAGCATTTCTTGTCACTTCCAAATCCCAGTGTGTATATGCAACATCTAGGACGATGGAACCACTTGTCTTTTGAACAACTGAATCCAAAGATTTTTATGCCTTCTATGATCAAAGAGCTTTATTTGGAAAGCTTTGACTTATGTCATGAATACTACGTGGTTAGAGTGAAGGTGAGAATGCAGTGGAAATCTAGCTTAAACACATAATTCCTGTGGTAGGGTAGATAAGGGAAAACTTTTCATGTCCCTCATTCATTATTAATTTATTCATCCATTCTTTCACATAACTGTTCAAGAAATATTAATTAAAAACTTACACTGTACCAGGTGCTGGAGATAAAGTAGTTGCCATGATAGATGTAGTTCTCTCATGGAACTTACTATCTACTAATGAGATAGCTCACTAATGACAAATTACACTTTTGGTAAATGCTAAGAAGGAACAATATAGGGTGCTTTTACAGGATACAACAAGGCAGAACTAACCTAGTCTTGAGGGAACCATAAAATATTCACAGAATGGGTGGCATTTGAGCTGGATCATTTTTGGAGGTGTAAAGTAACAGAATTTCAATTGTATCTTTACTTTACAGGGTATTTGCTAGGGCATAGAACTGTGTCTTTCAAAAAAATGCTTCCTCATTTTTACCTAGTTGGTCAGAATAATAACACTGGGCAGTTGTCTCAGTTACTTTTTGGTTACTAAACAGAATATACAACACTTGCAAGTTAATGGAGAAAAGGTTTAGTGGAGCTCACAGTTTCGAAAGGTCTCAGTGCATTCATGGGTGGCCAGCAATGGTGGAAGCACATAGTAGAGGCCTAGCCACAGAGAAACCAAGAGAGCAGGGAAGCATAGAACTAGCATACATCTTTCCAGGTCATGTCCTGGTGATCCTCCCCTTCTAGATCACGTTCCAGTGACCCACACAGCCAGTTCCAGTAATCTGACCAGGCCTCACCTCTTAAAGCGCAGGAAATCAATGATAAACCCCCAATATCAAATCACCTGCCACACATGAGGCTTTTGGGGACCATTCCAGATGCAAACCGTAACGACAGTGCACTCTCATTGAATAAAGAGTGGCCTTCATATGCTTAGTAAAAATTTTCTCAAGACACTTCTGATTCTGAAGCTATTTTATGGGCTAACACAAGGTAACTTGTTTTTGAGATTGAAATACCCTTTGTGTAATTCAGAAGACATTCACAATAATTTGCCTTCAACATGTACACAATCTTAATCTTTCCATGCTTATGCAAAGTAATTTTTCTCTATGCATCATGAATGCTGATTAAAAGGCCTTAATATAGAGTAATTGTTTGTATTTACCAATTCCACTAAACCCTTGATTTAAAGAGAACTTACTGTAATGCCTAAAGCATACTAGAAACTCAGTATTTTTTCATGAATGAATAAAATTAATGTGCAGCAGAAGTATGTCTCTACTGAAGGTATTTGGTATTTGTAAGCATTATCTACACATTAAAGATCTAGTAGAATTCAAAATAGATGAAGTTTCTATGTTTATTAAGTAAGGAGATGAATAATTAAAACTAAACAAATAAATGTAGAATATAAGTGTTTTCTATTAATTTATATGTACCTGAAGGAAATACTTGAACAGATCAGATGTCATGACACTTGTTGGCAGAGCTAGCAGTGAAAGCATAGAGATCGGAAATCTGTGACAGGTAAGGGGAAAAAAAGAGAATCAGTCTGCAGCATAGTTCTAAGAAAGTTTGCATTGCCACAGCTGTAAGAAAAAAAAATAAGGTAAGAAAACTAGATGAAGAATTAGAACTGAAAAGATCTCTTGGAAAAATAGCATTTCAGTATAAATCTGAATAAAATGAAGAAAACCGCATGGATAGCTTTCTGTTTTTAAAATTTATTTTTAAACAACACAAAATTGTAGGTATTTGTCAAGTACCATGTTATATTTTGATACTGTATAATGTTAAAAAAGGATAAACATGTATGTCTCCTCAAACATGTATTATTTCTTCGTGATGGAAACATTTAAAGTGTTTTTCTAGCTTTTTTTTGACGCATTTAGTATGTTCTCCTTACCTGTAGTCACCCAATCGTGCTGTAGTACAGTAGCGCACTGAGATGCCACTCTCCTGTCTAACTGTAGCTGAGTACCCATGGACAAGCTTTTCCAAGTTTCTTCCTTCACTCTATTCCTCAGCCTCCTTGCAATCAACATTTTTAGATTCCACACACTAATGAGATCAGGAGGCTTTTGTCTTTCTGTGCCTGAATTATTTCCCTTAACATATAGACCTCTAGTTTTATCCGTGTTGTCACAAGTGACAGAATGTTATTCTTTTTTGTGATTGAGTAGTATCTAATATGTTTACCTACATTTTCTATACCCATTCATCCTTTGATGCATACTCGAGTTGTTTCAGTTTCCTATGAAACTATTTCAAGAAGACAGAGGAAATTCTTCTAGAATCGAAATGGTAAGGTTGTTTGGATAAGACTTGGAGAATAGGAAGCAAAAGATATCAATTCAAAATTCCTGCACAGTAAAAAAAATAACTAAGTGGGAAGAGGCAACTTAGAGAATGGGAAAATATTTCCATAAAATGCTATTTTATAAAATGTATCTAACAAGGACTGAACACATATAATATATTAGGAACTCACTCAAATAACACAATAGCAAAAAAAATTCAATTAAACAAGTGGGTATTTGGCCTAAATAGATGTTTCTCAAAAGAAGGCATACAAAACCCGACAGGTATATGACAACATGCACAGTATCAGTAAACATCAGGGGTGTGCAATTCAAAGCCCTAAGGAAATATCACTATAGTGAAAGCATTGACAAGGATGTGGAGAAAGGGAGTCCTTGCACACCATTGGCAGGAATGTAAATTAGTATAGCCACTATGGAAAACAGTACAGAGCTTCCTCAAAAAAAAATTAAAGATAGGACTCCACGTTTCCAGTGATCCCACTACTAATTATATATCCAAAACAAATAAAATCAGTATGTTGAAAAAACATCTGTACTTTATGTTCACTGCAGTGCTAGTGACCATAGCCAAGAAATGGAAACATAAAGATTGTCTTTGGAAGCAGAGTTCAAGCAGAAGGAGGTGGTAAGAGGAAAATACCCTGACGACTGTGCACACTAATTAAGGAGAAAATCCAGTGTGTGGAGCAGAGTGAGTTGAGGGGAAGGTGGTAGTACATAGGGACTTACTTCCCTCCTTTGGGTGTGTACTATATATATCCTAAGTACTAATTTTAGGTCCTGGGAATATGGACAGGAACTAAACAGAACCTCTTCCCCTCTTCCCCCAGAAAAGAAAACATCCTCTTCTTTTATTGAACTTATGTTCTAGTAGGGAAGATAGATAATAATAATAATAAATAGGACACATAATTAACTGTATTGTGATTAAATTCTAAGGACCGAGAATAAGTTAGGGATCGAGGATATAAAATGCTGAGTAAATTGGAAAGGGTGGTGAGACATGTGTATCAATTAGGGTTCTCTAGAGGGAAAGAATCAATAGAAAATACACATGGAATTGTGCAAGGGGCTTTATTAGACAAGCCTGCAAGACCACAGGCAGTGTAGTTCATTGGCCACCTGTGTGCTCGAGTGCCAGAGGGTTCAGTAGTTGCTCAGTCTTAGACGCTAAAAGCTGCAGATTGTGTAGAATCATGACTGACTACCAGAGTGAGACTGAAGGCTGAGTAGCTCCTGGGAGAGCTGCTGGTGTGGGTCTGTATTGAAAGACTGAAGAAGCTGGGATCTGGTGTCCATGGTCACAAGATGCCTTATTAAGAAAATATTTTTCAAATAAAAACAGAAGGAAGAAATCAATCTAGGCAGCTATGGAAGAGGGAAAACAAAAGCCTCTGAGGTGAGAGTTGTCTTGGGATGCTAGGCTGTCAGCAGGGTGGGCAGCTGAGGAAGAGTTGGTGATTAGAAACTAGAGTGGGATTGGAAGGCCAGGTCCTGAAGGGCCATTTGAACCATGTAAATAAATATGAGAATTGTATGAACAGTTCTGGTCCCCTGTCTTCAATGCCTTCATCTTACAGCTCCTTTGTCTGGTACCTGAAGGACCTACACTGGGTGTAATGCCAAAACAAAAACCTAAGAAAATAAATATTGATGTCAATTTTGAAGGAAGTGGGGGAAATTGAATTTAATTGACTCAATATTTGATCTCAGAAGTAAACTTTTACATTTCAGAATTGGAAAGATGTCACATTGGACAAATATAATCTTCTATTTTTATTGGTGAGAAAGAGAAGCCTTAAGAGAAGAGACTAAAATCACAGGACTAATTATTGACAGAGCCGTGGCTAGAATCCATGGGTTCTAAAGCCCAGATCAGTGCTTTATCCTAAACTGCAGCCGCCTCTCAATATTAGTGGATTGACCCATGTGCCTGCAGAGGAGTTAAGTGCATATTGTAGGAGGACAGATAAGGGATTGCAGTTGAGCTTGTTTTCCACATAAGCCTTTTTTATTAAGGACAAGAACAGTTGAAGGACTCTGCCTCCTTCTCACCTCTCCCTTGAGAGCCCTTCTCTTCCTCCCTTGTTTGCAGTTGCCCATATAGGTTATAAATCCACTGAGCAAAGGGGTGTTCTGACTCTGTAGTTCACCTCCAACTGTGGTAACTGATCTTATTTGGTCTTCTGGTAAATGATCTTTTTTGACGGATAATTGCAAATCACCATATAGTGTTAACAATATTTGTCCCTCAACAGAAATTTATGGCTCAGCAAACATTTTATACCTTCTAGTTTGGACTCCTGGGGCTGATATAGTAGGAAAATGGGGTCAAAATAGGTATAAATGGATAGTACAGATAACGAGGCAGACTTATCATTGGTCCTTTGAATTGTGAAGCTACTTTCTGAAATGCTCACTCAAAGTGTGTTTTTGGCATGAATACAAGAAAAATGGCATTGGAAGTGTGATATATTCTTTTCCACATGCTTTAGTTGTCTTGACAAAGGTGTCTTAACATAGCCAAAACATCTAATATAAAATATACAAGAAACCTGGAATGCATTCGTTGTTGCCAGATGTACTTAGAAACATAATGTCATTTGCCAAGACCTTCATTTGGTCCATGTCAAACTCATGCTTCGTGCATCACAGTGGTCTCCCTTACCCCTGCATACCATTTTTGAAGATCTCCAATAGATGTCCAATACTGAGAGTGGCAACAAATCATGTATAGACAATGCTTTTTCCTATGCCTATATACAAAAGCAAATCTAACACATTATACATCTTAAAAAGTACTCAATGATATAACCTGATTACTGTGTACATTAAGAAGAGGTAGCGAATGTTTCAGGGGGCTAGACAGAACTTTCTTTTGTGATGCGTTTCCAAGGAGAAGACTTTTACAAGATGTACAAGCAATAGGACAACAACCCAAACAAAGAAAATTCTTAGTCTGGAGGTGAAGGTAAAGCTGGAGAGATGTGAGTGGGTGAAACATGCCATTCAAAATTTAATATGATTGTAGTATGATAGCGAATGTTTTCTTCTTTCCTCATTCATATATGTTTCCATTTCAGTGCCAAGATATGCATTTGTGAAAATACAAGCTTTCATTCTTGCAGATTTCTTTCAAAATTCAAACTATTTTTCTGAATATAAAATTGAACCATTTAATTTAGTTCAAAATTTAATATACCTGTGCCAAACACTGTGATAAGTACTGAGAAAATCACACTAAGAAAGACTTAGCTTCAGAAAGTTCGCAAAATAATAAAAAGCTGGTTCACACACGAGTAGCTAAAGTGCTTTGATTGAGGAGTTAAAAAAAAAGAAAAAGAAAAAATGGAGGAGATACATTTGAGCTATAGATCACTTTTCAATACAATGTCTAGATGTTTTAAAACCTTATTAGTACTTTAAAATTTGCTGAATGCGGTTTGGGTGGCTTGAGACACTCTTGAGATGCAGACTGGGGAATTGGGACTCCTGCTTCTCAAATGTGTGGTTGTTTGGCTCTTAGAAAAAGAATGCAATTGTATAGTCTGAGAAGACATCTGAGGATGTAAACTCTATTTTCCATCCTCATTAGCACAATATATGTGTGGTTGATGTTTGACATATAACATATGAATTATGCATAAGCAATAGGGATGAGATGTTTTCATGATAAAATTTAATTACTATACACTATATTTCTGATGAGACAGCAAATGGAGTATCCCTGACAAGTTGTCTCAATAGTGAAATGTGTTTGATGAAATGTCCAGCCAATGATGAGATAATGAGTTATCCTACTGTAACCATGATAATTATAACTTTGGAAAACTACTGCCCAGAAGAAATTGAAATTACATAAGTGAATCTTTTAAGTTTGTTGAAATGACAAAAGCATATAAAATGGTATTAAGAAACAAGCTATTGGATCTTTCTGACCTTCAAGAAGGAAGAGTATAGATGTGTCCCACTATAAATTCATATTTTAAAAAATTTATTTTGTTTTATAAAAATCTATTCAACAATTATAAGCATATCAAAAATCAGCATTTATTGTTTATATGCTATATTCTTGGTACTTTGCCAGTAATTTTTATCAGTGTAGCATCAATAACTTAATTTTAGCCAAAAAGAAATCTCAGGCTCAAAGTGATTAAGTGACTTTCCCATTGTTGCATGGTTTGAAGGGACAAAACTAGAATTTCGACCCTGTCTGCCAGTTGCAAATTCCTAGGTTTTTCTATTGTGGAAAATTGTTGCTACTGGTTACTGAGTAAAGGAATGCAAATATTTGGGAAATTTGAGGTTGAAAGATTTGGACTTGACTGGGCCTTGCAAATCATCTTGATAAAAAGGAAGATTTATTTAAATATTATCACGGTAGTACCTTAGTTAACACTTGTTGTTTGGATCAGATTTTTCCAAAATTGAGTTCTTCATTTGAATCCTATGGAGATGCAATATAGATCCCCACCCAGGGACCATCACAAAAACATTCTGCTTCCTTGGTACGAGGACAAAACCAAAGACTTGCACATCATGTTTCCATATGATTTAGATTTCTATGCATATCTAGGCTTAGAGATGATTGACCACATGGAATAACTTACTTCTGTGGCTGTGCCCACTGTACATGTTGGCAAAAATGTATAAATGCATGTCACTCTGGTTGGTAATTGTGTGTATATAGATTTACAGCTATCCAAAATACCACAATAGAAAACCCAAACACACAATTAGTAACCGTAATGTTATGCGTTTATACATTTTGCTTGTACCAATTTCTTAAGAAATAGTTTGTCGACTCATGACTTCTATACCCATGTGCGTAGTAAGAGTTGCTGTTTTTGAAGTTACAAAAATGCCAGTTTGCTGAAGGTCTCCCTTGTACAGTTTGTATTCTGTGCCTAGGAAGCAACTAAAATATGCATTTTAAATCAGCACCAGAAATATGTGGCACAATAAAGTTTCAGTACCATGTTGAGGAATAGAAATTTTACAGAAAAATAAAGCTCAGGATGGTTAACTAATTGGCCATAAGTCACAATGACTTGAATGTAGGTAAAGAATGACCCCGGGGCTTGAATTCAGGTGCTACCAACCTGTGTTGTGTGGTTCTTCTATGATTTTGCTCATGCTCTGTTCTTTCCTTTCTCCCCGTTCATTCCATTCCTGTTATTTTTTGAATGGTTACTGTGTATCAACTGTGTGATATATTCTGGAAGTACAAATTCAAGGTGCCCATCTACCTCTTGAGAAGTTCAGAGCTTTATCATAGAGAGGGATATGAAAAAACAGATTCCACTGGAATAATACAAAGATGTGAGCAAAATGTTTTCTTCACTTGGAAGAGAGTGATCACATCAATGGGGTGGTTGGTAGAAGAAATTTAATAGCTGATATGGGCTCTCTTTTTTCCTTAACTGATGTGCCAATGTATACTTTTTTTTTTTTTTTTTTTTGGTCAGGAGAAGGTTCATTGTTTTCATCATGTGTATCAGGAGGTACATCTGTGACAACTCTGTAAATGTTTTAGAACCTCCACTTCCCACAGATCTGAAACCCAGAGAAATGATTTATCAGTTTAGTCAACAGTGCAGTTTGAACTGGAACCAAGTCTATTAACTTCTAGGGTCATTTCCATTATTTGATTTTATAATGGGTGTCCTTCCTGTGACTACTAATTCAAGTATCTTTGCACACATTTTTTATTTGTAAAACACATCGTCTCAAGTGTTATCTAGACCTGTATCAGAGAAATTTAACCTTGATATGATATAGACATTCCTTTGCCTTTTAATATAATTATCTTAACTCATTATATGACAAGCTGTTGTTTACTATTTGTACATATACTACCTGTTTTGGTCCTCAAAGGTAAGATTTTAATTCAGGAAATGTCAGAGAGATTAAATTATGTGCCCAAATCCATGCAGATTGTAAGTGGATGAACTTAACTTGAATTTAAGGCTCTGACTTGGTCTACGGCTGGCTCCCAGTGGCATGAGGCCTCCTGGTCATGGAGGCTTGACCTAGTTAGTTCAGTATTTCAGAGCCTGAGTCTTTTCATTTATAAAGTAAAGAATTTGAGATATTTGATATCTAAAGACCTCTTTATATCTGTGACTTTGTCCTTCAGATACCTTTTTATGGCTAGAACTCTATACTTACCATAGATAAATTCAACAAATAAAAATCTTAATTGAGAGAAATTATAAGTTAAAGTGTTTGCTTTCCCTTATGGACAATTGAATTGCTTTTGTGAAATAACCATCCTGGTTTTTGTTTGAATGTTAAGATTTTCTAATATATTTAAAATATGGGTTATTGATGTGAATTTAGAAATTCATAGCTGAGTCAGTTCTTTAATATTTCATGCAAAGTTTTATGTACATGTAAATATGTGCATTTCTGCAAAATCATTAATAGTTTTCATTACTTTTTTTCAAAATATATAGGATCAAAGAATATAACCATGAGTCTAAAATATGACTTGACTTTTTACAATGTAACACACACATCATTTCAGTAATATGTCAGCTATAAAAAGAAAAGTTCAACTGAGCCTGAGAAAAATCCATGGAATTACTGTGTTCTCTGATTATGTATAGATCCATCAGTCTTGTGCCAGTACTTCTTTGCTCTAACCATATTTCACAGGCCATTTCAAATATGCCTCTAGGTTTTTTTTTAAAAACCTTTATAAGATAGAAAGAAAGAAAAATTTAGACTATGTATAGATGAAGGTATTTAGTGTTGTCTTATGAGCAGAATACAATCTGATGAAATAAAATAGATGTGGTAGATTCCTTTAATGTAGGTCTTGTAAAAAAAGTGGTTACATTTCTATTCAGAGAACTTGTGTGTGTGTGTGTGTGTGTGTGTGTGTGTGTGTGTGTGTGTGTTTGCATGCATGTGCCTATTTTCTTTTGTATTGTACTTGGGGAAATTGCAGGGAAAACTACATTTTACATGCACTTTAGGTAAAGTGCACTAATTTCATGATAATATCCATGCTAACTGAATATGTGTTCTTAAGACATTCCACTGTATTGTTCTAATAAAAATCTTCTGAATTCTGTTAAGTGCTTAAGTCAGCCTCTGATCTGAATAAACATCTTTGGCTCTATTGGTGCATTGAAGCCAGTTTGCAATCTGTTCGTAAAGCTGATTTTTAAGTTTTCATGGAATTTTGACACCTGTGTTAATGTCACATTGATACCTTGAAATTGGTGATGTCAGGAGTATTTACACAGTAGAAATCAACACACTCTACTAATCATGTCTGTTTCAACCCGAGAACTGACTGTTCAAGATTGATCAGTGTGCAACATCTTGGTTCATATATTTTCTCAGCTAGAATTGGATACTTTGCATAGTGTATATTATTAGCAAGCCATAGGTAAAACAGAAACTTACATATTTTTTCTTAAGATTTCTCCTTTGTAAATATAATTAAACTGTTTAAAAATTCACATAAAACTAAAACTTCAGTATCTACCTGTGTGTGCTACCTTTCACTTGATTTCAGATAAATTGTTGACAATGGAAATAGTGGAAGAATAGAAGCCTAGGTACTTGGATTCAAATCCCTTTCTTGTCACAGTTTTTACAGCCTTGAGTAATCACTTCGTCATCTGTGCTTGACTTTCCCTAAGTATAAGACTACACAGACTCAGTGATATAAGCTGAGCATGGTGGCACACGCCTGTAATCCTAGTGCTTAGGAGGCTGAGCAGGAGGATTGCTTTTAGTCCGAGGCCACTCTGGGCTAGAACCAACCTGGTCTACTGAATAAGACACTGTATTGTGGTTTGGCTCTGGAATGTCCCCCCAAAGTCTCATGTATTTAACTGTTATGGATTGCCTATGGAGCCATGTACGGTTGGTAGAATGGGGCCTAGTCTGGAGGGGTGCATTATTAAAGTGTAAATTGAATTATCAGCATGTAAATTAGAGTTAGTGGTGTGTAGTGGGTACTTACCACACCTTCCACAGCTAGGAGGGACTAATCACTGGGAGGAGACTGGAAGGGTATATATATATATATCCGATATATATATCCGATATATATATATATATATCCGATATATATATATATATATATTTGCTGCTTCCTGCCTTCCTTGGGTGACTAGTCTCAACTTGCCTTCTTCTTTGTGATGTAATGAGAAGCAGCCTCCACCTCTGTCTCTGCCATGTACTTTGATTGCTGCCAGCTCTCCCTTAATGGTCTGTAACTTTCTGAAACCGTGAGCTAAAATAAACCTTTCCTTTGATAAATTTGTGGATGTCGGGTATTGAGTCAGAGCAATGAAAAAGTGACTAAGACACACTGTCTGAAAAACAAAAACAAAACAACAACAAAAACAAACCTCTGAGTGGGTCGTCAGCGTTAATGAAATACCTAAAATAAAAATTCTCATTCCAGAATAAAAATGATATTTAAAGATAGGCACACGCAAAAATTAGTATGCCTGTTTGGGAGACTGAAGCAGGATGATTGAAAGTTTGGGGCCAGTCTTTCCAATTTAATGAGATCGTGTCTCAAAGTAAATACATAAACAAGCAACCAAGCAAATAAATCATATGGCTGAGTAGCCACTGATTTTAACCCTTCATTTTGTTGTATTTTTTTTTCATCTGAAGGAATTAATGATATTTTTGTAGTGATTATACATCTTTTGGCTATATCCCATTTCTGGTATTATTAGAGCCTCTGAAACATTGTCACTTTCAGCAGAAATTATTCATTTAATGATTTAAATTTGTCCATATCTAGACTTCTACTTTATTGTCTCAGAGTTCTTCTTTTTCACTAACTTATACCAGAGTCCTAATCTAAGTTCTGTCAGGGCTGGGGCTTGTCATTCTGGCTAGGGAAGCAGTTGGTTATCTGATTGTGCGGCTTCTTTGGAGATCACCTCTCACTTTCATCTAACATCATACATCTTCTCAGACATACAGGGAATTTTCACTTGCTGTGACTTGGGAACGCATGTACAGATGATCTCTGGTCTGCATCTTTTGGGTTCAGGTTTGCCATGTCCAAGAGTGCAAAACCAGTCTTCTGAAGAGGACTTCTCTACGAGACATTGTAGTTTCTGGCTTCATGATAAAGCAAACACTCCTGTATCTTCAACACCTAAAAAGAAGCTGATGCCTAGTAGTTGTTCTTTTAACTCAGTTGATTAAGTGAATAAATAAATGAAGAAGTTAAGTTGAATTAATAAATATAATTTCCTCTGTTTTGTTCCTCTTCTTTCCTTACTCATTCTGTGTGAGCTTTTCCTCATTCTCTTTCTCCACACTAGGTGGCCAAGAAGAGAGATGGATAATAGGCCACTGTAAGGGACCTGCTAATATCCTACCTCATACCAAAACCCTTCTGTAGTATTTCCATTCTGTTTAAGTATTTTTTCTTTCTTGGGAACAGATGACTTTGCTTGTTCACTGTATGGTTTATAGTAAAGTTGACTTTCTGAGACCTCTGGTCCTTTCCACTATTTGTATTCAAAATGCAGCATTTAAACTGAAAAACAAACAGCAAACAATCCCTATACTTATGACTGAAAGTCCTTGTTTTGATGACAATATGTATTATTTCTGTTGTAGGCTTCATAGCAGAAATACAGGTTTTAATGCTCTTTAGAGCTCATTCTTGAAGTTAAACCCAAGAGTATGACTACCTCTTTCACCTGAGGGCCACATATCTGGAAAGTTATAATTGGTACCTGAATGGTAGTGAAAAGGAAAATAGCTCTGTGGGAGAGCACTTGTCTGGCATGTGTGGGGCCTTGGATTCAATCCTGAGAACTTCAAAATAAATAAATTATATTTCTGTGTGCATGTTTTTGAGTTCTGAACTTATACAGTTCAGAATCCACTGTATATGAGTAAGTTAGTATATGGTCCAGGAGCTTTGAATTAAGGGCCTAGGAGAATTTTGGAGATTTACTTCTGGACTTGGTATGTGCAAGAAAATAATCTGTAGAACTAAAAAACACAGGTTATTGCATCCTGTTATACACCTGCTCATTCAGAGTTGGATAGAGTAGATTTTAGGCATATGTGTGTGTCTTTAGATTTATGTATAAAACTTCTCCAGGCATTTCTAGTTCATATTCATATCTAAGAATCACTTGTCTGGTAACCTTTAGATGATCTTAATGATTTATTGTATTTGAAATGCATATGAAATTATGTATATATTGCTAATATAACTTCCTAGAAAGAAGATTTGTGGTCATAAAAGAAGTTTGAAGGAATGGGTAGATGCCAATGACTGTTTTTTTTTTTTTTTGTAGAATTACATTTTTCTAAGATGTTATTGAAAGCAGAGGATGTTTCTTCTATCTTTATGTTTTACTGTTAAGGAAAGTATTCTTTATGAATACTTGTAGGAAATGCTTGTGCCCTGAGACCCAAATTTGAGAATGCTTATGTTCTATTATGGTTCATATAAAAATATCGTCAAAGTTGGGCCTGATCAGAAGAGTTGGGTCCCTGGCTGGTGTGACGTGGAAGCTGTGTCACGCTCCCTGGCTCTGTCTTGCTTACTCCACTTCCTAGCTGCCGCAAGGTGAGTACCTTGTCTCGGCCATGCCCTCCTATCTTGCTGTGTCTGTCTTACAGTCAGCCAGTGATGGACTGAATTCCCTGAACTGTGGGCCAAATTAACCCTCTCCTTTTAAAGGTGTAGGTGTTGGATTTTGTGTCCAGCAACAGGAAAATGACTAATGCAATCCTAAATGAGAACAACCAGTCTGTTACAGAGTCTATTACATTTTTTGGCAGTGAGAACCAGTTTTGCAGAAGATTGTTTTTCGTGGGGTTAGCATCAGTGCCTTGGTTCCACGTCAGATCATTAGACATTAGATACTTATACAGAGGGCACAGCTTAGACCCCTCACATGCCCTGTTTGGAGTCGGATTTGGACTCCTATGAAAATCTCATGGTGCCATTGTCCTGCCGGGAGGCAGAACTCAGGCAGCAAAGTGAGCACTGGGGAGCAGCCATGAACAAAGATGAAGTTTGGCATGCTGGGCTGCCACTTCCCTCATGCCACACGGCCCGATTCCTTACAGGGCACAGATCAGCACTCATCTGGAGCCTGGAGTTTTGGGAACCCTGGTCGAGAGCACTCAGGGCAATAGAATAAGCTGCTTTGACTGAATAAGAGGATAGGTTGGAAATGACAGGGATAAAGCAAATCCTGACAGGATTTGAGATCAGCACTGGAGTAGTTGTAAGAGAAATTTTAGTATTTCCATGACAGGTATTTTTACTTTATTCTCAGTTCTATGATTGTCCAAATTCTGCTCTCCATGAAAGAGAACTCACTATTTTGTTTTTTGACAGTTCTAATCATCACATAGTACTTTCCATTAAAGTGAAATCTCCCTTTGTGTTCTTTTATTAATCTTGATTGTCCTTTGTGTTAAAAACACAACATAATATCTAGTTCCCTTTTTACTCAAGATATAAATCATATGCTACCTTAATTTCTTATACTGATTAAATACCCTCAGTTTAAAAAAATCATCTGTGTTCAGTTTTACAATCATCGGGTTACTGTCTGTAACTAAGGGACATGGACTACAAACAATTGTAATTGGACCAGTATTTGCCTGAAGTGTGTGTGTGTGTTTTTTCCATGTTAGCCATCTACCCAGATTTATCATCCATCTAGAGGAGAAGCCTCTGTTGTCTGAGTCTCACCCCTCAGGGAATCTCTCTCTAGCTGTGCTTTTCAACTCTCTTTTAATCTGTATGCTCCTGCCTGATGCACCTTATGTCTGCTTCATTTCTGCCTTTCTGTGTAAGTCCTTAAAGTGAAGATGCCCTGTAGGTTGTCTGCTTTGCTCACGATATGGAGTACCAGGCTGGTGTGCTTTGGTTCTCATTTGGCTGCATGCTTTTTAACCAGGGGGCAGGTATTAGCTCCAATTGATCTGGAACTAGTTCTGTGGGGCTCCAGGTTCTACAAAGGTACTACTGATAATTTCATGAGCGTTTTCATTTTTGATTTTCTTACTACAGTAATTCTATTAGTGCCTCATTATGAGATAGGAAAGTATTATTTCTGTTCATTTTTACTGATAATCGTAATTCAGGGTATTATGCCTCTTAGCTAAGTATACAGAACTAATAAATAGGCCTTCTTATTCTGAGTGTAGAGTGCTTAGGTTTCCTTGAGTTTGCAGGGAAGGCAGGGCATAAGAAATGGCCCTGCAGATCCTGGCTGAAGTCTTTTCTCATCAGATCACATATTCTGTCTGTCTCAGCCAAATGCTCAGATGTTATTCCATGGCATGACATGATTTGTTTCCTTAACTTCAACTTTTTTACTATTATTTTCAAAATGTATGCATACCGTACTGTCTGCCCATTGCCTGATATGAGGAATCGAGCTATTTGCCTAGTCTCTGAAGCAGATACCTTCATTAAAAGGTTTCTGAGTTGCTAAGGAATGAACTCATCCAAGGATGTATAACTAGAAAGTGAGGATGGAATCAAATCTTGTCTTTTTATTTCCTCAGTCTTCTTAATATCTCTTTATGTATCCATGTTCTATAAATTGAGATTTTTTAAATTATTTATGTGGGGAACACATCTTATGAGGTAATGATTTTTATATGTATTAGGTATGACCTTTTAATTTTGCTTGCTGGAAATTTATTTTTTCTGTAGCCGTATGGAGTTTATTTAAGTGTATGTGAAAAATTAAAATATTTATTAAGAGAAATCTGGTTAAATATCCTTGAGATAGATACATGTGCACTTTTTACTCATGTTTTTGCTAGTTTTCAAATTTTAGAGAATTTCAATGTTACCTGGAACACTTTTTGTTTCTCCCACAAGCACTAATTGTTCATAAATAACTACTTATCAATCCCTTAAAATAATTTTTGAGCTGCAACAAAACATTTTCTTCAAAAACTTTAGGGAAAAAATTAAATATAAAAATAATAGTATTTTTATTTTTATAAATTTGACTTGAATTCCTTCTTTTAAACCAGTCAATAAAGCAATGAAATTACAGTCATGAGCCTTTAAAATTTGAAATGAGTGATTAAAAATGTTACTATCAATGACTGTCATTACCTTCTGCACTTATGAAATGTAAGTCTGTATATTTGTAACTCATCTGGCCACCTCTGTGAAACCCACTTTAGAACCTTTGTCTAAACAGTGCAGTATGAAGGAGAGGATTGTCGAAGTGGGGGTGGTAGAATTGCTGAAGTGGCCTGTGGAGGGAGCTGGTAACTGGGCCTCCAGTACAAATGAAAAAGAATGTGTGGTATTGGAATCTGCCTGAAGGCAGGACTCTGCACCAGATGATCTTTATGTCAGGCATATATCACAAACGTTGTACAGATTGCTTCATTATCACCAACTAACCAATGAAAAAGCAAGTTAGATATAATGTGTGTGTAACAGGTGCCTGAAGTAGCACTCTTAAAACTCAACTTACAGTAGAGCTGTGGAATGTCTGGAGATAGGCAAAGACTTGCAAGGTCCCTCAGTTCCTGCCAGCCTTCTCCACCCTCCCTAAGCTTAGGAGAGAAGTGGCTAAGTAGAAACTTTTTTGTGATCTCACCAATTTCTCCTGTTTTCTCTGTTCCAGCCATTGAATGGGTCAAAAGTTATAGTGGAAGGTAAATTTTGTTATATTGGAGTGAAATTTTTAAATTACTTAATTGTAGATTACTCATTATGTAGCCCAGGCTGCCCTTGGGCACATAACAATCTTCCTGCCTCAGACTCTCAAGTGCTGGGATTACAGGCATATACCACCCTCCCTGGCATATGTGGTGCTGAGGAATAGGACCTGGGACCTTGTCCTCGCTAGGAAAATGCTCTAACTGCTGAGCTGTGTTCCCATTCCACATTGCTAAGAATAAGCATACAAGACATGAGAGTGAATTTCCATACAATAGCATAAAATAAACTTCTTTTATTGTGTAAAGTTAAAATAGAAGACTGAAAATAAATATGTTTTCTCATACTATCCCATGAGCTTTTCATATCCAATCCATTAGTTCAGGTAAGTTATTTAACCAAAGGTACATGCATTCAGATGGTTGCATACAATATAGACTATGACTATTAAATGTATAAGTTCGATGCAATTAGAGATGGTAGAAGGACATCGCAAACAACTACAAGCTGTATCAGACTGCTAGAAGACCAAAAGATTAATATAAAACAGTGAAAAAAGTCCCCACTCTGTTACAGACTCTAAGCCCCTTAAGCTGAAGGGTATAAATGAAAAACTCATGAAAATAGAGATATTGCATAAGATAGTATGTAAAATGAAGTGCCATCTATCCTGAACTGTGAAGGCAGGTAGGATTTAACAAGATGTTGAAGGCAGTTATGGATGAGGACAAGTGAGAGATAGATTTTTTTTTTTACAACTGCACAGCTAAAAAGACAAGTAACATAATTAAAAATGGGCAAAGGTTAAAGTTATGACTATATGTTTTTCTAAAGAACATAATCAAATGGCTAATAAACACATGAAAAGAAGTTCAACATTGTTAATCATTAGGGGGATGCAAGTTAAGCCACAGGGAGGTACTGTTTCTAGAATGGCTATAAGAAAAAAACAGACTAAGTTGTTGGCTAGGTTATGGAGAAATTAGAATCCTCATATGCTGCTGGTGGAGTAAAGTAGTGCAGGTAGTTTGGAAAACAACCTTGGAGTTCCCTCAACAAGGTAATCAGGGTTATCCTGTGACCCAGCAGTCCCATTCTCGATGTGTATTCAAGAGAATCAAAAACATACAAGTGCAGGAAGCTTGTTCATGAATGTTCATGGCAGCATTAGTCATAAAAGCCAAAAGAGTTTAAAGAATGTAAGTATCCATCACCTGATGATGGATAAGCAATAAAGACATTCTAGACAGCAGAATATTAATCAACCATAAAGGTGAATTGCCAAGGTATACTTAAACATGCATAAATCTTGAAAATAGGATGTTAAATGGAAGCACCCATATGGAAATGGCCACATATTGCATAATTCTGTTTACACAAAGTTTTGAAGCAGGTAATTCCATAGAGCGGAAAGTAGATTAGTGTTTCCTGGGCTAGAAGTACTGACAAGGGGGAATACGCAGAGATTAATAATGGATTTAGTATTTATTTTTAGGGTAATGATATCTTCTAGAATTAGAGAAGGATGATAGTAACATACTAAAACCCACCAAACTTGTGTACTCCAGTAGCACAGATTTGCTGGTAGATGAATTATATCTCAATTATAAACCAAACCAACCCAAGATACACCTACCTTCATGCAAAATCCTTTCCAAGGATGGATGAAGTCGGGATTTGAGTGGGTGCTACTATCATGGAAGCCCCTGCACCTGGTGTAAAAGGACAGGTCACCTTATCAGGGAGATGGCAGAAGGAGTGAGAACAGTAGTAGGGGACATGGAATTTAAGATAGTTTGGAAAGAAAAATATAATAGCATTTATTGACATACGGCATTCTAAAGAAAATTATCTCCTGATTCAGGATAAAATAATGAGTGCTAGGTAATAGTCCTAGCATTAATAAATTCCTATTAAATGCTAGTTATCTTCCACTTTCTATTGCAATGACTGCTCACTTGTTTTCATGTTCAGGCTCTCAGATCTATCACAGTGTCCCCTGGCCAATGAAGAGCCTCTTCTGCAGTTTACTACCCAGGTTCCCCTTTTCTGGGCACTTGACCTCTCTGCTAAGTTTCTTAAATACAGATAATTCTATGTCATATCCTGTCTGAGTTTCTTGGGTGAATTAATTAAAGTTAATGGTGCAGGATGATAACAATATTAACACCTTTTTTAAAAAAAGAAAAATAACTATGTTGAGCACATTTTTCATCTTGTTTTATACTTAAGATTATTAAATTAAGAGTAGTAGTCTTTTTACAGATTAACAAAACAAGGCACAAAGAGTTTAAAAAATATGCTCAAGGTCATAGTAAGTGAGATAGCTAGGGTATTGACCATGGCCCTAAGTCTATTTTTTTTTTTTTTTTGACTCCAAACCTTGTTCTCTATTTCCCCTTTGGATAGCATAGAAATTTGTGAAATCAAAGTACATTTTAACTCTAGTTCAATTCTTTTCTATTTGTGTGAATTTTGCTAAGTCACATCACTTTTTTCACTTATCAAATGGCAATGATATGTAAGTCATGGAATGTATTGATTTTAAAGCAACAGCATTGCTTCCAGGAAGTTAACACTCACAAGCCTCACAACATTCAGGATAACACTGGAGTAATAACACCTGTCTTGCACGCTCATAGTGTGGGTTATCTGAGACAATATGTGTGGCGCTCCTTAGCACACAGGAAGCAATCACTGCCGACCCATCCGTGCTAACTTGTTTGTGCCATATCTTCGAAGTGGAATAAAGGCCAGGGAAACCATCCTGGGTCACATTTGACTTGCAAAGTATATACCTGAGAGAGAAAAGCTAGAGAAGCAACAGTGCCTCTTGGAAGCTGCTCAGTGTTACGTTCTTAAGTTCCCAGTAATGCGCCTGCGGGAGCCATTTCTATGCCTGGAGAATTAGAGATGGGTATTTTTCGTGGCATGAATTCATAAGGGAGCATGTTTGTACATTTCTCAGCCTTTACAGGATATTTTCTTCCTTGCACTCCAAAGAGATCAATCTTGGTGACTTGTGACTCGTGTGTGTGTGTGTGTGTGTGTGTGTGTGTGTGTTGTTGTTGTTGGGAGTGAGGTAAAATTGATGGCGTGATTTTGTTAAAAATAAATAAACATTTAACTTCTGCTACTCTCCTCAACTACTGGGTTTAAAAATGATTTCGCAAAGAGAACAGAAAGTTATGATGTACCACTTTGACTTAGAATTATTTTCAGTCGTGTTTGGTCCCCAGAATGTTTAAATACTAACTTTATAAAAGTGAGTAATTTTAATAGAATTAGAGCAGGAGTTTTGTTCAAGAGAGTGTTTTCTGAGGTATCTTAAATCAACTTAATTTTTTGTGTATATTTCCTGTGAGGAAAATTAGCATGTATATGAATATACAGGTGTGTGTGTGTGTGTGTGTGTGTGTGTGTGTGTGTTTACCTGGGTTATTCATAGTTTCTTGTCTGCTAGGGTGAGCAAATTTTCATTCCTGAAGGGTCCAAACCATTACCAGTCATGCCTGCTTTGTTTTAGTTTTGCACTAACTTTTATTTCTTTCAGGTTTACTGGGGTATAATTTATATGTCATGAAATATACCATCGTGAGTTTAAGATTTGATTACACTTTATTTTTTCTCATTACTGTACAGATGAATTTTGTTGTGTGTATGAAATTTAACACATTTCACCACTGCCATAATCATTACTTAAAATAATTTCATGACCCCCGGATTTTCTCATGCTACACCACTTTGATTACCTTCTCCTTTCGCTCTCATCAGTGACTATTACTGATATTTTATCTTTTTAAAAATGCATAAAGATAATCAGGGAGCATGTAATTTCATGAGACTAACGTATTTTTCACTCTGTGTTTTATTTTTGCAAAGCTTTCAAATTGGACTTGCCAATGATTTTTTTTTTTATGCCTTTGAGTAGTAGTCTCTTGAATGAATGTACTACAATTTTTCCATTCAATTTTGGAGGACTCTCTGGGTAGTTTTCAGTTTTCAAGTCCCTAAGAATAAATTCCATTATTATTTTCCAGGAAATGACTCTGTTTTGTCTTCCTGTTTTGAAGGACAATTCCTCTGGGTATAGAAGTTGCGAATGAATTTGTTTTTTTAAGTTTAAACTTTAAGCCCTTTGATATATCATTCCATTGACGTTTAACATTCATTTTTTTTCCTGATGAAAAGGAAACCATTTATCATGGTGGTTCTTATGTACAGAATGAGTCAATTTTTATTTTATTGTTTTTGAAATTTTATCCTTTTCTTTCATAGTTTTTCAGTAATAAGTTAGATGTGGATCACTTTGTTCCTTTTACTCTGGGTTTGTTAAGTTTGTGGAATTTATAGATTAGTGTTGTTTCTCAAACTTGAAAAGTTTTAAGACTTTTTCTGGCCTGTTTCTCTGTATTTTCATTTTCTGTGACTCTTATTACATATTTGTCCTTGTGTTTGATGTTGTCCCAAAGGCCTACAAGGCTCTCTGTTTCCCTTCATATTTTTGCTCTCTATTGTTCAGATTAGATCATTTATATTTACTTATATTCAGCCTGACTAACAATTTCTTCTAACATTTCAGAGCTAGTGCTGAATCCCTCTAGTAAGTTTTACATTTTAGCTATTACAGTTTAAACTCCAAAGTCTCTACATGGATTTTTTTTTCTTTTTGAGATCTGTTGAATCAACATAGCTATACTTTTCTTTAGTCTTTTAAACATGTTATTTAGTTCTTGAAACATTTCTGTAATCTCACTTTAAAGTCTTTGTCAGTTCTAATACCTAAGTTCATCTTGAAAGAGTTTCTGTTGGCTACATTTTTTTTTTCGCCTTGAGCACAAGTATTTACACATTCCTTTGTGACCCGCCCCTAGATATTGAACACTTTATGTAACACATTTTAACAAACAGGGATTCTATCTTCAGCATGGAAGGTTGTGTGGTGTTTCTATTAGTCACTAGCTGTCACCAAACCTGTGTAATTGCCTCTCTCTGGCTCCTCTTCCCCACCACCACATTCGGTGTCTAATGTCTTTCCTCAGGGGTTTTAAGTTCTTGTTCATACTGTAAAGCCTGGCTTCCTAGGCGTCACCCCTATATCATCCTACCTCACTGATCAACCAGTCCTTGGTCAAATTTGTACCTGGTTATTTTAAAACGGCAACTCCACCCTCCACTGATGGATCTGTGTTTGGATGGTGGAGCCTACTCAAAGTTCAGGTGAATGCCAGCTTAACATTTTTGTATCCTCTGCATATGTGGAGTGCTGAGGGCCTTCTCTGGTCTCTGCTGAGTTTTTGAAAGGCTTGTCTATCATCAGGGTTGTATGAAGAGTTTTGTCAAGGTCTTCATACTTTGTGAATGTCTCTCTTAAATGTCTGACTAATATAATATTATTTTGTTTGCTCCTACAGACATATAGTCAAGTCATCTGAGTCACTGGCTTTTGGTATTTGATTGCCATAGAGATTGGCATTGTTACTGCCAGTGCCTCCAAGTGTGTATTTTATTTTTCATGTTTCACTCCAATCAAGCATGTTTCTTCACACAGCAAAGATATAGGTTCTTATGACTTTTCCCATCCTAATAGTTCAAACAACCTCACTGGGCAGGGAGAATGTTCAGGCAGTGATGTTAGTAGTATCCGTTCTCTTATCTGAGGTTGAGTTATTTTTCATGAATAAACATTTCCCAACTTATTACCTTTAATAAACTTTTCAGAGCCATGTATGGATATTTTCAATAATTTTGTCATTTCATCATTAAGATTAAGGAAACAGTGTTAGGTTTCTTCCCTATTTCAGAATTTTTACCTCTATATCTTCCTTTTAGGTTTATATTTCTATTTAACTAAAATTATTTTAACCTTGGTCACTTTTTCACCTATTAAAACAAATGTTTGAGTATTAATCTCTTTTGTCCATTTAGTCTTATAAATTATAGCTCTTGTCATAGTGACCTGCTAATGTTATTATAGTTATGAGCATGTGTCGTTTTCACTTTTTAATTGGCACCCAGCAATTGTACATGTTCATGGGTTGTGATGTGACATTTCAACACATGTGCACAATATACAGTGGTCAAATTACACTGTAATTAGCATACCTATTACCTCAAATATTTAGCATTTCTTTGTATTAGAAACAATTTAAATTCTTTCTCCTTTGAATCATACAATAAATTATTTTTAGTTCTTTTCATGTCACTGTACAACAGAACACTGGGACTTAACCCTCTTACCTGTGTTCTTATCTCCATTAACCAACGTTCTGCCTTTTTCTCCATCCTCACTTTCTCAGCCCTTGCTTACCATTATAATTTTTATATTGATCAATATAGAAATGGTACTATTTTGTTTTATTAGGTTAAATAAAATATATTATTAAAATTAATTTTACTTACGATTTTTACTTGTTAAAGTGGCTGCTATAAAATGTAAAATTTTGTATATGATTCACAATCATGATGCATGTTATGTTACTGTTTGACAGTAAAGAGGAAAGGAAACCACACAGTTATGATACGTGTTCAGATAATCTACAGTTCAAGCAAATGAAATTCTCAAAATTTTCACACTCTAATGGGAGGACAAATCAAGGCCAAAATTTTGATGTTAGCTACATAATAAAGAGCATGGACTTCCTTTCGTTGATACAGATTCACATTTTTTCCTGAAACTTAAAATGTATATAACTTAGATCAGGTGACTTAAATTTTATCAAGTGACTTAAACACTAGGCCTCAGTTTTTCTTATCTGTGAAATGAGAGTGATGACAATAGTACCTGCTTTATAGGGTTTTTCTGAATATTAAATAAAACAATATTTAGGAAGTACTTAACGGAGTCAGTAGCCCATATATAACAATAACAGCTGTTTTGATGGTGGTCTTAATTTATTGATTTTTGGTAAAGATCTTAGGCCATAGCATTATGTGAGAGTGTTATGGGAACAATGTCAATGGATGGTTAGTTCATATGAGTTAGGCTATGGAAACTATAGGTTTGAGGCTTTTGTAGGGGAATGGGGCAACTTAAGACTGTTTTGCACAGTGAATTAAGTCAGAAGCAGAAGGTTAACTATCGAATGGTTTTTCTAATATGAGAAACCCAGATCACAATCATTTCATAGAACTAATTGAGGAGAATAATGGGAACTGGTGAGGAGGGGGTAGGGGTGGGAAGATCAAAACAGGACAGGGGAAGGATTTGTACTTTGGCCACAATATCTATTTGCACAAAATACTCAGTATCAACATAAACATTATGTATTATATACACACATATCGGTAAAATGGGGGAAAGTTTACTAACTTTTAAATGATGATTATCAACTGACCAAGTAGAATAGTGTACAGAATAGTATGAGTGGCAACAGGAAAGGTTCTTTTTTAATCAAAATGCATGAAGTCATGAGAAAATGTGTTATTTCCTGCTCCCACAGTGAAACACCCTATGTTTGAATGAGCAAAATAATGTGGAAAATTACATGTTACTAGAAAACTCATCCTAAACCTATTGTTACGCTACTAAAAGAAGTGTGTGTGCATCAGATATCAGAAGGCTTCTTATGTATCCGAATTTATTATATAAGTCATCACCCCGTACTCTACCTAAAAGGAAGACCTTCAAATGTAGGTAAATTGATCATTATGAATTGAATTTGTCTAGAAAGGAAGACCTTCTTTAAGAAACATATAGAATAGACGCTTTGTTAAAGAAATTTAAAAAGAGTAAAATAACGCTACGCAAGACTGAGGCAGCTATTTTGAATTGGCTTTTGCACCATTTTCTGCAGACCGAATTGCATCTCGGTGTATCTGTTGCCAGGAAGCAAGCTGAACTGAAAATACAAATGCTCACAATTTAAAATCATTCATTGGAAAGGAAAGAAAAAGCAGGCAAAATAATGAAAACATTTTAATGCTTATCCATAAGTACTATTTGGGGGATGTTTTAATAAGCAAATGTTTATTTTAGCTGCTTAGAATATTCTCTTGGATTCTAGATACATAAATTTCAGCCCACATTTTCCAGTTGCCATAACAACTTGATGCATTTGTTCTCTTGTGTCATTTTTTATCACATCTTTTTTTTAAAAAAAAAACTTTGGTTGCTATGATAACACAGTATAGTTGTTAAATTTATTCTATTCACATTTTGTTCTACTGGAAACTGGTAATTTGCTTTTATTTTTCTCCAAAGAAGCTTATATTACAGGAGAGCAATAAGGAAATAGTGCTCTAAATTCTAATTTAAGTTTGTATTAAAAATTTTAATTATGTGCATTAATTTATGCCTAAGTAATGTAATCTCTGTGACATGGAAAATGGCTAGTGATTATGTAATCATACTTTGAAGAAAGAAATCAACCTTTACTGTACTCCATGAGGGAAATGAGAAGTCGTGTATCCAAATGTGGCTTTGATCGCTCTCATTTAAAAGGTACCACTTGATGGTGATAGGAGATTGTCAGGTCACCTCAAAAGTTGTCATTATTATACATATACCTTTTTCCCCTGTAAAACTGGGACTTAACAAAACAAATAATGAAATCTTGGCTAAATAAGAATTAATCTGGTTTAACTGTTTCAAAACAAAAAAAAGAGAAAAAGGGAACATCCCTTTTTTCAAATGTCCGTTTGTCTACAGTTGGATGTTGGAATATAATATATGGATATATGTAAATTTCTTTTTATTTATTCAGGTGATAACTGCTATGTCCTCTATTTTGATTTTCTTCATAGTATTTTCATATCAGCTTTTTCATATTTTAAAATAGACAGTACTTTGGTTCATTCTGGCACTAACAATTATTATAATTTGTACAGTCTTTTGTTGCATGGCCTGCCAGGGGAGAAAGGAAAAGAAAAAGAGGAAATTATGGTCAAGGAGATTTATTTATTTATTTATTTTTCTGTTTTATTAATATGTATATATGTAATGCATGATGTTTACATTAAACTTGAGTATTTTCTGCACATATATATTGTGTCAAACTTATAACCCCTTCCCCTCTTATTCTGACTTTCCATTTGGTATTTAACTTTCTGTGTCTGACTCCCTTCACTGAGCATGATGGTCTCAGGTTGCATCCATTTACCTATAAAGGCCTCAAAACTGTCTCTATAGGTGAGTAGTACTCCATTGTGAATATATGCCACAATTTTTGTATCCATTGGTCTGTTGATGGGTGTTTTGGTGTTTTCCACATTAACTGGGTAATCTGGGAATTTTTTATCTGCTGATTTTTGGTTGATAGATAAGTGAAAAAGGAATAAAAATAATTAGCCCCCAGATTTTTGAAGTAAGAATTCAGTGAGGTAGTATATTCAAAAGGAATATGTGCTCGCAGCTGAAGTTTTATAAGATATATCCTCCTGGCAAAGCTTTGTCATCAGACCTAGAGTGAAGTTGGGAACAGAATCAGTTTCTCTGAGCCTCAGTTTGGTACATGTGTAATAGATTAATCGAACACCTTCAGCAGCTCAATGGCACCAGTGCTGGAGTTTGTTGATTAATATTAGAGGTGACAAAAGTAACACGTTTTCAAAAATATTTGCCATTAATATAATGGACTGTTTTGACTGGCGATGGTGGCTGATTAAATAGCCAGAGTTTAAGGGCACAATCTCACGTGCCTGGGAACCAGAACCTGCCTTTAACAGGAAAGTGAAGGTGAAGAATTACCTGGACCTCCGAGTACCCAGAGCCGATTCCTGGCACATTGGATCTTTTACGGAAGAGAGAGTGAGACAAACGCGTGTGCTTCTCCTCAGCCACTTGTGTGGAGGAGAACGCTAACACTGTGCTAGGTTGGCTCAAGACAGCTCCGGAAATGAGAATGCTGTGCCTCCAAATTCAAGAAACAAGTGTTTTCACTGGAGAGACTGGGGAGGCTGGAAGTGGCAATGTTCCTGTGATCCTCTTCCTTCTCAATGCCTAAAGCACTCTTGAGTAATAAGCCAGAGCATTCAGGGAGATACATCGACTCGGTGAGGCCACTAGGGTGTCATTTAGAATCTCTGTACTGGAACAATGGAGTCATATAAATCTCAACCCACATTCTCTAGTTGCCATGGTAACTTGATGCGCTTGATTTGAAGCGTCTTTTGTGTCTTTCCCCCCTTTTGGTTTCTTTTTGTTTTTAATCATCGAGATTTTTACCTTGCTAGTAATTTCCTAAACGTGGTTCTCCTGGTTTGCTATCCCGCTATTACCCAGTTAAATGTCTGAATATGTTGCTTGGGAGTGATTTACATCTAAAAATAATAGTTGAATGTGTGTTCACACAGATGTACTGTGCTTCTAAGTCATCCTTAATCTCTCTCTCTCTCTCTCTCTCTCTCTCTCTCTCTCTCTCTCTCTCCCTCCCTTCTCACTCTTGCTCTCTCTCCCTCTCTCTCACACAGATGCATGTACTCACATACTTACCTTACAGCAAATGATTGTGTTACAAAATGAATACAGTTCTAAAGCTTTTCAGTGCTTTTTATAATGCAGCTGTGTGTCTTAAATAAAAATTATAGAGTAAGTGACTCAATTCTACAACTAACTGATTAGTATTTCCTTATCAATTGCAATGTACAGGCTGAAGAGTGTAATTTTCATTACATTTTCTCTCTCCACTTGATCATTTTAACATATTTAGATTGTAAAGAGAAGTGTGTTTCAGTTTAAAGAGCAGGAAGCTGATGGGTTCGCATTCAGATTCTATCACCTCTTAGCTATGTGGCCCTGGGCAAGTTAATCATTCTAATCCCCCTGTTGAAATGGATTTCACGTTCTCTTGTAAGATACTTTTGAGGAATAAATTAAGGTAATATATGTACAGGATCTAGAATAAATAGATCTATGATTCCAGGACCTTATAAACAAATATTAATTATTTTGTGTGTAATAAACTAACAAAATACACTGGAAACAAATCTTATTTGGGGCTGGAGGAATGGTTCAGCGGTTAAAGTGCTTGTCTAGCAAGAGCTCAGTCCAGCTCTAAGCACCCAAATCAATTCCCTAGCACCACATAAACTGGGTGTGGTGGTAATACCTGTAATCCCAAAACTTGGGAGGCTGCGGCAGGATTGCCTTGAGTCCAAGGCCAAACTGGGCTCCATAGTGAGTTCAGGAACAGCCTAGACTACAAAGCAAGACCCTCCCCTCTCTCCAAAAAAATCTTATTTTTGTCTTACTCATAACTATTTTCTTTATTACTATATGCAGTTCCACATTATAAAGGTGAAGAAAATCCAAATGCATAGCAATAGGATAGTATGCAATCTCTGAGTGGATGCTAGAAAGTTGACATGTTATAGTCAAGTAGGACCTTTGATATGGGACCAAGACTGGTTCAAAACATCAAACTAACAGAATTTTAGAAATTGTTCTGTCTGCCTGAAAATAATAGTCACCGCAACAACAAAATTCCTCTTGCATATAGAAATGGTTGAGGTACAAATACATTCTAAATATAAAAATGTGTTTAATTAGAAGCAACAGGGTTGCCAGAATACAACATTAGGCAAAGGGTTAGTGCCAACCTGTGAGCACCTCGATTACTATTCATTCATGTGCAGTGTTGATGGGGGAACCATAGCAAGAAGACAGGAACAAAATTAAATTTAAAAAGCGGAACTGCAACTGTATGACACAACATCTGCTCTCTGAAAATACTGGATCTTTTCTGAGAGTAAGTCGGAAAACTAAACAAAAAGAAGAGATCCCAGAGAGAATTCTTAGAAGAATAGGCTCTAATTGATAGTAGTTTAGAAATATGTTTTCAAGCAATAAGAAAAACAGCACTTAAGACAATTATTTTTGTCTTTCATATCAGTTAAATGGAAGTGTTAGGCATGTTGAAATTATTAGATATGATGTGATAACTTGATATGATTGAACATTAGTACCAAAAATAAGTATTTGATAGATTTTTTAATCAAATAATGTTACTTTGAGTTATTGAAGAATTATCTCCTAAGTTAAAAAGAAGAAAGAAGATGGATTTGGGCTTGCAGTTAAGCCATATTACAATAGTGCTTCTGCCTTTTGGTAACCGAATGATTTAGAGCAGGTGGTTCAACCTCATTAAGACTTAGTTTCTTTATCTGAGTTCAGAAAGTGAATTCCAGCCCAGGTTCTGATGTAAAACTCGGGATAAACATGACCAAGTCCCACTGCTTTGGTAGACCTTTGTTTCTGATGTATAAAGTCAGGGCCATGGTCTCCTGGTGCCAATATCTATGAATGTACTTGTAGACCTGAGGCTTCCTGGGTGCGGTATTCTACTTAGTGAGGATCCTTCACTATGTTTCTGCAGCTAAGGCCTTTATTTTCAGGCTTCTTTTGACACCACGGTTTAGACAGGATTCCAAACTCAGTTCCTGAGGAAATATAGGAGGACAGCTCCTAAGGACTTCAACTCTTTGCTGGGCCTTCTAGAAAGTAGACAATTTATCCATCCTGAAGACTTGAGTATAAGGTAACAGGACATCCTGATTCTATAGCTTCTGCTGAACTTAGTTGGTGAGAGGATTTTGTAATTTTCCCCTTCTTTGAACAGCATGCACTCTGTAAAACAGAGAAAATGTCCACTAACGAAATGGGACTTGTGCAAGTTTACACAGTTTCATAGCAGAACTTTGAAATTCTGTTTCTCTACACATGTGAACTAAGGCTTATTGAAATTGAATTATTTCTCTCAAAATTTTCAGTTACTGAGAGGCAGGACAAATATCATAAAATGGCTTACTTGGATTCTTTAATCAATCTGCATTCTGAATTATAACCAAACAAGTTAGTTTTTTTAAAATCTATAATTAGCATAACATACAGTATTACCTTCTGTAGAAAATGCACATCATAGCGTGAAATTCATAAGAAGTGCCACTTACTGTCACAATATCAGGAAGTAAGCCCCAGTATATATTTTTTATTTTTTTCTCAGTGTAGTTGGTCCTGTTTAGATACGGTTTGTGCCTTCACAGGCTCAACTAACCATGACTTGAAAACTATTTTTCTGAATGACTGTAGACATTTTTCTTATGGTTCCCCAAACAATACATAGTAATAATTATTTATATAACATTTATATTATATTAAGTATTGTAAATTATATTGAGATTATTTAAGTATATAGGAATGTGGTAGGTTATATTGAAATACTGTGTCACTTGATGCAGGAATTTGAGCATCTGTGGGTTTTGGTCTTGGAGGCATGTTGGAAACAGTGCCTCGTGGATACTGAGGAATGACTGTATTTATATGTGGTTTTCTTAAAAATCAAACTTTGGATATCTTTAGTTTATATTCTTTATACTTTTTTCCTTGAAACAGTTCTGACATTTTTATATCCATGAAGCTTTTTCTGTAGCAAAAATTTTGACACCTAACATTTGACCAGAAGGCTGTTAAGTAATAGAAAATGGATTGCTTGCTGAGACGTTGACTCTGAGATGATACTACCTGGTTGTACATTACAGCCTCTCCTCTTAGTAACTGTGTGTCCTTGAGCAAATCTCTTTACTTCCCTAAGCCTCAGTTTTCTTATCTGTAATATGTGTACAATAATAGGTTGGAGGCTTTTGTGATAAATCAGTCAGCTGATCTTGTGGTGCAGCCACAGAATTGGCAGTCAAAAATAATCCATCGTTATCATCACAAGGGTTTATTTTGTCAGTACCTGAGTGCATATTTAGTTTTATTTATTTATCTCAACTCTTACAAAGCTTTTTCTACCAGAGGCTCATGTCAATATTCATTTGGCTGTTGTTCATCTCAAATATCACATCTTCTCTGTTCTCTCTATCCTCCTCTTATGATACTCTAAGAAGATGAAGACTCGACCTTTCCCTCTCATTCTTTACGGCTTTGTACTGCACAGTCACAGGTAATTTTTTGGTTATGTTCTGAGGAAATTCCTTGTGTGATCTTTTCAATATCTTACGTGCACTTAGTCTTTGGTTTATGACATTTATTTGTTTTAATGACTATTTTCATTCTGTTTAGTGTTTAATTTTTTCTGTCTTGTTTCACTTTTCTTCCTTCTAATATGATTATTATATTTAAAAATAACCTTATATCTTTCTTATCTTCTAAAACATTTTATGTTTATTTAAAAAAACTTTTCATACTTTTTTGTTATATCTACGTTGGACATACCCACCTTCTGGCTATTGATTTTGTTCCTAGTCCTTAGCATATTATCTTATCAGATGGTTTGAATTTTTGAAGAACCAGGCTCATTTTAAAAAATCATGGTGATAAAAGCAAGGTTACAAAAATAGTCACAAAATCTTCAGTAGGATTTTGTGTCCAGATTTCTGAAAGTTAGTATTGCACTAAATTTGAGTTATTATTCTCATTAAACATGAGCATACTTTTTGAGAAGTGGATTTAAAAAAAATTTGCAGATACTCTGGCATTTGCCTCTAAGTACAGTCTTTATTTTTAAAAAATAAGACCTTTCTTTTATATAATCAAGGATAAATTTTCAAAATCTGCTAATTGTTATTGATATAAATTTTGTGTACTCCACAGATCTTTTGGAAATTCATTAGACTAAAAATGGTCCCTGCAAAAAGAGATAGAAGTCTTTCCTGGTCCAGTCCCTGACCTGAGATTTGCACACTGCATTCACTTCTCATGCCCTGTTCCTTTAATGCAGAGTACTTTTCATTCTTCTTTGTCTTTTAAAAACTTGATCCCACCCCAAGAATATAAGAAAATTGTTTTATATAACTGTCTTCATTTTAATTTTCCTGATGTTTTCTTACAATAAAATCCTGATTGTGTGTTTGTAGTTGATGTATGTCATCCTTATCACACAGTTTATGAAATGTCTCCTTGTCCTGTCATTGATTTTGCTAGTTGTCCTCTTAGTTAAGGTACCTTCCAGATTGCCCACTCAAGAGCTAGTCCTTTTTTTTTTTTAGTAATTCATACGAATTTCATGAGAGATATTTGAATGTAGATAAACATTCTGGTTTTCATTTCTTAATTTATTTGTGCCTGTAGCAATTTCTACTGTAGTGGTTTCCAGTTGGCAATTTTATGATCCTTCTTTTCTTCTACATATATTTCTTTTTAAAAATGTATTTATCTATTGTTTCCCTTTCCCCTTCCCACCCTCTCACCCTCCCCTACTTGCCCTTTCTTTCTCGTTAAATCCATCTTCTTTCTTTGGTTTGGTTTTCTCATATTGAAGAAACCATATGATATTTAATTTTCTGGGTCTGATTCATTTTGCTGAATATTATGCTCTTGAGCTGCATCCATTTTCCTTCAGAAATGTCTCAACTTTGTTTTTCTTAATGGCAGAATAGTACTCCATTTCATATATCTACCATATATTCTTTATTCAGTCATCTGTAGTTGGACATATTGACTTCTTCCAAGATTTGGGTATCATAAATTGTGTGGCTATAAACATAGTCATTCATGTATTACTGTTGTAGAATGATTTTCAGAAAGATTCCCAGAAGAGGTATAGCTGGGATAAGTGGGATATTGATTTCAGTTTTTTGAGGAATCTCCATACTGCTTTACATAGTGGTTGTACCAGTATACAGTTCCACCAGCAGTGTAGGAAGGTTCCTTTTCCCCCATAACCTTTCCAGCATTTTTTTTTTTTTTTGAGTTCTTAATACTAGCCATTCTTGCTGGAGTTAATGGAACTTCAGTATTATTCTAACTTGCTAAAGGTGTTAAATATTTTATCATGTGTTTACAGGCTATTTGGCCTTCCTCCTCTGAGAGGTATTCATTTACTTCAGATTCCCATTTTTTTCTTTGTTTAGGTCCTTTATTTTAGAGGATCTATTTTTTTCAGTTTTTTGTATATTCTTTGTAGGTAGACCTTTTATTACTACTTCAATTTCTGTGTGCATCTTTGTATATTCTTGATAATAGTCCTCTGTCAGAGGAATAGCTGACAAATATTTTTTCCCATTCTGTGGGTGCTGTCTTCATTCTGTTGCTTCCTTTGCTGTGTAGAAGCTTTTTAATTTCATATAATCTCATTTGTCAATTTTTGTTGTTATCTCTTGTGCTTTGGGTGTTTTATTGAGAAAGTTCCTGCCTATATCTAAGTCTTCAGGCGTTTTGCCTACTTTTTTCTTTCAACAAGTTCAGCATTTTCATTTTAATGTCCAAGTCTTTGATCCATTTTGATTTAATTTTGGTGCATGGTGAAAATTGTGGGTCTAGTTTCATTCTTCTGCATGTGGTTAGCTAGTTTTCCCAGCACCACTTGTTAAAGAGGCCATCTTTACTCTAGTTTATTTTTTTAGCCCCAGATCAGAGGCCGAAGGAACACAGGGATGTTTGGGCATCCTCTGTTCTATTCCATTGATATACCTCTTTGTTTTTTGCCAATACCATCTTGTTTAGTTTTTAATCACTGTTACTGTGTAATATAGTTTGATACCTGGTATTGTGATGACTCCTGCTTTTGTTTTGTTGCTTAGGATTGTTTTGTGTATTCTGGGCCTCTTGTGGTTTTATATAATTTTTGAATCATTTTTTTCTTGTTCTGCTATTAATATATTGACTGGGATTGCCCTGAATCTATGTATCAGTTTAGGTAGTGTGGTCATTTTGACAATGCTGGTTCTGCCTATGCAGGAATGTCATTCCATTTTCTAAAATTCTCTAGGATATCTTTTTTCAGAGTACTATAGTTTTCAGTGTAGAGGTCCTTCACTTCCTTTCTTGGTTGATTCCTGGGCATTTAATTTTCTTTGACACAACTGTGAATGGGCTAATTTGTCCGATCTCTTTCTCTGTATTTTCATTGCTGCTGTAGAGGAATGCTACTGATTTTCATGCATTGATTTTATATACTACAACTTGCTTTTCTCTTTGCTGGTAGAACCTTTATTACTGCCTGATTATTATTATTATTATTATTATTATTATTATTTCATCCCTGATTATTACTCTCATCAGGGTTTCTATATCTTCTTGGCTTAATTTTGGTCTACCATATGTCACCAGGAATTTATTCATTTCTTCTGAGTTTCTGAATTTCTTGGAATATAGTTTTTCAGTTTCTCTGGATTTTAACTGTGTTTGTTGTGATTTCACCTTTTACATTTCTAATTTCATTGCTATGAATTTTTTCTTTCCTGCCTTTGTTGTATCTGGCTATAAGTGTATCAACTTTATCATTTCAAAGAACTAACTGATTCATTTATTTTTTTTTTTAGTGTCAGTTTCATTGATCTCTGCTCTGACTCTTACGATTTTCTTCTTTCTTCTTCCTTTGGATTTGTCTTGTTCTTGTTTCTTTAGGACTTTGAGCTGTATCATTAGATTGTTAATTTGAGATTGCTCCTTTTTTTCATATATGCACTCAGCTATAAATTTCCCTCTTATCACTCCTTTCAGTGTGTCCCACATATTCTGGTGTGATGTATTTCCATTGTCATTTGACATTAGAAAGTTCTTGCTTTCTTTCTTGGTTTTTTCTGTAATTTATTGATTCTTCAAGAATGTATTATTTAATCTCATGTATTAAAATAGTTTCTGTAGTTACTTTTGCTGTTTATTTCTAGTTTTATTCCACTATTATCTGAAGGTATGCAGGGAATGATTTCAGTTACTAAAGCATGAGGTATGTCCAAGGATATGCTGTATTTTGGGAAAAGTCCTATGTGCTGTTCAGAAAAGGTGTATTTTGTTGACATTGGATAGAATAGTCTGTAGCTGTTTGTCAAGTTCTTTTGCTCCATGGTGTGATTTAGCTCTGATTTTGTTGTTGTTGTTGTTGTTGTTGATGATGATTTTTTTGTCTGGTTTACCTGTCTTTTTTGAGAGTAAGTTATTGAAGTTCCCTAGTATGATTGCTTTGGGGCCTGTTTGACCCTTTATGTTCAGTAGTTTCTGTTGTATACAAGTGGGTGCACCTATATTGCATGCATGTATATTTATAATTGTGAGTTCTTCCTGATGGAGTTTTCCTTTTACCAATATATAGTGACCATCCTTGTCTCTTTCTGATCTGTTTTGGTTTGAAGTCTTCAGTGTCTGAAAGAGTAAATGAGTATAACTCCTCCTGCTCGTTTCTGGGCTCCAGTAGCATGTAGTATTATATTCCAATCTTATACCTTTCGTCTGTGTGCTTCTTTGTGGGTGAAATGTGTCTCTTGCAGAAAAAGTGGTTGGGTTTTATTTTTTGACCCACTCTGCCAGTCTGTGTCTTTCGATTGGTGAGTTAAGACCGTTAGCATTGACAATAATTATTTGTAAGATTTTTGCTGAATCTTGTCATTATTCTTTTCTTCTAGCATTGGTTCTTTTCTTTTTCTTTCCGTTACACTTTTTGTTTAGGTGTTCTCTTTCCTCTGTTGTTATTTGGTACCACTTGTCTCTCTGTCTCTAAAATTATTTCAAGTATTTTCTACAATGTTGGGCTAGAGGTTGCAAATTTCTTTAGAGTGTTTTGGTCGTGAGAATTTTTTACTTTTCCTTCAATTTTCAGGAATAATTTTGCTGGATACAACAACCTGGGTTTACACTTACTTTCTTTTAAAGTTTGAATGATTTTGCTCTAGGTTCTCCTGGCCTTTAAGGTTTGCACTGAGAAATGTGCGGTAACTCATATGGGTTTGTTTTGGTTAGACATTGTCTGCTTTTCTTTGTTTTCAATTTTTTCTCCTTATGTTAAATTTCTGAGATCTGATTATGATATTTCATGTTGAGTTTATTTTCTAGACCAGGGTTATTTGGTGTTCTATGAGCATCTTGTACCTGAATATTAATTTCTTTTCCTGGATTTGGAAATTTTTCTTGCGTGATTTTTTAGTGAATAAGTTCTTTATACCTTAGGTATTGTCTTCTACATTTTCTCCCTCATTCATAATTCTGAGTTTGGTTCTCTTTGACTCAACTGCCAGCTGTTGTGTCCACCTACTTTGCTCATTTCTAATTTTCGAGTTGTGCCTAATTATGGCACTTGTTTTCTTGGCCTTGTCTTCAAAATATAATATTCTGTCCTCACAATATTCGATTCTGTTTAGTCTGCTTTCACATAAATTTTTCATATCCTGAATTTCAGCTGGATTTCTTTTTAGATTTTCCTCTTTTCTACCAAAATGTTCCTTTGTATTTTGCATTTCCTCAGCCAACTTTTTATTTGTGTTTTCTATATGTTTAATAAGCTTTGTATTCAATAGGACCACTATTTGTTTAGTAAATTCCTCTTTAAGACCACGATCATTGCTTGCATTTTTTTGAGAGTATCTTGTTTGAATTGGCTGTTTGCAGAAGCCAACTTGTTTATTTTTTCTTTTTTACTTCCTTCTCTATGATTTCCACTATTTTAGGGCTAATGACTCTAGTTTCTCGGGTCTCAGGTATTTCTATGTGTGTTGCCTTATCTTCCCATCTTTCTGTTGGTGAGGGACTTCATTTCAAAGGCCTTCCTGTGAGGTTTTTTTTAAAAAATATGTATGAAGATATGTGGGGGGAATCGAAAATCATCTGAGCTCTGTGCTGGAAGTAGACAGTGAGGGGAACCTAACAGCCTGACAGTCTCTGAGGCATCTTGGTCACACCCAGCCTCCTCAGCAAATCTCTCCTGCCTGTCATGGCTTCTCCTCCGCCCCGCCCACCCAGTGATGGGGCTGTCCTCCGTCTGAGGTACTCCCACTACCACCTGACCCATTCAAGAGGCCAGCAGCCTTTCTCTCCTTTCTGCAACTGTCTCTTGTGTCAGTTTCTCCCTGGGCAGTTTTTAAGAGTGTACCCCAGAAAGCTAATGGGACCTGTCTGAGGCTTGTTTTAATTCAGTCAGTTCTGGTTTCAGCTTTTTTTTTTTAATGGCTCCTGCCTACATCACTGCCTATTATGACTGCTAAATGCTGCTTCTCCCAAGCTGAGTTAGGCTCTGGGAAGCCTTTTCTAAGGTAAGCTCGCAGTGTGTTTGTAGTTTGCACTGCCTAAAGCCTTGTTTCTGGAGGCTGGGGCTACAGCTGCTGTCAGTTCTCTCATTTTCTGGATCCACTCTGTTACTCGGCCACCATCTTGCCCAAAAGTCCTCCTCTTCTACATTTATTAAGTGGCATTCCAATGTAAAGACCTCTTAACTTGCTTCTTGAGGTTTCTCCTTGGGAAAGTCTTTTGGGAGAGGAAGAAATGACTACCGAGAAGCAGAAAATAACCTGAGTGTAGTTGGCCAGTGTCCCTCCAGTTCACTATTAGATTGTTCCTCTTTGGTCCAGTCTTGTGTCCCAACAACTGCTCACTCCTAACACCAAACTTACCTAAAAATACAGTTTTCCTTGATCTTTGAATCTTCATTTCCTTGTGGTATCTCTGTGGTCATCTAAAATTTCTATTGAGTAGATTTTTATGTTTTCTCTGACTAATTCATTTTTTGTTGAATAACTTTTATGCTTAGCCAGGAAGGCTTGGTGGATCTAGGAAATTTTCCTCCTCTGTGGAACAAATGGAAAGATGTACACATATGTATTTATTTCCCTTTCTTTCATGAGAAATAGCAATTTAATTGGAAATCTTGAAAAAAATCCCTCTGTATTAGCTCATAGACATCCTTTTCATCCTTTGTGCACCTGCATAGTAATCAGTCAGTCTTTGAAAGGCTTAGAATGACAGACATCAGCATTCACAGAGTACCTCAAATGGATCAGATCAAATGCTGTAAATAACTCTAGCTGGAGATTCATGGGAAATGTACATGATATTATTCATCCTATTCACCTAACATTTCAAGCCTGAACGTGTTTCAAAGTGCATTTAAAGTTAAGTACAAATATAAAACAATAAGTAAGACTAATGCATCTGTGAGATATTTACTTTTAAAGCATTTTTTTCATTTTATCCATCTAATTATTCCCTTTAGCATCTCACATTAACTCTTCTTCTTTGGCTCTCTATTTTCTGGTAAAATCTAAACTCTTGGATTTAGTGTCTGTTGTCTTCTGTTTCTTTTCTTATATTCTTTTTAACAACTCCTTGCCTCGTGATTCAGAAACATTAGATAAATATTGTAGTCCAGCTACTTGATGTACTTCTAATACTTCAAAATTTAAGTGAATTTATCTGATTATATACTTTTTCACTTGACTGTAAGTTCCCTAGTGGATAATTAGCAGTTAATAAACACTTTGTGAATTGTACCTATTTTGAATTTTCAGTACACTTTTTGTGTACTTTTGTTTGACATTCACCTCTTTCTCTGTAGCTTTGTAGTGATTTTGTATAGATCCATTTTATTTCTGACGCTAAATTCTCTACAGGATTTTTGTTATTTGTGTTTGCTTCATATTGTTTTGTTCAATATCTTGCACGTAATAGACTTTTGTAAATATTATTGAGTCAATAACAAGCTGTGAACCTTTCTTGGTGACTGATACCTTCTTTTCTCGAACTCTTCAGTCCAGCCCAGTTTTACTTTTGTTTGCCCAGCTTGCACTGAGGGCTATATCACCCGGGCAAAAATGATGAAGTTAGCATCCTCTTGGCGAAGGAAGATTACTCAGCTGAAACTCATCAATTGGCTGTAATGCTGAGGTGGAATCTGCAAAACAGCATGTTTTTGAAATAAATTTTAAGGGAAAAAAGACCTTCCTTTTCTCACCCACCACTCAGTTCATGGCTGAAAACCCTACAACAAATGGCAGATTTAAAAAAAAGACACAAAGTTATTTTGAGACAGGGTCTCACTCTGTAGTCCAGCCTCACCTTATAGCCTGGGTTGGCCTTGAACTCCTAGAAAGCCTCCAGTGTCAGCCTCCCAAGTGCTGGGATTATAGGTGTGTGCCACCACCCCCAGTTTATTTTGTTCTGGGGAATCAGACTCAGGGCCTTGAGCTTGCTGGGCAAGTGCTCTACCTGCTGAGGTATTCCACCAGTTAGTAGACTGTAGGGACTTGTAGGAGCCTGATTTTTTTGGTCTCTTCTCAATATCTCTGAAGGATCAGGCAGTTTAGTAGATAAACATCTTTCTTTGCTCTGGGTCCAGGGTAGGTACCTCTAGAGTAAGCATGCTTCAGAAGAGAAAGGCCATGGGAAGGTGTACATGACCCTCTTGCTTCTGCTGTTTTCTCAAAATGCAAGATGCCAGATTGGGCATGGCATGTTCTGAATACCATCAAAAGACTATGGAGTTATACTGTTTCTTATATCTACAAAGGATAGAACAGAGTGAAGTAAACCTAGATACTCTATAAATGTACAGCCTAGGAAGTATTGTAGGATGGGATACTTCAGAGCACAGCTGGGAGGTGCTTCAGGCCATCAGGTCTCTATCCTGGAAGACGGGAAAATTGGTGCATTCAAAGGCTCATGGAGCTCTGTTTATTGTTTGGAGTTATAGGGCTTTTACTATTTTTAAGGACACAGATTTTGAGCATGATTCTCACCAGTGTTAATTCCATGTCCAAAGAAAGGGACTTTAAGTTTGAGCAAAACAATATAAATAAATAAAGAAGCAAACTTACATAAGAGTTAAATCAGGTAAGTACATACTCTAAAGAAGAATTCTAGATTTTGAAAAAAAAAAGTCAAACGTTTCTTTTAAAGGAAAACATTTCTGAAATGTTTAGAAAAGATAAATCTATTTAAAGTTGCTAAATACATTTTTGTTTTTTTGTTTTTTTCTTTTTTCCCATTTTATTGATATGTATACGTGCAAAATTTAAGGTTTACAATGGAGTTGAGCATTTTGTGCACATACGTATCCTGTCAAGGTAACAAGGGCTTTCCCCTTGTTTCACTTTGTTTTTCATTTTAAGTTCCATAAGAGTTGTGATCTGAGACTCATGTCAGAGAGACCATTCGATGTTTATGTAGACCCATGTTCATAGGAGCACAACTAAATACGTTTTGTTTTGTTTTGTTTTGTTTTTTTAGACAGGGTCTGGCTCTGTACTCCAGGCTGGTCCTGAACTCAACATGAACTCAACTCAACATGTAGCCCAGGCTGGCCTTGAATACATGAAAATCCTCCTTCCTCAGCCTTCTGAGAGCTGGGATTATGGGAGTGTATCACCACACTTGGCTTATGTAGTACTGAGGAATTAAGCTCTGGGCCTTGCACTTGCTAGGTGAACTCTCTAATTGTGTTATTCCTCCACTCTGGTAAATACATTTTCATACATATAGAATACACCTGTATAAACACCGTATAATTAAACAATTCAGTAAATATTTGTACATATTTGCTTTGTTCAGTGAATGAATCATATACGATGATAGTAAATGTATTGCCTTGAAGGAGCTTAAAATATACTTGAATTGATGAGACAAAGATAAACAATGGTACACTCATTTTAGGTTTTTCCTAAAAGAAATGAGGTTGCGACCAGTTCTGATGATATAGGCTGATAATTCCCACATATTGGAAGGCAGAGGCAGAATGATTGTCAGTTTGAATCTAGTCTGGGAAATCTAGTTTTTTTTTTTGAGATCATGTCTCAAAATCAAAAATAAAAAATGGGCTGGGATGTAGCTCAGTGTGAAGGCCCTAGGTTCCAGTTCAGTACTGAAAAAGAAAGAATAAATACAATACAAAAGAAAAGAAATGACATTGGCTAATCTTTCTTGGAGATTTCAAGGATATATCCTGAGGATCTCATAAAATGAGAAAACCCATCTTCCTGGAGAAAGGGAATGGATCTACCCAGGCATTGGGGAGCAGAAGAACTGCTTGATTATTCTTCAAAACCTGAATTGTGGCATTACCATAGATGGGCATCCCAGGAGAAGTAGGTCTCAAAGAGAAGGTAGTTACATTTGGCTTGAAGAGGATGCTTGAGGTGCCCTTTTAGGGGCGATACTTTTAAGCCATTAAAAATGGAAGACTAGAAATTGAGAGAAATGTCCTCTTAGAGTCTAGACATGAGTGAAAGTATGTAGTGAGGGAAGGGGTAAAAGAAAGGAATTTAGGAGTAACAGCTGAAGTTGGGTGCTAAAGGGAACACGGAAACGGAAGCAATGGAGCAGCCCAGCGTACAGGTCAATAAGCAGGAGAAAGACATTTTTGAATATAAGGGTGTTTGAAGAAGTAGGAAGTAGCTGGTAATATGAAACTGAGGAAGGTTGAGGAGTAGGAGGTTCTTGGTATGTTTTAAGAGTTTAATATTTATTAAAGAAAGGGACGCATTTAAGGTTTAATGCCTAAGTAAAAAATGGGCCCATATGCAGACTCCAGCCCTGCTTTACATTTTGTTTGGTCCATTCCATGTTAATACATACTTTTTAAAAAATATAATTGTCATAGAACAAAATTTTTACAAATTTGATTGAATAATTCAGTTGGATTGTGTTGACCAGTCATGAACTGGGAAATACCCTACCCATAAAATAGAAAAATGCTCTGATAAGCCAAGAAGTGGGGTTGGACATAAAGACAGCAGGAGTGAAAAACAAAAGGCTGTTTCAAAGTTGTTTTTCTTGTGGAGGACTCTGTGCCAGGCTCGCCCAGGTAGACTGAGACCCTTCTGTCTGATTTCTCTGAATCTCCTGATCATCTTCATCATCATTATTATTTTAAAATTTTGTTTTCTTGACACCTGGCCCAAGTGAATCTGTTCTAGGTGGCCTGGTGTGTTGGGGCTATATAGGAGTGATGACCTCACACAACTTCATTTTACATTGTCAACGCTTAAAAAACAATGTTTCAGCCAGGCATAGTGGCACACACGTGTAATCCCAGCAGCTGGCAGACTGAGGCAGAAGTATCTCAAGACTGAGTCCTACCTAGGCTAAATAGTGAGAACTTGTGACAAAATTTTAAAAAAATTACAAAGAAGGGCTAGGTGCAAATGTCCTACCAGGGAAAGTAGTGATAGCAGGGATATAAAAGCAAAAAAAGCTAGTCAAGGTCCTGAGTTTGGGTATTTTGTATGTATTTAAGAAGAACACATGGCATACCGTCTGAAGTGAAGAAAGAGTCATAAATTCTGTCGGTGCTCAGGACCCATCACCCCCAAATGTGACTATAGGAGCTCAGGCTGCAATCCCAAAATATTCCTCTTTGCCATATTGATTATTTCAAACCGATACTTTGAGAAACTGCAAGTACTGAAGTAGCTCTGAAAAACTCCTGGTGTAAAGGAAGTTTGTATCTTTAAAGAAAGTTTTCAACAGTAAAAGTATCTATCACAAAAAAAGAGCTAATCTGTTGATGAACTTTTATCTGCAAAAGGCGTCTTATTTTCACCATACTTTTCTTCCCTCTTCTCGCACAGTTTCACTCCACTTTTCCTAGAAGCCCCAAGCTTTCATTCCTTTAGATAGAGTGATATATAAGCTTGAATTCTTTGCTTTTTCTCTGAGTCTTATGTTTTTGTGGGATTTCATTGCATCAGTAGTCAAAAAATTCAAACAGCTCTTCTGTCAATCTGCCTCATGTCAGTTTAATTTATGACTCTGCCAAAGAACTTAAAAGGATGGAGGGAAGTCACTTTTCCGTCTCTTAAAATCCAAAGCAATCAGTCCAACTGTGAGATGTTTGATAAGGCTAAAGAAAACTCTACAACTGGCTTTATCTCCATATTTCCAATGGGAATAGTTATAATATGTGAATGCTTTTGCATTCCACATAGCTAGTAGGTGGAAGTCAAAGGATATTGATTCATTTCTTACTCTAAAACTATCGCTCTTTCCTTCTGACCATGGCCCCCTTGAAGCCCACACTATTTACTGTTAAACTGAACACTCTCACTTGTTTACATGACCTTTTTTATCATTAGCATTATTTAAATGCCGAATCCTTCAGAAAATCTATTTTGATTTAAGTGAAATATAGGTCCTCTGCCTATACTTTATATCTGTTATTGTGATTAACACTTATATTATAAATTACTCCTTATATATCTTTTCTTTCTTGTGAGAGCTCCTTGGAGGACAGGCAGTCTATATCAATGTCTTTGTGTCTCTAGAGATTATTAAACACTTGTTTGATAAAAACGATTAAATTAAATAGATGCATTGATACATGAACAGCCGTGAGCAAACCAAGTCCGACTTTGGACCAGCTAACGGGACTGTCGAGCTCAGCTTCCTAAGGACATTCAGGTAGCTTCTGCCTTAGAACCAGTCTTTTCTTTTGTGCTCATCCTATGAAAGGGCATGTGATACCAGATTTGGTAATGATGATGCACCCACACAGCATTGTGGTAGTGCAAGTTCAGTTAGCTTAGTTCTAGTCAATCACATCAGAAGGCAGTTTCTCACTACTGGCATTTACATGAATAATGTAGAAAGTCTGATTGTTCATATTCCCAGAAATACAAGTTCTTAATTTACTGAAGGAGGATTCTGAGGGACAGACAATACATTTAGGCCATTTGCAACATCTCAAGAATCAGTAAAAATATAACCAAGTTACAAGGAGCCATATTTTCACACATAATTAGTGTAGCCTTCCCTTCCTTTCATTTTGGCTAGCCAATTAGTGAACCACACCCATGCCTTTAGTGGAATCTATGTGGATCTGAAGCCCCATTAAGGCTGGGGCTTTGCTTCTGAGGGCGGAGGCAGACATTGTGCTCCTACCAAAATTTTTTATTTTTTTCTTGTCTGGGACAGAACTAGGTACATTTCCCGAAAGAGTAATCATTTTTATTATTATAAATTTGCAAAATACAACAGCTGCCATAACCTTAGTAACTGCTTCACTTACATTGCTTCATCAATTTCACATTCACTTCCTGTCCCCCTTCCCTGCCCTCGCAACTCCTTCCACATTTTCTACCCTTTCCACAAATCCATCTTCCTGCTGTCTACCATCTCTTTTGTTTGACACTTTTTGCTTATTTATATTTTGGATTTCTCATATAAGAGAAACCATGAGATATTTGATATTTAATTGTTCAGGTCTGATTTACTTCACCAAGCTTAATGGTCTCAGAGTGCATCCATTTTCCTATAGACGACTTATATTTATATTTTTTATGGCAGAATAATGCTCCATTGTATAAATGTACATGTTTTCTTTTTCTGTTGACCTGTGTTCTTGTGTGTACCATTTCCATATGGCAAGTGAGGCTTATTGGGCCTTGAAGCTCTTGGTGGATTATCAGTTGACCTACCCCAAAGTGAAAGTACCAGGCTAGAGAGACACAAGATCTGCATAGGTCATTGTTCAGTGTTGAGGAGCACCCAATAGCAAGATAATAGCTATTTATCCAAAGAAATATGCAGCAGAGGATGATCCAAATCTCAAGAGTGAGTTCAAATGGAAGCTGCCTTTCTTTTGCCTTGTTCCAGGTGACCTCTATTAACTCACAAAAACTTGAAGGTCAAGGTTGTAATTAATGTTATGAGACTCAAGGCAGAGAGTATGCCAGAGCGTGCTTAGGGCTACTAGCACAGCCTGTTGATGTGGGCCTCCCTGTAAGGATACTGATTTTGGGGCCAGCTGACTTAAAGGACTGAATAAAATGTCCAAGTGAGACTATATTCTCTCCAGTGGCTGTAAAGTCCAAACAAATGCAGGGTCTCATTTTTGATGATAAAACTTAAAAAGACAGTAGCTTTTCCTTGACTATTGGAGGGAATCTATTCACATAGCCTCTTAATTTTATCAGAGGTCATTATACATCCCGGCGGGCTTCTCATTTGCCAACTGGTAGGGTAGTATCTGTATAATAACAACTTTGAACATCAAAATGTAAAGTCATGACAATAAATCTTAGAGTAAATTGTGGGGGAATTTCGATACTGAACACTGTAAACACACGGGGGCCTTGCCAGATGAATGCTAACACAATTGGTTTTGGACCTTAAGTGCCATAGGGATAGAAAATAATATTGGAGGAAAAAATACCAAGTGCTGTCAGCACAGTATATTTAATTACAGTTAAAATGTCTAAAATAGCTAAGGGTATGTGATCAACAAATGAATACAGTAAGCAGCAATCCCCTGTAAGGTTTGAGCTCCCATTAGCATTTTTTATTGGTCATACTTGACTGTTGTTTTAAGATATGGTGTGTCATCCTGTCCCTGATGCCCTTAAGTCCTTAAACAAGGCTATGATTTCCCGTTCTTCTCCTAAGTTCTCTGTTATTTCTGTTGGACTACCTGAGAGAAAGTGGGAGAAAGAACTGGACAGTGACTTACTTTTTTCACTAGACTTTCTTACATATAGCTTGTCCAGGTCAGGAGATCCCTTTCTGGACTTTATGGGCATTTACAGTGAAATATTAATATCAATTATACATTCAACAGGTCAGATCTCAAAAAAAGGTGTATCGTATGGCCCCACAGAGTCTCATAGGCAAGGCCACTTTAGCTTCCCTATGATGACTCATGCCCAAACACAGTGACCTGAATCTTGGTTCCTTAATGTCCCACCTCATAACCACCAATCCACGGACCAAGTTTTGGGTGTCTGTATACAGTAGAGCCATAACTGTTTAAGTCCCTCCTTTTCCAGAAGTTCTTTAGTATTTATTTTATGACTATGCTTCATATTGGAGTAGGAAAAATACTGGTCCCATTCTTAATGATATTTTTCCTTAAAGTGTATGACTTTGGTAACTAGAAGAAGGGAGTGACCATAAAGCTTGGAGGGCAAAGAGCTCTGCACTCGTAAACAAGGCATATTTACTTTTGATTTTGAATGTTATGCTGGTGACTTACAGCTCATCAAAATGGTCTTCTAATTTTTTGGTTCTTCTAAAGTCCCCTGTCAGTAACAGTGCCATCAATACTGCTAAGCTGTAGAATGCTTGATGAAAGTTGCTCCTTTCTGGAGCCCCGAGTTATGGAAAGAATTCAAGCCCACCGATCTGATTATGTCATCCTGGAAGTGCTCACAGTAATGGCAGTCAGTAAGTTTTCTGGTGGACCCAGTGGAATCCAGAGGTTGACTGAGCTGCACTTTTACCGTTGCTGCCTGTGTGGTCATCATACCAAAGATGGCAGCACCTGCACCATCACAAGCTGAGCGCAAGGCAAAAAAACTCTACGTTTCGGTCACAAAGGCCTCTGTGAGATCCTCAGTTTGGTGAACCTTCCATTTCTCTTAGGCAGATCACATCTCTTCTGGTTTTTTTCCCTCCTACTTGTGTATCTTTTCATTCTCCTAACTTAGTATTTTTCACTCATTAAACAAATGTTTATCCTGAGAGATTGAGAAACAATAATATATCCTGTTTATCCTCCATGGAACACTTAATAGGGCAGAGAAATAAATGAACATACAATTTATAACAAATGTGTTCTCCACAATCAGACAGGAAAACTTTGGGAGCAAAGTAGGACATGTACAAGTGACCAGAATCATAGAAATCTTGATTTCTACTCATAGAAGCTGCGATTTTCTCTCCCTGCATAATTAGTGAAGGTCTGTGTCATATAACTAAAAGGAGGTGGGACCTTTTGCACAACTAGAGTGAGTCTTAGGAGCTGGGTATGTCTGTGGATGGGTTAGGGAGGCCACACACCTACAGAAAACTTAGCAGAGCCGATTAAAGCTGACTTTGACTTTATTTCTCAGGATTTAGCTTTCAACCTCTTCAGGAAATTCTTACTAAGAAGCATTAAAGTGACGGACCATTTTTACACAGTTGAATTTAAAATGTGGCCAATTTGTTTGCTGTCAGGTATTAAAGATGTGCTACAAATGTGTTTTATCAGCTCACAGGTCCCTGTTGCTTTCTCTTTCAGACATTCATGACTGTCATCAGCATTCCTTTCTTTCCATGGTCAAGAACTGCATACAGGTTAAGATTTTATGCCTCTCGCAGGCTAAGGAGTTATACTACTACTGTGTTATGGAGTCTGCCAAAAGACTCTTAGGACAAACATGAAGAACCTTGTTAGTTGTAATAATAAAGCAGCCTGAGTATCAACACCTCCCATTCCAATTTTCCAAGCCCCATTCCTATAAGACCCTGCAGAGGTGGCGTCCTGATAAATCCCCGTGCAATGGGACCATTTGTAGGTTGTGTTCTATCAGTTGAGAAAACACACATCATTCATAATGATTAGTAATCAACCCTGTCTTTTGCTTTTGAAAGAGACATTATTTCTATCACCCAAAGCTGTAGTTAAAAAGAAAACTTGAAAAGATAGTTTAATACAAATGAAGTCAGTGTTCGTGATAAGAACTTCAATGGCTTCTAAAAAGCAGAGATTCCTGTAAGTGTGGGAAACTTATATAAGATGAAATCAGCCCTGCTGTCTTCTTCGTCTTATTAACTATGCTTAGGTTTTTCCAGTTCATCACTTTGGAACAGTCCAATTTCCACATTCCCTGGTGAAACGCTTTGAAATTTGAAAACTTGCCTTGGAATAACTGTCCCATTTTATGTTTTCTCTTTGGGAGCAATATAAAAATGGGTTAAGAAGTACTTTCATATTCTAAACTGACATAAATATCATCTAATAATATTTATTCATGTCTTAGATGATTTAAGATACTTGTTAAAAGTCTGAAAAATATTTATTTATATTGCAGAAAGTAAGTAAGATATATTAAGTTATAAACTTTTTTTTTTTTTTTAGCTTACAGGTTGCAGGGGACCAAAAGAAAATGCTTCCTGTACTGAGCAAAATAAAGAAAATCAGTGTTTTGAGAATGAAGCTGATGAAAAGACAAGTGTAAGTATTAAAGTATTTTCTTTGTTTGTTTAATGGTCAAGATGGTTCTCAATCTCAGTGGGTACTGTTGCTACTTGTATTCAAGTACAAGAAAATCTGTAACCTAATTTGTAGTTTTGGCTTGGTCAGCATATCGGATTTTCTGGCTACTTGGCCAACAATAAATGTGTGTCTTTTTTTTTTTTTTGAGACTAGGTCTCGCTCTATATCTCAGGCTGGTCCTAAACTCACTATGTAACCCATGCTGACCTTCAACTCAAGATAATCCTCCTGTCTCAGCGTCCAGAGTGCTGGGATTACAGGCATGCTCTCCCCTGTGTGGCTTACATGGAGCTAGGGAATTGATTCAGGGCCTTGTGCTTGCCAGGCAAGCGGTCTAACTGCCCTGCTATTCCCCCAACCCTGAGTAGTTATGAGTTTCTGCAAGTTACAAGTTTTGCCTTGGGATTTGTGTTTAGGTGCATAGGTCTGCTTTGCTGGTGATCACCTAGACAGTTTTTAGGCTAGTGTACTTCTCTGTTGAAAAGTGTTTGTGCTTGAAAAAAAAAAAAGTGTTAACCTATTTGAGATGGTAACAAAATATTAGATTTACTTCCAGGAAAGGAAATTATCTGATTTGGAGATGACACTGTCTTTGCTGTACTGTTGCATTCTTATAAAATATTTTTTTGGACTTCCTGGATATCTGCAGGATGTTTGTAATTTTCCTTCCTGAAAATAAAATTGTCAGGTCTAAGTGGGATACAAATGCACTGGCTTGTCAGGCAGCTAAACTACATAAATTCTGGCACACATATTAAAGAGGCTTTTGTGTTTATATTATAGAAAAGCATATTGCTAGACTCCACTAATTGTACTTTAAAAGCCTCACTTTATTTTACAGGACAGCTATGAGATTTTAATAAGGTCTTCAAAAAGATGTCTGGAAAATAATGATTTATCATTCTTTTAAAGCGAATAAGAAGTTTTATATTTTATTGAGCTGATATTTTTATTAAAATTTGAAAAATAGAGATTAAAGACATCATTGAGGATCTTATACTTTTATTGATGAAGGCTCATTTTATGCTTAATATGGTTACTTTAATTTTACTTCTATGTGTTCTTTGAACAATTTTAAATAAATAAAAATATTTTTAGGTCTACCTTCTGTGTTTAAATAAATCTATTATGCGAAGAATAATATGCAAAATACATTGAAGATTTTATATTCTAGAGTTCTGCTGCGAAACAATGAGGACTTTTAATTAGATCATGAAGAAAAGGAGGGGATTTGTAAAATTCACAGGATATGGGGACTAATTAGATTGAATTGAATGTTTAAGAGGATATTAAGAGAGGAAAGGCTGATGCACAATGGATTAACAAGGTGTATTTAATTATTACATCTTAGATTTGAGGTAACAGAGGAAGAACCAGTTGGAAATATTTTGAGAGATTATCAACACACTGATTGTGAGCTAAATGTATTACCAAAAGTAGAACAGTGAGAAAATTCAAAGAAAAACTCCAAAGTTGGACACTGGAGTTTGTAATGATACTTTTATTAGAATCTATCAGTGATTGGCAATGTGACCTCAAGCAGATTAAATAATGCTTTTTTATTTGTAAAATTAGATAATACCAATTGTGCCTGTCCTTCAGGAGCATAGTAAGTACCATGTGAAATAGTTCTGTGAAATGATTGATGGGTAAATGCTCTAGAAACTGCATAAATTTGGAGATAAACCAGAAAATATGTGCCTCTTAAATGTATTTTCAGTTAGAGATTCACTTGTTTGGGAATTTAATTTCTTCAGTATACGTTGGATTTTAGCCAATTCTTATGACTGGCAACTGGTTGATAAAGGAACTAAGTGGATGCCATGCAAATACTTCAATGAATGTCACAGAGAGTTTGGTTTCCTTTTAAGAAGAACAGAGAGGTAGTAAGGTGGAGAGAACTTGACTGCAGGAAGCATAGTAGACAGGGACAGAAGCAGGGCACAGGACTAAGGGATAAATGCCAGAGAGCTGGGGTCGCTGTTGTTTACACCTCATGTCTGAATGTTCTTGGCAAAACTGCTTGAATTTATCTATATCTCCATTTCCTAATCTAAAGGGAAAGGTTTTCATTATATGTGGCATCCTTGACCGGCGAAGAAACCACACGTACGCTTTCTCCCGCATCTCCAGAAGCTTCTCTTTATTATATCCCACCCCGCACTTTTATAGGGCAAAACCACACAATTAGCATAGCCACAGCCAATTGGACAAGCAGCTACGTCATAGCATCACACCACTGCTTGCGCATCTCGGTGGCCAATTAACGCCACTTCCTGCTTCTTAATTTTCTTCCTACATTCTCTGCTGCGCCACAATGGGGGTTAATGCTAAGCGCCATCTTCCTGTGCAGGCAGGCCGGGGAGTCTGTCCAGAGCTGACTCCCACATCATCCCCTTTTTGTTTTAATAATAGGCTAAGGGAACGTGCCTGTCTTCGGCTGGCTCAACACAGGATCTCTCTTACCCGTCATGGGAGTACTATCAGCTGGAATAGCACCCTGTCTTAGGTTGATGAAATCCTGGCCAGGCCTTACCCGTCATTGACTACCGTTCCAGCACAGCAAGCCATACCTCGGGAGATGTACCACGTTCAATGGCTGCCATTGCCTGTAGCAGGGCTCTATTGTCTTGGCGCTGCCTTTTATGTAGGCAATGAACGTATCTCCCCATGGCGACCAAAATGAACGGACACCTTAGTGGCGTTGATCAGCATAATTTGAGAGCGCAAGACAGTTCTAAGATTATCAAATTCCATGGACCAGGTGCCATTAAGCAATATTCCAAGCTTATAAGACAGGTTTGCGGCTGTGGACATTTTTTTAAACTCTACAGGAGTTACACATAACCCCGGCATTTTATAAATACAGTCCACACTCAAAACATCCATCATAATGTCCATTTGTTCTTGTAGCAAATCAACCCTCTGATTCACGTGAAGGATGCCAGTCCGAAGATGACTGTCAATGTGACTCTGGGTGTCCAAGGCAGTGGCTGTGGAGGCAGTCAAATTATTCAAAACCGCAGCTGTCTTAATGGTATTGGTCAGGGCCACAGCAGCAGCAGCAGCACCAGCAACAGCAGCAACAATGGCAATCGTTGAGTGAGTTTTATTGTGTGTTGCTATGGAGGTGTTGCATCTCATAATCACCCTGCCAGATATCATGCCAAGGGCAGCAGCATCTACACAAGGGGCTAGCCATCCAATGTTCTGGTGGACCGTCAAAATTACGGGTAGTCAGAGGTAAAGGGTACGGCCACGCTTCCAGGATTCCCCACAGTAGTCGTGGGGAGGCCTGACTCCTCATTGTCAGGATCAGCAGCATGGGTACCAGGATCTCCAGCGGCCTCATCATGCACACTTGAAGTATCTTCCTCCGCAGCGATCTTAGCGATCCTGGTCGATCTTTCTGGAACCCAGATGGGATTTTTGGCCTCCTGAGGAAAAACACAAACATGGCCTCAACCCCAGATTAATACTGGGTCGGGTCCTTTCCATTGGTTACTTAATACATCTTTCCAATAAAGAGGTCGCTCCTTTGTAGACCCTGAGGAGCAATGCCTATCTGCAGCACTGTGACCAAAGGCATCCAATGTCAAAAAATTTAAAATAAATAAAGCAATGGAAAGTTTGTCCCATGGTGTCCGATAGTGGGACCCTATTCCCCCTTTTTGTTTTAATAAAGCATTCTTTAAGGTATGGTGAGCCCGCTCTACAATCCCTTGTCCTTGAGGATTATATGGAATGCCATGAGACAAGGATATCTGAAATTGCTGTAAAAATGTAGTAAAGGCTGCAGAGGCGTAAGTAGGTCCATTATCAGTCTTAATACAGTGTGGCACGCCCCAAGCAGCAAAGGCTTGTAGGCAATGTGCCATAACATCTTTAGATTTTTCCCCTGAATGGCAGGAAGCAAAAATAATCCCAGAACAGGTGTCTACTGTATCATGAACATATTTAATGGACCCAAACTCCGGATAATGTGTAACATCCATTTGCCAAATATGATTGGGCTGTAGCCCTCTTGGATTTATACCCAGTGACTGTTGCAGCAGCAGAGTCACACGATTCTGACAGCCTAAAACAATACTCCTTGCTTGTTCCTTAGAAATTTTAAACTTTAGGCGAAGAGTATTAACATTTACATGAAAAAGTTTATGAAACTGTTTTGCATTCTCAATGGGGTCAAGTTCTAAAAAGATAAGTGGCATTTTGGTAGCTGCATCTGCTCTGGCATTACCCGCCACCAAGGGCCCAGGCAAAAAGGAATGAGCACGAATGTGCCCTATGAAAAAAGGGTGTGATCTATTCCAAATAAGCTGTTGTAATGTCAAAAACACCGAGCCCACGGAGGATTTTTGAGAAATGGGGCTTACACATTCTAAAATTTTTAAAGACTCCACTGCATATACTGCTGCTCATCAGCCTTTTTTAGATTTTCACCCAGGTGGTCCCACTGAGGGATATTTAAGAGCCCTTCCTCCATAAACCATGGGGCATGCATTTCTACCACCTGTAAGAACGCCCCAGCTGTTTTCGATTTCAGAGGTACTTTCCCAGCCCTCAAGATATCTTTTAAAGCACCCTCCATGCAGACACGAGATGTCGCCGAGCCCATCTTATAAATAGCAAATACTCCGCTGCTCCACCTGCAGACCTCCCCCGCTAAGCGGGATGTGTTGCACTACCGCAAACTTTATTCTCCACTGCTCTACTGCAGACCTCCCCCCGCTAAGCGGGATGCATTGCACTACTGCAAACTTTACCGAGAATCCCGGGTTTCAGCACCACTTGTGGCGTCCTCAACAGGCAAAGAAAACACACGTACGCTTTCTCCCGCATCTCCAGAAGCTTCTCTTTATTGTATCCCACCCCGCACTTTTATAGGGCAAAACCACACAATTAGCATAGCCACAGCCAATTGGACAAGTAGCTACTTCATAGCATCACACCATTGCTTGCGCAACTTGGTGGCCAATCAACGCCACTTCCTGCTTCTTAATTTTCTTCCTATATTCTCTGCTGCGCCACAATGGGGGTTAATGCTAAGCGTCATCTTCCTGTGCAGGCAGGCCGGGGAGTCTGTCCAGAGCTGACTCCCACAATTATATAAACTATGAGAATCTTTAAGTATATATCTAGATATATCTATATCTATATCTATATCTCTATCTATCTATCTATCTATCTATCTATATATATGTGGCTTTCAGCCTCAGGGAAAAAGTTTCTGTTGTTGTTGATTTTTTTAGAGAATGAAGGTTGTCTTGCCTGTGTGTGTGTTTGATCAGGGGTCCCCAAGCCTTGAGCTGTGAACCAGTACCAATCTATGGAATCAGAAGACCTGGGCCACCTGGGTCAATGAGCAGGACCAGGAGATGAATAGCGAGTAAAGCTCCGCCTCCTATCAGGGCACTCCTGTTAGGTTCTGATGCTGCTGCTTATCTGAAAGGAATCAGAGTGTGGCTTCCTACTTCCCTTCTGTGTGCTCCCAATTTCAAAACTATCCTTCAAGAACCTTCTGCATAACAAGTACGTCACGGTGCACACACACACATCCCTCCCCACACCCTTTCCTCAGGAGAATGGGAGAACAATCTTCAACTAAACTAGTCCCAGATGTAAAAAATGTTGGGGACTCCTGCATTGGATGTGCTTCCTGACTCCCATTTAAAAAGTGCTGGTCCTCAAACACTAAGTGGCCAAGTCAATCTTGTAAAAGAGAACAAATTAGAAGGCTTCATACTTCCTGATTTGAAAATATATTTAAAAGTGACAGTAATCTAGAGTAATGTAGAGCCCAGAAATAAGCTGTTGCTTATGTGACCAGATGAGCTTGAGCCAAGGTGCAAAGACTACACAGTGGATAAGAGAGTCTCTTCGATAAATGAGGGTGTGAAAACTGGTTATCCACATGCAATGGAATGAGGTTGGACTCTGAGTACACGGTGTACAAAAATTAACTCAGAATGGTTTAATCCATTAAGACTTATGTCTTTAATGATATAAGTAAGATGTAAAGTGATAAAACTCTTAGAAGGGAAAAATGTTGAGATATTGGATCTGGCAATGCTGTCTGTGATATGATATCAAAAGTATAAAAAAAGTATAGGCAACAAAGGCTAAAATATGTGCTTGGACTATATCAAACTTAAAAACTTGTGTGGCTCAAAGAAAATAATCAAAGAGTGAAATTATCTGCAGAACATGTATTTGATAAGGGTTTTAATATGCAGAGTAGACAAGGAACTCTACAAATAACCCTGTCAACACCTGGGCACCATACAAATGCCTGTTTTCTGGGTTTTTCATAATAGAGAAAACATGAGATATTTAACCTTCTATTTTAACTCACTTGACTAAGCATGATGGTCGCAACTTGCGTCACTGCATTACATACATATAACACATTTTTATATCCATTGGTCTGTTGTTGGATATTTAGGTATCTTTTACATTTTAGCTATCGTTAGTAGTGGTGCTATAAACATCATTTTATAGAACTAAATGGATGTAGTAGTGGACGTTCGGGGGGATGGGAAGGGCACAAGAAGACCAAAAATGGGAAGGGGTTATAATGTTGACATGATATATACATCTCCCAAATACTAACTCTTTTGCTTTCAATGAATTATTTTCAGAATCCAGTAGTATCCTGTTTTTCTTTTTGTCATAATAGAAATTCTCAAAAAAAAAAAAAAATCAGTCCTTTTCTAGTTGATCCTAAATTCTTAGTTGCCTCTGGAGAGTTTGGAAATCAGGGCAGGCATTTTGCCATGACCTGCCTACAGTCTATTTATTTTACTGAGCTAACAAGTGTTGCAGATTTGTCATTTGTGGTCTGCTGTCCTGGGTGTATGGGGAACACCGAGGTGGGATGGGAATCCAGGTGGGTAGATTTCCCATTCTTTCCCTGGTAGATATCTTTCTAGCTTCTGTCCCCTTAGCGGTTGTTCCAGAGGCTCTTGTAAATTCTAAAAGGCTTCCATGAATGAGTGCAGAGATGCCCCTATCTTTTTAGGGGGACCCTGTATGCTTGTTGCAAGTCTGCAGTCTAGGCCACCTGAAGGCCTTTGGATTGTCTGTGTCATTGTCATTCACATTGAGTGAAATCCACTTGGAAATTTACTGTTATTATTAATCAAAAGCTTATATTTATTACTCTTTGTCTACCAAATTTAAATATTTGTTTTCAGTAATGTCCTTTTTGTAGTATGTTAGCTGGGACTATCCTTCTTCATTATGCATGACTGGTCCATGTCATATTTTCCTGAGTCAGATTGGATTTGCCAAGGAAAGTATTCTTATTTTCAAATACTGTTAGCTAAATACACCAATTGATTTCTATCTTAAAAAGTTATACATAAGTATATGTGCATATATTATAATTACTTTATATGTATATGGTTCTCATATGGACAGAAATGCATATTACAGAGTTAAGTACGCTCTTTTTTCCCCAAAAACATCTCCCATCAAGAAAAAATAATAGTAGAACTGGAGTACTGATCATTCTCTATTCCACAAATATTTATTTTGTACCTCTTAAGTGCCAGAAATATTGTTAAATCTTCCCGCAAGAAGCTTAGATTCTAGGATAGGAGATATAGGCTAGATTCCACTGTTAGAGTTTGTTTTTCCTTGTTGAAAACAAGTAAGAGTAATGTATTTAAATGGGTAAGGAACAGGATTAATAGTAATAATTTATAATAGTATTTCTGACACCAAACTTTTAATGGTATGTTTTACCAAGAATCAGTATATTCTAGGTATGATATCATTAACTTCAAGGTGTAGCCACTAAGCTGTTTGCAGGGAGGGGGATTTATATCTTGCCAAATCCTCCTTGTAAAGTCACAGACCCAACTGAGCTCTATGTCTGAAAAATAAAAGAATACCTCTCACTGATTCCATGTTAATTTAAGAAAGAAAATAATGTTTCACTTGCGGCAAAAGGGTGGATTATCTTTTATCATTTTTATACCAAGAAAAATCAATGGACAATATGGTAGTGTGCTTTAAAATGTCACATACTTACTTCCAAGCATATATGCACTATCCAATGAATTATTTACAGTGAACAAAAGCTAATGAATACAAAAATACATACAGACAACAATTTTTTATGCACCTAACATTATATAAACAATGAACATTTTTGCGAAGGAGAGATTAAAAATGTTCAGTTTATGCAATGCTTTCTACTTACACTTAAAATCTATTGGGTGTGCTTATTAAGGTGATTGTATAAAGGTGTAAGATATTATTAATTCAATTATTTTACAGCTATAATAGATTTTATGGAATTTTTTTCAAACTTCTAGCTCCCTCCTCTGCTTCTTTCCAACTCATCTAAGGCCTATTTTCCAGACAACCTTCCTGACTAGTCAATTAAAGGCTAAATAACTTTATGATTCAAAAACTCCAGAAGTGCTTACTATGCAATAACTGTAATTTTTGATTTACTTATAGGCAGGGTTCAGCCAGGTTTTGCTCATCCTTTCATCTCCACATGAGTAGATTTTCAAGTGTATTTGTTCAATCAGTGAGATACTAGAGTAGGCATGAGGAGACAAACACTACCTTTAAGTAGCTAACTTTACAACCATTAAATAATCCTTCTCCATGTGCAGGACAAGGGACATCACGAGTGCTTGTAATGTGCCAAGTTTTGGACAGCTGGTTGCTGCTTTTTCTCTCTGCAGGCCTGGGTAATTTACAAAGTGCTTTCGTCTGTGATCAGCCAGGGTCAGGAGCCGAGTCAGACTCCTTTGCCAATTTCCCCCTTAGATTCCTCCTCTCTAGGAAGATGGAATGCCATTCCAAAGGTACCTTGAGGTAGCTCTCTTCCACTTTATAAAAATATTCTTATTACCCTGCCATCCAATTTTCTTCACTTCTCTCCCTTGAGTGTCATTCTCATCATGGGTGAAACAGCCTAGACTTGCAATTAAAAGACTCATCCATTCCATTGGCACTGATTGTTAGTCATTTCTTTGGAAATCACGAAAATTTTCTAAGCTTGTCAGAGTGCTTTTTCAACTTTAATGAGCTCTGGCGACATGAAGCCTACTTATTTTGGACATTAATATGGTACTTAAAACAACTACAGACTAGGTGCTTTGGTTGTTTTGAGAAGTACTCTGGTGCTTGGGAATGCCCAAGACTATGTTAGTTTACACACTGAGATAAAACTGGAAAGTACTGAGGTAAACTAATTACGATAATGAGGTAATGAGTGAGAAGGTGGATAGGCAAGGTAAGACTTTTTTTTTTTTTTTTTTGTAACGTTGTGCTGAGATTGAACCCAGGTCCTTCACATGGAGCTGCGTTCTCAGCCAATTCTTTATATTTTTAAAAGTTGAAACAAGGTCTTGCTAAGCACTAAATTGCCTACATTGGGCTCCAAGATCCTCCTGCTTCAGCCTCGGAGAGTGCTGGGATTACAAGTGTGCCCTGTCAGCTTCCTTCACCTTCTCCTGTTCTGTTCCTGAACCATATGGCCTCCATGCGTGAGTTTTTGTGTGGGTTTTGTTTGTCTTGTTCACTTAAACACCTTAGCTAAAGTTTATTGTACAGGAAGATAACACTTAAGAGACACTTATTTTTTAATTTTAATTTTTAAATTATTTTAAATTTACCCTTTAGGAGCTTCCTTTCTTTTTCCCATTTCAACACATACCTGATTTGCAGTGAACTTTAAAAATATTCTTTAGAATTAGAACTCTCACTTTGTTAAAATAATGACATGTCAGTTTCTGAAACATTCATCTATTTAGCAATCAGGAGGTGATTGAGGTTTGAACTTGAATAATTCATGAAAAGCACAAAGAAGAGTCCTAATACTCCATCTTTCCCCCCTCAAATTGTTTATTACAGAAAATATACTTTTTATTTTTAAAAAGATTGATGGTGAGTGGTGGAGAGGGGAATGGTCCTGCCAGTGTCTTGAAGAGCTAATTGAAGCTTGCATCCTTCAACATTTCTTTTTAACGTTGTCATTGGTCCAGATGACTGTGTCATTTCTTCCCAGGGAAAAGATTTTCCGTTCTTACTGGTCAGGCAGCCTTTTCCTCTCCCCGTCTCTCTCTCCTCCCACTTTCCTCTGGAGCTGTGTCTTCCTATCTGCGTGTTTCATGCTGTCTCTGCATATGCGTCTAAGATGATGCTAAAAAAGCAATGTTATTACCGAGAGTGGCGCTTGTCAAGCCCCTCAAAGGCAAGGCAGTCTAGGTAGCAGCTTCTTTGGAAGAAAGGGAGGGGGAGGACTCGTCATTTGGCTGTTACAGTGCTGCAGAGGGGAGCACAAGTTCTGCCCACGTAAGTGCCTGCAGAGGGAAAAGTTTGGAAAGAGCTCCTTTTCTGCCTCACCATGGGGAACTTTTGTAAACACGTTGCAGCCTCCTCCCTCCCCAACATTATCATACACTTCTTTGTTTCAATACTCAAGTTGCTTGTGTATCCACCCGTGCCACAGACCGCACAAGGAGCTGCACGAGTAGAAGGAAAAATTTCACCTTTTCTAAATGAAACCTCCAAATCCGCAGTTTCCTCATGTTCCTGGCCGGATTGCCCTCGCCCAGCTGTCAGTCATTTGCGAGAAGCTGCCCTTGAAATTGGGAGCGTGAAGCTCGCAGCCCCGCTCGCACCTTCGCTTTTCACTCGTGTCTTCCCAGTCACTTGGGCTCCCGGGAATCATGCTCATAATAAATAGCTCTTTATTACCCTCAGCCGCCGCTCTGGCAGCGGAACGACAGCTCCGCGAGATACGGGCCGGGTAGTTTTTCCTGTGGTGCTTACTCAGAGTTGGTAGGAAAAGGCGAAGGCAGCGAAGGGGGGACTTTGGGAGAGGAAATCCTAGGAGTGCACAGAACAGCAGAACGGAGCCGAGACGCCAGAAGCAGAGCTGAAATGTGACTCTCGGTGAGGGTGGCTCCCTCACCTCCGCGGGGGAGCTGTGCGGGGCGCTCTCCGAGCCCCGCTGGGATCCCGGGTCCGCGCAAAGACCATGCAGCCGCCCAGCCCCGCGAGCCCCCGGGAAGTTTTGCTGGAGCCGATTCCTAGGGGATTTTCCGGTGCCTAGGAGAACCGCGCTCGCCCCAGCTGCATGGAGGAGGAGGGCTCGAGGTTCCCACGAGGGGCCGTGGAAAAGCCGCCTTGTGCAGAATCCCGGCTCTGCGGCTCGCGGTGTGCTCTTTACCCCAAGGCTGCTGTCACCTTTACTGCCTGGCTGGTGTGATTTCCTTGCTCTGAGTCCTGTGTAGGGATCCGGGATGGATTGCCTGTGCATTGTCACCACAAAGGTAGGATAGGAGGCAGAGCTGCTGTGGTATGCAGCATTTTCCTATTATCATTCCGGTCCTGTAATTAACCAGCTGGGATAGGTGCTGCCGGCTCAGGGGAGAAAATCCTTAGTGTAAGTGGCTTTGCTGGGCATTGCGTCCTGAAGAGGGTATGAGGGTCCTGTCTAGATGCTATTTCAACTTCTTAAAGTGATATTGTGTATTTGCGCAAATTTAAGAATTTGCCTTTGTGTTTTTTAATAGCAGAATTTACTTTTGCATCTCTTTATAGATCATAATTGAAATATCTATAGTAGTAGTGTAGCTCCCACATCTTTTGACATACCATATCAGGGTAGCCTTTGTGAGTGTGATAATTAGCCTTTCATTTAACACCATGTCTTCCATGTTTGAAGAAGCCAATCAGCTTTAATGTAGCTTGATGTATTGTTTCTGATTGGAGAATTCCCATGTTCTGCATTTTAGTGATTTTTTAAATGGAAAAACAATTTAGGTCCTGATATAAAACAAACAATAACCAAACATTGTACTTAATATGTAACATTTCGTTGTTTTAATTAGAAACAAATGTAATATTTACATTATATTACAAGTAGAAATAAAAGTGACAATAGAACAAAGTCAGCAGGCAGTCTTAATGGATTATTTTACAGAATATAGAAAAAATTTCAAAAGCATTTTATTTTGTCATCAATTCTAAATAGTGCAATTAAATTTCATAAACGTTGGTTATTTGAGTAGAGTTAGTTTTGGGAAAAAAACTAAAGACACAAATAGTGGCTTTCTTTTCATTTTGCAGGTAAACATAAGTTAATGTAGTACCTTTTGCCATCTCAAATGGATGGGATACCCATTAAGCATGATAAAACAAATACCTTAATGCGTGGTGTATTAAATAAAAACAAATAGCTTACTGATTCCCCCCGTGATCTCCATTTACAACTAAAGAAAAGATTGTGTAATTTTGAAGTCACAAATCAAGTTCCCCATCATATGTTGAGAATTTTATAATTAAATTACAAAATATCTTAATAGGTATCTTCTCAAAGTGCATAGTATCATGTGGCGGCTTCATTGACGTTGGTAGACATAAAACCCAGAAACTTCTAGGTGGACTGGTTGACAAGGCTTTTGAATTACATGATATCTTATTTTGTTTTAGAAAAATTGCCAAGAGTTTCATTCAGTTTTTCAGTGAATTGAGTAAACTAAAATTATGAAACTATATTAATGCGATCTAGGAAATATTTTCTTAAGTAGTTTTTGCCTTTCTGGAGAGTTGCACTTGGTGTGATTTCTCTTGAGAGAATATTTTAACATCTGACTTATATGTGTTTAATAATTACTTTCAAATCGTAATAATTTCAGATGCTGTGAAACATAATTAGTACTTTAAAATAAGTTATAAGATGTTATTAAAGAGAACTCAAAACTGGAGGTCTATTGAAGTGAGCAAGTTACATTAACATTGAGCTCCAAGTTCCTTTAATTTGATTATCATAATTTTAAAAAATGGCATGCCCTTTATCCCTTATCAAGGTATTAGTAACCATAGGTAGAGATATAAAGGTAAAATAATATTTTGTTGGAATGCTGTAAGAGATAAGTGTCATTCCAGTATTTTGAATTGTTATAAGAACTACATGATTCGACTAGTCACTCATAAGAAATTTCATGAATTTTCATAACAATACTCATAAATGTTTCTAGATTATTATTTATGTCAACTTTAAATGAAAAAAATACCTGCAACTAAGTTAACATTGTAATGGTCAATTAGTAAATGTGGAGTCTAGATTTTTAATTAAGGCTTCTTGGGTGACTTCAGGCAGCAAGTGTGATCCACTGAGCTTACTGCTGTTGATAGTTAGGTCTTACCACCGCCACCCACCCCAACTCTGTTGCCTGCCCTCAAGTATCCATGAACCAGGGATATGCCTGGTAATTTTTCCTGGGACCCTGTCATGAAACTTACAAGCAGTTTGGAATTTTCATTTTATCTCATTCAACCTCATCTCTTCATTGTATCTCATTGAACCCCATCTCTTTCTCCCCTAGCAGTAAGTCCACTTCCTAGCCACTCTGGCTGAGCTGTTTTCTGCTGTAGAAGTTTAAGACCGGGAATCTTAGCTCTTCTGATCTGTCCTACACTCTACTTCATGTACAGCCCATCTCAGTATCACAGCTGACCACCATTCCCACCAGTGTTGCTGGTGGCAAGGAAACATAACCTTCAGTGAGGAATAGGATGTTGGTTTGTTCTTCTCTTCCCACCTCAGCACACAAGGCACTTTCTGTCGGATCCTCTTAGCCCTGTGTGTTCTTTGGTGTGTGCCATTCCCATTTGTTATATGCACTATAGAAATAAATTCCTCTTCATCTTTGCTTCACATTCTTAAAATAATTTTTAGAAGATTAATGAGAGGAGAGATTATGAAAAATTGAAAAATACCCCTACATCATAGCAATGTGAAAGGATTTATTAGGCATAACAGAGAAGCATTTTAATCTCTAATGCATATGAAAGGGAGGAAAGGACTGTGACACACTTTGTGATAATCTAAACTCTTTGCTGAAGTAATCCTATCTTAGATTACACCCAGTATAACTTGAATGGTTTAAAATTTTATAGCTTCTAGTCAGGTCAGAATGCTTGCAGAATTCCTCAAACTTGGATTAACATCTTTTAGGCCAAGAACTCATCTGACTACTCCAAATACAGGGTTCTTGCCACATAGACCTCCAACATCTAGCTACTCAGATAGCTAGCTCACATTCATAAGAAGGTTGAGTTATCTCTTTTCTCTGAATGTTTATGTCTAGTTTGAATTTCAGCTCTTTTGTAACAGGTATAACTACTGATAAAGAAAAATAAAATTACTTAATGTGAAAAGCAGGACGTTTGAGTAAGACTTAGATTTAAATGGTTGTCTGATACTTGTTAGATTTAGAACTTGAATAAATTGCTTAACTTGTCAAAGCCTCTATTTCTGCCTCTGTGGAAAGGAGATGTAAATGATGTAGCAAAGTACCTAGCACAATTCTCAGCATGTGGGAAGACTTCACTATAAGATAATTTATGAACAATTGACGATGTCTTTAATAAATCTTTGGGCTTTGGTATTATCGTTGAGAAAAATGAGGTCATCCCAATGATGCTGACTAAGCATAATTAAATTACTAATGCCATACATTAGTATTGAGGAATTTCCTAAATTGGTTTTGAAGAACTTAAAGATTATTCCAGTAAATTTGACAACCAAAATATAAGGAGATATGTTCATTTATTTTAAGACAGAGCCATGCTCTTAGGTGGTTGGCCAATAGATCTAATTCTAGATAACTAACAGAATATTTGGGAGCGAATCTAATGAAATAAAAGCAGCCAACAGACATTTTCTTTTACTGTGAAGGAGTCTTCAAGTGTCATAGGTAATAGTATATAGAATTTGAAATGAAAACAGAGAAAGTGTAAAACTGAAAATCAAAGCAAATCTGCCGTTGGTGACTTTGATTGCTGTGTGACCTGAGAACATTTTGCTATATCTATGAAGCACTTAATTTTCGATTTCTAAATTTTATTCCATAGTATATTATCTCTGCAAATAAAATTACCCAGGATCACTAAGCATCTCGAAAAGTCGCAGTAGGTGAATTATACGTTGCTCTCATTCTGGATGATCATTAGCCAAGCCTAGAGATGTTTAAAAATATTTAAAAAGATAATCCACAAATAAAGTGGTACTAGGTTATATTAAATTACTACTATAATTGATTAATAAAGGCATGACAGCACTATTAATTTTTAGTGGTTAACAGGTTAAGGTGCATAATAAAATTGAAATAACGGGAGGAAAAGTGGACTAGGCAGCATAAAAGAAGCTCTCATTGATGTTGTTGATGCTACCTCTGTTCTGTAAATATGGTTTCACTTTTACTCTCTGTCAACCCACAGCCTTTTACAAGGATTAAGCTCACTTAACATTTCTGAAAGGAAATGCAAGTTTTTGTTGGACATCTAAAAATATTTTATCCCACTAATGATAGTAAATATACTATGTATAATTATTTTCATAGAAAAATGGTGACATGTTGGCATTTTGGAAATGGGCTCACATTAGACATACTGTTTTGCAGGAAACCAAAATTAGTTTCAGTTTCCACTACAGTTTTATGTACAGAAAATGAAACAAATCACCAAGGTAACCAATGGTTTTCTGAGTGGTCCTGTGTTCATAGACAGAGCTGTTCATTCATGCACAGGTATAGTTACCTCTGCTTTCATGGCAGATGCAGTACACCCACCCACCCATTATATTAATCTAACAAGTATTTGTAGAACTGACAAGTATTTGTTGAGTTTCTACAAGGTGCTTGATGTACTACCAGGCTTCGGGATGCAAGGAACCATCTGTTCTTATGGAACTTCTGGTTGAATAGAAAAGCAGCCAATTATGAAAATAATAATGTGATGATAAAGAGGCAGATGTAGGGTTATGGAGTTGAACATAGGAATACCTGAAGAATCTGATGGATAAACTTTAGTTTTCTCATTTATAAAAAATCCCTATCTTTCAGTATTATTCTGAGGATTCATTGAGACAAGGAATATGAAATGCCTTGAGGTGTTATGCAGGGGTGGAGAAACATTTTTTCTTCCAAAGACTATTTCAATATTCATGACATCATTTGCAGGCCATACACATTTTCAGCTTAAAAATTATCCTGCTAAATTGGTAAAGCATTTAAGTAACTTTTCCCTAATATGACAGTTACTTTGGGCAGGTTGGACCGTATGGCTTACAGGCTGGATGTTTCCCACCTCTGTACATGGAGGGCAGCACACTTCTATTGCTAGAGTCCACAGCCTCCTTTCTTTCTTTGGTCCCCTTTTCACACCCTGCCAGGGACACTGGTTCTGATGATGTGACGTTTTCTTCGAGTGTCTGCAGTCTCTCTGTACAGGTTGAACAGAGACCCTGACAGACTAGGGAAAAGTCTCTGAAGTTGCCTAGACAAACAAGAATGCAGCTAAAGTGGCGAAAGTTTAACTCTCTGGCCTCTGTGTGTGAAAAAGCAGAGAACAGCGCCAATGTGAAGTGTTTCCCTAGATATGCATTTGTCTGTCTTATATGAGAACTTTAATTCTCTTGGGAAAATGCCCAGGAGACATGTAGCAGGGTCAAATGCGATTTTCATTCTCCCTTTTCTAAGGATTCTTCAAACTGCTTTCCATAGTGGTTGAACCAAATTGCAATTCTACCAGCAGCAAAGAAGTATTCATTTTTTTCCCCACAATCTCTCCAACAAATTCTTTTTAGTTCTATATGTAAGCCATTCTCACGAGAGTGAGTTGACATTTCCTTTTGTTTCATGTTGTTTAACTGTCAATTTGCAAAGCAGTGATGGCCAAAAATGTTGAATACTTTTTTTTTTGTTAGCTTTTTGTAATTCCCCTTTTAAGAAATATCTTTTCGTTTCATTTGCTCCTTTTTAGTGGGGTCAATTCATAATAACTAGATCCTTGAAACAACTTACATGCACATCAGTAGAGGAATGGATAAAGAAAATGTACTATATATATATATATACTTAATTGGATATTCTACAGTTATAAACACACATGTGAAGCATTTGCAAGAAAATGGGGTCCTTGAGTCAGTAATGCTCAGTGAAATGGACCAGGCACAAAACATTAAGTACTCTATGGTATCTCTCAGGTAGGATTGCCATAAATACATGCACAAAAAGACCTAATGTAAGAGAGAGGGTAGGAAGTGGGTTGGAGGAAAGCTCAAAAGGGAAGAGACACTGAGAGTCAAGGGGAAGAGAAGGAAAAGATAAGAGGGAGGGTAAAAGTGATCAAAAGTGACACTTACTGGCACATATTTTCCAAGTGTACGTAGTTAACATGTTATTGACTCTGTTGTGCATTCATATTCAAATTGAAAAAAAGAGATTTCATGGCTGTTTTAGTAATGTTGCCTTTCCAATAGCACAGAAGAGCTTGAAGTATTAATATTAATGTCACATTTTCACTCTCCTATGGGGTTCTGATGCCTCTGGTAGCAAAGGGATCAATCTTACACCCAGGCCGCATAGTTCCATTCTCACATGGAAGGCCTAGCGGCACATCATTAACTTTGAGTAGGGTCCAAATTCTTACTGTAACATACGTGTAGTTTTCTCTAGATTTAGAATCTGGATTCTCTTCTTGTCCTCCATAACTCTTTTTTACATTTTGGCTTCTAACAATCTTAAAAATGCATCGTCAAGAGCATGTTTTACGTCATATTAGCTTTTATGTCTATTCAACTAATGGACCTTGCTCACTGACTCTCTCTTTTCTTCGAAGGTATCACATTCCTGTTTTGGGAATATCCACTTTCTGTCCTTTTGCCCAGATAATTTACTCATCCGACTCCTGCTTGCCTTCCCAGTTTCCCTTCAGATGCGACTACCTTTTCTAAAAGATTATACATGTGTGGTTTGCTCCTTTATATTGCCCGTGTTTCCACCATCTCATTTCATAATTAGACACTGATTTCTGTGTTTCTCTTGATGAGACAAACCTTCATGAGGGAGCCATTTCTCTTTTTATTGTTGCATATTTAGTGTATGGAATATTTAAGAAATGGTTAGTTTTATTAAAACTCATTCACTCTGAGCCCATTCAATGAAGTATGATCTTCTGCATCTCAAAAATGAGACACATTCACACAGCTGAGAAGTTTCACAGTGGAAATTCAAACTCAGGTACTTATAACTCTAATATTGTGAACCTGTTCACTACCATTATCACCTGGTTCAATAACATCAACCATTTTTTGAATTTTTTTCTCCTGAACTTAATTATCTAATTAACTAAATATAACACACCCACATAGTATTAAATTTGCTTACAATTAATGTAGACTTGTAGTTTAATGGACATATGTCCATAACTTGTAAACATAAACTCTTAGAAATGAAATATAATTTTATTCAGTGTCTCATCCTAATCATTTAATGCCGTATAGTAAATTGTTTTTCTGACAATCTGACTACTAGAATATTACTTTGCAGCATTAACCCTTTTTGATTCTGTGAACAAAGTCACATATGCTGTGACGTGCTATGAATTTGAAAGAATTGTCCTTTATAAGCCTTTTAATAAATTGTATTTTATGAGACTATTGTGAATTTGCAAAGAAGAGCAAATAAAATACTGCAAATCAGATAATATTTAAACATTCATTTCACTCAAAATCTTAACAAATCATGGTGCTCTCTTTATAAGGTAGAAAAGAATTCATCACTTCCTTTCTTATTTATCTTTATTTCCTCTGAATATTTGTAGATAAGATTTTCTAAAGCAGATTACTCACGATTACAGCTGCCCGAGAGATCTGTCTCATTGCATTTGTGTATCTTTTACCAAAGGCAATTTGGAAATGTGCATTGGATCAAGATTCAGAAAATACAGTCTCACATTTTCCATTTGCTTTACTAATAATCTTAAGTCAATTCGGTTTACTCTCTGAGTCAGTTTTCTCAATTTTGAAGTAGAAGTAATAATGTGGGCTTGCCAATATTTCCTGTGCAAGATTATTGTACAGAAATATATTAGTTTATATATTTAAAAATATAAAATACTGTTTTTGGAAAGACTGAGGTTAATGTTTAGAAAGAGAGAACCCCAGTACCAATTGGGATCTTTTATTATCACAAGCATGGAGAAAATGAGAGTTGTGTGTATATGTGTGCTAAAACTATTTTTATGCTGACTTTAAGGACAGGCAAATTGACTTGAGTAGTGCCTGAGCTTCCTCAGATTTTTAGTTGGACAACATATGACATCCCCAACTGAAAAAGGCTTAAAGTAGTGGAACAAAGTAGTATTTTAAAGCACAGTCTGTGGTCAATTTGTTAAATCGAGTCCTAGCTCTGTCAGCAACTAATTCTGCTGTTTGGGCCAAACAACTTACCTGAATTTTGATTTCTATGTTTATAAAATCAAATAACAAGGAATACAGCATTTTTTTTTCATCTTCAGAAGTATTTAATGTGTGCCTACTTGGCTCCTGGCATTATGCTGAGCAGTAGGAAGTGCAAGAGTGCATGGATTTACCCCAGGCCCCTAACCACATAGAACTTACATCATAGAATGAGGTTACAGGCTGTTAATAGACACAAAAATAATAAACATTATTTCAGAGAGCAATAACTTCTATAACGTACAAACAGCAGAGGATAGAATATAAAATGGTGAATCAGTAAAAACGGGGAATTCTATTTTAGACATGGTGGATTGAGAAGCCCTCTCTAAACAAGTTCTAGGAAATCAAAAGAAGCAGTTTGTGAAGATCTTTGTTATGAACATACCAGACAAGGAAAACACCTAGAGCAAATATATGCATGGGACCTTATCGTCCAGCAGCTGCAAGTGCGCATGGTCAATAAATAGTAGGTGTGGATGTTTGTGTTCCCCTCCTCTTCCATTTCTTTATTTCTAGGCATATGGCATTTATGGATAAATTTTACAGTGAGATCATTGCTACAATTAGCCAGTTACCATGCTGGTGGCAGTTTTCTCTTTCTGTAATCATGGGAATAGGGAGTTCCTCTGGCTTCACTGAATATTATTGTCCAGATTTTTAGGTCTTTATTGGTAAGAATCTCTCTTACCAATACCAAAGGCTTTAACAGATGAGTTCCAGATTAGAAATATTACCAAGTAAACCTCGTTGCTGGTATTGTAGACTAATACTCCCATCCACATATATCCATTTGTTTGTATCTAAGTAATTCAGTTCTTAAGTTTCTGAGAGAACAATAGGTTGGTGAGATTTGAAAGTAAATGAATATATTCTCAGAATTTGCCATGTGTCTGCTAGAAAGTAAACTTAGTCAAAGATTGCAAGGCCATGCCTACTCGCCGAAGTTCTACCAGGGAAAATCATCCTCCTGTTGTGTTCTGTGCTTGGTGACAGTGTGCTGCTCTCTCCGTTGTCATGGCCAGAAAATGGTAGTTGTTCTTGATTGTTAGTTGTCCCTAAATCCCCAATAATCTCTGTTCCATTCCTCGTATTTCCTTGATATCTCCTTTGTTACATTTCTACTACCAGTGGTCTGTTTGAAATTCTCACTGAGTCTTCTCTGGAGTCCCACAGTAAAATCCTGTTAGTGTTTCTGCTGTTCCTGTCTTCCTGCTCTTATATATTTTCCACGTTGTTAACTGGGCTCTTCCTTTAATGTGTGTGTGTGTGTGTGTGTGTGTGTGTGTGTGTGTGTGTGTGTGAGAGAGAGAGAGAGAGAGAGAGAGAGAGAGAGAGAGAGAGAGAGAGATTTGCATATATATCACACTCTGACTAAAATCCTTCAAGGGCTTCTTGTTCCTTTTGCCTCATTATCCAAAGTGCAGTCTGTCTATCCACGGCAAGAGCATCCCCTTGGTGAGTGTGGGAAGTGCAGAATCTCTGGTCCCATGCTAGAACTGCTGAAGCAGAGCCTGCATTCTAATAAGGCCTCTAGTCAATTTGTATTTCAAATTGATTTTGCGCAACGAGGTTCACATGTGCTCCCCTGTGGGGTGGCTGACGTCTGCCGTGCTCACGCAGCATGCACAGCCCTCCATGTTTTAGTCCTTGTCTCTCTTTCTTGTCTCAATTTTCACCACTTTCATGCCTCAGGTAATTATAGTGAAATATATTTATTGCCCTGATCTGAATTCCATATTCCTGTTCCTCAGTACCTGCTTTACCTTGTGACAGGAATGCTGCTCAAGTTCTAGGTTATGCTTGTCATTATGCTTAATCTTCACGTTTAAGACTCAGCTCAAATGCAGAGTCCTCCGTAAATAATTCCTTCCTCCTGAGTTCCCAAACTGAGCCATTCCTGCTCCATGTTCTCAGCACACATATCTTTATTTTTTTTGTTGTTGTTGTTGTGGTTTGTATTTTTTTTTTTTTTTTTTTTGAAATAGAGTCTCACTGTGTAGTTCAGGCTGGTCCTGAATTCACTCATAGCCCAAGCTGGCTGGGAATTCAGCAATCTTTAAGCCTCAGCTTCCTGAGTGCTAGGATTACAGGTGTGCACCATCATGGCCAGCTTATGTGGTGCTGAGGAATTAAACTCTAGGCCTTGCACTTAGCACAGATATCTTTGTAACAGGCTTTAGTTGTGCAGCTAGTTTTCACACGAGTTTATTTCTAAAATGTGAACTTCTTGAAAACAAGGACGGTTTCTCACGTTTACAGCCAATTCCTAGTGTGGTGATTGCACATATATTTACTTTGTTGATTGAATCTTTTGTAGACATCAGTGTATGTTTTATTGTTAGATAAGGAAATGAGTGAGTAGGTGAAATAGTTCCTCTAAGTTACACATAGAGACATATGTTTGTTCGTATAGGTGTGCATAAAATCCATGCATCATGTGTGTCAACATACATTTCTATATGTACACATAGGCACACATGTATAATATATACTTAATAGTGAACAGTTGTAAAAGAAATATTTGTATTCTGAAAGAAGAATTTTCAGTTGAGAGACAGACAATTGGTAGGCTTTTGTATTGATAGTTGGTAGACCTAAAATGACATTTAAAATAGCATTTTGGTATAAAAGAACTAAAAGAGATAGGAGTTTTCACACACACCAGTAAAGCTGGTAATTGGATGAGATCATTGATAAATCAGCTTTTTCGAGTTCATAATTTAAGCTTCTAAAATTCAGATACAAAAATAATTAGAAGTGAGTTGCACCTTTTTATTAGCAAAAGCTAAAGAAGGAAAATCAGATTTTTATCTTGAGAAAAGAATGCCAACTCATATTACTTTAACTTTTCAATTATTTAAGGTCACATGACACCTAACCTTTTTTAGGAGACATGGCTTGACCATGACATGAACCTGATACATCATCATAAGTACACTGTAAAAGTATGTTTTTGTAATTATATAGTTCTTTTTTTAACTTACAAAAGCACTAAAATTTGTCAGAAAGTTATACAATATAAATCTTAAAAATTACTTTTGTCTTTCAGCTCATGAAAAGAATTTCATGAATAATAAAATTTAATGTTATTTTTAAGGCATAATTATTATTTTAAGGTAGATTGCAGTTTCAAGATACAAAGATATCTAGGAGGGGGTTCACAGAAATTCTGCTCTGCTTTTTTTTAAACATATTTTTCCCATTTTTCAATGTGTATCAGTGCAAAATATAACATTTACATCGATATTGAGCATTTTGTGCATATACATATCATGGCCAAGTTACAAGACGTTACCCTGTCTCCTTTTGGCGCTCTTCCCACTCCACACCACCAGTTCCCATTATTTTCCACATTAAGTTCTGTGAGATAATTGTCATCTGGATTTCCTTTGATCCAGTAATACCTCTTCTGGGAATATTCCCTAAAGAGTTAAGAACAATACATAACAGAGATACATGTATACCCATGTTCATAGCAGCACAACTAGCAATAGCTAAAATGTGAAAGACACTAAAATACTCATCAACAGACCAATGAATATGTAAATTGTATTTATATACAATGGAATATTGTGCATCTATAAAGATAGACAAGTTGGAGACTTTTGTAGGCAAATGGAGGCAACTTGAGACCATCATGCTTAGTGAAGTGACTCAGAAGCATGCGGTGAAATATAGAATGGTTTCTCTGATATGAGAAAATCTTCTTTTTTTTTTTTTTAAAATAATGGTTTGTAGTTCAGAGAACACAGTCTATTGGCATTATCAAATGACGTTACCCCAAGTAACTTCCAAATGGAACTTTGAAAATCTGTATTAGTTACCATCACTTGGAATTTTTCGAACCAGCCACCAATAACACCAGCATTCTGTATATGACCCTGAGTGTATGTTAAAACTTCAGGCAATTTTAAATATTCCCCCAAAACTATTTGGAGACCCCTAGACAGAAATTACTCAGAAAAAAATCAAATATACACTTTTCCAAGTGGCGATTCAAGTCAAGGGTCTCCTTGAAGACCACTGAATTACATTAAAAAAAAGAACATCCAAAAGCCAAATTTCAAGGTCAGAATTTTACCATTCTTATGTACACCAGTAGGAATTTTGGCTATTTTATAAGACTGTAATTCACAACGTGCTCATTATTTTTTAGCCTACATCTTCTGTATTTCATGTTTTTGTAAAGAAAAATAGGTGGCGAATTTATTCTTGATGGTAAAAAGTGAATTTGTTAAGCAGATCATAAATTAAAATACACATTTTTAACAAAATAAAGCCCTCCTTTCTGGTCTTTGTTTTGAGTTTCCTAGGATTTCAAGCTACAATGTTTTCTTGCTAGTCTTTTAAAATAAAAGTGTCCTGAATTTATACACATGTAATTTACTTCAGCTATCTGAAGTTCTATTTAAATCGAGGACAGATCTAATTGCTAGTTCTTCCTGGCTAACTGCTGGATGTTGTCGAGGGCACCTGGTTTATAAAAGCCTGCAACTTTTGTAAATCAGCCTTGCTGATTAACACTTGTCCCAAAATACATATTCGTAAGTGTCAGGTAGATGGGGCACATACACACACTTAAGTAGTATCCAATGATCTCTTTTTTTGGTTTAGATTTTGCCATAATTTTTTAGTACCTGAGAAAATCCTATGGTAAGAGGAAACTCTGTAAATTCAAATTAGTGGCATTCTGTGTATCTTTTTCTTAAAACATTCTCCAGTGTATATGAATGTTTTGAAATTCAAGTAGATTATAAGAACAAATTGATGAGAATTGTATATCTAATAGGTTGTAATTATGTCTTATCAAAAGCCCAACTTTTAAAATACTTTATTCTTGGGAAATATGGTAATTGTCCCCTTTCCTATGTAGTTAATTATAAATTTCAGGAAGAATTAAGTCTGCTAAATTGCTTTACTTTTTTTTTCTGTCTCTATTGTAGCAGTGAGAATAAGAGTGAATTGCTTTGATCTTATTTCAGAATGACATTTTGTTCCACAAAAGAGTGACCTTATTGTGGGATCCTGAAATTTCAGATATTTTGAATTAGCTGCTACTTTTTTAACTCAAAAATTTTATCTTAGTAAGTGAATTTGTATGTTTGGATGGAAACACTGTTTATAATAGAAGTTTCAGTTTTTTCTTTCATAAGACTTGGTAGCTCATGACAGGTAAGATCTACCCATGAAGAATAGTCATTGGCTGTATTTGCAAAATTATGTTCAAAATTTCTGTCTTATAAAATTAAAGGTACAATTGTAGCCCATTTTTTATTTGTTGGTTATAGCAGTGACCTGAAAATTTAATTACTTATAATGTATTTTACAAAACTATGTTTTGTAAGCTTACCTTTAGAAGCTTGGGTTATTCTGTTGCATCTAGCTATGTATAATAATAGTTAAAGTTTGGACATTTGTAGAAATTCAAGGAATATTGGGCTATGTCTATACAAAATGCTAAAATACTGTGTTCTATTTTTTCAGCAAAATCTGTAGATTAAAGATTTAGACTGTGAAGTATGTGATCCCAGATTATAGAGTCAATGCTTGCTCCCAAATTCATTCATCAAGAAATAATGTTGTACTTTAGATATTCTTTCTTTTGTATATTATCAAAAAAATACAAACAAAGCTAAAATTCTTGGCATTTTCCATGCATTTTATCCCCTTTTCTTATTTAATTTTCATAATAATCCTGTAAGATGAATTTTATTTTATACTCAGAGGTGAGAACAGACACAAAAGAGCCAGGTGATTCAGAAGAAAAATTCCTAGTTATATGATTTTAGAAGGTGTTCTAAAGCCTAAACTAGTTGTATTACCTTTATTATATAATCCTTTAAATGAGCTATTATTCTTCCCTCTGATAGATGAGAAAGAGGATGTTTATGTAGACTTAAAAAACATACAAGGATACACATCTAAAAGTGAATACTTTGGCATTGCAATTGTAGGTCCAATTGATTTTTTATAGCATTAAATATTCTCTTCTACTACCTTTCAAGGTTAATGTGATGCTAGGATGAGTTCACAATGCATATCAAGTTGCTGGCATCTACCAGGTGCTCAGTAAATGTTTCGTTGTATACCTAGGGTATGCCTTTTGAGTCCAGGTGTGCTCACCCCACTGAGATTGGAAAACATGTCACAGCAGTGGCTTTTGCCATCTTTAAGTGTGGCCACTTTGACATCTCAGAGCCTTTCCCACCACCTATAGATAATCACGTTGGAGGAGGGCTGGTGAAGGTAGTCCTTTGTCATCAGGGAACATACTCAGCTAGGCTGCACCAGGATCTCATAGTGGCAGCAAATTACACAGGCTCTGTAGAAGGGTGGATACTCCCCAGGCCACAAGGCCCGAACTGGTGCAGCAGAAACTTGGGTCTCCCTGGTGGGTGCAAACTTTCACTTCATGATGGTACAGGCTTTGTGAGCAGTAGCTTGAATAAAGGGCCTTTTTGCTGAGCAATTGGACTCAGTGTAGTGGGGTTGGCACTGAGCTCTAAGGAAATAACCTGGGCCACATTTATGCCCAGCGTCCCAGAAGGTGGAGTCCTGCCTCCTTCACTGCTGCCTCAGATTGGAGAGGGGTGGGGAAATGGTCTCTTTGCCACCTTGCCTCAAACAATTCCAGCGTCTCGTTCTGCACACTGATGCTAGGGAACTTGGAACTTTTCTCAGCCCTGGGTTTAGCTATGGTGAGCCTGATAATAGGTTTTAAGTCTAAAGTCTCTCTTTCAAGCAGAAAGTCTCTCTCTCTCTCTCTCTCTCTCTCTCTCTCTCTCTCTCTCTCTCTCTCTGATACAGTCAACTGTTTCCTTTCTGCTTCCTTTGATGCCTTATTGTTTTTTTTTATACTAAAATCAGGCAGCATGGCTCTCAGCTGGTTTCCTTAGCTCTTGTATTTTGGTATGAATAATTATTTAACCTGGTATGTCTGTGAGGAGTTTTTATTGGAGGTTCTTGGCTGCCATATTGCTCTGCTTAAAATATTGTTTAATGAAGCTTGCTTTTTTGTTATTTGTTTGTTTGTTTGCTTATTTACTTTTAGACAGGAACTCGCTCTGTAGGCCAGGCTGAACTCACACTGTAGCCCAGACTGGTCTTGAACACACAGCAATCCTGCCTTAGCCTCCAGAGTGCTGGGATTACAAACGTGGTCTACCATGCCTGATTTAGCAGCATGTTTAATCCTCTTACACAACAGGTAGCCACACACTTCCCTTTTGCTAACCTGGGCAGATGTTTCCCTGGAGTCACCAGGGATTTGGAGCAGTGTGCGGATGACATAGCACCATCACTGCCCACTGAAAATTGCTTGTTCTCAGCATCTTATGGAGACCAGGTCAGCAGAATTCTCTTTATTTACAGAATAGGCAGATCCATGACTCTGTAGCATGGCTTCAGTGTTAGTAAAGATTTCTTCAGAAGCAAATTAGGCCAACTTATTTTAAACATCTTTTGAAACCAGAGAATAGAAAAGGATAAGCTCGGGAAAGAATGAAGTCATAGAGTGAGAAATATGAGGCCTGAAGCTCCAAGTAAATGGGAAAACTCACAGTAATCATGACAGTGTTTTCCTCTTTAGTTGATAAAATGAATAAGGGAGACCTACAGGCCGTAATAACAGGTGCCACTTTGGTTTGGATTCTCGCTTATTGCTTAGAATGTGTTAGTGTCAGGGGCCTGACCTTTTCATCTACCTGAAAAGTCAAGCAGTCCAATGACTTTCCAAGATTTTCCCATCAATAAAAAATGTTGTGGTCACTTAAAATTACAAATACAGCCTCAACTTAGCAATTAAAATTGTCCAGTTTCAAATATCATTCAAAACTATATTTGCGCATATGAAAAATTCTTTCTCTCCTACTATGGAATCTTCAGTTTAGTCCTCTGATCAAAGGAAAGGAGGTACTGAAGTTTTCTTCTTTTCCCTCTTTTCTGATTTATCGGGTAATTATTGATTCCTCTAAGCTTGGAGTATAAGAGGAACGTCACAAAAGGAGAGCAGACAGTTCCTGTTGAACTCGCGTTGGGGTGTCCTGCTTTTTGAGCATGACCGTTAACAACTATGATACTAATAATGAAAATAAAGAAAATTGCTGCCCTTCCATAGTGGATTGTGTATAGAAAAAGCTCTAATTGCTTTACTTATATTAACTTCTTTAATCTTCATAATAGAAGCAGAGAGAGGTTAGGCAACATGTCCAAGTTCATTCCGCTGGTTAATAGTGGATCTGAGGTTTAACTCAGGTCAGCTGGCTGCAGACTTTTTGTCTCATGGGACTTTGTGGCTCTTCAGAAGAGTCTTCTTCTGTGTCCCTCTGGCTAGATTCCCCATAATGTGAGTGATGCGTTTCTTTAGTCCTAGGTTTATTAGCAGTCACAGAGGGTTGTCTCAGCAAATGTGACATTTCCAGAATGAAACTTTTGCTTTAACAAACTCTGGGAGTATAGTTTGATCCAGATGAAGCCACCTCTTGTGACTAAGGAGCTGATTTTCCAGCCTTCTCATTGATGGAACTTCTTAAGTGAGAGGCAGATCGCCATATGCTGGCTTCCCTAACTCAAGAAAGTTATGTTCAGCTCCAGCCACAGGCATATTGAAGCCGCTTTTACTATGTATCTATCTATTTGTTTCTTTCTTTTTTGGGAGCAAGGATTAAATCCAGACCTTCGCTTTAAAATATTCTCCCCTCCCCTGCTTTTGGAGGTAGGATCACGCTAAGTTGCTAAGTTGCTTAGACTAGGGTCAAACTTGGAATTTTCCTGCCTCAGCCTCCCAAGGTACTGAAATTACAGAGCCTGTTGGGTATATATTCCTACATTACACTTTGCACCTGGAAAAATTTGATTTTATCTTTCTCTTTTGACATCTTGAGCTAAAATTACATAGCTTCATGGAAAATAAGTAAATTAATTAGACAAACACCTTAATTTTTCCAAAATATAGATATTCATCCATATATATGTATAAATATATTTTATAGATTTCTGAGCACACACTTATGTACATTATATGTTTATGTGTGCACATTTCATGGATCTCTGGATCTATAAAATAATAATTTAGAAGCATTCTGAATTTTTTGATGTATTTTATATATTTATTTTATGTATTTATTTGTTTGTTTGTTTGTTTATTCTATGTGTTTGTTGTCGGTGCATGGGATACTGAACCCAAGGGTTTGGCACTAAGTTACATCCCCAGTACTTTTGCTGATCCTTTGTTTTGAGTCTCATGAAATTGGTCAGGCTGTGCTCAAACTTGCGATCTACCTGTCTTGCTTCCCAGACAGCTGGGATTACAGGTGTGTATCACCAAACCTGACTAACTTAACTCTGGGTGTACTAGAAAGTGAATTGGTAATAAGTAGGAAATGTGTTCCAGTAATAATAGTAAGAATTATATACAATAATTATAATAATTAATACTTTATGAGCAATCATAGTTTTTGAATCCTGGACTTTATACGTGTTAGGCAAATATTCTACCACTGAAATACTCAGCCCATATTCATAACATTTCTAAAGTACTTTACAACTCACAGTCCATTTGGACACATTTTTGAATATTGTTTTAGCTCTTCTGTGTAAAACTTCATCTAGTTTTGCCCCTTGGGCATCATGCTTTAAATCTCTGTTTCCTCACATTGAATACCTAGGAGTCTCAGAAAGATTAAGAAGATATTTGAACCATTTATCTAAAGACTAAACTCTTGAGAACTTGATGTGTTTTATACAGTCAGGTGTGTATCCCTCCAGTGAGTTCATGGTAGAACCTCTTTATCCTTTACCTTAGTACCTATTTGAAGTCTTATGAAGTAGAGATTTCATGAGGGGAAGGGTTAAAATTAGCTTTGTATGCTATAGAATCATTTTCCTCAGCCACATGCTGTGCAGGCCCAAAACTGAGGTGTTTCTTAGGTAAGAAGCCAATGTTTTAGCACTGTCATGTGGTGCAGTTATACACCTTTACACTGAAAGTCCCTCTTCATTTTCCCTTTTGAAAAGCTTTATTTACCTCTTCTGGGTGTCTTTCTAAAAAGTTAAAAAGCAACATATAACAAAGATATATGTATACCCATGTTTATAGCAGCACAACTAATAATAGCTAAATTGTGAAAGGTGCCCAAATATCCACCAACAGGCCAGTGGATACAAAAATTGTGGTAATGTACATAACGGAGTACCGCTGTTCCATAAAGACAGATAGATTTGAGTCCTTTGTAGGTAAATGCACAACTTGAGACCATCATGCTTAGTGACGTGAGTCAGACTCACAAGATTAAATGTCATGTGGTTTCTCTGATATGAGAAAGTCTAAAAATAAATGATAGAGTCAAATGGGTGAGATATTGGATATAACGGGATAAGGAAGGGCATGGGAGAGTCATAAGGATGGAGGCAAAGAGATCATGAAGCTCACATGCTAGATATGTGCACACGGTTGTCAAACTTAATGCAACCTTTGTGTATTGAATATATACACTAATAAAAATAGAGGAAAATGGGGGAAAAGGATATTTTGGATGGCAAAGATTGTTATTCTTATTTTTATGTATCTTTATGTACCTAGCATGATACCCTACAAGTAGTGAATTTTTGGTGAATGAAAGGTAGATAGATGAATGTTTTTGGTAATATCGTGCAATGCTTTTCAACCCAGGAGAAAAATCCATAGCAAGAGAATCATTTTATTGTGATCATTAGGATAAGGACTTTTCAGCTCTTACTCTGCTTTCAGAAGAATGTGCTATTTAGAATGGAACATTTAGGCCAACATTTGATTTGGATGAATCAGTTCTCATCCTGTTGCACGGAACTTCTTCTGAGAATGAAGTGACTAAATGTCTGTGGAACCTCTTTGTAACCTTCAAAGCTTTCTACACAATCTGTGAAAGACAAACGGAAGCTTTCTCATTCTTTCTGGCAATAAGATGAATTGAGATGAAAGCCTTCAAGGTTTTTCTTTGTCAAATATTTGTCAGTGTTTAACTTTTTGTAGTTACAGATTTACGTAATCAGTCAGAGATGTATATGTTTGTCTGATTTTCTTGGGGTGTTATAGAATATTTTCCAAGATGCTGCAGTCAGAAGAAGATAACCAAGGAAGTATGGGACCAAAAGCTATTGGTAGATTTTCTCTGAAAGACTCATTTTTGCGGGTCAGCATGTCAGATTCCTGAGATGTTGTCAAGTCACATGTCAATAATTTGAGGTGCAAACCTCCTGAGAAGATGAATGGGAGAGAAGCGGAAGGTGAAGGTCTACCTTTTGAGGCATCTGTTAAGAGCTTCTATGGGGAAAACTGGGCTTGCCTTGGAGAAATTTGAGTGTTTCCTCTTGGTTTTTGGTTTAAGAATTAGCCTAGAGCAGTGAATACAAAAAATGTGCTATATGTATACAACGGAGTACTACTCTTCCATAAAGACAGATCAATTCGAGGCTTTTATAGGAAAATGGACACAATATGAGACCACCATGCTCAGTGAATTGAACAAACTCAGAAGTTTAAATAGCACACAATTTCACTAATATGAGAAACCCAGCATACAAGCATTCTGTAGAACCACATGGGTGTGATAGTGAGAGATAAGAAGGATGAGTAGGGTGCGGGAGAGGCAGAAAATGGAGGGGAAGGGATTTTAATGCTGACGTGATATATATGTGCACAAAATGCTCAAGCTCAATGTAACTATTGTGTATTGTGTGTATATCTATAGACAAACAGGCAGATAGGAAGAAAGAATTAACCTAGAATTATTATGTTCTTTCCCCTAGTATACACATTAATTTTGGCTGGCCTCCTAAAGACTGCAAATATACAAGTAGGAGGAACCTCAAACTCTGTCATGCCACATTGCACATTAAATGTTAAAAAAAGATATTGAAGATAGAGAATAAAGACTTCTAGAAAAAACATAATTTTAAATCATATTACTTCTTCATCTACTGTGGCAATTTTTTTTGACTCCTGTAAGATCTTTTCTTCTTTAGAAGCACATCGAACTAGTGGATAAAGTGTGAGGTTGAGGTCTTCGATAGCTGTAGCTAATGGGATCCTCTTTTAGACCATATGAATAATGGTTTGCTCTCACTTACACTCTCAGGGGACTAAACATTTCCTATTGGCATTTCTCAGTCTCTAATAAATGATTTCGCATTATTTCAGAATGATAGAGCTCTCAGCTATAGGTTAAGCCCCTTTGGTAGACAGAGCTTAGCAAATTTTTGAAAGAAATATGACATCTGGAAAACATCTGTGTGTAAATTGTACACATACCCACGTTGACTCATGTATCTCTAACAGTTTTATTTTATGGTTGAAAAAATGAGGTTTGAAGTATTAGAACAATTTCCCTACAGTTCTACAGATATAATAGTAAAGACACTAAAGAAATCGAAGGCCATAACTTATATTTCAATATTATTATTTTCTCCTTCATTCTGTGGGTTAAAAATAATTTATGTTCAGATAGCATCTATCTTCAGTAGGCCTTTTCCTTTGACTCTGTGTAATCCTTTTGCTAATTTGCTTGGTTGAAACACTGATGAGAAGGACTTGGTGTCAAAAATCAGGTACATGTAGAAGAAAAGGTTGACTCAAATTTTTACACTTCTTTATGCTATGGTACATGCACCCATAGATGTTCACATGCATTTTATTTAGCCATCATATTTTATGAACATTATAATTTTTTCAGTTCATTTATTGAGTTTCTCTTTGCTACATGTTTCAGATGGATATATACTGTCTAGAAACAAAATTATTATTACTATCAATAAGAACTGAAAATATTCAGGAGCTATTTCTCACAATCACAACATGATATTAATTCTCATAATTAAAAATAGTTACTGGCATTTAATGTTTTCAAATTTCAAAGGACAACCTTCCCTTATAGATACATTATATTTCAAACCTTGTGCAACAGATGTGACTACCAAGAGCATCTTATGATATGGCCAAGTTGAGCTGTTGGACTAGAGCCTAGTACGTACTCGTCTACATACTCTGCTGGTTCTATATATGTTATTTTGATTTAACCAAGAAAATTGAGCATAGAGATGGATGACCTAAGTTCATTCTTATACTCATTTTGCCTCCAATCATTCACACAGCCCTTCGGGGCTCAGTGATTCCTTAAAAATAGATCACCCCAAATAAAGGTTGCTCCAAAAAGCTTACAAATCATACTCTCAATAATATTAGCATGACAGAAGCTCTGAACTCAATATATTCAGTTAAGTCTTAAATGTTAGTATCACTAGTAAGATGAAATCAAATTGGGAAATGACATGCCTTTAGCCTCATTAAATACATATAAAATATAACATAAACAGCTTCTTGTAAAATAAAGAGCTTACATGGGAAACAGAATCAACCAGATTTTTGCTATTTCCCATTTAGGCTTCCTCCTAGCAATGTGGATGTTAGGCAAGTTGTTTAACCTGTCTGCGCTTCTGCTCTCTCCTTTGTAAAATGGGCATAATGATCTTATACGAGCGCTTGTTGTGAGGACTCATAATGCAATAACGGGCCATAATAATCCTTGCAGTTAAGTAGTTCAATAAATTATAACTGTGGCTTTTTATGATGATTGTTAACTTTACCACTGTGCCTATGGTATCAGTTCATATACAATGAAAGGAATAAAAGATGTTTTATTAGAAAGCTTCCTCCTCAATTGTAGGACTAATCATTTTTACAGAGATGAAATAATATTGTTAGTTAAAGGGAAGCTCTTCTTTCCTTTCTAAAAGGCCAATTAGAAGTGAATTTACAAGAATTACAATAAGAATATGTTAACTAGAGACAAATTACTTATGTAGAAAGAAAAGCCTGGAAAATGGCTTAGAATGTTAAACCTCTGGCTCCTGAAGCAAATTGCTTGGTTTCTCTGTAGCTCCTTTTCTGATGTGACAAGGAAGGCTTCTAAGACCTGTGCCTTTCAACTCTGTCTTCCAGAGTTCTATGAAATGCCCTTGAGAGATCACCATGACTAGCACATGATCCAGAAGGGCAGACAAACAAAAAAGTGTTTGTGTGCCTCCGCTCATGAGAGCTCAGAGGGGTACAGAATGTATCTGTGTTTTCTGAAAGCCTGGAAGAGAGCAGAAGAGTTCAGCCTGTAGGTTAGGAGAGCTCTCGGACGGTTTCCCTTGAGGCCTGCCAGGCCAGCTGTTAAGGAATCCACGTGCCAAAATTTAGTCCTTAGAGTAATAATTAAAATAAAAGAGCAAAATATGATTTCTTCTGTCTTGATGACAGTGGAAAATGCATTCCTCATTTTCTGCAGCACTGCACCAAAAAATAATTTGCAAAAGTTTCTTTAATACTTGTAAATATGGTACTAAACATACTAATAATAAACAGCTAATATATATTGCTGCATAGCATATATAATTTATAACATCATTTTTACTTATTTGCAGCAAAACCAAGGCAAATGCCCAGCCCAGAACTGTTCAGTGGAAGCCCCTGCCTGGATGCCTGTCCACCACTGTACTGTAAGTTTATTTCAAGATTGTCCATATGAAGGAAGAATATATATATATATATATTTTCTTTGGTTTTTTTGTGTAGTTCGGAGCAACTTTAGTGGCATGAGCTAGAATATTCTCACAGCAAATCTTTTGGTTTGGAAGGGAAAATGTCTTTGCAGGAAGCTCTGCATTAAAAAAAAATAATTGTGATTAACTCCTTACATTACCAGAGTCACAGATTTGGATTTTTCTAAATGGGTTATTGATGAGTTAGATTTGTATGGCCATGAAAATAAATATATTTGCATATGTATTTTTTCTCAATAGCTTCATACTCAGCAATATTTGATTTTCGATGCCTTGGAGAAGGAAGCTTTCTCTTCTATCATTGTTTTGGTGGGTGCTTAATAGTGAGTGAACAGGCTTGCAATTTTCAAGTCTCTCTGATGGGATAATATAGTGTCTGCATTCATATAGAATCTTCTATCAGAGAATTTAAAGTGACTTAGAAAAAAACCAAGTACTATGTTATTATCCGTGTGTTAAGAGATAGAAGAGTTAAATGCAAAGGGAGTTACGAGAGTCCATCACGGGCAGAGCTAGCAGGCACCCTGAATCTCCTGCCATGTTCTACTGCACTGTGTTCTCAAGCCAGTGGCCAAGGTGCCTTATTTGTGTGCTGCTCTTTTATACATGCACTGCCTCATAGAAATGACAATGGTTCTGCTGGGAGTTGTATGTGCTGCAACAGGCAACTTGGCCTGTCCTGAAGTGATGTGTGCGAAATGGGGACACGAAATTTGAAAGTTACCTTTTGGGCATTCACCTCATGTGACCCTCCTTGCAAGCGACGCAAGAGGGATGTGTGGAGCTTCTTCACTGTGTGCCTGTGTTGTCGGTGTACAGCCTCTGGGAGGTACAGCTGGGCTGCCCGCTGCCCAGAGCTGTGGCAGCGGTGTGAGGTGACAGGCCTGTGGGAGGCTGCTTTTCACTCAGGTCGGACAGGGTTGAAGCTTCCCTCCTTTGTGTTTGCCAGTGGAAGAAGGAAAAGCTGGGATCATCTTTAGTGAAGGAAATGAAGATGCTAAATTTCGGGAAGATTCCTGCAGTGCAGAGGCAACCCAGGCTTGTCAGTCTTGGAGAATAAAACTGTCACAATTTTGTGAGCAGATGGCCACAGGGGTGTGCATGCTTAGGGACTGTGTGATGCCAGGGAAAGGATGAGTTTTAATAATTTTATTTCTTTGTCAGTCTTCCTTTTTATTTGTGTCCCTGATGATACTGCCTCATAATTACCAGTTCATGTGTCTGTTTCTCCAAGGAGGCACATGGTAGGGGCTCTAAAAGGGAAAGATCAAGTTTGATTCTACCTTCTTTTACTTCCTATTTAGGAGGTCCGCTAATGTGAATATAGCTTATCTCCTCCTGAAACTCACTTTGAGATTTGATGCCCAGTATGAAGTATTAAGAGGGAGAAATATTACAATGCTATTTAGAGGTGAGAACCGTGGGAGGTCATAAGGATTGGTAAGGTGGGTCATAGGGTTGGAGCCTCAGTGATTGAAGTATAGGGATTTATAAGATGGGCGGGAAAGACCTGAACATGTGATGCTCCTTGTCCTTGTTACATGACTGTCCATGCCACCTCTGGATGGTGAGCAAGAAGGGCGGCGCCACATGTGGCCCCTCGACCACAGACCAGCTTCCTGAGACCAAAGAAACCCCTTTTCTTTGTAGTTCACCTGGTCTCTGACATTGTATCATTAGCAGACCATGACAGTAGATTTTAGTAAATTGTTTTACAACTCTCAGATTTCATGGTAGAGAAGAATATTGATGCTTTTTGACATTTTTACTTTGGTGGTTTCCATTTGTCACCTTTATGGGTCTGCTCTTGTGGAGTGACACCGAACATGGGTTTTGAGAAATTTTGTTTTCAAACTAGTCAAAATTTAGTAAATATATTCAACTATGTCTGGTACTATACCATTGCTGGTGATAGAAATGTGAATAAATGAAATATTTCTATTTTTATCAAATATAGCCATTCATAACATCAATAAGAATCTCTCTTTAGAAGCTGATTCCCACTACACTAATAATTTTGGTAGTGAAAGAAGCTTGACTGTCTATTTGCTTTATCCAGTATTATTGCAAAGAGAACTCAGGCTTTTTAAAAAATTATTATAAGTAGTTCACCTTGCATTACAGTTAGCATTCCAGGCTAGGTTCTTCTACTGTAAGACCTTACAGGCTAATAGATTATTATATTTGAAACTCTTCCTGTGGACCACAAATCAAAAACGCCTGCATTAAAAAAATGATTCTCAGTTCTGTTGTCAGGGGAGAGCATCAGGAAATAGATATTTCCTGTCACTTCTGCCATAGACTTAGAGCTGCTGGTGTCATAAATTTTCTTTGCCATTTATTTGAAAGTAATCATGTCTTTGAGTGAGGCAGACACTTTCTGGAGGAGTTGTGAAGTGTACAACCTGCTTCCTGGCAAGTGACCTTGATCTGCAGAGATGGCTCCCAAGGGCCCTCTCTAGAAGGTTTGAACTTCACCTTGGCCATAACTACTGATCCAGGGGCCAGACATCTGATTCCAGTAGGGACAGATGGATTCTTCCTCCTGAGAGTCTGAAATTTGTCCTTGAGAGATACTAAATTTATAGTCATATTGAAGCATATGAATGATCCTGTTTTGGAAAAAAACTAATGATCTTCACTTGCTGGAACACCCCTGGAGCTGCCCTTCTGAGGTTTTTACCTACTCAAAAAATCTCTGATTCTTTGAAAAAAGGTTCCAATGCCTTGATGTTATATGTTATGTTTTTCTCAAGTTATTTGGATGTTCTGTTGGGTGTTTTTTCTTTGATTTATTTACAAACAAAAAGAAAAAAAGAACACTGGTACACCCAGTCAGTAATATTTATTGCATCTTAATTCCACCTTATCAAAGCTAATGTAGCTGGTAGTCTCAGAAAGAAGGATCTGAGCACTGAGATTTTGATAATTTATAAGTCTATTTGTTTGAAGCATTCGACTGTATACAACATTTGTATACATTAAAAGACTAAATAATTTGATAATAATTTAATTTACAATAGAGAATGAGAAATAGGAGTAACTAATTATCAAATGGGTATACACATATTTATGTAACAAGAACCACATAAGATATGTAGAATCATCTGGTATTAATTTTCATTTTCTCATCACTCAGGGAATAGTGAAAAATCATTGCTTCACATATATAAGAGAATGTCTCAACTATCTCAAATTCTCCAAGGACTGAATCAGGTTATAAATAAATCAATATGTTCTTACATGAATAATAGATGGCCAGTTTCTATTATCTTGATTCTCTCCTACATTGTTTACCCCACTGCCTTATTCGTTTCTTTTGGGGGGGTTCCTTCCTTCCTTCCTTCCTTCCTTCCTTCCTTCTTTTCTTCCTTCCTTCCTTCCTTTCTTTTTTTTTCCTTTTTTGGTGTTTTGTTCTTGAATGATCCTATCTTGTAATTGAATTTTAATAGTCTTTGCAACAGAGTCTTGGTGTTCCTGTGTGCATTTGCCCTAAGTTCATTTGTTTAATCTTTTCCTAAATGTCCCTTTTGTGGCTTTCCACACAGATGTAGTAATAAGTTGGGAGTTTTTTTTTTTTTTTGACTTTCAGGCAGAACTGTAATGTACACACTAAGATTTAAGATGAGAAGAAACATTCCCCCTGTAATTGTACTGAAACGTGGATCTAGTTATACTTCCTGATTGATTGTAATTGAAGTGTATTCTCTCATGAGAGTTATGGGTTTATTGCTTATCTCTCATCTCATCGTATGACTATATTAACAGCTGGACATATACCATTCCTTATGCCTGTATTTGAAATTTGGGTTGTAGGGCTCGTTGTTTTGTATGGCCATGAATATGAACACAGCATTTATCTGAGTGTTGCTTGCAAACAGTTGAGAAAAGGCCCATGGACTCTAGGAGCTGAGGGAAGATGGGCAGATTTCTGAATCTGTCTTAAACTAGGCTAAGAATCAGTGTCTGGTGCTTGGAAATGAAGAAGCTTGGACTTGACGAACTGCAGGAGGTTCAGTGACTGCTATATGTTAAGGCACGTCTCTGGCCCCCTCAGGGTACATATAGCTTGTACAGGGATTGGGTTGCTTTGAGAAAGAGCTTCAAATGGAATTCTTAGATACTGAACATTAGTTAGAAATGGTTGTAATATGTGATTTTTATTAATTAGACATAGTGTATAGATAGACATTTCATTAGAATAATTTTTGTTTCTTTTATTACATACCCCTTAATTATTGAAAATTGAAGAATAATACTATGAAAAGAGTTTTTAAAAACTAATTTCAAAATAAAGCCCATGATGTTACAGATCTTATCAAAGATCTTGCTATATTTATTTTATATAATATTTAAACTTAAGTAAATATATGAAATATATTCAAAAATCATACAAATATTTACAAATTGCAGCACTATATTCTGAATACATCAGCTCTCGTTTACTCATTGCAGAAGTATTTATGGAGTACATAAGTTGTAACTGAGCCTTCAGTTTAGAGCAGAAGCAATGCATGTACATAATTGTAGTTGGTAATTGTATTGTAATGTTATAAAAAGCTGTACATTTTCAAAATGGAAAATTACCTCAAGGTAGATTTTGGAAAACAAAAAGTGCAATATTTGGTCATAGTGAAGAGCATAAGCTTTAGAGTTGAGTAAGAGTTCTGTTAAAATATTCACTCTGCCATTTATATTAGCTGTAGACCTTGGATGATTTAGTTAACCTCTCTGAGCTTATGCAAACTAAAATAATCTGAGGTTTCCAGGAGCTAATGCATAGCAAGTGCTAATGTAACAGCACATAATGACCCATAATATTTGAGTAGTAAGTGCCAAGATGACAGAGAGGAGGACGAGTCTTCACATTAGACAGGTAATGGGACAAGAAGAATTGAAAAGTGTCTGAAGGGAAAGGCAGTAAGTTGATCCTAATTTAAGGCTACTTATTTAGGTTTGTTTAGGAGGGTCTTTTCTTTTTCTCTCAAAAACATATTTAGGTTAGGACTTGGAAAGTTTCCGGATGTTAATAGACCACTTTCTGATCTTTATCAAAGCAGAATCTTGCAGCTCTTGGAGAGAAACACTTTGTTACAGGCAGGAGCTGATGGTGCAGAATGTCTTATTCACTAGTGTCATTTGTATTCTGAGAAACGTGAAGCCGTTTTTGTCGCCAGGTACTTTTTTATTTTAAAACATTTTAACATTTTCCTGCTATGTCTCTCTAGATTATGAAAGTAATTTTTCTTTTTTATGAGAAATCAATAAAAGCAGATGCCCCTCATAGAATCCAGAGAGATGTTCTTTTAAAGTGTTAATTGTTTCTACACGCTCTCCCAGGCGGCCTCAAATTACCAACAGTCAGGATCATTCACTTTAATTGAAACCGGTTACTACAGTGTGCATAAACTACTTTGTAATAGTCCTAAAGGGTTTTTTTTTCTTTTTCCTTTTCCCCTGTAGCTCCTCCCCAGATATTTTTTTTCAGTGTGTGCTTTATGACCTAATTTTGAGTACATCCCACATAAATACCCAGACCATGGCATAAAGAAATATGTACCTCAGTCATAAAAGTATTGTGTGTGCTTTCTGGGTGTGTGTAAGGTTCCTATGAGCACAGCAGCGCCCACTGGGCTTACTCTGCTGCTGAGAAATCACACACCCAGTTACTCTGATGATTGCTTTCTTCCTGAAGGCTGGATACAAATTTTACTTTTTAGGGCAAGGTTTTTATACTATCAGCAGTCTCCTTACAGAAGGATGAAAATTCAGGATGTTATAAGATCATCATAGTTTCAGGAAAATTATAGAAAATGACAGCGTTCAGGACCTTAAATTGGTGGGCATTGGTTTCAGAGTGTATTTGACTATATAGGTGTTGGCCATGGGGTTAAAAAAGAATCTAGAGTGGGAATTATCTCAGAAAAAGCACAAGGCAGTTTAAGTAATGTGAGCACTTTGGGATGGCCCTGTTCCAAATTTTACTGTAGTCAAGGGCTCTACACCAAGGAAAAAAATGTAAGGAAGATGAGATTGATACAGTAAACATGTTTTTCTCTTCTTTCTGGCCCTTCCGTACTTTCAACTTAAACTACTTTTCTCCCTACTTTTGACATACTATACTAAAAAGTGCAGTACTTAGATAAAATCATTTTGTTACACTAATCTTTGAAATCCCCCCAGAATCTGGATCCACAATATTTATAGAGGTGACTCTTGGTTCATGCAAGTGCTGAAAGGGCATTCACAGTGAACACCCGTGAAAGCCACACAGCAAGCAGCAGACAGGTGGCATGGCGGCAGCGTGCCATGGAGATGGGGGAGATGGAGGACACAAGTCCTGGAGTCGTTGGCAAGATCTGAGAATCGAAAGGCAGGTCTGGTAGAACATCAGGCAACCAGGTAGGTCCGCAGTAAACCAAGGTCACCAAAGCTTGTGTTGAGTATCTCCAGCTTCTTCTTTCTGTGCTTTTAAATATTTCCCCTGGGGTTCTCTCTTAATGTCAGTGATTTTTGTGCTCTCTCAATCTCTTTCTGTGCCAAAGAATTGATAGAACATAGGATGAACGTAAATCTTTAAAACAACCTTCCAAACAGTGGGCATGTTTTGTTTTGTTTTCTTGTTGCTTATCTGTTAAAGATTTTTTTTTTTTTTGAGACAGGGTCTTGCTCTATAGCCCAGGATGGTCCTGAACTCACTGTGTAGTCCAGGCTTGATGTGGTGTTCAGGAATTGAACTCAGGTCCTTGCTCTTCCAAGGCAGGTGCTTTGAACCCCTGCCATTCTTCTAGCCCTAAAGCTATTTTCTAATAGTGTAATTTATTTATTTTATGTCTTTACTGATATATAATTTGCATACTTTATAGTTAACCTATTTGAAAGTGCACAAATCAGTAGTTTTTAGCCAATCCACAGAATCATACAACTCTTTTCAAGATCTAAAAAGAAACCTATATCCATTAGCAATCACCCCCACCTCCTTCCCCTTTCCCTCAACTTGTAGAAACTGCCCCTCTGCTCTCTGTCTCTGTGGACTGGCATATTCTGGACACTTCCTGTGAGTATGATGGTGTAACATTCAGCTTTCTGTGACTAGGATACACTTTTAGTCTACTCCAGGTTATTAAGTGGACTGGTTCTCCTTTTTTGTTGAATAATTTTTTTTTTAATTTATGGATGTGTCACATTTTATTTATCCACTCATCATGTGATAGACATTTGGATTGTTTATACTCTTGGTTATTATAAGTAGTGACACTGACAGTGTTCATAGGCAATTTTTTCTTTTTGGTGGAGGTGTATGGACATGTGCTTTCAGTTCCATTGAGAATACTCCTAGAAGTGGAATTCCTGAGTCTTGTGGTAACTCGGTTTAACTTTTTGTGGAGCTGTCAAACTGTTTTTCAAAGTAGTCGTACCATTTTACACTCTCTCTAGCAACATATAAGAATTTTGGAGGCATACTATGGATTGAATCCAGGACCATGTACATGCTCTGCACGTGCTCTACCACTGAGCAACATCCCTGATGCTTAATTGTTTTTATTTGGATACAGGATATCCTAGAGTTGTCTATGCTGCTTGGAACCCCCCATCCTCCTTCCTTCTTCCCACATGACTGAGGGTCCAGGTGTGCACCTCAGAACCCAGCACTCATTTTGTATTTACCTAATGATTAATGATGTTGAATCTCTTGCCATGAATTTATTTGCTACTTTATCCTTTTTGTGGAAATGTCTATTCAAATCCTTTCAATATTTTCATTAGTGAGATATGAATTCTTCATATATTCTGAATACTCACCTCAACAGATATGTGATTTCTAGATATTTTGTCCCATTCTTTGGGTGTCTTTTTACTTATTGATAGGGTCACTTGACATATAAGAGTTTTAAATTTAGATTAAATTTAAATTAAGTCTAAATTTAAATTAAGTCTAATTTATCTTTTTTTGGCCACTCGTTTCTTTGATTAAGACTTTGTTTAACCCAAGGTCAAAAATTATTTCTATATTTTCTTCTAGGTATTTTATAATATTAGTTCATACACTTAGGCCCATTGTCCATTTTGAGTTAATTTTTCTTGTTGTGGTGGATATGAACATCTAGGTGTTGTGTGGGGAACAGTTTAGTCTTTCCTCCATGAAATTATCTTTGCACTGTGACGCAAGGTGTTTGTTTATGAACACTCCGTTTCATTCCTTTGATTTTCTAGGTTTATGTTGCTAAACCTTGGTTATGTATCACAAACTTAGAATCATTTAAAAACAACTAGAACGATGATGAAGTGAACAAAAACAGTATTTCAATGAGCATAGTTTATTTACTGAGTGCTTTTCTGTGGTTTTACTGTGATGTCTCCTTAGTATTTTCAGGCACATACTTTGGAACTCGAGAAGACCCATAATACGTTATTTCCAAACCTATCTAAGCATATTCTCTAATAAGTATGGCAGTCTCAGTACCTCATACGTTAGAAGATCCAGATCATGAGAAACAGTGTGTGCACGTTCCAGAGACGTCATCACTGGAACTGCTCCGTGACAGCTGATGGAGAACAAGGAAACACACAGTAAAAGCTGATGGGAGTTCCTAAGCTCTGTGAGGTGGCCCAGGAGTAGGAAATCCACATACTGCCTTCTTGTATCTTACCTGGTACATATACAACACTATAATTATGTCCAAAGCTTTTTGGAATAAATATTAGAATTGCCATTGTGCTTTATATTTGTGCTTGCTAAATTTTTAGGAGGTTTAAAAATGATCAAAAATAAACATATGTTTCTTCAAAGGATAAACTCTGCCCCCTGAAAGACTCATGTTTGTAAGATTCTCTGTATTTGGTATTCATGGCAGGTGAGCAGCTCATGCCAGCACAGGTGAACTCCTTTTGCCGTGGATTCTTTTCTTCTCCAACCTAGTTTACTGAGTTGTGGGTTGACCTAGTGGTGGTGGATGTAGTGGCACTGAGGAAAAGAAAGGCTGCTGGCAAAACAGGGGCCCTGGTGGTGTGTACAAAGAGATGTGCCCTGCATGGTGCACTGTTGGGCCATCAGCCAGCACACAGGTGTGTGTGGCTCTGTGTGGAATTTCTAGTGCCTCCTAGCATTCTTCTGACTAAACTTGTTACCTGTCTCTAAAGAAGGGACTGTTGCATCATAGCGAGGACCTGAGTTGTGGAGTCAGAAGAACCTTTGAGGTCTCCTTTCTCTTACATTTTGCCCTTATGATTTTAAGCTTCTCTTTTAATACCACTAGCTCTGCCTCACTTGTCTCATTTATGACATGAGAATAACAGTAAATACCTATCTTGCAAGATTACCTTCAAAATAAGAAATAATACATTGAATATTCCCAGGTCAGTTCTTGGGACATAGGAGGTGCTCACTGCAAGCTTATTTTGCTACTGTCATGACATTATTTTCCCTTAAGAAGTCTTTTCATGGTGATTACAGTGTAAGCTATGTTACCTTTCAAAGGAACTTGAACAGTAAACCTGAAAGTTGGCAGATTTTCATTTTACCTCAGAGAGTGTAAAATATAATTTAAAAAATGGAGTTTGAGATTTTCAATAAGTTAACTTAGAAATATTGATTTATTTTGCAATTTCTATATCTTTGAATACCTTCTCAGAAATATTCTTTTGCATTTGTTTTGGTTGTTTGAGTTTCATAAAAATATTTTAGGAAAATAATTTCTAGTACTGAGATAAAATATGTAGGATTAGTTTGATGAAATTATGACTGCATTAAACGGATGATTATGAGGAGACTTTTTCATTTGTTGAGAAATATTTTTTGCCAAAATTACTCTTTTTATTACTATGCATTTTCAGCACTTAAAACAATAACAGTCAGCTTGAGAATTCGGTACATGCTCATACTGCATGTTGTTCTTACTTTCCCTCCCCCTTACCCTCTTGCTGTACCTCCTGTCCCTTTTCCCTCTCTTCCGTTTTTCCTTCCATCTCTCTTTTATTTCGCTTTTACTTTCTTATTCTTTGTTTTTCATGTATTAGAGAAATTGCAATATTTAATGTTCTGCGTCTGATTCATTTCACTAAGCATGATGATCTCAAGGTACTTCCATTTTCCTATGCATGATTCATATTTATCTTTATGGCAGGACTCCATTGTGTGTGTGTGTGTGTGTGTGTGTGTGTGTGTGCACGTGCGCGCGCGCCACATCTTCTTCATGCATTTATCTTTTGATGGACATATTGGTTGCTTCCAAAATTTAGCTACTACACCTTGTGCTGCTATAAACATCGATATGCATGGAAACACTTTTTGAGAAAGCAAAGTAAGCTGATGTCCTCTGAACTCTCCTCGCTATTTCTTTTCAATTATAATTTGCTTTTTTATTAGGCATCTTTAGACTAGCATGAAACAAGCACAGATAGAACCAGGTGTTCTTGGTTTGGGCATTGGAAGCTATTCACAGGCCAGCTGCAGAAGTGGGGACGAGTGGATAATCTGAGTTGAAATTTTCAGACTGTACTTATCTCCTTATAGGACCTTTCCCATCAATGATATTTAATGGATGGGTATGTTATGCAACTTAACATTAAAATGGAACACCAACCCAATATGAATAGGAGTATGCTTAGTAGTATTGATTACAAGCCTTTACGATATTTCCTATGTTTCATGTTGACTGTAAAGCAAGGAGAAAGTTATAACAAGGAGATGCCATTTAAATATGTGAATTATACAGAACAAATATAGAGGCTTTTAATCAGACTTTCTCGTGCCTGCTTGCTGTTGTGGTTTTCTGTGCTGTACTTTGGATTCTGCTCATACTCGGCTCTGACTTGCCTCATTAGATTTAGCCTCAGGTAGTCCAGACAGGAGCATCTATTCTGTGGGGCCATGTCTGTAGCATCAGCCAGCTTCCTACTACCAGCACAGAGCAGGAGTCATGCCAGACCTCTCCAGGCAGCCTCCAACTCCCCCAGGCCTCCAGATATTATACAAAATGTTCAGATAAACTTTGGCCTGAAGTAAACTTTTAACAGCTCTTGACACAGAAATGGAACATTAATTGCTGCAATTCCTCAAGGAGGTCCTGTTGGCAGCCGGCAGAGTAGTTCCAAGCCTGCCTCATAAAAACAACTCTTCCCAGGCTGGATTAATGGACTGACTCTCTGGCCTCAGAACCAAAAGATGCAATGAATATATCTAATCCAAAACCCAGACCCGAGTGCAGTTGGTGTGAATGGAGAAAGTTATGAACACTTACTCCTCCATGAGAGCAATGAAGAAAAAACATATACAGACTTTAGAATATTCTACTTGCTGACCCATATTTTTTTTAACAACTCAGAATAAATATCCTACTTTAAAAAACTGCCATTCAGGTCTGGATTGTCTAAAACTCACAATCTATGGGGAATAAGTAGACATGTTAATGATCTTAGTGGCTATTTTAGATTGCATTTTGGTAAAATAAAAATTTTGTATAATTTAATGTTCATGACTTAATCAAATGTATCCAATAAGTACTCTGTAACCATGATGTTGAAAGGATAATTTTGTTTCTGCAGCAGATTAGGTCGTACACCATTGTTCTTTAGGTTGTCAGCATTTTCATTAAAAAGTTGTACTCTATTTATAACTTGGAAACAAAAATGCCTTCAAGGCAAAAACTTAACATCCACTCTCTTTGTCCAATAGCAGTTTTCTAAAGTACACACAGAGTGGAAGTTTTATAACTCTGAAAGCTTGAGGTCTACAGAAAGTTCTGTAAGGAACCAACAAAGAGCTCCGTTTGTTCCTGTCCTTTGTGCGTCAGGACAGCACAAGGAAGTCCGTGCAGGAAAGTAGGCTGCACTGACCTGAGGCTTGTTAGGTTTTATGTTTGATTGTATATTTTATGTTGGGTTAGACAAGCACAGACTTTGGTGCCACCGGAACCAGGCATAAATTCTGCCCACAGTGCCTCCATAATTTGGGGGATTTCATAACCTCTTCAAGTCATTGTGTGGGTTGTTTGAGGTAACACAAGTAAAACTCTAGTGTGTCATCCATTCTTTTCTCTTAGAATTTGTGGTGGCATTCGCTTGCTTCTCACTTGCTTTTCATTATTTGAAGAGGTCATTTTCAAATGAGTGACTGTTCTTAAATGTATGTTTCACAAACAAAATATTAAGTCAAATAAATGGTACAACTATTCTCATCCTACCCTAATAAGGCCAGAATATTTTCTAGAATGTTAGAAGAGCTCCCTTGGTTTCTGAGTAGATGGAAAATCATGCCTTTCCTTCCCTCCATCCTCAGGCTGGAGATACCTGCTGCCTTATGTGGCCTTATCTTGTGTCGACAGAATAGGCGGGGCAAGGTGAATGTGCGCAAGAATAGGAGCAGGCATTGGGCGGGCCAGTGGCTGAGGATAGACCTTGCGATAGAAATGTGGCCTATTGTAGGACACTGGAAAATGTTCTCTTTACAACTGTCTCATGGAAGTAAAAGAATTGCGAAAGAAGGGGGAAATCTTGAATTTTCTGATTCTCAGAACCGTTTTCTTGCCTATAACTAGTTTATTATTACAATATATGTTGTTTAAATAGCTATGCCCTTTGTAGCTCATCAGTATTATTCTTTCTCTCATCTACCTTCATTTATACATCTGTCTTATCTCCTTTCCTCAATTTGATTAATAAATATTTACAGGATGCATACTGTGTCTCAGGCACTGTCCTGGGTCTTATAAATTTAAATATTATAAGAAAACAAATGACTCCTGGCCTTAAAGAGGAAGCACCAATAAATTAAATAATTGCATAGTCGAAGATAAGATATAATTGTTGTAAGTGAAGATGTATGGTAAATGTGGGAACACAGTTGATGAGGCACTGGTATGGAGAAGGAGGTCAGAACATGTCTTTCAGGAAATACTATTTAAACTTAGGTTTGAAAATAGGATCAACTTAGGAAAGGGAGGGACTGTTCCATTCAGGCAGGAGAATGGCATTTACAGATACCCTGTAGAGGAAAATGTTCCAGTTCCGAAGAAGTTGAAGGCCATTAAGGCTGGAATGCTGATCATAGATTAGGGAGAAGAATAGTAGAAGACAGGATTAGGACGAGGAAGGGATACAAGGCAGGCACTGTTTAGGACTGTGTTGGAGTATTATGACTGAGTTAGGGAGAAAGGAGAGAATTAGTAAACACAGTCATATTTGAGTTTTGAAACCATTACTGTGGCTGCTATGTGAAGACTGAGTGGGGAAATGTGAAAAAGGACAGTGTTCTTTTAAAAAAAAACTGGGCTACAAAGCTTTTACTGAATTTCAGGCAAAAAGTAGTGATAGCCTGCATTAGAGTGGTGCTAGAAATGAGCAAATCTGAGCTATGTGGGAGCAAATGTTCCAGAGCGTGAAGATGATTATGTGAGGGTGGAAAGAGGAAGAGTAGTATCAGAAGTGAATTCTGCCTAACTCCCTGCTTATCATGACACAGTGAGCAGAAGTGTCATTTATTGAATTCTGGAACTCTGGAAAATGTTCATTTTCAGGTGTGGCAGTGGGAGGATCAGAAAATCTATTTTGGATAAGTGAAGTCTGAGGAATCTTTGAGATAAAAGTAGAGATGTCAAGTTAGTCTATGAAAAGGAAAGAGAGGGTAGCTGATAACAAATGCTATGTCAAGGAAGTTTTTATTTTGTTTCCTGAGTGAAAAATTAGTATATTTAAAATTTGATGAGGCTGAGAAGCCAACTGGGTTAAGGAATGAGAAATATAAGCTGGATACTTCAGCAGGGAAGCCATGGTTGAGCAGTTTTAATAGAATAAGTATTGTGCTAATATGAGATGTTTATTATACATGTTTTAGACTAATAAAAGCTTACTCTTTGTTGAAACATGCTGATGGGAGACACTGTTGAGAACAAGAGGTTAAATTAAAAGACAAGGCTTAATCAAAGACTATGGCATGCTTGGACTATGATATTTAAGTGCAGATGCAGGAGGATGTCAGCATGATTGTTTATGGAGGAAAACTGGGGGAGAAACAGTGAGATAACTTCTATTTACTCTGTGATTTAGAAAGTGAGAGAGGCCTGCTGCTGCATGTGAGTGAAGTGATGGCACAGGGTGGATGAGACTGGATAGAAATTTTCTGAAATACAAGTGGAAGGTCTCATTCTTTATGGAAATTGCTTTCTAAGCACACCCACAGTATGGTCACATTTTATTTTAAGAATTCCTTTGCCTGTCCACAGACATAGACTCCATCTTGTCATGCCCACTGGCTCCCCTTTTATTGTTATAAATCTGATTTTTGTACATGCGTGTCTAGTCTCTGCAACAGAACATGACATCTCAAGGACAGGAAACAGGGCTCTGTAACATGTAATACAACATTATGCCTATAAAAGCAAATACTAAGGATTTATTGAACTTATCAAAATGAAAACTAGGTCAAGTTTAAAAACTGGAGAAAAAAACAGTACATGAACTAGGAAACTTCAGAGTCCTAAAGAGTTCTCCCGACAATAGTTACAGCACAGTTTATGATGGAAGAAAGATTTTGAGCTTTTTGTGATTGGCTGTTACACACTATCATTCTTTTTAAGGCTAACAGAGCTCTTTAAGCTGATTTGTCTCTAGCTGATTGTTTTAATTTTACAGAATCATGCTGACAAGGATGTAAAGTTTATGTTTTGTACTTTGTTTATGATTAGAGTTAGCATTTAGAGGAAATCAAGATGGCTTGTTTTGATTTTGTGATTATGGACAGTTTGTCTTTGGGTGTTCTAAACTGGGCTCCAGTTATATTTATTTATTTTTTAAACAAAAGGGCTTAGTAAGCATGTATCACATATGTGACACTCCACACTTGGAACTTGTAACAAAGACACCGTTATTCTGTGTGTGGTTTTACACAGTAAAACACAGGAATAACCATCCCTGTTTATTGAATTGAAGCCTTTCTTGACTTTCCAAACCCTCTGTTGAGCCTTGTCAGATTGCTGTAATGTGAATCACATGGGGAAACGTGAATGTGTATAATTCTTTCTCATTCATCTGACTTGTGAAAAGAGGCTGAATCTCACTTAGCTTTCATCTCTCTGAGGCCACCTAGGGCCTACCATATGGAAGATGCACTGTAGAAGTTCTTCAAATTGAAATTCATGGAATTTGGAAGGTGTACAAAAATCACTATCGGTTGTCTTGACACCCTTCACTTTCTATAACAATGTGCTTATTATTCAAGTTTTCTTTGTCTTACAGTTTACCTCATTGTTTGAACCAGAAACTGGGCATTTACTTCAATGTTTTTCTTTCCTTCAAATTCAATCCATCGTCAGTCTTGTCGGGTCTAAATAAAAAGCATTTGTCTCCCTCTGTACTGATAATACTGAGGACCAAGCCACAATTATCTCCTAAGTGGGCTATTAGTTCTTCTCATTTTCAGGTGCTTCTGCCTACAGTAATATTCTAGTCACATATCAGTTCATTAGCCTGAGAAATCAGGAAAAATAAATGCAATCTTCTGAACTTTCTCCTCTACTTAAAACCGTTTAGTAGGTTTCAGTTGGAATCAGAACACACTTGAAACTTCTTAGCATGGTGTTCTCAGGAACCTGATCGGGCCTTTGACTGAATCCTCCCGTTCAGGACGGGATAGTCTTGTCTTTGTTGGCTGGTTCTAGGCTCACAGTTTTCCTTCTATTCTTGCAAGTGCTATGGGTTCCTGCCTACGAGCCCTGGCTATCACTCTTTTATGTTCTGGAACACTTTTATACACATGTGGAATGACTGGGTCCCTATTCATCTGCATCTTTTATTCAGTATAGACTCCTATGGGGAGATCTCTCTCTCTCTCTCTCTCTCTCTCTCTCTCTCTCTCTCTCTTTCTCTTAATAATTATTACTTTCCTTTATAACTTCTTATCACAATTTATGCTTATGATGATGTATTCATTTACCTACTTTCAAAATTATATATTTTGAGTTTTTTAATGGCCAGAAATTTGTTATGTTCATTATGTGTGAAGGATAAATATTTGTAATGAGTACATGAATGACTGAATAAAAAATAGCAAGAAAATGAATGAATGACTAAAGCAGAAAAAATGAGAAAATTTGGTCTCAAAAGGCTATTGAGAGGATAACATATGAAACTACATGTAAAACTATCTGAGAAGTAAATGACATGTACAGTTATGAGACATTTATATGATGTAAAACTTGCTTTATTACATGCTGTCTCATTGCTTCATGTTTCAGTTTGCCCCAGTGCCGTAAAAATCATTTAGGACACTTTGTAACGTAGATGTTTTTGCCACTCGTGTTAAGAACCAGCTTACTGATATGACAGAGTCAATTAATGGAAACAAATTGCTTCATAAAAGAAGAGTCAAATCTGATGACCTTTGCATGATTTGTGTATATTTGTGTATGTGCCTGTAATAATGCATGCTGGTGAGAAGCACGGGGCACGTAGGAACTTCGGATGTATTTTCCTCCTGCTCATGGACTGCAGCTCTTGCTTAATTGAGTTGCTCATCTTCAGTCAGTCCAGTTTTGGGAGCTCTTGGGTCTTCATGCCACACAATGTCTGGTAGCATTATTGTTTTCTCTGCCTACCCTGTCATCATTCAATTGGTTATTTTTTCTCTTTGCCTAGGTCTTAATTTCCTCTCGAAGTCCATATTACAGATTACCTAGTGTCCACATAAACCTGTGGAATTGTGAGTTACAGCTACACTGCTATCCTCAGCTGTAACTTAGCATGCACTATATAACTGCGTTTTCTCACTCCTCTGTTACTGTTCTCATCCTGTGTTCCATAAAGCTGTGGATACTTCAGAAGAGCTTATCTGACCACGAAGATCTTATGTATAATGTCAGAAGTAAAAGAGAATCCTCGCAGAAGTGGACAAGTAACTTTGACTCAGTTACTCTAAGAATAGATAGAATTTATTATGGTTGATACATTGTAGAGTCTTGATACTCCTGGTTTGCACCACAGTCTAAGTGAAATCTCAACAATGAAAAGAGTGTTCCAGAAATCCAGGAAGTTAGGAATAACAGAAGTATGAATGATACAAAAGCTGATGAAGGTTATAGAGCCTATTTTTCTAGTGCTCAAGAGGTTAACCACAAATCATGTTTTCAAGAGGATCATAAACTTATAATATTCTCTGTTTCTCTCTCTCTACACACACACACACACACACACACTTATAATATTCTGTATTGATTTGATTATAATTTTTTCTCACCAACCCAGTCACATAGGGTTGACAGCTATGCTATTCACTCTCCAACAGATACATATATATCCTATTTATCTATATATCTGTATATATTTCCTATTTATATATATTAAGTATCTATTGTATTAAAACAGTATTCCAGTGAACCTATCAAGTGAACTTTTCAGATCACTGACCTTTAAGTCATGTTTGAAGTACCTATTAGCAGCCTGAACTTGGACAAATTGATTAAAATTTGTTCACTTGACTTTATACTTGTGTGCTTTTATGAGTTAAGCTGCTAATAAAATAAAATGTTTTCTTCCCATTGATATAGTTAAATATTACAAAACCCTAGACATAGATTGTGGAACAAAATACTTACTTGTTACACAGATTATTTCCTTACTCTCCTTTTCAAATAAATGTAAGATTATTTTAATAAATAGGGTATATTTCATAAAGTATTTGCAAAATATAAATTAATTTTGGCATAGATGTAAATAAAAGAAAATTTTAAAAGATTCACAAAACACAATATAATAAATAATCATTTTCTTATAGTGCTATCATTTGGCTGGAGGAATGGCTCAGTGGTTAAAACACTCACCTAGCAAGCACTTATGTAAGCATCAATTACCTGAGTTTGATTATCCAGTGTGCTGTAATCCCAGCCCTAGGGAGGCGGAGACAGGAGTATTGCTGTTGAGATCAAGGCCAGCCTGGGCTCCATAGTGAGTTTAGGACCCATCGAGGCTATAGAGCGAGACCCTATCTCAGAAAACAAGCAGACAAACCAAATACCCCACGACATTATAGGGCTATCACTTAATAATTTAGAAGGAAGCCATTTTGTTTTTTATTAACCCCTAAGTCTGCCATCCTATAAATTGTACCTTTTTGCCATTTTTTACATCTTCACAAATACAGTTGGTTTTCTGTTCCCACTCTGTGGTGGCCAGAAGCTGAATGATGCACATGTCCATGAAGCCACATGCTGTGGCAGTAGCCAGGACAAAGTCTGCAAGGTGCCAAGGAAAGACGTGAAGGATCCGGATAATGGGCAGCTTTGTGTCATTAAGGGGACTCTCCTACAGATAGTATCAGTAACCTGAAATGAAAGTGCGCCACGCTAACACAAGGAACCAGTGTGATGGTGGAGTGCCTTTGTTGAGTAGTCCTGGAATCACTGCGTAGTTTTAAGCACCTAAAGGTTTTGTGATCTTTGCACATGGTGGACACAGAGTGAGTGCAGTTAATTCTGCCACATCCCACAGCCAAATTTATCACTTAACATATATGTCTCAAAAACCTAAGACAAATATTTTTGAACATGTCATATGTTGGAATGTACTGATTGTGCACTTTTTTGTAGAAGCAGCACTCTCAGGTAGAATTTCATTCAACCTTAATAAGCAGTGATGAATCCTGTATGTGTAGGCATTGTGTTGATGTGCACTGTGTTGTAAGTACATTTATTATCAAATTGAGAAGGCAAGCTTACAAACACACAAAGTAGTGAAGAATTATAATGTTCATGGCAAATTAAGATAAGGTTCATATAATGGCCAGAAATATTGAGTAAGAAAGATAGTGGCATGAATAGCTTTCTGCAGATATTTCTATGAGCAAAGAAGTTTCTAGCATCACCATGTCCTTGAAGTAGGATCTTGAAGTTTCTATTCTTCGAAGACTAATTTTAGAAGCCCATAACTAAAAACAGTTGCATTGGATGATGGATTACTTAGTTGAGTTAGGTTGACACCACTGATTGATGGCAGCCCAAGTGAGGTGCATCTCCGCACCAGAGGGAGGCTGCAAATGCCACCTTATATTTCTCAGGGTTGTACTGGACAAAGTTGTCATCTTACTCACTTTCTATTTCATCACATGAAAATCTTTCTATAAGTAGAATTGCAAAAATAGTAACCAATGGAATTAGAGTCACAAGTTCTTCAGGAGGCAGTTACAAACTAGTAGTTTCAACTAGTAGGAGTTTCAACTCCTCACAATATCTGCATAGCTTTACAGGACTACTTTTATTTTGAGAAACTTAGGTTTTTCAAAATGTCTCTGTCAAGACATTGAGTGCAGTTGTGTGCTAAGCACTGTGCTTATTACCACATTAGTGGGACTTTCACTAATGATCCTACCCTGTGACACATTGTCATTTTTTGTTTGGTTTAATTATTTAACTAATTAATTTTAATTTTCTCCCTAGATTTTTGCTTGTGTAATTCTTTACCTTTTTTTTCACAGTAGAATAAGGTTTAGGAGGGCAGGTGTATTGTTATTTATTATTTTCATACTGAAAATTGAGTCCAAGGTCTTCAGATTGAAGTACATGCTCAGCCCATTTTTACATTTTCTCTAAAAGTTATTTTATTAGTATATATTAGTGATACACAATGGTTACATTAAATTGAAGAGCTGGTGTACATACATATGTATAATCATCACCATCCCTTCCTCTCCCTTTTCCCCCCTTCCAAGACTCACTCCTTCTTCCACATTCTCTTCCTCTTTCTACAAATCCATCTCTCCACACCCTCCCATACATTATGTGGTCTCCTGAATCTGACTCACTTCACTAAGCATAACTGACTCAAAATACATCTATTTTCCCACAAATAACTCATATCTTTCTTTATGGCAGAGAAGTATGCCGGTGCGTGTGTGTGTGTGTGTGTGTGTGTGTGTGTGTGTGTGTGTCACTTTTCTTCTCCATTTGTTTATTGGCCATATTGTCAGATCCCGCATTTAACTACTGTTAGTTGTACTGTTATCAAGGTGAATACACATGTATCTCTGTTTTGTGATGCTTGAAACACTTTTGAAAAGATATGCAAGAGAGATACCTCTGCTCAGCCTCTGTTGTTAATTAAATTCTGGGTAGCAGCTGTGTTGCCCAATCCCTAAATTGCCCCCGCTGGGCTCGAACTTGCAGTGCTCCTTACTCACCCTACCGGAGTGCTCAGATTACAGGCGCTCACATTACAGGCCTGTGCCACAGGAACTGACTCATTTCACAGGTTTTTTTCCTCACATTTTTATTTTTTCCTATGGACATATGTCCATAGTTGTTCATTTAGGTGTTCATACATACTTGTTGAATGAATGAGACCATGATATGAAGGTAATAATACCTGCATTGAAGCTGAAAAGGAAGTGAGATTATATAACATTTACTAGCCAAGCAGGTCAGTTTTTAATTGTTTCCTAGGTTCGCTATATGGAGCACAGCTACAAAATTCTGTGACAGTACAGGCTGCTCTGTGGAAATAAGAGAGGGCACATTTCAGTCATGCACTGAAGACTGTACTCCAAATAGAAACCCAAGCTGCAAGCCAAGAACTAGTCTACATAGATAAAGCAGGAAAGAAAGAACTGGGATCTTTGTTTCTTCTTTTTTAGCATATTCCCCACACTTGAAGTGTCAGCTTTGAACTCGAAGGATGACATTACAAGGTGCAATAGTGCATTTTTAATTTTTATGTATGATTTTTAACAATTATGATGTTAAATATATTTTTAACCTATAGGTTTATATTCATATTGAGTGAAGCTTTAACTTTCCACTCAGTGACATTTAAATTTTGTACTTTTAACTATGCATTTGATTTTGTTCAAGTTCCAGCAGAGATGTTGGAAAGAAAAAAAGACAACCCCCAAAAAGATGACTTAAAAAGAAAAACTTTGGAAAATTCATTGCCAACTCACTCCGGTAGCATAGGCTTTTCAGAGCATTGCATTTCATCTAAATTTGTTTCTGTCTCTCTATATAGTTTTTCCGTGTGCCTTCTCATAGGAAACCACATCCTCTATGAAGTATTACTCTCCTATAAGTAGTCTTCTTTTCCCCCTTACCCACACATACCTACCCTAATTTTCAACCACAGCATGTTCTCTCTTTTTTTCCAGTAAGCCTTTTAACACTACACCACACTTTTTATATCACTTTTTATATAGTGATCATTATTATTATACTTATGTAAACATGTACTTTCTCATTCATTGATCTGCTTATGTCATCAATAAAATTTGACTTGCTGAGTCTATACTAAATGTTGTTGTGGGTCTGTGCTTGCAAACCATGTAAGACACATTCTCAGCAACATTGACTCTCTTGGAGAGTCAATAATTGAGCTCTTATCTTTCCATGCCTTGGAATTAGCATGGCACTAGATAAATTTATGTATAATGGACGAATGTCTTCGTTACAACAAGGCCTCCTAAGGACTGGGCCTTCTCTGTGGCTCCAGTCCTTAATTCAATAGCTGGCACTTGATAAATGCTCAACGGATGCTAAATGAGAGGTAAATGATGGTGGTCAAGGGAATGTCTCTTACCCCAGTTTGTGGGTCAGACCAACATTCAAGTAAATCCATGAGAAGAGAATCTGTGAGCCCTAGAGGTTCAAATTAAGCTCTAATTGAAATTAAGCTCTAATCGGTGTTTCTCTGGAGGCCTTTTTATAAAGTATAACCATTGTGCAGTGAGTAGCGGAGGAACACGCTTAGGTGGCCCAGTCGAGTGTGCAGTGACATGACTAGTAGCTCAGAGGGGGCCACAGTTGGAGGCTAATGCTGCAAGACAGTTTTCTTGGGAGACTACATGTCTGGCACATAAAATTCCTCTTGAAATTTGAGCTAGTTTTGTGCCTGCAGGACTTTTCATAACATATCAGAGCTGTCACCTCCAGGTGGGTAAAAAACAGTTTGGAAAAATAATTGGCGATTTCCTTACTACAGTCTGAAATTTGAACATTATAGGAAGTACTTCCCAGTATGCACCCATTTTCAGATACCACTAATTCTTAGTTTCAGTGGTCTTAATTTCATTTGGTACAATTAATCAAAGCCATTTCCTGATTAGTCAGCCTAAACTTTTCTTGCCTCTTATCTGAACTAGGAAAGAATATTGTGAATTTTCTGCTTTCTGTACCTAACTTGAATAGGCTTTTTTCAGATCTAGGACATACACTATTCATTGTGAATCTTCAGCTGTAATATACATCTTGGCATGTAGCAGATACTCTTTACTCTTTGATGACAGGGTGTCAGTGTATGTGGTAAATTCATTTATCTGAAGACCATAGATCACCAGAAGATAGGTGCCCTAACTGAAATGGAAAGCGTTGTTGTTATTCTTCTTTCCTTTTGTGTAAAGTTTATTTTCAAAGAACACAAAAATATACATCCTTTATAATAATTAATGCATTGTAGGCAGAGCCCCTTGATTAGAATACCTAATCAGTTTTGTTTTCAGAGATTACCGCTATTAATATTTTGTCCTATGTTCTTCTAGTTTTTGGTTTCTGTACATCACTGTACACACGTGTGTGTGTGTGTGTGTGTGTGTGTATGTGTGTGTGTGCTCTGAGAAAATACATAGTGCAGTCATGCATGTATATGTGATTTGTGTGTATGTATAAATTAGAGACAGAAATGGAGAGCTTAGCTTATTTAAATAATGGTATATTCTCTGGTCTGTTATTTTAAAATTGGCTGGTTTTACTCATGGTATGTTTCAAAATCTTTTATGTAGGCATATTTGGATTGGCTGTGCTACATTTTACTGCATACATGCTATGCTGAATGGTGCAGCCGTACCTCACTTATTTTTTTAAATATAGATTGCCTTTAAGTTTTTACAGATTTAAGGGATGTTGCAAGGTGCATCCTAGCATAAACTTTCTTGTATATGTAGGCAAGTCTTGGTTTGCCTACATTTGGAAATCTTAGGTTATTGTATGCATATTTAAAATTTTAAGAGGTACCACCAGAGTTCCCCTCAAAAGTGACTATGCACGTTTTCATTCTCACTAGCAATGTAAAACAATATATGGTTTCTCATACCCTTGCTACTACTGTATATTAGATAAGTCTTCCGGTCTTGCCCATCTGGCTAGGCTGCATGGCACCATACTTATGTTTTTTAATATTTTTGGGTTACTCTTCACTCTGAAGGTTTCCATCACTGTGTGCTTGTTGCCTGTCTCTCTTTTCCTTCTAATACCACCTTCCCGTTATAGTTCCAGCTTGGCATATTCACAATGTAAGAGGAGCACTGGAACCCCAGTTGGGCTGTTAGGCTCAATGTGGCTACAGTTGAGGCCTATCGCCATAGAACATTTTTTCCTATAGGTTTATTTGCTTCTCCCTTTACTAACCAAATTCCAGTGGAGCACATATTACATGTCAGGTGTAGTGGGGCTGTGGCTATGGGAAGAATCAGCCAGGATTCTTCTACCTAAAAAGTTCAGAGTTTCAGAGAAACATGGCTAAAGCCCCTTCCTAGTGTCCAGGCAGCATTTTGCATAGGATTTCTGTCTTTTGTGAGTTGACAAAAGAATGGCTAGATAATTATCTCAAGATTCTTACTTATATCCTGATGTGATCAGTTTCCCTCCCACTAATTTTGCATAAGGAAAGTCATTACCTCTCATTGTAGATACCTACTGATTCATTGCCAGAGATGGTTGAATGGAGGCAGCATGAAGCCTCACAGGTGGTCAGAGTGTGTCCAGAAATGCTCACAGAAAATGCCCAAATTCGTGGAGACCCAATACCTGATTTTCTAAAGCCTCAGAAGGAGTATTTTGTGACAGAAAGACTTTAATACTTACTGGTGTTTATTAAGTTTCACTATATATGTCAGAAGTGGAAAGAAGACGCGATGACATTTAGGTTTACAAGTGATGCTGGTAGAAAGCAAGTAGATCCAAAAATATATAAAGACAAAATATTCACTATGAGCATCTATTACCAGGGGCACCGTTAAGGTTTTATTTCTGCATTTGGCTCTATAACCTCCTGTCAATCATGTGAGATGGATACTTACATTCAATAGTTTTGTCTTTTATTTAATTATTTCCTCCATTTTATTAATATATATGCAATATACAATGCATTCATTGAGCTTGAGAATTTTTTTTGCACATACATATTGCATTAACTTCACATTTCCTTCCCTTACCTCTTTTTCACCTTCCTGCTCTCTCTCTTCCCCAAGACTTAACATCTCAGATGGGAAAGATTAAGAACGTACTAAAAGATGTGTAACCACCACATGGCCGAGATGCCTTTTTAATGTGCGTTAGCCTAGCAACCTGGCTTACATCTTGTTCCCCTGGGTCTTGGCTAATAAAATAAAAAACTCACTATTGGGAACACTATCAAAGAGGAAACTAGAGATTCATCAGAGCGAATCTGAAGAAAACTTCTTAAGCCATCCTATCCCTGGGCTTTCCCAAAGTGCTGATCCCACATAAGATGAGAGGGAAAAGAGTTAGGAGCCTTTCTGTAGTTCTTGGATGTACCAACATTACACTGCCTCATGTTAGTATTGGAAAGAGCAAATGCGTAATTTTTAAAATTTCAAAAGAAATATGTTTATTTGATACATCTGTGATAAAATTTATTATTTTGGCCATCTTTACTCATGTTTTGGTCAAAAGAACCCAAGTATTAATATCTAATGAATATTTTTGTTGTCACTTCCAAAGAAAAATATGCTCTTAATTTTAACAGTACTCCGACATTAATTGCATTATTTAGGCTGTTGGTTATTTTGTAGCCAGTTAAAAGATGAGACCTTTAAAAGTCATTTCGAGGATGTCTGTGGATGCCACTAAATTATAAAACGTCACATATCTGAATTACCGATCAGTTTTCTTGGCCTCATTTGTAGATGGCATTTAAAGATTTGTTGCTAAGGAAAATTATTGGCAGTGCAAAGGCTTTCCTTTTTGCAATAGTGTTTATTTTTTAAGTTAATGGAGTTTGGAATCAGACAGAGTTGAATTTGTATTCTTTCTCTTCCATGAATCTTGTGACATCGGACAAATTCCTTAATGTCTCCAACTCTTAATTTCCTCATTGCAAAAGGCAATGATAGTAAAACCTATTTCATAGCTTGCCATTAGTATTAAGTGTGAGAATGCTTATAAGACCTTTGTCATGGGAGATGTCTTAATATATTAGCCATTATTAAAGAAGCTAAAAGTTAGCATTTTTTAAAAATACAATTGCTAAATGCATGGATCAGGATCACTTAGAATATTGGTTTAAAAAATTAGATTCTTGTATCCCAGGCTAGACCTCTTTGGGTGGAGTAGATGGGGAGAAAGGAATAGTCCGAGCCTAGAATTTGCACACATAGCCCTCATAGAACTTATCTGCTCAGAAGGTTGAGAACCAGGAAGTCCTGGAGTGATGGTGATGTTTCATTCACGGCTCTGGTTCAGCCACATTTAGGAGTACTCTCTACATGCCAGGTCCTGACTTAGGCATAAGGAAAGCGAATAAGGAACAAGATGCCCTTTTTTTATACTTTATTTTAGGACAATACCTCCTGTTTCTGTAGCAGGTATAATTGCCAGACTAAGGACAAGGAATTTGAAGAGATGTAGATCATTTATATTTTACTGAAAATCCACAAACGATCACATATTCATCTCTGAGTGCTATGGAGATGATAAAGTTAAACCCTTTCCCTTGCTGTTTGTATTTTGGCATGGGCTGAATTGTGTGAAGAAGTAATTTTCATTTGCTTGGTGGGTTGCATAGAAACAGCGTAGAATGACTTTTGCTTCTTTTTAGAAAGAACATTTTACAGAAATATTTTCCATTTCTGTATAAAGGAGAGGTATAAGGATAGTTAAATAGCTCTTTGGCTTCCAGGCTTCGTTCAATCTATTCCAATCATAGGAGTGTCTAGAATTTAAATTGCTCTTGAAACTGGACCATAAGGCATGTTTCTTCCCTGAAGTGGTTGTTTTCTTTTTCAAGTTACAAAGGTCAGCCCATGTTTGAATTTACTGGGGCCACATAAACGCTTTTGGAGTTGGCTCTCATATAGGTTGTAACTGTGATCTGGCGGGGTCACAGATGACAAGAGAAGCCAAGTTTTAGATTCCCTGTGAATAAGATGTATCCAGTTTTTGTGAAGTCCGTCATCCGGTCATTTTCAAATAATAATTACTATTCATTTGCCATGTGCTTGTCCCTAACATGGTCCTTCTGTACATCACATCACATTCGATAGTCTCAATGACCTTTTTTTTTTTTTTTTTTTTTTTTTTTTGGTGTGCTGTCGAGTTTGCTGTGCCAGTGTCTGGGAATTATCCCTCTGCACAGGTTGCCTCCAAGCCAGGTCAGGCCAGTGTACATTTTGGCATGCCTCAGATTGACCATTAAGATTTGGCTTCTAAGCCTCAAAACATGAAATTGTAAAAATGAAAATATGAGTAACAGATTTATCTCTCCAATAGTTAAATGACTAATGTGCTAGATAGTTCTGAGAGCTTTATACAGATCAATTCTTTTAATCATCAAAATCTCTATGCAGCAGATGTTGTCCATATTACAAATGTGGAAACACTGGCATAGAGATCAGAGAATTTTCCCAGTCACACAGCAAAATAAAATTAAAAAATAAAAAATAAATAAAATATAAAATAAAAAGACCAGTGGTGCTAGGATTTTATATCTCAGGTAGGCTGACTTCAGGGCCTGTTCTCTTAGATGCTGTCCTGTATACCTTACTAACCTGATCTTGCATAGGAAGACAACTTCACAGGAATATAAATGCCAACCCAAACTTGAAGAGTGAAAATTTCACAAAGCAACAGCCACAAGTGCTGTGAGACTTTAGAATAAGGAAAATGGCTTGGACTAGAATAGTCAGAATATCATAGTAGAATATTCTTTGTAAAAAAAAAAGGTAGGAGATATTTGTTCCCTGGAGAGTAGAGAGTGAGTGATTATATATCACATAGTAGATGATGGAAGGAGCTCGGTCATTGTAGTGAATAGATCTGGGTTTGTTTTCCCATCTCTACACACAGTTATGGCACATTTGGCAAGTCATCTGTTTTTCCATCCACCAAATGGTACCTACTGCACAGGTTTTAGTTTTAAATGGAAAGATGGGAGGTGGAAAATGGGTGCTGGGGTAGGATGTTGGAGAAGAGGCAGCATAATAATTAACAAAGCAGGATTAATTCATGAAGTAATATGAACTCGGGAGAAAGTAAACTATCGGTTCTGTCCAGGAGTAATAAAAAGGAAGCTTCACAGTGTGAACGGGGTTCCAGTTGTAAATGTCTCTTTGTAATGAAGTGCCACATAAAAGTTTAGGGAATACTATTCATCAATAAAGTCCAACAACGTGGAGGCTTTTGCAGGCAAATGGAAGAAACTAGAGAAGATCGTGCTTAGTGAAGTGAGTCAGAAGCAGAAGGTGGAACATCAAACGGTCTCTCTGATATGAGAGACCCAGGTCACAACACCTATGGAACTTAAGATGAAAGACAAAGTCAAAGAGGGGAGCAGAGTGGGGGAGGAGGGAGGGAGGGAGGAAATGTAGGGGGAGGGACAAAAGGAGAGTGGGAAAGCCCTTGTCACCTTGACAAGATACGTATGTGCACAAAATACTCAACTCCATTGTAAACCTTGAATTTTGCATGTATACATATCAATAAAACGTGGGGAAAAATAAAATAAATAAATATAAGCCATGTCAAAAAAAAGTTTAGGGCTCAGCAGCCATCCTTTGTGTGTTACTTTGGGTTCTTTCAAAAGGCAGAATTTTCAGAAATTATAACAAGAAGATCTGTTTGGAAGGCTTACAAATCCAAGGATAGAAATAGTCCAAGAGCATGGCCTGCACATGCCAGAGTGGGCATGTCCGATGGCTGCTTAGCTGTGAAGTAGAACACCCGAACACCCGTCTGGGACTGCAGGACAGCCAGCGAGAGTCTGCTGCAGATCTTGGTTGTTCAAAGAACGGTGGTGAAGACCAGAGACTGAAGATAGGTGACTGAAGATGGGCGACTGAATATCAGAGACGGGCAGACATGTGCAGGTTGAGGCTGGAGTAAATCTGTGATGAAGATCTGTGGCGTGTAGCAAGTTGGCATTCGTAGACAATTGTGGAGGTGAGAGCTTTCCTAGAGGAAGAAGCTACAACCTTTTTCTTCTTCCTCCTCCTCCTCCTCATCCTCTTCCTCTTGCTCCTCCTCCACCTCCTCCTCCTCCTTCTTCTTCCATCTTTCTTCTTCTTTCTTCTTTCTTCTTCCCAATTGGGACTCCCATATCCAGTGGTTGTTCTTTCCTCATTGGCCAGCGCACAACCCACTCACACTGTAATCCAGGCTTATTCTCAATTCCCCATCTAGGCCTGGTTCCCAAACCCTAATCCAGGTGTGGTTCCTGATTGCCTCAAGTTGACATAATCTCTCCACTGGTAACACTTCATTCAACTCCTTGCAGTGTGGAAAGCCTGTGCACACTGCTCAGCCTCTCTCTGACTCAATCGTCTCATCTATGAAATGAAAATTAAGTAAAAGGAAATATGTAAATGTAAAACATGAAGCCCAGAATATGATATATTTTAGTGGTCAATTAATATCATATATTATTATCAGTGGTAGTAGTTTTCAGCAAGACAAATACTTATTTTTCCAAAGCTGTCAAATGAGATGAGGGGGGGTGATGATGATGATGATGATGTGTTTGAATAAATTGGCAGCAGAGAACAGGATGAACTAGAGGGGGGCAGGGGCTGTGGCGCTGGGATGAGGGTCAGGCGGGCAAAGCCGGATGCAACTGAAAACAGCCCTGAAAGGTGCCTTCAGAACCCCATGAGCTGGACCAGAAATCTTGCAGTCATTGAGCTGTGTCTCAGTGGGGGTCTGCGTGGTGTGGTTGCAGCAGGAATAAGCAAAAGGAATACAGGAGAGAGATCTGGAAAGGAGAGCCCCTCAGGTGCAAAGTCAGCTTAGAAAAGCAAGTTGTACGAAGGGTGTAAGAAAGTATGACTTCATGGTTTTTTATTTCACACATCAATAGGTTGAGAGACATAAATCAGGAGAGAAAGAAATATGGACACAAAAGATAAATTTTCATTTCATAAATGCTTTAATTGAAGTCAAAGAACCTGACACAGTGCTGTATACTTGTAGTCCTGACTTCTTAGGAGGCTGAGGCAGAAGGATTGCCTCAGCTCAGGGGTATGGGCCTAACCTGAGTGACATAGAAAGATCCTGTCTCATAAGTACTGAGTATGTAAGTAAATCAATCAACCAATAAATAAAGTAAATAAGAATTTTTTAAAAATCTACAGAAAAATCATCAGAGAATAGAATTCAGGTCCTTGTGCTTGGAAGGCAAGTACTTTAACTGCTGTGCCATTCTTCCAGCTCCTCAGTACCTTATTCTTAATATGACAAATGACAGGCTAATATAATCTGGAAACGCACAACCGGGGAATGAATGTATTTATTCTGGATCTGGCAGATGAATGAAGGAGTAGATTTACTCTGCCTATTCTAGAGGAGAGAACTTGAATGAAATAAACTGGGCTTTTCCTGTGCAAGTAACATCTTCTCTAGTAATCCTTTGAGGCCCATACCCGGCCACCTTGTCAGACCGCTGGGCTCAGCACCTCCTATAATACTGGAGAGAGGAGATGTGACCTCTGGATAGGACACCTGAGGGATTTGTAGGAATTTTTGACCATTGTGATTTTATGACTAGGCAGCTGTTTGAGCCTACCACGTAGGAACTAAACAAGGTTTTGAAAAAGGCAGGAGAAAGTGGGAAAAAAATAATTTTCACCTTAGAGTGACTAGAGTGGTTTTCTCGAGCCAAGAGTACAGGAATGAGTGGCAAATTGCAGCCTGTTCCCAAACACTCTGAGGAGGGGAAAAAAAGCACCTAGGGAAAGATATTTCGCCCAAGCATGGCCTGCTGGGGACTTCAGCCTAGAGTGTTTGCTAACCTGAGAGTTTGAACAGGGAAGAGGGAAGGACATTGTGCATGTTGCTAGGAGAGGGGAAGATTTATTTTCTGCATTTTATGATTGGCTACCAAACTGATTCTAACTAAGAGGATGCCTTGGGGAGAAGTCACACAGGCAATGTTATTCACTTACTTATTCAATACCTAGCAAGACCCGAAGCAATGCACACTACAGCCCTCTGTGTCTATACTCATGTGCACATAAATATACATATGTGCACATATGTGCTTACCCATTTATTTAATCCTAATGTTAATTTTTGGAGGACTAAATTTCTAGAGGACTCTAGTTATTTGCTCAGGTTTTTATAATCTAGTAAATAGATACTGAAATGGTATCCAGAGGTTGATGCACTAATGCCAAGAGAAAGTGTTCATGTAAGCACACTAGATAACTAGGTTGTGAAACCTGTTTTGAAATCCTAAATTTGCCTGTTCACAATTGTGCATCTTTGGGTAAGTCACTGGAGGCCCGGGATAACTTTTAGAAGGATTTGTCCTAGTGTACCTTAACTCTATGAAGTATTGATTTTTTTTTTTTCAGCAATGGAGATTGAATCCAGGGCCTTCACATTGAACTGTACTCTTGCCCATTTTTTTATACTTTATTTTGAAATGCAGTCTTGATAAATCTCCATTTTCCAGGCTGAGCTCAAATTTGCAATCCTACTGCCTCGGTTTCCTAAAGCACTAGGGTTATAGGCCAGTGCCACCAGACCCAGCTCCATGAAGTTTTAATAGTATAGATAGGCTGTAAATTTCTTTTTATACAGCATATATATATATATATATATATATATATATATATATATATTACATTCGTCACCTGTATATTAGAGAAAGACAGACAGAGATAGAGAAAGAGAAAGAGACAGATAGATATACAGATACACAGGGTCATGGTGAAAACTCAGGTAAAATTTCTCTGCTGTAGTCTTGAAGCAAAATTTCCTTTCTTCTGGGAACCTCAATCTTTGTTCTTTAGACTGTCAGCCTTCAACTGATTGAACATTGTCCTAGCTACAATGAACAGGTGTTTTTTTTTTTTTAACTATATTCTAAACTGTTTAAGTGGGTCCATGAGGAGACATTATGAAACTGTTAACTTGGCTGCCATCTTGACCAGCAGTCTGCCCTGGCAAATTTTAATTTCTGGTAGTATAAGTCCTTCAATTTTATTTTTTCTTATGATTTTCTTGGCAGGCCTTGGCTGTGTGCATTTTCATGTACATCTCAGAATCAATGTTTTGATTTCTAGAAAATCCTTGCTGAGATTTTGACTGAATTGACTGTAAACCAACTTGAGGAAAATTCACATTTCTAAAAATTTGAATTTTATATTTTAGCATTATTTATACACATACACATTTATTCATTTAGAGCTTTAATTTTTATCAATAATATTTTAGTTCACTTTGCTGGGCTGTCTGTAGAGATGAATGGATAAAGAGGATGTAGGATATTTATACCATGAAATACTATTGTTCTGTAAATAAAGTGAAATTTAAATCATTTGGAAAATGGGTGCACCTTGAGGGCATTATGCTTGGCAAGATGAATCAGACATAAGTTTCCCTGGTATAAGAAAACTAGCCTATAAAAACATAAAAGAGAGATGGAAGAAAATAAGAAGATCGATTGCTTAGAGAGGGCAGGGGCAGTGGAGGGGGGAGGGAGAAAGGAAATAAAAACAATCAAGATGTGATATGTAAACACATGGATCTCCCCCAAAATAAATTGTGTTGTTAACTGCTTGTGATATACTTAGGAAAAGGCAAACGTTTTTTGCTAATTAAGATTCCCTATAGATAACTTGCTGATTCTTCCTATTTCTGGTAATTTTCTCTATAGATACTTTTAGGTTTGCAATGCAAAACCATTTAAAAAATAATGATTGTTTTACTTTGTTTTCTTCGTTATTTTTCTTTCCCAAATTACGCTTTCTTTAGTACACATTTAGGGTGCATGTGTACCTTAGCTGTGGGGTGTTGGTGCCCAACCCAATGAGTCTGCATTCCTTTCGCCTTCCCTGCCCTGCCCTCCCACCCTCCTTTTCCTGGGTTCTCTTGCCACCTCCGCGAAGCACCAGTCAGTCCCTCTTTCCTGTAGTGTCTCTTTCATTTTACTCTCTTAGTTGTTTATATCCTGGGTTTTCTCATATATGAGAAAATATGTGATAGTTTGTTTGAATCTTTTTCTCTTATCACACTTAAGCCTCCAGTAGAAGTGTGGAAAAGAGGCTAAACCTGCTTAGCATTCTAAACTTAATATTTCAAATGACTAAAATGTTTTAAAATATTTTTGATTACAATTAGTCACTTCTGTTCTTGATTTGCTGCGTTTTAAAAAAATACTATGCAGGTGTTGAACTTTATAAAGTGCATTTTCTGCATCTATTGAAATGATCGCATGTTTCCCTTATATTTTTATTTTTGCTAAGTGGTGAGTTGCATTGCTTTAGTCTTGAGAGTTAAAATAACATGCTTCTTAGATAACTTTTTCTATAGGCGAGTTTGAGAACAATTGCTGTTGTTCTATGTAGCCAGTATTGATTTGAGTTCATCCGTATTTTTACATCGTTTTGCTCTTTATTCATTTTTATGATTTCTTCAAGAATCAGTATTCTTCCTCTCAAAACTTCTTTTTGTATTTCTTTTAATATTAGCTTACTAGTTATGGAGTTTCTGGTTTTGTTTGCCTATAATATCTTTATTTTACCTGAAATTTTGGATCATATTCTCGCTGAATATTAAGTTTAGTTTAGTGAAGACAGCAGGAGCGTGCTTTGATTTCGTGGGATTTGGAGCTTCCCTTGGATCTGTGGCTGGCTGGCTGGCTCTTGATAGTGTCCAGATGTACAAAGTATAGAGGCCATGTGATACCTACCCCATGTTTTCTATCTAATTACAGATATCAGTTGACACATACTTAGTCGTCGTCATTGTCTTCTTATGGAATTGATAGATTATTTTTAATCTTTGGTCCCTTAATTTTCTAGATTTTAAAAAATTAAAATTTCTTCCAGTTTATTGACATTTGTTTCTGCGGAATCATTTTTTATTTTGAACCTACCTGTTGAGTTTTTCATTTCACTTGCTGAATTTTTTTTTTTAGTTCTTAGATTTCTTTGATTCTTTAAGATCTAGTTCTCTGAATAAAATTGTGTCTTTTTTATGTTTAAAAATGGGTTTTTAAAATAAAACTTTCAAGTGAATGATAACAAGTTTGTAGCAAAGTACTCATATTTTGGGGGTACTATCTAGTTTGTTCGGTCATTCATTCATTGAGACAGGGTCTTGCTCTGTAGTTCAGACTGGTCTTGACTTCACTATGGAGCCCAGGATGATCTCAAATTCATAGCAAATTATTCTTTTGTTCATCATAGCATCTGTGATTATTTTAAGGCTCATTTCTAATAACTATTACTCAACACAACTGTGGATGTGCTCTATTATTTATTTTGTTTTTATTATTATTTCTCAATATGTTCTTGTTGAATGACAGATTTTTATATAAGGAGAAACTGAAAATAATCTGTGTATTATTTTCTTTCAAGGAGAGTTGACTTTTGCTTTTCAAATGTAGGTATAGTAGGAGTTGTGAGGTAGATCAGCAGTGTTGTAGTTTTCATGAGGGTGGTGAGTTTCTAGTTTCTCTCTATCTCTGTCTCTAACTTGAATCCCAGTTGTAACAAGGAATTTCCTCATTGCTGATCCTGCATCTGATTTTTGTCTTTTCTTGTTATGTGATTGATAATAGTTTTACTGAGTTTCATTTTCATATTTTTAATCACCCTTTCTGTTCTTTTAAGAAACTGATTGTTGGTTCGAGGCAAACAAAATACAGTACAATTCCCGAATTCTCAAGTTTTAGCTTCCTTTTAAAATTTGAGCTTCAATGTTTGTTTCCCCTGCCTCTTGACACTGTCAGGAGCTCTACTGAGCAGCTGCTCTCTGCCTGACTTCCTTTCCTTTCTCAGCGTCTCAGGGTACTGGTTACTAACAGGAAAAGTTCCTGGGAGGAGAAGTCTTGAGCCCACCTGTCCTTCATCTCCTTGGGCTTCCTTCTCTCAGGGATCCTGGTCCGTCAGGTCCCAACTGCTTTCATAGCTTGTTGATGTCTTCAGCTATCTCTTGATAAAAAGCTTTGTGAGTTATTCTCAACTGGAGGTTTAGAGTATTATAAAGTAATCATCTTAATCGAGATGAAAGCTCTCCCTCTCATTTTAAATAGCTGCACCAAGAAGACTGCTTCAATGCTGAAATATTTTTCTAGATATTATTATGTCAATTGAGGTTCTGTATTTAGCAAGAGAATATGAGGGTGTGATTAGTCTGAATCGTTCATTCATCTAAGTGATGATAAAACCAGTTTCCGAATCCAGTCCACTATTCACTGGTGTTGTATTGATAATTACTATCCTGTCAAATTTAATGGTAAAGACATTTGAATTCTTAGAAGTTGTTAGAAAGAAATGAGTTCTTTCATTAACTAATTCACTAATATGTTTGCCCTTTTATTTCTCAGATTTACTTTTTAAGTAACATACAGTTTTCTACAAAATTTGGTGCCATTTTTTTTTTCTCCCTAGGTTTGCTATAGCTTAAAAGATTGCTAAGGATGGAGGTTACATTACTTTCCAGACCTTGTTTCCAGTTTCACTGGATCAGCCACCCTGTGATATAAGTTGGGCAGGTATATGCCTACCTGACAGATGAGACAAATTAAACTCAGAGAGGTGATGTAGTTTTCCCATGTTAACTAACAAGGCCCAAATTACAATCTGGAACTGTGTCCTTAGTGGTTGTTTTCTCTAGTAAAGCAGATGGTATCTCATTAAGTCTTATGGGAATTATGGAATGGAAGGGTTGGAAGGTAACTCAATGATAATTTAGTCTAATTCTGTCAATTTAAAGCAGAAAGCTGAGGCCATAGAGGTGAAATTCCTTCGCTGGAGTCACATTCTGTCCTTGGGACAAGAATTCAAGCTCCAGATTCATCTCTTTACTTGTGATAGGAAGGAAGCCAAAGTAGAAGAGGAATGACAACATGAAAAAAAAATTAAATCCTCTGTAGTGGAATCGATAAGGTCAAGTACTGCAGAGTAATAAGTAGATTGAAGAAAAGCTTCACTTACATGGGAAGCAATCCCAAGCTCAAAGATGGTTAAACACAAGACTGTACAGTGGGGTGAAGTAGAGTTTTCAGTTAACTTCCAGGTCACAGGCAACTAAAGTGAGTATATTTCTAAGGACCATTCCAATGGTCTGATTATTAGACACTCCCAACTTGATACAAAAAAGTGAGAAAGCTTACAAGGTATTCTCTTCTTTTTAAAATTATCCATTGCAGTACAGTTTAAAAATAAATCCCAAGATGACTTTCTTAGTGAACAATTTGTATGTGGGTAAAATGTATTAGTTAATATAGCTTTATATTAATCTTATATTGTCAAATAATTTTGACAACTATTAAGTATATGAAGGTAAATCAAATATTCATGAGTACATCTTATAAATTTATTATCATTTTCTTTTTTGCTGATTTGCTTAAAGGAACAATTGTGATCACATTTTAAAAGTAAAGAAAAGCATGATCTCTATGTAAACCTGTATTTCCTTCTAAAATTATTTAAATATTTAAATATTTAAGTCACTTCAAATTTTAAAATTTTAATAAAACAATTACCTTCATTTCAGACAACTAACATGCCCTTGAACTGCATGTTACTATTGTTGATGCAAATTCTCTCTTCACACTGGAGTAAAGGGGAAGTTTCCGGGTCCATAGACTCTTGTACAGTTAAGAATAAGGTGGACACAGTGTGAAAATAATGCAAACAACAGTTTATTGAACTAAACGAACAAACAAAAAAGTCCTTTGCCAAGAAGCCAGGAGAAAACCCAAGTGGGTCACCCTTAGAGGAAGCGAAGAAAAGAAAACAAAGCACATCTCCTGGCAGAGAAGTTAGAGAGTCCAGAGTTGGCGTCCCTGGACATGGACTCAGAACAAAGGGAAGGTGGGGGCTGGAGCAACGGAGTGGTTCTCAAAAATTGGCTCCTTCATGTGCTTAGAACTGGACAAAGCCCCCATTTCCCTAGAAAATGGCAGCTTCCTCAAGGCAGAGGTAGTATAGCTATTTTACTAACTTTAGAAAAATGAAATATACGGACAACCTGGTCTGGAGAAAGTTTAAAACAACCTCAACTAAAAAAATGCCTCAGCTGAAAACCAGCCTCTGGGAGAAGGTATTGACTTGACTTGGCTCTTGTTTGCAATGCTGTGAGGAGCTGTTTCTGTCTCCACCTTGGCCATCTGCCTCCTCTGTTGCCAGTGGATTGAATGGATTGTGACCTTCTGAAGTTGTGAGCTAAAATAAATCTTTCCTTGCTAAGTTGTGGATAATGATATTGAGTCACAATGATGAGAAAGTAACTAAGACTGAGCCCCACCCTTTCAGAGTGGGTACTGAGGCAATGACCAAATAGGGAAGTAGGAGGAATGAAAAGTCATCTCCCCAGGAGATCTATCTGGTGGCCCTTGTATGGTCTGAAGGGTTGCTGGGTGGCCAAGTAGGCCAAGTAGAAAGAAATTTCTCTGTGAGATTTCACTTGTTAAACCATCTGAAGTTTTGTAGCTCAGTCCTAGAGGAGATGAATTGAGACAAGCAGTATAGAAACCAGAAACTCGATAAACATAGCAGCAACAGAAGGGGCCAGAATGGGAAGCAGCCAAGGGGATAGTGTGGGAAACCATCCTTTGGTTTGTTCAGAAACTTGGACTGCAAAGCTCTGAGCAATAGTAAGGTGGTGTGGCCATCCAACCTTTGGAGGATTGTCTGAGTCTAAAATTCTACTTATGGGGATGTATAAATGTAGGTGCAACAATATAAAACTTGCACATACACCCCACTGCTTGCAAGCATCCAGTCCAGAATGTGATGATGTCTGAGGGCCATTGCAGCTAGAGAGTGCAAGGCCCCTGAAGGTCTTAAAGTTACTACCTGCTGACAGGATCACCTCAGCTGCTCTGACAGTAAAATTTTTAAAAATCTGTACTGAGCTTGCTGTGACTCCATAAGTTAGACCTCCAAAGCTTGCAACTAGGAAAGTGATGTCCAAAGCAGTCAAGGTAATAGGTTCCTATTTCACATGGGCATAATAAACATCTGTTGTCTTTTGATATTGGGAAGGAACCTCCTCCAGGGAGGACTCCACTCTTAATCCTCCCAAATTTAGGCCCACATGACTTAGACCCCAGTTGCCCTGGAAAGAATTACATTTTAGGTTGAAGGGGAAATAGCTCAGGATTGAGAGTAAGTGCTATTGCCTTTCAGCTATGTGTTAGTAGCAGAGCAGTTTGAAAGAACAACCCCTACGCCACAAAGCCAACAAAGAGCAAGACAAGCAGAATAGTCGTACAGATTTTTGTACATACCGTCTCTCGTACACCTGCTGCAACATAACTTAAAACTTCTGCATCTTTCCTGTTCTTTTTTATCCTCATCTTTCTTTCCATTCAAGTAAGAGAAATCTTACCATACCACATACCAAAAAAATACTTTTTTATCCAAAATGTTCTCCTCCTTTCATCCTTTTTTTTTTACTAAAAGTATTCTCATACTTGTCACTTTCTTTGTTTTTCCTTTGTCTTATTTATTGGTTGCTTTCTACTATGCTCCCTTTACTCAAATATCATGTGAGCGTGTAGTACTAGAAAACATACTTAGAGTCTGTGTTCATTGTGACTCATCTGTTCTTACTGATCTCTAAAGCATGGGTGAAAGCACCCGATTCAACTTGCTTTGCCACTCTCTCTGCAGACCAAGACCGAGTCTCAGTAAAGGTTTTCCAGGGCTGGAATACTCAAAAAAGCTCACTTAAAGTCTTTAAAAGTTCGTGGAAGCTCTGGTTCCCAGCTGCTAATTAAGTTTCCCTAGCTCTGAGTTTCCTTTAGGAGAGAGTATAAGGGGCTTTCTAATACAGCAAGTCTAGATATTCTGTTTTTATAAATAGCCATTATCTCCTAGAAAGTTAATAGAGCTGCTTGATTGTAGCTGTGAGGGGGAACAGGGCAATAGAATCAACTATTTTCTTGAACAATTGTTTCTTCCCAGATGAAATGATCAACTCTGAATATCTGACTTTATCCTGATGATTTTGGGCCTTTGCCTTTGAGACTTTGTATCCTGCAGTTCCCAAGACATTTAGGACAGGAACCTTTTCCTTCCTGAGCTACAAAGCCTCAGGTCATCTGCTCATTGTAATAGCACTAGATCCCTATATTTCAACTGAATGATGTCCTTAGCCAGGGTCATTCCAAACACATGGGTGCTACCTTGAAATTCCTGGGCTGGAACTGTCCATGTGACTTATCCCACCCCTGGTATAGGATTTCCAAATGCAAAGAGGATGGCTATGTGTATCTAGGGGAATACAGAAAAAGGAATCCTTTAAATCTTGTATAGTAAGGAACTCAGCCTCTGACAGGATATTATTAAGGAAGTGTCTTAGTTACTTTTTTGTCACTGTGACTCAACACCCGACATCCACAATTTATGGAGGAAATATTTATTGTAGTTTATGGTTTCAGAAGGTCATAGTCTGTTTATAAATGGGCAGCTGGAAAATGGTAGAAGCACATGGCAGGGCTGTAGCGGGGGCAGGGCCAGAGTCAGAGCTACTGCGGCAGAGATCCTTACAGCATGGTGGAAGAGAGAGAGACTGCGAAGAAGGTTGGAACTGGCATACTTGCCTCCAGGTCAAGCCTACTCCCTTTTTAGCCCTTTTTAGCCAGACCTCATCTCTTAACCCTACACAGTATGCATAGAAACATGAGGCTTTGGGGGAACACTTCAGATCCAAACCACAACAGGAAGGTGTAGAGACCAGGCACTGCTGGGTCAAGAGGGGGCACAGCCTCATTGCTGAGTCTTAAGTTCTGAAATACCCTCCATTTGTTTAGCCTCTTTTTAACTCCCATGATGAGGTGTTACAAGGTCTGACACAAGGCAGAAGAAGGCCCTGCATGTGTAAAGCCTTAGGGATAGGTTTTAATCCCTCTTTGACTTCTGATCCTAGGGAGGATTGTTTTGGTGGGGAAAGTCTAGAGTGACCTTTAAGTTGATTACCACAGTGGTTGCCCCTATGGCCCTCTGCATCTAAGTTCCATTAGGTGGGACTCCACCTCAGATAGGACTTCCTGCAGTGGACTAAATACTTAACTTTCAGCAGTAGAAGCTGGCTCCTTATAAGGAGTTCTCATCCTAAAAGGGGAGTTGGTGATGCAGGAAAAATTAAGAAGCTGTGTGTGAAGTGAAGTTCTCTCCAAGTATAAATCATTGGAAGAGAGAACTATCTCTCCATTGGGTGGTTAGACGTCCCTCAAATAGTCATTTTGTCCTTAGAATGAGAATGAAGGGTGAAGGGACAAACCGAATATTGAGCTCCGGTATCACTAAGAAAGGATCTGATTCCTCTCACCCCGTGTGGTAGCTGCCTGGGGTTCCCCTGGCTGGATGGAGGGTCAGTGAATCAAAGAGAGATGTTCCCATTGTCTGTCATTGGGCTAGAGATGGTCCCAGGTTCTCTTGATCCTGTGGATAATTCTCTTCCAGTGACCTTACCTGTGGATAGGACAGACCCTTAGAGAAATTTTTTTTGGACATTCCTTCCTGTAATGTTTGTGTAGGAAGTAAGTAGGTGTTAGCTTTCCCTCTGTTTTGAAGTTTCTGTTAGGTTTGCTGTCATTTCTTGGTGTCTATAGTCCTCTTATTTTTTTCCTGTCAGTTGGTCCTGGTTGTAATATACTTTGGTCACCTACTTTACCAGATAGTCTAGACCTGGACTAGAATTTGCAATTAGTCTCTGAAGTTTCTAGCATATTTCAGAGACAGACTGTGAAATAAACCTATCCCTCTGGAGAACCTCACCTGCCTCAGGAATAGAATTCTGGAATGGCCATAGCATATTTAATTAGAGTGTCTGTGAGACATTGGAGAAACAAAGATGGAGACTCCTGTCTCCCTGGAATATTTAGCCCATAACTGCATAATTAATAGGTTTTACTCTCGCACTCTTCAGATCTTCATTAATACAATAGAGAATATGTTTCCAATACCATTCACTATCCCTCTGATCAAGTTGGATCCGCAACAGGACATTCTTGAGTCCTTGTAGGGATGGGAGTGACTCCTTGCTTCTCTTGCAAAGTGTGTTGGGTTTTAATATAAGTTACCCACATGGATTGCCTCATCCCAAATTCTGCCCTATTCTGGCCCATTGAGTGTCTCTAAGTATGAGAGAAACACCTCCATATCAGTCCATACAGAGAGGCAATTTTCTCAAAGACTCAAGTATATTTATCAGGCTTCGCAGTAAAACTTCCCAATTTCTATTTAAACTCTCCCCAGTTCTTGCAGGGTAAAGGAAGCAATCACTTTCCTGCCTCCTGGATGGGGAAGATCAGATAGAGAGGTGCTAGGGCATTCACAGTTGGAGCAGTTGGGGCACAGACAGTTTCAAATCAGACTTAACGTCCGACCAACACAAAGGATCTGGATAATCTGGAGGAAATTCCTGAAGTAGAGTCTAACATGACTCTTGAGGTTACTCTGGGCCCAAGGGAGTTGGACAGTGCAATGCTGGAACTAGGCATAGGTCAATAACACATGCTTGGGAACCCATTCCAAGTGCTCCCTCAAAATGAAAAGCAGTTGAACAGATGGGATTTCAGTACACATCCCTTGTTGCTTGCAGAGGATGTCTAGTGGAAGACAGCTCTTATAGTTCAGATTCCCTGCCTTTTGCTGGTTCCCCAGCAGGTATCTAGGCCATGTTTTGGTGCAGCAGATGAGGGATTTACTCCTTGTGTTGCTTGGGTCCATTTCCAGTGTGAAAGGAGACAGGCCAAAGGAGACGATGGGTGAATTTGGAACTGCATTTCCCATTTATAATAGAGAAACTGTGTTTTAAGTAGGCATCCCAAAAAATAAATTTTCTATGTTTTGATGGTTGCATCATTTATCTACAAAAACCTCAGAACTGTCTTTGTACATGAGTGGTACTTCACTGTGAACATACGCCACTATTTATGTATTCATTGATCTGTTGGTGGGTATTTTGGTGTCTTTCACATCTTAGCTATTGGTAGTTGGGCTGCTATGAACATGAGTATGCATGTATCTCTGTTATATGATGCCTTTAATATATATGAATTTTCATCCCTGGGGAAATATATTCACTCTGATTCAAACACAGAAATTTGTAGCCATTCCTTTAAAAAAATTCTGGTGAGAAGCATCTCTTTTTTAACATTAATTCCTTAAATTTTAAATATGTTACTTATTAACCATTTTGATTGTCAAAACATACCATAAAAATTATTTAATTTTCCAGTCACACTCAAAAAATGAGAGTTGCCAGATGGCTTGGGAGAATTGTAACATTTATAGGGTGCTGTGCTAGTTTTCATCATCAGCTTCACTGGGGAGAAGCACTATGCTTCTTCATGTGGCTCAGAGCTAATGTTCTGTTAGGAGCTGGGGTCCAGTCAGAGGACACAGATCCCGGGTGGCAGGCCTTTGGGGGTACATCTCGTGGGGGCATTCTTTCCCTGTGCTCTTGCCCTTAAAGGGATGCATCTGTTGTGGGTGCCCTTTCTCTGTGCTCTTGTCTTTCCAGGGTGTCTCCTGGGGATGCTGTTCCCCTGTGCTCTGTTTTCTGGCCACCATGAAGATGGGAGCATTGCTCCCTTGTGCCCTTCTGCCATGATGTTTCTGTCTTGGAGCTAGCTGGCAATGGGCTGAAACTTCTTCAAATAAAAGCCAAATTTAACCTGTTTCCTTCAATTTGTGATGTGAAATACTTTGTTCCAGCAATGGGAAGCATGACTAGCACAGGTTTTTGTTGTGTACCACGTTGATATTAGGTAGTTTCACATACAATATAGTACGTACTTTATTCTTACTCTGTCCTATGAGAAATATATGATTATTCCTGCAGTAAAGATTAGAAAGCTGAGGCTTAGACTGATTGACTAATGTAAGTAATTTAAGGATCAACATTTGAACCCAGGACTAATTCTCAGCTAGCACATTCCATAACTTCAGATTGTAAATGCATTCAATAATTTTGCATAAATTCTTCTAATACTCATCACACATTTATCTTAAAAATGATATTGAAATATCTTCATTCCCTGCTGAAGAACAGACATTTAATCTTTTTTCATCATTATATTTTGCTTATCACATAGTTAAACCTGAATATAATTTATAAAATATGAACTTACTAATGAATGAATTCATGGTTTTAGTTACTTTTAAGGAGAATATATGAGAATTAATAAATATACCAAAACTTGAGAACATTAATAAGTCTTCAAGCAGATTCCTTGAGAATGATAATTGTCTACTTTCTTACAGAGTTAGAAATATATACCTGGTTTTACTGCAAATATTTATCTCTTCCAGTAATGTTTGTACTACTGCTGAACTGACTCAGGTAACAATGTGATAATTATCCATCTTTCTGTCCTTAAATACAGTTAAAGTTCTGAGGTACCATTGACAGATCAGACTTAGCCCTCTTCATTTACCTGCAGAATGTGGAAATAATAGGGTCTTCGTGTACTTCGCCGTGTTTGAGAGGCATGACAGTGCTTCAGGCTTGATGACTTTGAAATCTCCAAATGTTCTTCAGGATGTTCTGGTGCTTGGCTGTCTCACTTAATCATTATGGCATTGATGATTCTGCTAGTGGCTGGAGGCTTTAGCTGGGTACTCAGGCCCAGCTTCACAGAAAAAGGCCATCCTATTAAACTTCACCATAATGCTAATGCTGAGAAGACAAAGGCTGAGTGTCCAGCAGAGCACGTGCTTATCAAGAAAGAGAAGGCACTTGAGTAAATTTTGTACATTGAGACACAATTGAAAGAATCTCACTTTGGATGGAAATTGAATGATAAACAAGAATAACAAAAATATATGAAAGGCATAACAAGTCACATTCTTTCATATAAATCTATTGTCTGTTCATCATATTTCATTTTTTTGTCTTAGACCAACTCTCAGAAGAGTTATGAAATATATTTTAGACATTTGCTGGACCAGTCGTGAAGAGATTCTCATCCACCTCCTAAAGAAATATTTGAAATCTGCAAGGAAAGAGCATGGGATGTCCCATCTTCCTGTTTCTTGCCTCCTTCTCTTACACTTTTAGTAGTGAAACTTGAAGCTAATGGTGATGTTCTCTTGGGAGGGTCCTATGAATCTGCAGAGTTTGAGAGTTTAGATAAGCCCTAAAAAAAGAACGACAAAGACCAGAGACTTATTCTTTCTTCTTTAGGAAGTGGCGAGTTTTGATTTTTTTTTTTCCATGTGGTAAAGCTAAGGTAATCAAAAGAAGAGGGCAGAAAAGAATGTAAGGTCTAGGTCATGTGGAATTTTTTAAATGTGTGTTTTTATCTTTTTCATTGTTCCCTGTAAAGATTTCATAAGATCTTTAATGTTCAATCTAGAAGATGTGCGTGTATGTGTATGTGTGCGTGTGGTGTGCGTGTTCGGGCATGCAGATTACACAGCGGGTCACTACTCTCCTCCTAGAAAGGTTGGAGTTGCTGAAAGGTTGTCCTTCTCTCTCTGAATGGCAACCTTTTTATTTTGGCACTAGTAGCTGGAAAGACTGACAGTCTGGCTGAGTGATGTGAATTCCTGATGGGAAGCATGACTAGTACAGGTTTCTATTGTGTACCACATTGATAGTAGGTAGTTTCAATTCCTGATATTGGGATTCAGCATCGAGGTTCACAGAGGTCAGTTATTGGAAAGGCAATGACAACTGACTTGATAAAATTAAGCTCACTTCTGAATACATGTTGCTGCTTCATTCTCTTGGTTATAAACCTTACGTCTCTACATATACTGTAGTCTTCTTAGAGACTGTTTAAATGTTGGGTACGTGGTTGATGACTAAACTGGTCAGGCTGAGTTCATGAGCTGAGTTCTGAGACACACTGTCATTAATAATAGGGGACCAGCAATAAGGTAATGCACAAGGAAAGATGTTGCATACCTAGAGTCTGTTAGTCTGTTAGCTTGTTCTCAGTCTTCATGTGCAGTGGATTATCGAAAAAGGGGAAATGTACTTTTCTTCACCAGCTTTACAGTATGCACACAAAGAAAGAACATAGTCCAAAAATAGGTATTGCATTAGGATGAAGTTACTATCAAAAGTAATAAAAGTATCCTCAATCTGGGGAAAAATAAGCCAGTGTACTATTAGGAAAGTAACTTCTGTGCACTTAACTTACTGTAATGAAAGCTACAAAGGAGTCTTAAGGACAACAGAGATAAAACTCCCACAGAGAGAATAGGTAAGCATGACCCTTGGCAGAAACCACACCTTCACATACCAATAATCAGAGTGTCCTTCAGTTAAGGAGAAATTGTCTGCCTGACATTTACGGCAATATTTTTTGCCTTTATAACAGTACTTAGAACATGTGCTTAACACATGTGAATGTTGTTATAAGGCATTCATGATTTTTTATTTAGTTATCTCTGCCTGAAATTAAAGGGGAAGGTTTTCTATTCCATTTAAAATAATTTCCACGCAGAGTCTTATATTTCCATTTACAAAGGACTTTCACAGACCTGCCCTAGTTGGTTCTGTTGCTAACCCTAAGCAGGAGTGACCTTGCTCCCATTTTGTGGGTAAGAAAGCACATACTTCAGGAGATTGTATAATGCATTATATTCTAAGAAATAGCCCATATAGTCATTGGGGCTAAATATATTGACTCTGAAAGCTATAAAGTCTAATTATAATCCCTTAACCTGAAAAAGTCAAATTGACTATTCTTTAGTATATAATCACTCTGGACCCTTGGACCCTTTGATTTAGATTCCAAAGTCTTAAAATTGAAATGTCCTCCTCCTATTTCTTGCTGGGAATCAAACCCAGATTCTTGCTCACGCAAGGCAAAAACTCTGCCTTCAAGTGATACTCCTGGTCTGCTCTTGATTGCCAGCATTTTATCACACTTAGACATCAAATTATTTACTGAGGGATGTATTATAGAAATTATGGATGTATTATATGATACATGTATGGCTGTGTTATATCCATTTCACAGATACAGTGCTCAAGGCATTCCGTGAGAGTGTTAATATAGCTACAAAGTTGAAAGGATTCAAAGATCTTGGTCCAGCAAGAACTAGCTAACAGCTTTAGTCATAAGACTTTGTTTTATAGAATAATTTCTCTGACTATAAAAATATGGAAAATTTAGATTTGGAGGGAAATTTTACAGAGAAATGAAGAAAACAAAATCACCTATAAATCTGTTACTAAGAAATTAATATCCTTGTGTTTTAGTATCTTGGTTCATACTGTGTTTCATGCAAAAAAATGCCTGAGGATGTTAAAGTAGAATCCCTGAGAAAATGTAGACAAAGAAACAAAATGGGCATATTTCTTTACTGTAGAATGTCTTGAGGCATTTAACATGTCAAGATGCACTGTGAGTCTCCAAGAGAAAGAAATGGTGTGTGGGTTTTGCTCTTGTACGTACAGGGTGAAGCAGAAGGATTAAGGCTATGCAGGGGTTTGGATTGCAGGTTGGTAAGTTTAGGGAAGTCATTTACATATTAATCTGATGGATAAAAGCAAGACACCCATAAACTGTGTAACGTAATAGTCATTTTTTTGCCATGTTCTAAACGTGCGAAATGGCAATCCTCTTTCTTGGGTTTCCTGGTTGTAACCCTGTGAAATATAAACCCCATTTGTAGATTTTCAAACTGATGCTTGTAGCCAAAGCTGAAGCTTCCTGTTGTATTACATTGGAAGAGTCTATCTGATTAATGGATCAGAAAGGTGAAAACACGATTCAAAAAACAGGGCATGGCATAGTTTCATATTAGATCATTTTCTTTACTCACCACAGAAATTTAATAATAATTGGCCTTATGTGAAAGGTTTCTAGCCCACCCTCACATAATCAGTTTTGTGCTCTAATTTATCTGATTTTGTTCCTTCTTATAATGAGAATATGAGATCTACTAAGTAAGGAGTGCTGAGGACTAGTTGTGAGCGCCCTGCTAAGGAACTTACCAAACCTCTTCTGTGTTAGACACACAGATCTCAGAGAGAAAGGAATTTCTTAATTGCTTTTCTTTTCGAAATTGTCTTTAGACTCCTTTAAAGTGAAGCTGTCACTCTTCCGAGAAGCAGAAAGGGAATTTATGGGATGTAATATGATAGAGGCAGCAGGGATGCTGTGGAAAGCCAAAGTTCGTGGGAAGAACATTGCTTCTTCCCAACGGATCCGAGCCTCTAAGAAGCCAAGTCACGTGTCTGGGTTTAGACCGAGCATCTCATTGCCATCTTTTGCTTCATTTAGGGACATATCTTCCAGTGACATATTGGATCCTTTCTCAGCCAACTGGTGATAGTGATATTTCAAATCTTGCAGAGAATAGCAAACGGCTTTAGGGAAGTGGTCCTTTCATCCCAAATGCCGTCCTTGCCTTCTGGAATTTTTGAAAAGAGACCTCACATTTCTTTTTCCCTTTTGTGAACTGAGACTGTCTAGAACCTGAGCTCACCCCCTTGAATTTCAAATGCAGCCATACACTTACACACTTCTGTTTTGTATTGAGAACCTTGACATTTCTAAACATGTTGTTTCACCTTTGAAATTCAGTATAATTATTTTCAAGCAGGTGCATTAATAAAAGATTGGTCTGGTGTGTGTTGTGGACACAGTTTGTTCTTTTCTTTTATGTTGTTTTTTTAACCTTCTTACAACCTCTCTTTTTTGCAAAATGAAGTTATTACACTACAATAATAAACATTTAAGACAATAGGAAGGAAGCATCACTTACTTTTTACTACTATAACAGCAGAGCTATTTTTGTTTTTTCATATTTCCATCTGTTGGTCTCCAAGGGGAGCCAATACATAGAGCTCCTCTTCTCAGCCTGGGCTTTGAATAATTTGAGAAATAAAACAAAAGAATGGCATATGGAGCCAAAATGTTACCTTTACTACTGATTAAGCAGCTATTTCACTCATAATGAAAGCCAAGTGGGTCTGCTGACAAAACCTTGGAAAGGTTTGACTTTCCTCCCAGTTACAACCAGTAATGATCCAGACCTGCTCACAGCAATGCAGATCAGATCCTTGTGGGCGCTGCAGGACAACCCTTCCCTATGGCCCACTGATCCCGAGAGGAAGAAGAGCACAGGTGGGCTACACATGCCAGTCTGCTTCACCTCCAACCCTCACACAGCACAGGATGAATTAATGGGCAGACAAAGGCCAAGACTTACATTAATTTGAATCATGTCACAAGATAAAAAAAAAATCTTGTGTGGGTAAAAAGTTATTTTCCATTTGGTTAAGCTTCATCTATTCGAAAAAAGAGAATGAAACTGTTATAAACATCTTAATTAAAGTTGCAGTATCTGACAGTACTTTTTAGGAGAAATTCTGAGAAATGAAATTGTTGAATATGGCTGTTTTTCTATTTCTTGAAAAATGTTAGGAAATTATTATACTGATGGGTTATACAAATTACCTTGTTGTCATATCCCTGCTTCATAGAGAAGCATTTGGACAGTGTTTCAAAAACTGGATTGCAGTGGTGGTTATGCTAGAATTGTAATTTTACCTAATGTAATCACTCATCAACAGTTAATTAATGAGTGTTCTGTCTTAGCACTCTGGAGGTTATAAAAGAAAGTTAAGACAAGAAATTCTGGTCCCAGAGAGCTGATCTCAGTTAATCAGAGGCATAAATATAATGCAAAGGCAACTCTGGAGCCTATTGTAATTGTGAAATTGTGCCATATACACCAGCTGTTCTCAAGATAGTTCACATTTATAAGCACAACATACACAGCAGGCGGTGCATTGCAAGGATGCCTTGAATTCTCTCACTGTATAGGAAAGGTAAATCATCTACCCTCTAGGCATTTGTAGTTCAGTTGAGGAGCCACAAGCTAAGAGGAAATTATGATGCAGTGACGGGGAATAAGCGCAAAATTACAGGAACATGATCTGAAGGGCATCTAATACACTCTTAGAGTATAAGCAGTGTTGCAATAGAGGCTGTATCTAGTAGAGATTTGAAATAAACCTAAGTGATATTGAAATAAAAGTAGTTGGGCAGAGTCACAGCATGTACATGCGTGAAGTAGAAAAGGCAGGGGGCATTTAGGAACTTGACTACAGTTTAGGGTAGTTTCTACTACAACGCTTGTACTATGCCCAGTGTTCATTCAAGTTATTCTAAATGTATAATTGCCTTAATGAACCTTGAATTTGAGAATACAGCTCTACATACCAAGAAGTATGTACTATTGGTTTTTAAAAGCAAGTAAGCAACTAGTGGCAGGGAGAGGTGGGGAGGAGACGGGGGGTGCATAGGGAATGAAGAAAAAGTTGGGGCATGATTTTTAGAAGCATTAAACATTCACTTTGATTTTGTACTGAATCAATAATTTAAATATGATTTTCTGTTACAATGGAGCTTCTAAAATTAGATTTAAGAAATTATTTTAAAGTATTTTGTTCAAAGCAACTCAACTTTCATTTCTTATTGTTTTTTGGTATTGTTGAAGAATTATAAATACATACGTACAAATATAAAGAACATAAATGTTTTCTGTTGTGCTGAAAGACTGTTTTTTGTTGTTCATTTTTTGTTCTTTGTCCTGAGTCATATTGTTTTGTATCTCTATAGTTCATGGTATTTTGCTTTAAGTTCCATAATAGTTTTGATCTGGGACTCTCATATCAGAGAGACCATTCGATGTTTCACCTTCTGCTTCTGACTTACTTCACTAAGCATGATGTTCTCAAGCTTCTTAGTTCATGCTACTCTGAAGTATTTTTTCATTGATTTTCTTTTATGATTCATTTACAATGATGATTGCTTCATTGTGAATTTTATTTAATATATGCATGAGTAAAATTAGTGTGACAGTAACAGTTTTGTTAAGATTTCCCATGTATTTTGTTAGCCATTTAAGCCATGTGTATGTTTAAGTGACTGGTTTATATAGCACTACGCTGGACAGTGTGGAAGATAAAACTCAGCTCAGTATGAAATTTCATATTTGAAGATTCTGGCATAAATTGGAAGCCTTTGATCTAGCATTTCAGTTTTAAAACTCTCAAACACATTACTTAAGACACATTTTTGCATATCTTTTACAGTTCTGAGTAATATACATACACTCAATAAGAGCAGAATAAAGAAATTTATTACTGTATGAATAAGAATATCATCATAATGGTAATTTAGAAAAACAGAAGGGAATCATCTGAAAAGACTAAAAATAGCAAAAGGCTTATGATATAATGTCATATTTTAAAAGAAAATTTAAAATCATATATCTGAAATGGCTTCAGTTATTTTATAAGGTAGTTCTTTATATAAATAAAAAATACATCAGAATTATATATAGAAACATGACTTTGCAGTAAGACTTTGATTATTTCCCTTCTTAATTTTATAAAAATATTTCTAGTATATTTTATTTGAGACATATACATGTAATTGATTGAGTATATATTGAAACTATTTAGCAACATAGTTGAAATGATAAAATGTTTACATGCAGAAATGTGTTTAAATATGGAATGTATTATACACTTCTTACAAGAATATGGAAATTCCTTGAGTGTTTATTTGCTCCCCAACTTATTAAATATCAGTAATAATAGTTGATGAATGAGTATGCTTCATGTGTTAATTGCTTCCTATTTAACCTTTTGCTGGCTACTGCTCTACTAGGCTAGGTCATTTGTCAGACATTAAAGCCTGTTCCCCAAGTTACTAACTTTGTGACCTCTGGCAGATGACTTAGCCACCCTATCACTTTCGTTTTCACTAAAACCGAAAATTGGTTTGTCATGAGTATTCATCTAGTTGACCTGTAAAAAGCACTTAATATAGTGTCTTGTACAACATAAAATTATGAGTAAATATTAACAACTATTGAAACAACAGAGTTTGAAATTACCAGGGCTTTGTCCTGTTCTGTCTTTTCAACTTAAGCCTTTTTCTAGAAAATCTCATTTGTTTTTATGACTTTCAATGCTATTAATATTCCAATAATTCTCATATGTGTCTGAGATTTATGTCTCTTCCATACTTCAGGCTCATCTATCTAATAACTTTGTGCCCCCAACTGAATTCATGAACATTATTATAATATTATTTTTGCAGTCCTGGAAATCAAACACAAGGCTTCATGCATGCTAGGCAAATGCCTTTCCACTGAATTACACCATTGCCCTCCAAGTGAATTCTTGTTGTCACCAGCATCTTTGTTTCTGCCCTTAAAGACCTCACCTTCTTTTCGTCTTGGCCGGTGAATAGCGTGAGTCTTTGCTCTCTTTTCCCCAAACTAACCCCTGTATCTAATTTATCACTAAATGTTATTGATTTTACACTGAAATGTACCAATGAGTGTCCACTCATTTTTCTCCAGTGGAATCACTTCTACTGCAGATCAGCTCATCTGTCACTGCAACCTCTCTTCTCTGAGTCTGAGTCTGAATTTCCTGTATTTGCTCTAATACCTTTTCTATGGGAAAACCCCTAGAGATACTTTCAAATGCAAAGATGATCATGTTACTTCTTGCTGCAGATGTGATACCTTTTTAAATGAAATCATATGCCCTTTTAGTGTATGTTTGAAGAGTAAAATAAGGCTAAGAGTTAGGCTGCGCTTGGGGTTGCATTAGTTGCAGTGATTGAGACACGCCAATGGCAATAACCTGGAAAATATAAAAACTGGCCAAAAAGAAGTGCTTATGTCACATTTCTGAGAAGTCTGGCTCTTTTCATTTTATATTTTACAATACTGCTACTGCTGTACCAGTACTTAGCAGTAAAGTCTATTTAAACAAAGTTTTTGCAATACAGTTATATTGAATTTTATCAAAATAACTTTCATTAGAAATAGTTAAAAATTAATGGCAAAAAATTGAAAGTAGCCATCTAGAATTTCCTAGGTAAAAAGGTTACGTTTCTCTGTCCTCACTTCTACCAACCTAGGCCTGGCAGAGGTATGCTGTGCCGTTAAAAGGCCATATAATACTTACAAACCCATTCCTACTCTCCTTATTACTAGTTGGGAAAATGGCAATTTTAAAAAATCTCTTACAGTTCTCTTATTTATAAAGTAAGGTTAATAGTGATGCCAATTTCATATTATTTATTAGTTATAAGGCAACATACTTACCACTTTCTGGAGTCCTGTTGATATGTTTGTATGTAGAAAGGAGTACTCTGAAAGAGAATGGAAACTGAGAATTAAGGGAATCAATATGTGTAAGGTAGTTACAGTAGTGACAGCACTGGTCCTTCTGTACTTTCTGAGATAGAGGCTGTAGTTTTTCTTCTAAGCAGTTACCAGGTGACAAGATTCATCGTGTCCTTATCAAAAGAAGGTTATGAAAGTTCGCAAGAGAGAAAAATGGTTGTATGATGTATTGAATAAGCCTTAGAGCAAAAGGTATCCATCAGCTGCTCCTCATATGATGAAATTTTCCTCCAGAGAAGGCATCACTCTCTGGTCACTAACTAAAAAGCTCTTTTTGGCAAGACCATTGTGTTGGACAATTATTATTATATCAAGAATAGATATTCTGGTGTACACCTTACATAGTCAGATGTGACTTATACTGGAGTCCTGTGGTAAGTGTAACGCAGTATTACATGGTACAGTGGGCAGTGAAACAGATATTATTTTTGTGTGTACATTGTGTACTTTTTTGTATTGCTTCATTGTGTTTTGAATTGAGCATGTTATGAGAAGTGGTTTAAAGGTATATTAACATTGACTTCTCCAGAAAAATTCAGCAAAACTTTTCATCCTTGGTTGATTTCAAAGAGAAAATTTCATCCAGTTTTTTGAGGGATTGATCTGCCATGGGCTTAGAATCTATCATCCTTTTTATTAAAATACTTCACCATCAAAACTGTACCCTGAATGAGATTCTAGGGCAAGGACACACAGTTACAGAGCATATTTTGAATTTGGATCTATAGCAAGGCTTCGCCGTGGAACCATAAGGCAGCCGCTCCCTGCCCTTTCCTTCCCCATGTGTCCTATCCATCTTCCAAAGGAGAGGGTGCAGCAACAAGAACTCTCACCCTCTGTCGGCGGAGCAATGCCAAGGTGACCTGGATGACATCTGTGAGAATCCATCCAATCAAAATTTAATGAGTGCCTACCAGGTTCCAGGGATCATAACAATATAGGAGACACATAGTCTAATAAGAAGTGACAAATATCCTCAAGGAATTTACAGTATATTGACAAGATGAGGTGGATTCAGGTGATTAGAAGACCTATGTATTTGTCCTTTTTTGTATTTTCCAACTTTCTTTATGAAACATCTCTTTCTTTGCTAATTTAAATAGTATGATCACCATCACCGTTAACATTAATTTAGTGTTAACATTAATTTACATGGCAGAGATTATGTATAGTGCTCTATTCATGTGTATAAGTATGATGTATATAATCCCAATTCACAAAGGTTAAAAGATAAAATATATAATCACATACCAGTTGTCTTTATTTATTGTATCTTATTAAGTGTTTATAACAACTCCGGGAGGTGAGTACTATTAATGTTTCTCTTGTGAAAATGAGGAAAACAAGGCTTAGAAATACCAAGTGACCCACCTAAGTCTAGACAACTAGGAAATGGTGGAAAAGAAATTAAAGCTAGGGGCTGGAGAAATGGCTTATTGGTTAAAAGCAAACACCAAGTCGAGCAAAGTACCCAAGTTCGATTTCCCAGCACCACATAAAGAGGGTATGGTGGCCCATGCCTGTAATCCCAGCACTCGAGATCCTGAGACGGGAGGATTGCGGTGAGTCCAAGCCCAGCCTGGGCTATATAGTGAGTTCAGCACCAGCCTGGATTCTAGACTGATACCCTGTCTCAAAAAACAAAAGTTGCTGTCATAATAACAATATTATTTTTTCCTCTCATTTGGATGTAACTATTAAAAAGTACTTCATCATTTGGTCTGTACCAAGGAATTATTTAAATTGGATAAAAAATGGGACTGGAAAGTTTTTTAAAATGGTAAAGGGTGAGAAATGCCAACAGGAAGAAAATAGGTATGCACAGACATACCTTACTTTTTACAGTAGTTTTATACAAAGTCACAGTGTTGGCTATCAAGTTCCACATAATTCTCAATTGTTCCAGATGCAGTGAGCAAGTCAAATATTCATTTCAAAATTATATCAATGGAAAGTCCTTATGTTTTAATCCAAAGAATACACTGGGCCTTGCTTTGATTTTTTAATCATATATCAATTGTCTGATTTAATTGATTCTTGTCTAAGCAGGTTCTGCAGCCTTCATTCTACCTGAAACATACTGGACACACTGGCCATTTTATATAAATTCTTAATATAACTCTCTTAACGATTGTTCTCTTCATTTTTTTCTCTAAGGAGATAGTCCTCGAGTTACAGTGGTAGAAAACTATTTTAAATCATTCAAAGCAGCCCTTAAAAATAATAGGACCTGCCAGTAGCGTTGGTGGGATTTCCGTTCGGAGGAGGAGTTACGAAGCTCTTTGGAGGAAGCAGCCATAGAATATGAGGAAAGACGCAGTGGGGTGTGACCCCTGAGTCATCCTTCTGCGGAGGTGACTCGGAATCTCCGCCACTCCCCTGTCCACCGAGCACAGTGACCGCTTTCTCATAAGGTTGTCATGATGCGTGAAGGAAACCTGTCCTTGTGGACGTGTGCGCACAGTTCGGATGAGCTGTGAGCAGCTGCTGCCACGCTATTCAAGTTTCTTTTTTTACTGAAATATATTCCTCCTACAGTAGAAAATTACATTAAGTAACTTCACAAATCATCTCGAGTTTTTTCGAAATATACAAGACTCTAATTTCTTAGCTTTGTAGAGGATTTGTAGGTACTACTTTTCCTTTTTCTACTCTCCTCTGTGGCTGGGCTGGCCGTGAAACCTATCTTCTCAGAGTATTTCAAGGGAGAACTGAAGGCGAGGTCTAACATCGTAGCCTGTGGGATTCTTTTGCCCTTAAATTTGACACCTTTGTCATTTATACACAGGCTGTACACAGAACATAGTTGCATGTATTGGTGTGATTTTTCACAGGCAAGTAAGGAGATCCAGGTCCTTGTTTGGAGTAGTTTAAATAAAAGCCTTAAGGTATTTTTTTTTGTGTGTGTGTGTGTGTGTGTGTTTGCTATCTGAGAGCCTGATTTTATTCGTCAATCAGAATATTTTATACTCACTACTCAGACATGATGATCATTGCCTATCTGTATACAGAAGTATACAAAGTATATTAACAAATAAGACGAACATGTCTTGTTTTAGAAACTGTCTCTCACTGCCACTAAACGAGTGAATTTTAAGATTCTCATATGTTTTAAACTGAATTCAAATTGTTTTTGAAATTGCTTCTATCAGAAATAGGCTAATTTAAATAAGGACCTCCCCAACCAGCACATTTAAAATTTAACATAAAGATGGGCTTATGTTTTAAGATAGCACTCAGGTTAATTTGCTGAAACAATACTACTACTACTACTACTACTACTACTACTACTACTAAATACTAATACTTTTGTGCTATCATCATACTTTTCTGAAGTTTTTTCCTGGACCTTTTAATGAACCTTTTTTTCTGAAGCATGGAAAAGCACTCGGTGAGATTTATTTCATTAAATTGAAATTGCTATTTAGATTATTTTGTAATACCTACCATCTTTGAGTTTTGCAGTATAATGTACAGTTTCAAAAAGGGTAAAGCTCAGGCTCAGAAACATTAAATGTCTTTCTTGTGGTCAAATACCTAATAGATTTGGATTCATATCTAGGTCTGTTTAACTACAGAGTTTGTTCAGTTCTTTTTCACTGAGATTCTGAGAAACTCGAACCATGTGCTATTTTGGGTTTTATAACTGTTTATCCAGTACACTTGGACCAGCATAGAACAGGAGCTGGTAGCATGTGTATGTGTGCTCAGGCTCTTCCTTGGGAGACTTAAATGATGGTAGCCCAAATCTTTGCACCTACCATTAAAGAGCCACTAACAGCCTTAAAGGAGCAGACAGGTGTGCACCACTCTTTCTGCAGCCAGTCATTTATTAAGAAAATATTGAGTGTTTACCACATGCCAGGTACTTGTCTAAGTCCTGGGGATATGTCTATAAATAAGTAGAAGAGATTTTTCATGAGGCTTACCTTATTGAAGTTCTATCCTATCCCGTCAAATGTCCTCACTTATAAATGATGGGTCCTCTTCCTCCCCAGAAAATGAAGCAGCTTGATACATCCTCTTAATAGATTGCCAATCCTTACTGTAGATAATCAAAACAGAAAATGAGGTCAAGATAGAGCTCCTGTTATATACAAGCCATGTAGAGATCAAAGAATGCTACTTCAGCAAATCCTTAGCTAAGGAAGAAAGTTATTGTTCTGTGCACAGAGTAGACATAACATATTCTTTGAATAAATTAATGAATAATAAATGAATGGAGTATTTATTAGAATTATGCAATGAAAACTATAGAACTTTGTTTCTGAAATTTTTACTAGCTATTACAGACATTTGTTTTCTCCGCTTGTGGTATGTAATAGAACTCTATGGAAATATTTTATTTCTATAGATTATCTTTCACTCAATTAAATGATATACATATAAGTATTATAAAGTGTATATATATTTGATTTTTCGTTGTGCTAAATATCAGTTAATGTTCTCAGGTTATGTTATCTAATTAATTCATTTTTCAGCAGGTATTTGTTGAGATTGTATGCTAGACTTAATCTAGTGTTGACATCCACTGTGTGTACATTCTTAGGGAAAGAATGAATGTGAGACAAAAAGATAAACAAAAATATATAAGTGCTAAATTGAAAAATAAAATCCAAAGTGCATGGGGTGTAATTTAAAGTGGAGCAGCCAAGAAAAGCCCCAATTCACATGTAGCATTTGTTTAAAAAAATGTGAAATAGTTGAGGGAGCCACTCCTGGGGACTTCAGGGAAAACAATATCCCACCAGGGGATGGCATTTTGAGATAGATACTGCTCTTCCATTTTGTGGACAAAGAAATTGAGACTGAATTAATTTGTTTGATGGCATACAGTTAGAAAACAACAGCAATAATATTCAAACTCATTTTCAAACACTTTTCACCTGTGCTCCCGAATCCTTCTTTATTCTAATAAGAAAAAAACAAGAAAACCTTTGAAATCACTGAGATAGAGTGGTAAGGCTGCTTTAAGATGGTTAGCCCTCTGCGTAAGCAGAAGTCAAATGTGTACAAAAGGAGAGGGGAGAGCCTAGCATAATTCATTCAAGACAAATTCATTTCTTGTTAGCTTAATCAAAGCTAATGAAGTCAATGGATTCATTAAGTCCAACCACAGTTTTTTTTTTTTTTTTTATGTTGATAACCTTTCAGAGTGTGCAGGTCCTGATTAATTTTGTAGAGACTTTTTTTTTTTTTTGAGATAGAGTCTCACTTTGTAGTTCAGGCTGATGCTGAACTCACAATGTCGTTCAGGCTGGCCTTGAACTCACTGCAATTCCCCTGCCTCAGTCTTCCCGGTGCTGGGATTAGAAGTACACACCATTGTGTCTAGCTAATTATATGTAGAGCTGGAAAATTGAACCCAGGGCTTCACACATACTAGGTAAGCACTCTAAGTGCTGAGCTATCCCCACCAGCCCAAGGGATAATTTACTTGAATTGCTACATTATAGTATTGGGTGGGTTGGTTGACTGGTATTTGCAGAGAACTAGTGCAACTTCCAAACAGTTGGTGGTAGGGCTCCCATTTCCATCTTCTGCCTCTTACTCAAATCTTAATAGGATTGTTAAGAGTTCAACAGATAGAAATAATAGTGTCCAGGCTGGCCAGGATTTCTAAGCATGTGAAGTCCAGATACTGGCTGCCTGCCATTTGCAAAAACATAACACGAAGCCTCAGGGCTGGTTATAGGGAGAAAGAGATGCCACTATCATGAAGCAACTTCTTTATTTTGTAAGAAATAAAGAAAGAAAGTATCCCATCAAGAGAGTCTTCTTCTTTTATTTATTTAATGGGTGGTTTGTAGAGATTGAGGTAATGGCCTGCCCCCGGAGTTTCACCTTCATTCAAATACGGATGGTCTGATACATGTATTTTCCAGTGATGACTAGAAATAAGCTTAGGACAATGAGTAGATATCAGAAATGAGAACTCATGAAAGATGCTGCATGTGATCTTGCTGTGCTAGCTAGGAAGTGAGAGTGCATTGGTAGCCTGTGAGGGAGTAAGACAGTCCTCCTGCAGCCCTGAAACTGAAGGCCCAGTGCACCAGAACCCCAGGCTGCAGGTCATGAGGAGACCTGGAGAGGCAGGTGTGTCTTCTTGGTAGCAATAGTTATTATGCATCTTTTGTGAATTTTGACACTGAAGCACATATAAATAGTATTTGTATCTTGATTCTTTTGTTTTTGCATTTTGCAAGATTGGATATGATTTGCTTTTCATTTGGCATGCGACCTGTGAAATTTAGAAAGCTCTCTTATCTCGATTATTGGCATATTTGGTAGGGCATGTGGTGCCAGATGCTCTTAAAGCATTAGAAATAGCCTGTGAAGAGTCTGGACCAGTCTGTTGGAGCGTTTTTGCCACCCATCCAAGTCCCAGTCATTTCTTAATTCATTAGCAGAGGCTGCCTCCTTCTGACTGTTTCACTGGTGAGCTGCAGGTGGTGTAACTTTCACCCTGTTTTCTTTTCCTTTTATGTTCCCTAAAGTGGTTTTTAAACACATCCATGTGGGTGTTAAAAGTAGAAGTGGGGGGATATAATTCTTTAATCATATAATGGATATCCAACAATTGTTAAATTAATGATGTGTGAACTAGTGTTTCATGCCTTTGTAAAATATGTTTGGATCTTTGAACAGACACACTTTCAGGTGTCTAATGATAAATTAGGAAAAGACAGAAATATTCTGTTATTCCAATGAAATAATACATCTCCTAAACATCAAATAGAAATTCAGAAATTACAAAGAAATCTCTTAACAAAATTAATCAAAAATGGAAAGACAACCCAAATATAAATGTAGCAAAAAGATCATGAGAAAAATACCATCATATATTTAAAAAATTAATATGAATACATTGTCAGAACAAGCAAAAAACTCTCCTGTATATTAGTTACAAATAAATAAACATACCTGAACCAAGAACAAGGTGTTCCTTCCTTCACAAAATTTTAGACAAATAACATTTCACGCAATAGCAAACTTTTGAAAGCAGAGGAAATGATATCACTCGTCAACATGTTTTCAAGGCCAAAGAAAACCCCAGAGAAACAAAACAAAATAACAAAACAAAAAGTCAGATAATCTTAGCTACTTGGAAATAAAATGACACTCCTTTAAGTTGCCACTATGTAGAATAAAGAAACAAATGTTGAAACTGATTGTTTTGAAAGCAGTCAAATGTAGAACATTCCATGGAGAAATTTATGGCTAGGGGTAAAGGTACATTCTGAAGAAATTATAGATATAATGCTTTTTTTGAGACAGGGTTTTGCTCCATAGCCCAGGCTGGTCCTGAACTCATGATGTGGCCCAGTCTGCCCTTAAACTCAGAGCCATCCTCCTGCCTCAGCCTCCAGAGTGCTGGGTTTACAGTGTGCGCAATAACGCCCGGCTTTCTGTGGTGGTGGGGAATTGAACTCAGGGCCTTGTATTTGATAGCAAGAGCTTTAACCACAGTACCACTCCACCAGCCCCAGTGCTTTATTATTAAAAATAAAATTGAAAATGAGATGTTTTTATAAAGCAAGGGAAGAAAGGAGTAAAGTTAATGTAAAAGAAAATAAAGTCAGAAGATATAATGCATCATAAAATATAAATGAGACTAAATTTTGAAAATGTTTTAAGAAAACTACTTGAAATATAAAGCTGCTAGTAAGTATGATTAAGAAAATAACATGTATTAGAAATAAGCTAAAATAACAATGTTAAAAGAAAAAAGAACAAGGAAACAATAAGTACTGACGTACTCATGTGTCTGAATGTGGTACTTCGAAATTTTATAACCAAATACTACATCTGCCAAAATATATAGAATGCTGATAGACCAAAACCTGTATAAAACAATAGATAATATGTTTAGCTTTGTCCATGTGTTTTTATGTGTAATTCTGTATTTATTTCTGGAAAAAATTACATCTTCATTTCTTCTTCCTTTGATATATTAGTTATTTCAAAGAGTGTAACTGTTTCCAAATGGTGGCAGCCACAGATATTTTTATGGGTTATTCTTATCTTACTTTCAAGAAACAAATAATTCCTCTGTTATTTAAACTACCACCAAAGGATAGTAAAATGAGCTTTCTAGCTTGATTTCTAAGGGTGCTGTCAATGTCCGTTTGGAAGCCTGGTAAAATATGGACGAAGAAAGAGGAAAACACGTGATCGTTAATTATTTGAAAGAATTGACATGGAAGTAAAACCTTGTCTCCAAAAAGTCTTGTGTAGATATTTTCTCTTGCCAGTCTGTTCCACTGCCTCAACATACCTGGGCTGTGGAATTGACAGAGTCCAACAATGCTAGCCAGGAATGCCACAAATGCTAAGATATTTTAACAATAGAAAATCTGTCCGAGTAATTCCTTTTTAAAAAGAAAGTAAAAGATAAATGTTTATGCTAATATATGGGTTCTAAAGAAAAAGCATTTGGTGACAGTAAGACATTTCTGAGTTCTTAAAAATTTAGTGTAAAATTAAAGAAAATTACCACTGACTGTGTATCATTCCTGAGTACATCTAGGACATTTAGCAGTGTATCCCTGAAACACCCCTTTGGCATCCCAAGAATTGCCATGTTAAGAGGACATTTAAGTATGCTCAGAGCCAACAGTCTGGATAAGTATTATCTGAGGGACTCTGGAAACTGGTCAACGTAGTAGTATCTGTAGAAATGGGCATCCTGCAATTGAAGTAAGTGAGGTAATGATGTCACTGCTGCGTACCTGAATCTGTGAAACCCTTTCCCTGTGATAACTGAGTACAGAACAGAGCTCCGGGGGAATACTGGAGTCGAGCTGGATACCAGGGCATTTTGGGGTGATTGACTTGTCCAACCTGCAACCTCTGTAATCTCTTCTGCTATTATGTATCAATTAACCTTATTCTTTCCTGTTTATGCTTTAGTCAACCTTACCACTCACAAGTCGTCTCTGGATATTTTCTTCATGGTCTTGGCTATCTACTCCACTGCCCTAGCATACCTGGATTGTGGACATGACTGGGTGGTAAAGACTATTTCAGTACAATAGCAATCAATACAACTAACAGTAAAAATTTAGAGGATTAATAATAAAATCGAAGTGTATGGCAGATTGACCACTTCCTCTATGGATAGGCTTGTTTTGAAGATCTTCAGTATTGTAGAAAGTACAATGATAGTGTATTTACGATGACTTTTGTGTTAGTCAGCTCTCTGTTAGTAGAGCCAGGTACCCGAGATGGCACAAGCTTGGGAAGAGGAAAGGTTAATTTTGACTCACAGTTTTAGAGCTTTTAGTCCGTGGTCAGTTGGCCCCCAACTCTGTGGGCTGTGGCAAACAGTAAATTGTGATGGGAACATGTGGCAGAAGAAGCTGCTCCCCTCATGTTTGGAAGCAAGAGAGAAGGGAACAGGAAGGGACAGGATTCCACTGTGGCTTTGGAGGGTGCCCACATGACTGCAGGAGTTCCCACAGGACTCCATTACTTAACGCTTCCACCATTTTCTACTCTTAGCACTCCAGGAAAGAAACCTTTGGAAGCCATGCAGGTCTACACTACAGCAAAATTTTAACAAAACTGTGAGAAGTTTAGTGTTAATTGTAGGTGACACCATAGAATAACAGAAATTCCAAGAAAAGCAAAGTGATATTCTTAAAAGAGGAAGGAGTAAGGAGGGTAAGAGTCAATATTTGCAATAAGATATTTTTAAAAAATCAACCTATATTGCTTACCTAGTTAAGGAACATAAAATAAAAAATTCACAAAAGAAGACCGATTTACACATCCTAAACCAACAGTGAGTACTTATTTAAAAGGGATGAAATGGAAACATGAATATGTTGTACCAGTGCTGTGCCTCACTCTTTGGAAAAGCCCAGTGAACAGCAATAACTTCATTCTCTCTTCTGCTATTCCCTAATGGTCAGTCTTCTGAATCACGTATTTAGATGATTATAGTTTGTGTGGGAGTTTCTGGGGCAATTTTAGTGGACAGCTTTTACCATTCTGACTAAAATTGTGTTGGGGATTAGACTATATGGATTACCCACCTCCGTGTTTGTAGCTGTTGACTCCCAGGAAAGAATCATACACACATGAAAAACTCTGCACCTTTCCCACCAGACTGAGCTTCGGATTATCTGTCACTTTGATAGGTATTCTAAGGACTTAGGCCCTCAAGGTGGAGCTATTCCAAAATTGCATTGGACTTCTTAAAAATGAGTGAAAATTTGGAAAGTTCCAATTATCCCAAGCTTTTCCCTTAGTGTTTACGTCTGTAACCAATTCGTACTTATTGCACTTAATTGCTTTGTATTTTCATGTACTTTTCTCTCATACTTAAGAATTCTAAAACCTTTTAGCAGACACTAATGTATTTATAATGTATCTGCTGCCTTTAATCGGTTTGGAGAGTTAAATATTAATACTTTCTAATTAATTATAGTCTACTGCTTTGAGATAAAAAGTAAAAATACATCAACTAAGCCAAAACTTAAACGTAGCTAATAGGAACCTATTGCAAAATTCATTCTGTTATATATGCATTAAATATGTGTGCTCGAATTTTTTGTAGATTTATTTTCCAGTTATTTGCTATGAAATTTTGCTAATTTTTGTGAAAAATTAGCATCTGTAATTGTACTGCTTAATTTTAATGACATCTGCCTGTTATTTTGTCATATAGTCAAACTGGAATTTACTCAATTGTTTTCACATTAAGAAATATTAGTATTATTTATAAAAATGCTTTGGTGTTAGAGAAATAGTACAGTGAATATCCTTTGACCAGAAGGTTTGTTTTCATAGAATGGCATTTCAGTGAAGCAGATTTATAAGAGTAATATATGTGCTTCTTTTGAATTTTAAAAGATGCTTTCAGATTGCTTTGAGTAAGGTTTTAACAATGAATATTTCCAGTAAAACTCTATGGAAGTTTTTATTTATTTGCTTTTTCTAGAAAACTGTCTATTTTCCTTTAATATATTTATTGTGAAAACTTACTTTATTACTTTAATTCACATATCTTGTTTGTAACTGAAATTCAAATTTGCAATTTCTTTCCTGAAAAATTCTGTTCATATCCTTTTTCTATTTTTCTTGCTCTTTTCTATTTTATTAATTAATGTAACTTCATATTTCAGAACCTTTTAAATATTTTAGATATTTTATCTGTTATTTATATTTGAGCTTGTTTTGTTGCATTTTGCTTATAGATCAAAAGTTTTACCCTTTTTATAGTTGACAAATCTTATTTTTACTTTTGCTGCCGGTTTTAAAATTGTATTTTAGAAGGTGTTCCGTACCAAAATATTTTAAAATATTTATTTCAAAATTTTAGTTCCATAATTTCATAATTCACATTTTGACCAATAACTTACCTGAAATTTACTTTTTAATACAGTATGTAGTGGATTGTAACTTAATAGCAAATAGAAAATCATTTATCTCTAAAATATGTACTGATTAATCCATTGCTTTGACCGTAAAGTAGAATGCTACAATTATTACATAATGAATTCTTATATTCTAAATTTTGTCCTGTTGACATACTGTTATAGCATCATAGTTTAAGCTAGTTTTAGTGTAAGATTTAATATCTGAATGTGCAAAATTCTTTTTTCTCTACTTTTACAAAATTTCTTTGCATTTACATTTATTCTTCTGAATCTTAGAAGTGATTTTGTCCAACATTTTTGAATTCTGATTCAAACTACATTAACATTTTATGTTGAAGATGATGAGCATTTTAATTATATGAAATGATCTTGTACAAGAGTATAATATATCTCTACATCTTTTATGTTTTTCAATATAAAGTTTATTGCTTTTTTCATCTAGAATGTCTACATTTTCCAAATTGTTACTTTGTGTCAGAGTGGTTTGGCTTCACTGGCAATCATTAACCTTTATTAATATATGAAGCTGCACTTGGCTTTGTGTGTAAAATTCGTGTGTCAATTCGAATAAAGCCAAGCTCTAGTAATACTTCTTTATGGTAACCTTTCTGGCCAGGGCCTGGGGTCAGATGTCAAGAGGATTGCTCATTCAGAATTGAAGCATCAATAGGAAACAAATTTGTTTATTTTTCTTTGTGTTAAATAAATTTGCCAGGATTCCCTGTATGCTTAAATCTACTTAAGACGTGGTGCTATCGCAAAAAGGTGAATATATACATGTGTTGTTTTTTTAGGTACAATGGAAAGCCTGCCTACAATTTCTGAATGCACTTAGTTAAAACACATTACATTTTACATTTTCAGTGGCTACTTATTCATGACTAAATACAGACCTAATCTGTGTAAGATGTATTATAATTTTTAAGTAACAAATTAACAGTTAAGTGAGAATTAGTTTGTCAGTCAGTGGGGCATCTTGTCATGTAATTGTGCTTATTTCTCTAGTGTCTGATGTAGAGTTTATTTTCACAGAATGCACTTGCCACACCGAAAGACTGTGGAGAAATGTTTTTCCTTTCTGCAGAGATTTTGGTTGACCTAAAATCTTGAAAGTTTATTAGAAATGCCTTAAACAAAACTTGGCAGGAAGTGTTTGCACAGAGTAGAGTTCCAAGTTCCTGGAAGAGTAAGCTCAGGAAACTTGAGCCAATGTGCATGTAGGCAGCGTAGCAATATGCGCAGAGACAAGAGTCCCTGTTAAACCCTCAGGTGATTTTTCACTGGGCTGCAAGTGGCAGGATTCCTTTAAAGGCAGATAGTGGCCATATAGACAAAAGGCAGTGAAGAATCAAGGCGATTATTCATCCCTTTTGGGCCCAGGAGTGCCTTGGAGATAAAAAGTTGCTTTGGGGGCTTGTGTTATGCAAATTTATTTGTTGTTGTTGATTGAATTTGGAGAAAAAAATGCACAGTTTTCTATTTTGCCTGTGTTTTGATTGTTTGCTGTAGCACTAATCAGATTTAAAAAAAAAGTTGCTATGCCATTTACCTGGAGGATGTTTAGGAAAAGAAGTAATGTGTTTTGTATACATTTTCCAATCCTTATTCTCAGAATTGTACTGGGACCTCATGTTTACTGGTAAAAGGGAAAAATATTTTCTCCGGATTTCTTTTAATAAAAGCATCAAACTTTCTGATTTTTACGGTGCTGTAGTCGGGGAATTTTTGTAGTTTTGCATTTTAAAATATACTTTTTTTGTGCTTCAAGTATAATATATATTACTTATGTATATATATATATATATATATATATATATATATATATATATATATATAGTATACTGTTTTACTTTGAAATTTAATGCCTGTGTATTCATTTTAAAAACTGTGTAACTCTAAAGATACCATACTAATTATTAAGTAGGATCGATCATTACAAATCTTGTAAGTTGAGAAAAAATGAAAAATAAAACAATCACTCTCAGAGTATGTTGCTTAGGGAAGAAATAAAAAATAGCCTCAGTGGTCTATGCTAGGTTTGATTCTCAAGGGAGAGGAAAGTATTGATTTGGGAAACATCTTACAAACTTAAAGTATAGCAGGTACTAGGTGTTTCTCAAAGGTGGTAGATGTTAACAACCAGGAAGAGGTCATCACAGCGGTGATGACAATAACGTCAACAATGCTTCCTCAGATGCTCTTTATTATAGGGATTTTAAAATTAAAATTCTCGTGTTATGGATGAAAAAGATATTGTTCATGATAGGAAAGTAATGTGCAGTCACAAGGGCTGCTTACTTTTAAACACTGGTCTTTACTTTTGTGCCAAAATAGTACTTTATGTTTACAGTATGTTTAAAGACAGTTTGGAGTAAGAGAAACACAGTTCTGTTATCAGTGTAAGTATTTGATTTGCATTTGTTATTTGATTGTTTTTCTTTGTCCCAAAGTGTATTGTTCTCTTTGTTACCTTCATTACAACTGTGAGAAATTTATCAGCCTTATTGTCTTTCTGGCGTGAGTTGCTTTATTTTATTATCAGTTTTCTGTACTTTGTTTTTCATTTTCTTTTGAATGCTTTATTTTTCATTTTTAGTCTGGCTTTTGTAACATCGTGGTAGTAAGGCTCACTTTTTTATTATATTTTTATTTTTTTGTGGTGCTAGGGATTCAACCCAGAACCTCACACATGTTAGGCAAACTCTGTGTCCTCACCCTATTTACTTTATTTTGACACAAAGTCTTCTTCCTAAGTTGGGTAGGCTTGCCTTGAGATTGTGATCCTTCTGCCACAGACTCTTTAGTATCTAGGCTTACAGATGTGTGCCTCCACGCTTGGCTTTACATTAAAAAACAAAATCATAGTTCTGTAACTCTAATAATTTCTCTGATTATGTTCTAAAGCATCCATAAATGTCATCTATTATATTAGTATTTTGACTTTCTGAATGGTTAATATTATTTTTTAAAATTTTGAATCCCTTTCCTTTATAAATATTTTGGAAAACTAGCATATGTTTAGTTTTATTACTTAGTGTTAGTTTTAGTTTTTAGAGTACTATAGCCAGGGAATTTTTGTAGGAGTTTTGCATTTTAAACAGATCTAAGTGATAATGTTTTGTATATGTCTGTACATAAATTAAAAACAGGCCTATTTTCTATGAAATAAAATTTTGACTTGCAATTATCGAATCTATTTTATCATTTGTTCTAAATATGATAATCTTTACATCTTAGTTGTATTTGTCAGGGTATTGGAGCCTGTGTGTGTGTGTGTGTGTGTGTGTGTGTGTGTGTGTGTGTGTGTTAACAACTTTCAGTGAAGTGATGTTATGGCACAAGAGAATGTGCAGTAGGGCCAGGAGGAATAGCACAGTGGTTACAGTGCTTGCTTAGTGAGTGCAAGGCCCTGAGTTTGATTCCCAGTACCACATAAAGCCTGGCACAGTATCACATGGCAGTAGTCCTAGCACTAGGAAGGCAGAGACAGGATGAGTAGTAGTTAAGGACCAGCCTGAGCTTTAAACAAAGACCCTACCTCAAAAAAAAAAAAAAAAAAAAAATATATATATATATATATATATATATATATAGAGAGAGAGAGAGAGAGAGAGAGAGAGAGGAAAGGAGGGAGGGAGAAAGAGAGAGAGAGAGAGAGAGAGAGAGAGAATAGAGGTTTGACTGATCTTACCTAAAATAACTTTCTCATATAAGATTTTAGGCTTGCTTGTATGGTTTTATACAAAGACAACAGTCTCATGTATCTTTGATAGCCATTCCAAGGAAGAGTTCATATATGAATCTCTCTAGCAGCTTTTTAATCAATCTGATTTCATATAGTTTTAAAAATCAAAACAAAGGTTGGTTAGTTAGAAACAGTTAATCTACCACCGTTAAAAATAAGGATTTTTCCTGTCAGCTAGATGTGAATTACTGGTTAGTATCATAAGTGGTTTTGTATTTATTTCTGTGTCTTTGATAGTTTTCATGGTTGTTTTAGTAGGTGAGTAAAGAAGAGTCTTAACCACATAGCTACTTTTGTACTGTAAAAAAGGAATCGATCATGTTCTTTCAATTTTGTTTTGTTGCTAGAGTAGGTTTCAATTTCAAGAAGATGTAAACCACATATTAAAAAAGAGATGAAATTTCTATTTGCCTAGCCTGTTCCACCAATGATTATGATGAGTTAAAATTTTGATTAATTATCTGGCTGTCCAAAAGAATATGCCATATCTCCACAGGATACATTTATTTATAGGAATATTCGTTTTTAAGAGAAAGGAAAGTTTTTTTGTTCCTCATGTAGTTACTCTTCCTCATTTTTAGAGATGACAGAGAAAGCCTGGTGCTTCATGATGTCTTGAGTATATTTTGTACAGTATTTTGCTGGCAGAGAGATGATGATAACCTTAGAAGAGAAAAAGATATTTTGGATATTTGAGGTGGGTGTGTTCTGCAAGGACAAGTGTTTGGTTGCATTCTGTATGACTAGACTGAATGTTGTATATTGATCATGTCTACAAGAGATATCCTCCTACTTACTACAATATTGATAACTTGATAATGTTATATCCATTTTGAGTTGTTCTATTAGTCTTTTATCTTAGAGATAAAAATATATAACAATTAAGTGTAATTAAGTGTAACTAGCTTAGGACTGGAAGCCTCTATACGTGACCTTCTCAGGAACTCATTTTTAGGAATGTTGTATTATACAATTTTAATGAAAGGATATATAATGATGACTCAAAGAAAAATTTGAATTCTTCATGTTTGAGAAGAAGTCATCATTTCGTGGGAGTTATTTTCTCCATTAGTTTGGTAGAAAGTCAGATTACAGAGTGCAAGGAATGAATAAAAAGGAAAATTTTGGAAGAATTCAGTATCCTTCCAGGACATGCTATATGATGAGAGAAAAAGAGAAATTGTTCACTTTCACCTTTTTATTGAAAGACACCTTCAAAGCTTCTCTTGTCCATATCATCAGTATCACTACACTTGTGCTTTGGGGACTTGGCTAAATGAAAGAGAGTGGATAATGAAGTAGAACAAAAAAAGAGAGAATATACTGGAGAGAGCTTGAACAAAAAACAAAGCTCCCAAGTATTTTTTGAATAGAATAGAGTTGACTATATCTGTAGACTGAAAAAAATCTAAAACAGAAGATACTGAGAATACAGTTTAGAGAGCAGCAAATTTTTCCTATTAAGAGCTAAATAGTAAAATCTGGTAGGGTTTGAGGGCCATACTGTTTGGACAGCAACTTCTACACTCTGAGGATAAGAGCCACCGCAGACAATAAGTAAGCAAATGGCGGGCTTTGTATTGTGAACTTTATAAATTTATCTGGGAATATTTACCAAAGACTAAGTAAGCAAATGAGTATGGCTGTTTTCAATTAAAAATTTTCACAAACAGGTAGCAAGACAGATGGGATCCATGGGCTGTTGTTTGCCAACCTCTGCTACAAACAATAGAGAAAACTGCGGAGTCGGGAGGGTGTAGAATGTGGGGTCTGTAGCTGTCCGGTAGTTCCCAGATCTGACTGTGGCATGTGTGCACAGGGGGACCACAGCAAAGGCACTTGGGTTTTCTTTGTATGTACATGGCACTGGGATGTGTCCAGGGCCTTCACACTAAGCTACATCTCCAGCCCAATTTTTATTTTTGATTTTAATACAGGTTCCTGCTCAGTGGCTTAGTTTCTCAGTCTGGACTTGTACTTGTGATTCTTCTGCCTCAACTTCCAGAGTGCTGGGATTATGGGCCTTTACAATGTCAAAATGAATATATGCAGACATTTAGGGACTTGGAGAAAGATGGTAAAGATTTAAATATTTATACTGAAGGAAATAAGAAAGTTGATTCCAGGATAATATCCAACTAGTTTGAAAACTGACTATATAGAAGCTCCTCTTAGTGGGAGTGTGGTTTTATTTTCCACAGGGTATAGCCCTTCTGTATGAGTTCACAAAGCAGCTAAAATGATTTTTTTTTCATCTTCAGGGGAAAGTTCCACTTCCAAGATGACTCATGTATGCTATGTTTTCTCCCTATGACACACTTATGACAAAGTTTTTAAATTTGGGCTAGGAACAGACTAGCCATAGCTGATAGTAAAACAGAGCAGTTATTGCATGGCAATATGCTGTTTTAAGAGTTCTGTGAGGGTGGTCTTGCTGGCTCTCTGCAGATCTTCCTGTGCAGTACTCACAGTTCTGCCATGGTATGAGACTACACGATGCCTGTGCGCTGAGGTGAAGTGGTGTGCATGACCCAGGCACTGTCACCCCAGCACATGAATTTTTCTTTTATTATTAAGATGAGAGCATTTGTCTTGTTCATTTAAAAGACGTACTTATGGTCTCTCTTTGGCGTAACTGGCAGCATTTCTACTCGAGTTTTGGGGCTGTTTTCAAGTACAGTAAGGGTTAGTTAAGCTCAAACACTGTGGTGCTGACACTTCATCTGATAATTGAGATGGTTTCTCAGTGATTCATGGGCAAGGGCTTTCACAGGGTGGATCGTGTGGACAGCGAGTTGATAGGACTTTTGGTCATGCTGCTCAAAGCAAGACACAACTCAAAACATAAATTCTTTAATTTTGGAATGTTTCCATTAGTATTTTTGGACCCAGTTGACTGTGGATGGCTGAAACCATAAAAAGCAAATCTGCTGATGCAAGGGGGACTGTATTGATGTGGGGTTCCAGCTTGCTGGGTAAGTGCACCTGAAGCTTACAAAGGAAAGAAATGGAAGATATTAGTGAGATAATAGTCCCAATGAATAGCCATTAGTTTCAAGCTGGCTACAGAAGAAAAAGATCAAAAGGAGCCAGAAAACTGAAAGAAAGAATGAAGATTAAAGTGCTGGGTATCTCTAAGGCCAAAGAATAGGAGTTTACAAGAAGAAAGAACTGTTTAGTTACAAGAATGAGGTCAAAAAACACAATAATGCAGTAAATGTTCAGCACAGGTGGTTGATAGATCACTGTCCTGAGTGAACCTCCTACCTGAGGTTTTAATAAAGTAGGTGCAAAAGAGAAAAAAAATACATAATATGTATTCCTAACTGCTAAATTTTATTTATTGAGTCAATAGCAATTCTGCATAACTCTGAAATAATTTCAGTAAAAACAATATGGAAATTTGACAGCGCATCTTATTTTAATCTCAACCTTTTAAATTAAAAAAAATTGTAGTAAAACTAGTTTTTTAATGTTGAAGTTTCATACTTTTGTAGTGTTATGTTGTTTTGGAGCCACTCCCAGTTCATAATACTAGAATTCATAAAATCAAACAAGTCAATATTGATACTTTGTATTATTTTATAAGATAAGCTACAATGAAGTATTGAGTATTTAGAGATAAGATTAAGAAATAAAATAATGCTATTCTATCAAAATTGTGGAAAAATTTTTGATAGAAGAAAAAGAGAATTTATTGAGTAGATTCTAAATGGCAGGCTTTGTACTGTAAACTTTATATACTTGTCTGGGAACGTTTACCAAAGACTAAAGTTTTGTCAAAATCCATAAATAGCATTCATTCCAACCTTTTCCCTCATGGACATGATATCCCACTGTCCTGTAAGGCATCATCGATCATCCTATGTATATTTTGAGGTGAAGTAATTAATGTACTAAACCACGGAAGACTAGCAGTTTCTTTGTTTGTTTGTTTGTTTTTTTTTTGAGACAGAAACTCACACTGTAGAAGACTAGTAGTTTATTTATGAATTGTTTTGGAAAGCAGTAACTTGCCACAACAAGGAGAAGTAGTTGGGTTTTATTTTGTTTTAATAATGCAGACTAATCTCCCATTGAAAGAAGCAGGATCTGATTTGATGGTGACCTTTAATAAAAAAAACTAAGATGTTGAACTGGAGCACAAATCAATGTGTTGGGCTTTATGGCTGCAAATAGGACAATGGACTTATAAGTATGCACTTCACCTATGAGTGAGTGAAGTATGTGTAGTATATAGTTAATTTTTCAAAATGAATCATGTCATAAATGGAAACAATTTTTAAATATGCCATTTAGAAGAGCAATGTTATTTGCTACACAATTTGGGCATCTATTACTTGACAGACTCAACAAATAGTCATTTCACTGCTTGGTGGTCTAGCAGCCTTGTAGGGGGAAGAAAGACATTATTTTCTGAATTAAAAGGAAGAGTTAAATATATGCGCTGATATGGATCAACACATAGGTTCAGGAGCAGAAAGTTACTTAATAACTCCAAAGACTTAAGATCACCTCTTGAGAGAGAGGAAGACAAAGGTAAGCCACTGAAACCACTTGGCAATGGAGGGGTCCCAGCTGAGCTCAGCAGTCATAAGTCTGGTACAAGGACAAATTCTTGATGTGAACTGATTTTCTTCAACCATGTAGGATCCCCTAGACAAAGATATGGAAAAGACCAATTATGAAATGATTTAGGTTTGGGGTAAACTGAGGTATACACAACTGATACATATTAGGGGCAGGATGGGGATTTGAAATAGAATTTTTTTTTGTATACTCACCCTTCTCTTGTGAGGATCTAAGGTATATAACCAAAGAAAGCAGAAAGTAAATGCACACTGTGCTATTAATGGCTAGGTAGAACTCTTTGCTTTAGTCATAAGCCGAGTCAGAAATAATTGAGTGGAGAGAGCTGCCATTAACCTTCCTTTGTAAAAGGACACTAGAGACAGGAATTGAAGTGAGGTATCAAGAGATGAAACTATAAGGGTGATATTCTTTATGTGTACCTGGGGCATTTCTGAGGTTTCTGATCAAAAAGCTTGTCTTTCTTAGGTAATACCCACTTTTTCCTAAATTTACAACTACATGTAAGGAAGAACTGCATGAAACAAAAATATAATGAGCACCACGTATGAACTTCCTCCTGTGCTAAGAACTTTATATGTATGATTTAACTTTCTTTTGCAAGAAGCCACTGCAGAAAGGTATTATTTCACTGCTATTATATATGTAGAAATTAAGGCTCAGAAAAGTTAAAGCAGTGTGCTCAAGACTACACAGCTGGTGTTGAGTGAAGCCATAATTTAAACCTAAAACTAATGCTTAAGCTTATAATTTGCCATACTAAATCTGTTTCTACTGTTGAGGCGCTGATATGTTTTATTTGCAATAGCTAGGTTTTTTTACTAGTTTTTTTTCTTCTGAGGAGAAAGCAATATTTTGATATGTAAATTAATAATTAAGTCCTAATATTACAAATAGACTTTAACCCCCCCCTGCCCCCACCACTATGTCCCTTTTTGACACAGGGTTTCAGTCTGTTCCCCAGGCTCATCCTAAATTCACTATGGAGTCCAGGCTGGCCTTGGACTCAGTCCTCCTGTCTCAGCCTCCCAGGTACTGGGATTACAGGCATGCACCACCACGCCCTGCTTATGTGGGGCTGAGGAATAGAACTCTGGTATTTAATCCTTGACTTATTGCTTGCTAAGCAAGTGCTTTAACCACTGAGCCATTCCTCCAGCCCCCTTTGTTCCTTATTTAAAGAAAAAAAAAAAAAAAAGAACACACTTTGGAATTTTAAAACTTTTAGTAACATAAAAACCCTGACCTTAAACTTTAAAAAAAGAAAGTGATTACTTCTGTGTTCCCTAACTTTTGCTCCGTGAATTTATCTTCTGGTTTTTGCCTCTTAGGGCTTAGGTCTTAATATATTTCTAAAAGTATATTGAATGCAACTTGACCAAATGGAAAGAACATATGTAGGAACTTAAGAACAGATAACTTACAATTCACTTTCCCAAATTCTCTTTTCTCTGGTGTGCATTTCTTTTCCTCTGTACTGAAAGGTTTTGATTTTATTGACTTTTGTTTTATTTGTGCCTATTGTTTATTACTTAAGTAGTTGGCAGCATGAACTGTAAAATCATCAGGTGTGAAGGGCTGATAATTTGTTTTATCAACAGCAATGAGAAAGCTTAAGATTCGGAATGTACTCGTTATCCAAGGATCAGAAAATAGTCGTCAATGTGGCTTTCTACCTAGCTTCTTTGCACTTTCTGTCCCAAGTGTTTTCTCCTTGTAATCCTTTCAATGAAGGTGCGATGGGGTACCCTAATTCTTGATGTCACCTTAGGGGCCAAGCCAGAATATCTTAGGAGAGAGGCAGGGAGATGAGTTTTGAGAAGGAGATAACATGACCTCTGCCATGTTCTGCTTTTGACACTAGCAGCAAAGGGCTGTCTAGGTTCAAAGGTGGGAGTCATACCTTCTACTTCTTTGGAAAAGGGGTAAGTTTTGAAAAGAGTGTGTAGTATAGGAAAGAGAATAAGTACCTTTGCAAAATAAAAACCTGTCATAAAAATACTCTCTGAAGGCAGGTGAAAATTCTTTTTCTATTCTGAACAGGAAAAGGTAGTCAATACTTACCAAAATTTCTATGAACTTATTTGAATGTGTGACATTATTTATCGCTTTCAATAGTTTTGCCTCTCTTTAAAAATGATTATGTTGTCTGAGGCTACCTAACATCTATGTGATGAAGTCAGAATTCAAACCAGTTTTTCTGACTCCAGAATTAATGTTTTCCTTTTCCTCAAATTTGTAATCAAGAGTTATAGGGAAAATGCTCAAGGCTCACCTGATTATTTTTTGAACTTGGTTTCTCTCTTTACCAGAATATTCTTCTTTCAATATTTCAGTATTTCGTGTGCATAATGATAACCCCCCCAGAACAGTAATGTCTCTAATACATAGAATATGTTTAATCATTAAAGAATTTTAATTTATTTTTATTATATTGTCACTCTGTGGTAAGTGAAACTGATTGCTTAATAATTATAATACCTATTACATTAAAATATGAAGTTCTGTTTATATAAGTGTAACTGTCTCTTGAAGCTGTGGCTTCTTTGAAATCAGGCAAAGTGAATGATTCACACGTATCCCCAAAACCTTAAAGAGTAAAGAATACTCAGTGGTAAATGTTCGTTGAGGACATAACTACCACTATGGGTAATATAAGACATGTTCTTTTTTCACTAGATTATATGGTTAACCAGAAAACTATACTCCCTGACTGTAAGAGCAGTAATTGTAAAAATGGAGAAATCTTGTAAGGGATTGAAATTTTCCTACCTGCCTTTGCATAATATAAAATAAGCTTGAAGTAAATGGGATCTGTGAAAAAATAATAAAGTAAAAAATTTCTTATAGAGCATATGCCTTTAAGAATAATCAAACTCAAAACAAGAAAAAAAGAGTCAAATTAAACATTGTACATATGGAGAAGCTGAGACAGGAGAGTATATAAATAGTTCAATTGAAGGTCACACAGCCAAAGTCCAAGGAAGTGGTTTTTCCTGTATTTCTTGCTTTCCATTCCTTTCCATTCACTTTGGAAGGAGTGTTAAATAGCTTTCTAGGAGGAAGAACAGGATTTTGTCAACTTTACAAAATTATGTTTCTCATTTGAGTTCTTTGTACCTGGTGACAATGACTTAGATTGCATGGTGAGATCATTCAACCCTATGTATTTGATGATTCCATGAAATAGCTTTCCCTGAGAGAATGGAAGGAGTGGGCCTCATTTCAATTATGTTTTTTTCTCAGAGACATATGTCTTTTTATGGAATGAGTGCTAAGTATAGAGTCACAGTTTTGGCTTTTACTGGTTTTATATCCATTAGCAAGGCATTTTGTTTCTCTGTGTCACTATTTCTTTATTGCAGACTGAGGTAGTTTCCAAGGTTCTTAACCTGGGATATTGCAGCCCTCAGGGGTTGTTTGGAAATGTGGGAGGAAAATTTTTGTTTGTCATTATGACTAGAGGAATTATTGCCAGTTAGTGGAAGAATCCTGGGGAAAATAAGTATTCTTCAAATGTGCGGGGAAGACTCATACAAAGAAAACTTTCGTGATTTACATGCCAGTTGTGCCTCTGCTGAGAAACCCTGAACTGTTTTTTTTTTTTTTAAATTCTAAAGCAAAATTTTCTAATTCTAAAACTTTTTCATAAGGAAAACAGCCTGAGAAAATGTGTCTTGTTTTCAAAATGTTACTGAAAGGTGAATGAAAGGTTATTTTTTTGCCATAGGAAACAAAAACCAATTAGCATCTTTTATGTTTTCTTTCAATGTGACTTTAAATTGTCTTGCAAGAAATTGGAGTTTAAGGAAGTCCATAAATAAATTCCCCAGCATAACAGATCCCCAGGTCAAGATCTAGGATGAATTGCAGAGCATGCTGCTGAGTCAGTGTAGGAGCTCAGGAAAGCTTAGTGTACAGGTAGCCGAAATCACTGTCCCCTTGGACTATACAAGGAGAGACTGTTGGTAGAAGACAACTTTTAAAAGGTACGATGAGAGCTTCCTTTGCCAGCTCTCTAGGTTGTTTTATAGAGAGGACAGTCCAAGGACTTGTGAGTCTTCTAATCAGACATAAATCAGGTTGGAGCTTGTGCTTAATGGAATTGTGTTTGAGCTCTGAAAACATCTTTCAAGAGACTGAGCAAGTTGTGCTATTTATGGTCTTCGGGTACTAAGGTTGCTGACACATCCTCTGTTGCTAGAATTTAAAATAAAATACATCACCAGGATATCTGTATCCTATTGGGTACAAACTAGAAAGGGTGCTTTACTATTTCTTTAGAAGTCAGAAAGGCATTGTGTTGTATTAAACAGACACATATGATAAGTTTATTAACTGCTCTTAAAGTAGAAAGAGAAATGGAATGTAAGTCTTCATTTTATTCCTAATCACATTTCCAAGATTTCAAATGTATAGGTTGCATTGATGTTTCTTTCATTTTTTAGCCCTATGGCCTTAAAGATTTTTTTTTTTAAGGAGAACTGCTATAGCTTGTATGTCTTATTTCCTACTGAGCTAAAAATGATATTGGAGTAGTGGACAATACCCTTTGATTTGAATTCATTCAACAATTAACAGACATTCCCCTATTTTTGTGTGGAGGATATCTTTTTTTTTTGTGAGAAAGTATCTCAGTCTGCAGTTCAGGCTGGTCCTGACCTCACTACGTACCCTAAGTTGGCCTCAAATGTACAGCAGTCCTCCTGCCTCAGCTGCCAAAGTGCTGGGATTAGAGGCGTGCATCACCGTGTCTAGTTTATGTGATGCTGGGGAGAGTAATCCAGGGCCTCGAGCTAGTGAGGCAAGCACTCTGTTATGCTATTCACTCAACCCTGGGGGTCTCTTTGTGAGCTACAACAGGCAAGAGATGGATGTGACTTCTCTAGTTTAGGCATCAACTAGTTAAGTGACCCCAAGCAATCTTGTAAGCAGTAGGTATGGTATGTCCGTTTCTCTTCTAAGCTGTATCAACTTTAGATTCTACATATATTGATGTTGATAATGACAGTCACTGTCGTTGACTTTAACCACTTAAAATATATTTTATTTTTAAATGAGCTTGTTGATATTTATACGAGTGGAATTAATGTATGTCGAATGAATGCTACGAATAGGAAATAAAACATTTAAAAGAATTGATAGCTTTCCCTTGTTAAGAGCTGGAAAAATAAAGCTTTGTATAGTACATTTTACTTGAGTGGCATCCTTTCATGTTTAAAATCCGTGTCTTTTAAAAATAATACCTGGTTTCTTTTCATATTTGTCTAAATTCTGTGTTCATTTTGAAAACATGAAGATGTCTGGCAGAGATTTATTCCAACTCTGTTGTTAATAAAAAACAAATAATTGTTTCTGTACAAAGGCTATAGAGACCATTGGAAGAATTTCTCTTTAACACCTCTATCAATAAATGATTCATGTCATTTATTTTATTTCTTATGGTTCTTGATTAGATTTTTCACAGAACTTTTATTTAGTGTCATTGCATTTCATTTTCATTTTAACATTTTTCTTGAAGCAGAACAGAGGTTTCTTTCCTTTGGACTGGCTATAAATAACAGGTCTCTGATTACTAATAGTTTTACATGAACTTTGTTTGTTTTATCTTTCTTTCCTTCTTTCATACAAAAACTTTTCTGTATTTCAGGTTGGTCTTGAACTCATTATGTAGCACAGGCTGGCCTCAAACTCACGGTGATCCTCCTGCCTTAGCATCTCGAGTGCTGGGAGTACAAGTGTCCAACACCATGCCTGGATTATGTGGTGATGGAGAAGTAACCCCAGGCCCTTGGGCTTGCTAGGCAAGTGCTCTGACCAATGAGCGAACCCAACTCCAGCCACTGACATGCGCATTCTTAAGGCAAACACTTGATATCACACATTTCTTCCTTCTCCTACCTTATAAACTCCACATGGTCACGGCCCTGCCTTTTTCTCTACTCCTGCAACTCTCCCTTTGGCTTTAAACTTCAGTCCCATGGCCCACAGCTTATCTCAGGTCTTTTGTGTTGGCTAATTCTGCTTTTCAAAATGCTCTGCCCTTATATTTTCATTGACTGATTCTTCTGTATTATTCAAATTCAAACTCCAATGGCATCTTCACAGAGACATCTTTCCTAACCACTAAAGTGGAAATACAGTGTCCTCCTGGTCCTTCTCTGACATGCTGCCTTACAATATTTTTTATTCTGTAACTAGTCAGAATTAGCAATGTTGTTGTTTACTTTTTCTCTGTTTTTTGTCTACCTGTATTCCAACAGAATATAAATTCAGTGAGAACATTGTTCACCATAGTGCTTGTAAGACATGGAAAAGTGCTGACCTACAGGAAGTATTATTCAGTGAATAAATGAGATTTGCATTATTAAGTAAAAACTCATGGTGTTCACAGCTCCTTTTATGTAGACTATTCTTAAAAAGAACCTTTGAGGGCTTCTTATTTAGATTTTGCTTTTATAAGTAAAGAAACTGATATTCAGAGAGATAGAGTTATTTGATTTCATAGAGCTAAGTAGCAGGATTCAAGGATAAATTATAAGTTCTTGAGTCTGGAATTCTGAGTTGAATTAAGACATATTTTGTTATTATTGTGTGCTTTCAGTAGTGGAAGAAATCTATTAAGTAGTTTAAACAGGTCTACAAATGCTTATCTGTAACTCATAAAACCTAAAAGCTATGAGAAGCCAAAGTTTTATGTATCTTGGCATTAAAAATCATTTGGTGACAGAAGTCAAACATAAACTCCTGCCAGGTTATTTTTAGTGTTTATATGTTCTACTTAGTGTGACTCCTCATATATTTCTCTGCAGAATTACTGAAGAATTTGATTATAAACTTCTGCGCTAGATCCGCTAGCAACTATTATATATGTCTGGTCCATACACTGTGTTAACTTCCTGTAACTAAAACATTTCTGAGTTTCATATTATTGATCCTAAGGACTCAAGTGAGGTAGGGAAGACATGTCCTTTCTTATTGACTTATCAGAGAACTTAGTTCAATGTCAACACACACACACACGCACACACACACACATGCAAAACTAGAAATCTTTTGTTCTAATGATCATATTGTGAATGAAAAAAGTTGGAGAATAAGTGAGTTATACAAAATCAGAGAGAAAAAAAATTAGCAATGAAAAATGACTTGCGACTATCCAGAAGCCTTTGGATTATATGACAAATAGACGTGATTTTAATGCATTCCTACTGACTCCTTTCTCTGCGTTATTTTAAATATATCAGCTCAGGAATCTTCCCAACTTTATGAAGTATGTAGATCCCACAGTGTCAGTTCCAGAGGTATCCTTTCATGGATGTGGGAAGATCTTCTGAGAAGTTACGTACGTTCTCTGAGGTCACACAGATATAAACAGCATGTTAGCAATTTGTGCTCAGGAGAATCTGGCTGTAGAAACTACACTTTTGGCCATGTTTTTTCTAATTCACGAGACTTTCACAAGAATAACACCATCATATAATTTAAAAAAAATATTTCTGAACTATAATTCTTTTGAGGCTTGAAAACAAATCAGGTTATAATCTTTTAGAATATAGAAAGAAATGTAAACTATAGTAAAAGTGGGTAATTTTTTTGTTACAATGTTGGGTTTTCTAGATTATTTGCTCAACTTTAAATTACACAATCCAAATAACAATGTTTAATGAGGTATTTAAGACATCCCAAGAATACTACTTATCCATCTATCTATTAGCTCCAATTTACCGGTGGCCAAAATCAACTCTTGAACAACAACAAAAAAGATATCACTGTTTCTCAAATCAAAGTAACAGAGTAATTTGCAAAGACAAAGTAGTTCTAGTTAAATTCGAGTTAAATTTTGTTATATTATTTAAGTATGCATAAAATTAAGCTATTTAAAAGTTTCTTATGTTAATACCTCCTATACAACCGTTAAACAAAAAGGATTTACAACTTGAATACAATCAAAACTAAAAAAAGTAATACAAATGAAAATCATTAATTTAGTATGACAAATGTTGTTTATTGAAACTTAGTCACTTCTTACAACACCCATATGGTATGAACTGCTTCTGCTGGAGTGCTTTTTTCTTTTTTCTTTTTTTCAATATGCTGCATGCCCGGACTGTGTGCAGTAAAATGACTCAAATCTCCTGGAAATATTCGGAATTGTTCGTATTGTGTTCAAACAGCCATGAAATGTTAGTCTGTAGTGGTCCTTGAGGTCATTCTGCCTTCATTTGGTTTGAATGCATCATTACATATTAATCCACCCTCTGTTCTTTTCTGTATTAGCTCAGGACAATTGAAATAGTAGTGTTTGGTATCCATCTGATTGTAGACAAAAAACATAAATGTAGATGTAAACATCTCTAGGCCACACTTAGTTATAAGGTGATCATGCAGCTAAACCAGCACATATTTCTATATGTATTTTTACAGTATCAGTAAAATAGAAAAGAACAAATTAAAACTTAATTATCTCGAGCCTCCATACATCCCCAAAAGTCTAATAGAAACTCTGGGGTAACATATAGTTTTGTCTTTAAAGCATTGATCACTATTATTCTCTCCCTTTCAACTACCAAAATTTTTTTCCTATCATGTTTTTCTAAATAGTTGGCTCATATGTGCCATTCCGTTTTTTGCAACTTCTTTCTTCAAGTAAAGTTTTGTCCTCAAAGACCAGCAAAATCTCTTTCAATTACCTGCCTAGAGGTTTTGGAAAATCATTTCTATGATCCTTGATTAATTTGCTAGAGTTAGAAAATGATGGCTTCTCTAGCAGGTATTGCACGCTTTGGGGGTTTGAGAAAATAATTATACATACATATTTTTGCATGAAACAGAGAAACAACTAAAATAGCAATGAATAAAATTGAAGTTTTTTCAACTCTGACCATTCATTACAATCATTTTCTGTAAAAGAGCTTGTCTCTGGTTTCCAACCAGAGTTTGTGATATGATTGATCTCAGGTAAGGTAAACAAGATCAATATTTTAAAAATAGACTTTATTTTGTAGACCGCCATGAGGTTTACAACAAAGTTGAGCAGAAGATACAGAAGCTTACCATACCGCTTATTGACACTGGTGCCTCGCTCATCCCCCACCACAGATGATTAACCTGGATTGGCACAACATTACTGTACAAAATCTATAGTTGATATTAGGGTTTTTCTTTTTCAAAATTTTCCCATTTTATTAATAGATATATACGTGATACGTAACATTTATATTGTACTTGAGAATTTTGTGCCCGTGTGGGTTGCATCAGCATTGCAAACCCTTCCCTTCTCCCTTTTGACCCTCCCATGCCTTCTCCCTCCCTGTTACCTTGTACCATCCCCTCGTTAGTTCTGTGAAATGACTATATTCTTGTATTAGAGAAACCATTCAATATTTAACCTATGGGGTTTCTCTTATATGCACTATGAACTTAGACAAATTGTTAGAACATGAATCCATTAATGTAGTATCAGAGAGAGTAGTTTCACTGCTCCAAAGATCCTCTGTGTTCTTCCACCTCATCAGCAAATTTAAGAAGCTCTCCACATCATGCTGATGTGTAATTGGAGTTGAGAATCTGTGAGAGCTGAGGGGATAGTATTTGTTTCACTCCTGTTTTACATACTGTCTCATGATTCATCATCTGAGTTATGTGTATGCTTCATGGCCTGATGACTGCATATGTCATTATCACCATGTGTTAATAATGTTCCTTTGCTTGGCTGCCAATGATCAAAATGGTTTTGATAATGTAATTTTGTCAAACTTTTACAAGTTCTTTGTATAACTAAGCATTTCTTGTGGGTGGGGAAAGAATGCTTTCTATCCACCTGTATCTTGTATGACAAATGTTGCTAAAGAGTCATAGGGTTATTTCCTATTAAGCCTAATTTGATTTGGAATTATTTTCAATGCAGTACTCCAGATAGTCATTACTGAGAGAGAGAAGTTGATTCATAGGATGTATCTACTTGCATTTTGTGAGTTGAATTTTGTGTGGAATTGTTATGCCACATTCTCAGATAAGAATGGAGTTAGTATGTTTATTTTTTCAAATATTTAGTCTATACAGAGCTGCATTGGTGAAGCAATTGCCTTTGCTCCCAGGGAAGGAGTGGGGCTAGGATATTCCTATTGGAAGTTGTCAAATGCACAGAAAAAAGTTGATAATCTACCTATTCTGAGGCTAACTCTCAAATACACAACTCCCAGGTTTGATATAAATGTAGCCATTGCAGAATATTTATTAAACACATCTCATATGCCAGAACTTATTAAGGAGGAGCATTCATATCCTATTTTTATAGCCACACAAAAAACATGTCTACCGACTAACTTCTTAAGAATTGATAGATGAGAAAACAGAACCAGAAATATTAACTGGCTTTCCCAGTATTACCTGAACTGTTAAATTGGAGGGCCAGAACTTAAAATGAGGACTTAAAATTCTAGTCAATATTTCTTTTTATTTATTCATCAAATATCTATTGGGTGTTTATATTTGTGGGATAAACACCAGAAAGACATTAAGCTCTCTTGACCTCATGATAAAAATTTTAACCATTGCATTATTGACAAGAGCAAAGGAACAAATATTTTTGAAAGAAAAAAAAGTTCACAGCAAATTTAAGTTCCCGATAGGATTACAATAAACACACACTCTTGGCCTGACAAGCCTTGCTGTTACATCTAAATCTCTTAACAATCTGTTCCTCCAAGCACACTAGAAAGGAAGGTAAGCAGACAGAACCCACTGGGTACTGTTAAAGCAATCCACAGGCAATGTTAGATTTGAGGACATAATATCCCTTCCCAGGAATAAGATCTCAAGAGGATGGCTAGAAATGCGGGTGAGTGATAGGCTCCTTTCTAGAAGCCTCTCATTGTGCAGATTCTTGAGACTCCTTAAGAATGAGATGCAGAGCTGCCACACGTCCCAAGGCATCTTGTTATCTCTCAGTGTGTATATATGCAAGGTGTATCGCTCAGTTACCCAAGTGCTTGGGCAAGCACTCTTTTTCAGCTCCAGGCAACAGTTTTCCATTTATGAACTTGGGACTATCCAGTTGAGTAAATCCTAGACTGTTAAATTGAAACCATATACCTGTCAATAACATTGCTAATGAGAACTGTTTATAAGAATACTGTACCTCTCTACCAATTTCTCAGGCTTATGCAAAGCTTCTGACAATCATAAAACAAACATGAAAACACAAGCCTCAGTGAACCTTATTTCAGAAAATATTTTATATAATGTCATTTCTATATTTTGGTGAGCGTATGCTAGGAATAGGAGCCCACTCTTCATTTTCACATGGATATACAAACTATCATAAAACTTAAGTCTTATACTAAGATATAATTGTTTCTTTCATCTTATGAAGTATTTTTGAAATTTATAGATGGTCAAGTAATACACTTTTTTGACTATAAGTCATATTTAGCACATGTAATAAGTAGAAAATTTTCACTTTGATTTTTAAGTGAAATATACATAAAGAATAAAATAAAAAGAAACCTTCCCCATGTTCTCAGTGATAAAAGTTTATGGGGACATCTGTTCAGTAACTTTATCCTAAGAATTAACTTTTCATTCACTTAGGGGATTCCTGGTAGACATGGCTATGGCACTACTATTGTGAGGGTCATGCAAGAGTGCCCAGGTGCCGTCAGAGCCTACATTTCACCAACGTTCTCAACTGCCAGTGATGCTTGGATTGAGAGTAAGGGATAGCTATTCACAGAAGGGTGCTACTTAGAGCCAAAAACCTCAAATGTCACAGGCACCTAGAATTAAGCTCTATGCATAAAATATAGGAAATAGCACCTACGATCCACAGGAGCAATGTGGAAATAAGCTGGAAGTCCAGGTCTAGGAAGGTTTGAAACCTTCTGTGCCTTCTTGGAATCTCATGGTACCATCATTTTTGACTGCCCATTTGGGCTCATAACCCGAGAACATGTTTCTTCTGATGGAAAATTTTAAAGACACACCTTATATGTTCAGTATTCTTGTATGTTAGGAAGTATTAAGAATAAACAGCAAGTAGGAGAAATCAAATAGACAGCAAATAGGAGGAAATATAAATAACAAATGATTTAAAAGTATCTTCCTCATTTTCATATATATGAACTAAGAATATATATATATATATATATATATATATATATATATATATATATATATGTCCAGTACACAATAGTTTATTGAACTTGAGTATTTTGTACACATGTATTATGCAGACATTACATTCCCTTCCTTTCCTCCCTTTGGTCCTCCTGCTCCCTCCCTCATTGTCCTTGACTCCCATGATTACATATCCATTTGGTTCTATAAAATGCCTGTATTCTCGGTCTCTTGTATTAGACAAACCATGTAATATTTAACCTTCTGAAAGTATTTTTAAATGACTGTCTTAGAAGTTTTATTAAAGCTTGCTTGCGCTCCCAACCTACCAGTTCCAGTAGTTTCTAGACTTATCACTGGAATAGCAGCATAGAGACTGGAGTTGCTGAATATCAGTTTTCCCTTAAATTTTATATACTTTGTAGAACCTCTCAACCACACTGGCCATCTCTCAGAACACTCTGTGAATTGTGGCTGGCACTGGAAGTCACAGTGGCTTTATTTCACAGGTGGCTGGCATCCGATTGTTGTGATAGGGCCTATGATAAGATCTGTTAAATCATAGTCTCACAAGGACAATAACCAGGAAACCACATGTTTGGCGCTAAAATGAGTTGAGAACAAATTGGGCAGACTCTATGATGCAGCTAGAAAGGGAGGTCAAGATCACTTAGTCTTAATTCCTTCAAGACTCCTCTGTTGTATTGATGTGTTTCTTTCTCAGTAGTCTTAATAATTTAGAAAAAAGCTTCCAAAATGAAAGGCCCCTAAAGGGCAAGTGTTTCCATCCCAATATGGCACCATTTTGGTTGGGTACAAGAAGCAGTTTCTGAAGGATGAGGCCTGAGGCAGGAGCTAGCTAAAATGAAACAGGAATGGATGTGACCTACACATTGTCCGGAGACATGCAAACTGGCTGGTATTTTTGGGTACATGGTGTGTTCAGCAAAACCAAAGACAGAATTGTTTTGAATTGGCTAAAGGGAGTGTTTGCAATCCAGATTTGCAGTGAAAAAGCTGGGTGACTAGTGCTGTGAAAGTGCTATTTAAACAGAGAACAGCCCTCATATAGTTAAGATTTGATATACTATTTATCAGTCTTGGTCTTTTTATTTTCCTATCATTTACCTAAGATTTCAAGTCGGAAGTCATCTTGCTACGATAGTTAGAAGCAAACTGTGATTATTAATGGTGTCTGCATCTAGCTTCATTCAAGGTTCTTGTCCCACCATTTTAAGTGCCAGCTTCTTAGCATTGTGCTTGAGTAGGTGTTGATTCATGGAATATTTTTTTCTTATTCCTTTTTACAAAGATTAAAGGTTGATAGTTTTGTGAATTAGGCTATAACTACTTTATAAATAACAGGCCCTGCCTCTCATTTATCAGCTGCAAGGCACTCTGGCAAATTATAATTTTAGAGCTTTCCTCCTCATTAGATTTCACTACTCTTCTAATTTTTTGGAAATGTTCAGCCTACAAAGCCCAGGTAAATTTATGCCACTCGAGCGAAGGTAACTGTGTGGTTTCATGTTAGTTACATTACTGTGTAGTGGTTTTTAATGTATGCTCTCAGCAAAAATATCTGCCTTAGATTAGATGTGTTTTTTTTAAATTGGATTTGATGATGCCATTTGTCACCTTGGTAAGACATTGTACGAGTGTGAGTAAACCAACTTTGGCTAGCAACAACAGCAGCAACAGCTGTACTCCAGTCTTGGGAATAAAGGAAGGAAAAAGAGTAGGGAAAGGAAAGAAATAGAATCTGCTACTGAATCAAGCTGTAAAACAGGTCTTAATGAGTCAACTGAAAAATAAATGTAAGTCATTCTGAATGTAGCACAAGAGATGAGAAAAGAGAAAGTGTGAGGGTAACGTTAGGAGGTACGGATGACAGGCTTGTCATTGGCTTGAGTGAGCACAGGAAGAGCGAAAACACATCAGAGACAAACACAGTGGCAGGTTTGGAGGACACATTAGCTAAGAATTTTCAGAAAAAAGACATAATTTAATCTTCAGACTACAAATTATACAAAGTTTCAAGTAAAAAGGGAAAATAAATTTATATTCAGACACATTATAATGAAGCTACAAAATATTTTTAAAAAAACCTTAAAATCTCTGAAAAGAAAAAAAAAAGGCATTTCTACACAGAAACAACAAGCAGGCTTTCTGACAGGAACAGAACAGTGGATGTCTAGAGATGACCAGTCAGGCTGACATGGACAATAGAGAGGGGATCAAACCTTAAATCAAAAACATATCTCCTTTTTCCTTTTTGTGCACAAATGAACAAGCTACTCAGCAGATAGAAAGAGTGAAGCAAGCATCTTGGTGGAAATGTAGTGGGACAGATGGGAAGAAAGGATAATTTGTGTTGCTAATCATGTCACAGGACAGAGTTCCAAACTTACCTGTTCTTAACTTTCATGAAATAATGCCTAAACTTTCTGTATAATTTATCCCTCTGCTTTCAAAGTGTCTTAAATTATTTTAAACAGAGGTCTGTTATTTCTCTCCAAAGTGTTCATAAAATAAGCCTTCATCCTTCCAAGTGTGAGAAACAACGATGCAAATTCCTTCAGTATTTACTGAGTATCTCTTGACTTCGAAGTCTGTGTGCCTCAAGGTGGTGCTGGAGGTCATGAGGATGAGGGTACCATGGCACCAAGAAGGCGTGTGAGGGCACGTGTGTGCACTTAGGTAATTTACAATCCAGAGAAGAGAGACAAATGTGTATACAACTGACTTCATTCTTATCAAGACTGTAAGAGCTACAGTGAGCACTACTAACTGATTTACAATCGTCTTCATTGCCACATCTGAGGGTTAGAAAACTGGCTTCACTGATGCCCTCTTGAAGAGTAGCAGAGTTGGGATTGTACCACCATTGGTTTTACTCTGAAGTCCGCAGATTTAACAGGCACAATGCAAATCATACTTTCTAGTAATTAGGTGCTCGGACTAAATAGTTTTACAAACATCATCTCATTTCATCTTTACCCAAAGATGCTGGCATTGCTAACTCTATTGTTTTAAAAAATTTCATTTTTAAAATACATTGCTTAGGATCAGGTATTCAGCAAATGGTGACAACGTAATTTGAATTGGAATGAAACAAGAATTGTGATCATGCACTTCTCATGCACATCCCACCACGGCTGTGTCAACACTTACTGACATGGTTTTTCTAGGACACTTCTTGTCATCTGAAGTCTCCAGGTGGAGAACAACCTACCTTTATGTCCTAACTCTTTGGAAGAGACATATTAAAACCCTTAAGGGTTTTTCCCTTCACCTCTGTCATTGGTAGCTTGACAGAGACCCCAGCCTTTTTTAGCTTAGCCATCTACACTAGGGAACATAGGACTGGATGTTGCTTTGTGGACCCCCAGTATCTAAACATACAAATGGCTCTACAGTAATTGTTTTTCATCCACGATCACTTCCTTCTACACTTCCCATGAGTTTTTCTCTTCTTCATTTGCTTTTATTTTTAATGTTCAAAAAACCCTCCAGTTTTAAAAAATAATGTTGACAGATTTTAACTTGTGAACATCAAAGTAGTCTTCCTTAATAAACAGATAAATGACTAACTTCAGGAAAGTTAAACAGTGAACTGTATGAGGTGAGGGTGGGGACTGAAGGAACATTCCAGGCAGAGGAATTGTCAAGTGCAGAGGCCTGCTGATAGGGGGAGCAGGGGTTCAAAATTGGGATGCCTGCATGGCTGGAGTATAAATAAGGGAGAAAAAGGTGGAAGATAAGACTGGAGAGATGAATTTAGACTGAAAAGATCTTGAATATCAATTTAGTTAATGTTGTCATTAAGAATAACCTAAAGCTATGGAAGACATTCAAACAAAAGAGGCTTAGTGTTCACCGTTTGAATAATATGTACATTATTTCTAGTCTTGGCTATTATGAATAAAGCTTCTCTATGTATTCATGCATATATTTCTGTGTGAACATAAGATTTCAGTTCTCTGGGATAAGTGCCCAGGAATACAATATTTGTATTGTATGGTAGTTGCATATTTAGTTTTTTAGAAATTCCAGAGAAACTAAAACTTTAGTTGTTAATGGGACTTTCCAGTTACCTTTTGGTTTCTCACCAGGAATACCGAACTACTCGTGTCTAGTTTCTCAGAATCCTTGGTATCATCAGCATCCTTGGCTTCATCATTACATCTTACTGTACCCATCTTACTGGATATGGTCTGGTATTTTGTGCTTTTAATTTGCATTTTCCTAATGTCTTAGGCTATTATTGTTGCTGTAACAAAATACCTTATAAGGAATAATTTTTAAATACTAGCGTTTTGTTTCTCACAATTTTGTGGGGTGGGAAGGCCAAGATGAAGGTGTCAGATGATTCCAAGTGGTGGAGGCTTGTTTTCTTTTTCATAGAAAGGGCCTTTGTGTTGTGTTATCCAGAAAGGCAAGACCAGGCATTTTCAAACCTTTTTCTAAGGGCATTGATCTCATTCACAAGTTCTCTGTCTTTAGGACTTAATTTTCTGCTAAAGATCTGAGCTTCTCATACTGTTGTGTTGGGGAATAAATTTCAAGCCTTGATTCATTTGCTCTTTTTTGAATTGGTTTGTTCTACTGCCCTTGAGTTTGGGAACTTCTTTATATACATTGGATATAAGTCCTTTGCTGCACTTGGCTATGTGTTCTCCTGTTCAAGGGCTTACACCCTCTTTACATGGCCTTTTGTGAAGAGGAAGTTTCTGCTTTTTAAATAAGTCTTATTTTTCAAATTTTTTATCTTGTAGGTTGTGATTTGATTCTCAAGTCTTAAGATATTTGCCTAAGAGTAGATTCTGGAGATTTTCTCTTAATATTTTGTAACTATAACTTTAGTTTATGTTATAAATCTGTAATCCATATTGGATTAATTCTTATATAAGATATGAGGCTTAGGTTTGTTTATTTCTTTACTTATTTTTGCTTATGAATCTCCAATTGCTTCAACAATATTTGTTTAAAAATACATATGTATATCTTCTCTCTTTGAATTGCTTCCTTCATTGGATTGGTTTTGCATATTTTTTACAATTCAACTCACGGTTTTCATAGATCTTCTGGGTTCTCTGTTTTGTCCCCTTTGTCCACATAGCAGTCCCTTTGCTCATGTCTTACATAGTCTGATTCTGGTTTCCTGTATATAATTAAGCTTTGAAATCGAGAAGGCTGAATCTTTCATATGTATTCTTTTTTTTGTCCAACTTGTTTCAGCTATGTTACTTTTTTCAACTTTCCATATAATTTTGAGATGATTCTTTTCTGTATGTATAAAAAATATTCTTGCTATTATTTGATGACTACATTTAACCTGTTCACTCAGCGTGTAAAGGTGTCCTACTTTGAATTTGAATTTTCTAGTCCACAAAACCCAATATACTTTTCCCCCTTTCTGAAGCTTTCTTTTTTTTAATCAGTATTTTAACATTTTCAGCACACAAATCTTCTGTGTAAATTTGTAAAGTTGTATTAGCTCATTTTTAGTAATTATAAATGGAATTGCAGTTTTGCTTTGCTGGGTGTATGTTCGTGGCTACTATAGAGAGATCCCATTAATTTTTATATGTTTATGTTGTATTCTGTGACTCTGCTGAGCTCATGTATTAGTTCTAGAAGCCACAGTCGTTTAGATTCTTTGGGACTTGTTTCTAATCACGTCATCTACAAGTACATGCTGTTTTATTTTCACATTTCTTGTATGGCTTTTAAAAATATATTTATTTATTTGTTTTCTGTCTTACGTCTTCCTCTGCAGCTGGTCCTACAGCTAATGTTGCTACTTCTGCTGCTGTGCCTTCTCCTTGTCCCCCCACCCTGCCCCTTCCTCTCTGTTTTCTCCTTGTTTTCATTCTTTTGCACTGCCCAGATGTTCAGCACTACATGAATAAAAGTGATGAAATAGGGCATTTACACCAATTCTTCCTAACCTCAGAGGGAAGACATTCAATAATTCACCACAAATTGTGATATTACCTATTGTTACTTTATAACAAGAGATGATTTGTATGTTAAAAGTTCCCCTCCATTCTTTCTATCTTGAAAGGCTATTAAATTTTTGTTTATTTTTTTCTGTATCAATTGATCGTATAGTCTTCTTTATCCTATTACTTTGATAAATTACTGTAACTGACTTTCAGAAGGTTAAATAAGTTTTGCATTTCTAGAAAAACAAACTCCATCCAATCACGATGTTGCCTTATTTTATATGTTGCTTAATTCTAATGAGAATGCTTTGTTAAATTTTTTGACATCTTTATGGATTAGATTTCTTTTCTGCCCGTGGGATCCATATTTAGTATAGGATCTGACTTGACTTATTAGGGTAGTTCATATAAGAAATGATTATAGCTTGGAATAAAGAAATGGTAGTTGGGACAAGCAAGGTGATGGAGAAAAGTGATCAACTTGAAAATGTTATGAAAGAATCTGTAGAAGCTGATGATGGAAGGGATATGTGTATTGAATAAGAACTTGGGATGGATAACACGTAGGTTTTGGTTGGACACGGAATATGCAGAAATATCATTTATTGCCTTAGAGACCATTACCGTAACTGTGTTCCAATGGAAAGGAAAGCACCTTTTTTGGCACTAATTGAAGCTGTGTAAATTTATGAAATTCTTTAGGATGCAAATACAGAAAAAAAGCAGTCGAGGACAGTAATTAATGGTGGAAAAAGGTGGAGAAGCCTGCCTACTGGACGGACTACAGTGGCTGGAAATATGGCATGAAACCAGAATAGGATGATATTGTGGAAAGTGAAGGGTAGAAATCTAGAAAAAAATAGAAAAGAAAATGAGTTGTCAAAATTAAAATGGTGTTTAGAGGAAAGGTAAAGTGAGGACTGGCGCATCCATAGGACTTGGTGCCGGGAAGCCACAGGAGAGGGAGAGCTCCTGGGCGGAGTGAGGGGGCGGAAGCCTGAGCAGAGTGAGAGGTGAGTGGGAGGCGAGGAAGTGAAAACAATGAACACTGACGAGCGTTTTCAAGTTTGGGCTGTGCAGGGAAGACCTGCAGGGCAGTAGCAGGGTGAGGGTGTGGGAGGTAAGGGAGCGTTTTTTTGTTTTTTGTTTTATTTTTTTTTTAAGACAGAAATGTTCAAGTGAAGCTATATTCGGCTTTTTATATAAATTTTAATTTATGGAAGCATTATGGGACTTTAAAAATGCTATCCACTGTTTTACAGACAAAATAGAAATTGTGTCATCTCACAGAACTTGGGACATGGGAGTCTGTAGACCAGCAGAACCCCCATCAGAGCTTAAAACCAGAGAATTGAGTCTCCTGTTGGACAAGGAGCCACAGCTGCATGCTCTCACAGTGGCACAGCCAGATACGCGTGGTTCCTCAGAGCTGCTTTCTGGGGTTCTCAGTCTTTGGAGGAAATGGCTGATTGTGTTGAGCCTCTGTCATTCCTCTGAAGCTCAAGGGGATGAGTGTCCAGTCTTTTATAAGGCTTCTTAGTTAGGATACATGAGTTCTATTTCTTTCTGCATGCATACTTCAACCAACCTAAAATGGATGATCTTTCTTATTTTATATATGTATTCTAGAGAAGAATGACAACATTTTCAAGGTTCTTTGCTGTTTATTCTTAAAATAATTCAATATGATATAGAGAGCCCGTAGCTTACTAATTCACTCAACATGTTTTAAATATATATTTTCAGGCTGTGTGTTAGATACTAGTGATATAACTGGAGTAGATAGAGGCTGCGCTCTCAAAAAGTCCTTTTCCCAGTGAGAGACCAGTATAAGCTTGTGAGGGAGTAGTGTGACAAAGCTGTACCCAGAGTCTGTGAGAGGACAGGAGAGTGGCATATTTCCTGGCCCAATTAGAACAGAGAAAGTTCAGTAGACAAAGCCAGGAGAATAGGAAAAAAGTACTAACGTAAAGAATGTGCTGAGTGCAATGGAAATCTCCAAGTGTTAGATGTAAATAAAATAACCAGAACAAAGTTTTGTACCAACTGGATTATAGGAAGCATGGCTGGATAAGTAAATAAGGATCAAGTTGTAGAGAACCTTGGATGCTCTTTTCCAGAAACTTGGGGTTCACTGCTATAGGCAATGTTCATAGGAAGGTTGGTAGTCATGATCAGAGGCTACTGACTTTGGATATTCTAAAGATTCTAAACTCAAGTTGTTTTGGGACTAACATCAAGAGTCTTTTGTTTTTTTTTTTTTTTTTATAGCGGTTTGGGAATCTCTGAGGGAATTTTAGGAGGTGTGGAGTCTCTCATCTGGTGTGACAGTTATCTCATGATGACCATGGAAAGGGAAGTAATGGTCCTTTTTAGATTATAATAATGGGCCTCTGTAGGTCGAAAAGTATTTCAATATTCCAAGCTTCAGTATTCACATTCATAAAGGCAAAAGTTATACCTAGACATTGGGTGCTATGCTTGGTAAGAAAATGCCACTGGGGGGCATTTTAACTGCTGCATATTTTTGTATGATCTAGAATATAGCTTATCATATCAATACTCCAAATAGATGAACTTTTGTTATAAAAAGGTTAAAATAATTCTTAAAACTTTCATATGTTTTAGGAATATATTATTCATCTTATCCTTGAATATATTGCAGTTGGCTACTGACTTGATAGTCTGTTTTATAGCCAGTTAACAATTTATTGTCTTTTTGATTATTAAAGTCAATACAAGGTTTTCATTGTTTTGCCACACCCTTGGAAACTTCATAAACCATTAACCTATAGTTTCCAAAGAATAAAATAGGTCAGTGTGCCAAGAAGCATTGCTAGGCAGGAAAACTAAGGCAAGCGTATGGACGAGTGTCTTTTGAGGCTCCACAAGAATACATATATTTGTGTGCCTACCCAGGATTGTATTCTAGTTTTTAGATTTTTGTCCAGTGTTTCTTCAGTTGCTACAGAGACGATTCAAATGGATCTTGGTATTCAGGCATTGCCATTTAGTGAGATTAAGCTGTTAACATATCATTGACACAGTTAGTGATACAGTTCTACTTCCTTAGTTATATTGAATTTATCAGGAATTCCTGCTTAATGTGTGGATGAAGCCATGGTCTTTATCAAGCTTGTGTTAATAGACAAATGTAGGAGATGAGGATAGATGGGTCACTGATAATGATCTGTAAACACCTGGTATTGTTTTATAGACTATCTGTTTGTGCATAAAAACATGTAGCGCTTTTCCCCTATGTGTTATCGTCTCTCATTACTTGCATTACACTACAGGGTCTTGTAACTAATATGAATTGATGAGTGTCAGCATTTCCAAGTGATCAGGAAATAAGCATGCCAAGATAATTTCTTCAAAGGAAACAACTCAAATTAGCTTTGAAATTGACAAAAGTCCTTTTTTCATTTTTTTAATTTTTTATGAAATAAGGGGTGTTGACATGGATTAAGTTCTTGCATTAAGTGAATCAAAAGCTCAAAGGAGTCATCAAAGACAACTTGCTACTCTTTTGCCTGCCTTGACAGCTGTGACCTCAAGCCGGCTCCTCTCCTGGTCTCAAGATGCCTGTCTACAGGAGACCCATAAAAGATTGTGTTGTCCATATCCAGCAAATGTATGTGTGAGAGAATAAGCAGTCAGGGTCATTTCATCAGTGTGGCTAAATTCCTCTTACTTCTTTGGTCCACCTTCAAGTCAGCCATTGTTACCAAGGAAGTTATCACGTGCTGATCAGTGTTGACTGAACAGTATGCGTTCCTTACAGTGAGTGAGATCAACTTCCCTGGAGTTATTTCAAGGACTAGTGAATACTTGAACAAAATTAAGGCTTTATTAGAATGTCAAAAATAAAAAGCATAAGTGACAGAAAAGCAACCAACAACACATACCATATGGGTATAGTTTGCTCAACACAGGGAGGAATTGAGTATTTTCAGTTTAGAATTCTTACTGACAGGATGGAAAACCCAAATCACTGGAAATGAGTATGAACTGAAAGATGAGTGCTTTAAAAGAAAAAAAAAATTGCTTATGACACAAGGTCAAACTTAGACCTTAGCATTAATTAAAATATATAAAGTTTGTAAGCATATTGCTATTAGTAGTAAAAATTAATAATATATATGTGCCTTAAGTCCTCTGAGTACCTGTCTCAGAATAAGTAAATCATAGTTTAAAGGTCAGGAAAAACTCAATGTATTTGTCAGCTGGCAACATTCCAGAATGTTTCCTTTAGTGCACATTTATTTATTGTAAGAGAAACAAATACATACAACAATTTTGTTATAATAAATAGCGTACTACAAACCTTTGACTTTGGCTGGAAGAAAGCCACTACCTTACTCTTATATTTAATGAAAAGAAGATGAAGTTTTCCTCTAAATTACGCTTAATATATTTGTGTCACTTACCTAATTTTCATGTACAAATACACTATAAGAGGCCATGAATGAAAATTCCCTATGGATTTGGCTTATTATCTTGAAAATGTAGAGTCTCTGTCACATGTGGATTATAGTGACGGCTGAATTAGACATAGTTTCTGGAAATTGTTTTAACTAGTTTGGTTAGATGAATTTATATTAAATATTTTCAGTTTTCACTGCATCTAGTCATCAGCCCATTCATTCTAATAGAAAAAAAAATCACCAAAAATCACCCAGGCCCCACTTTATACAATGTAGTATGTCAGCTCTTGGATCTATATAGTTAGAAAAAAAAATCTCAGTCCTCAGCAAATTTAGGCTGTGAAAGCACACATGTAAGTCAATGCCATATGCTGTGACAATTCTCATAATGGAACTACATAGAAGGGGATGGAGGAGGATACAGGAAAATACTGTGAAACCAGCTAGATATTGGGTTGAACTAACCAGTAAGAAAGGATCTGCCAGGTGCCAGAACGTGAGGGATGGAAGGGATGGCGTTTCAGATGGGAGGAGGGAGAATTACAAATAATTTGGTAGAGCTGAAAGATGTAACATGAAAGCAGAAGTGCCGAAAGTGCGGATGGGCAGGAACTTGGGAAGACGATTGAGTGAGTAGAGTGGGGATGGGTGGGGATCAAGCAGGTGCACTTCTGCACCGGATGCTTCGCAGATTTTCAGACTCCATACATTTTCCTTTAGTGGTGCAGAAGGGTCAGTTATCCCATCTTCCTGACTGGGAGTATCAATTCAACTTAAATTTATGCTAACAAGAAGCCCTTGAATGAACGATATATTACAAAACTAGATTTTTTTCTTTACATAACAAAATGTCTGATATAGACAGTGTAGGCATGATGTGGTAACTCAAGGTTTTCGCAACTCATTGTCTTTAAATATTTTTGTTGTGCTAAGCTAATCATTATGCCATGTTCTTCATAATCACAGCATATCCCAAATTTCAAGATTCAAAAGAAGAAAAATTTCAAGAGAAACTTTCCAAGTAGGTTTTGTACTGCTTTTATTTTTATTTTTATTTTGGTACTGAGAATTAAGACATGCCCTTAGTATTCAGCTAAATACCTAGCCCAACTTTAGTTTCAATTTTAAGGTACGGTCTCACCATGTTGCTAAGTCATATAGGCTGGCTAAATTTGTAATCCTCTTGCCTCAGCATCCCAGATTGCTAGGCTGACAGGTCTGAGTCCCTGGGCCTGGTTTATTTTCTGCCTTTGAAGGAACTTTCAAAGAACTTGAAATTATAGAAACTTTTATTTTCTTCTCATTTGCCAAGATTGTAACATTATTACTCCTATATGCAAAGAAACTTTGAAATATCTGTTATTTGCCTGGCATATTGTTTCTCAGAAGCAAATTTAACTTCTGTTAGTAAAGAAGAAGGAAAGACAGATAGTGGGCAGATAATAGTTTTCTACAGGAAGTGTGCAATCTCCGCTCTATCCCTACCTCCTTATGTCCACCTATGACATTAGGAAAAACTGAAAGTGTCCAGAACTGCATTACGGGACTTGCCCATATACTCTGACACCAGCACAAGTCCCTGGCCTTTATTAACACATAATATCCTTAATAGAAAATGTGGGAGTATCAATTACCTCTGAGAAATCTCCCACAAGATTTTTATTGTGAGCATAAGATTAAACCATTTTATTAACAAAAACTCTATGTCATTCATACCTTAAAGGATGTCCTTTTTTATTTTGACTAAATTTTATTCAGACTATTTGTTCTCAAACTCTATTGGGTATACCAGTTACATGGACGAATTTATTTTTAAATACACATTTCTGTGTTATCTTCAGAGTTTCTGATTTACTAGATTAGATTTGGGACTCAAGAATTCATATTTCTAACAGATACCCAAACCATGCTATTTATGCTACTGAGTACTTACAGTTGAAGAATTAGACAAAAGAGCTGGAGATGAAATAGAATTGTTTGAAGAAATAACACTGGCAGCTTTATAAACTTCATGAACAGATGTGCTGTTCATGAAAAGGTTTTCTTCATGTATTAATTTCACAAAGTTAACATTTATGAAGGCCTTACCATGTGACCAGTGGTGTGGTAGCCACCATTAATGCCATGTCTGTTTTAATCATATGATAATCTCATTAGTAGATTCTATTATTATGACCATTTTCAGGTGAAGACATCTAGAAAGTTCACCCCTTGAATTGGAACTACATTAAGAGTAACTGATTGAACTGAATGTGGGAAGTCCAAATTCTTGGAGATATCAGTTTCCAAATTGTTAACTACTAAGTAATATTACCGTATGCCAACCAATTTGACAGTGCCAAATCCCAACCACTAGACCACCAGGGAATACCAGCCAACTTGATGGCAAAGAATGGTTATCATCTCTAGGAAAGATCAAATTGTGGGAAAAGAAAAATAAAGCACCATACAAGCAAAACCTCTTGTACGAATTCCTTTCAGAGCTTTTGTTTTTTTTTTTTTTTAATTTCTAATTCTGTAGTTAAGGATTCTGCACTGGGCCAACCTACATCTTTGCTTTTGTCTCTCCTGGTTCCTCAGAAGTTTTGGGAGACCAGTACTCTTCTCATTTTGTCTGTTTGCTGCAGATGAATGTGGGACTCTTCTTTCACCTCAGATAATAAGAGTTAGACACACAGTCGACATGGGCCAGATGTGGCAGATGTGCTTCTAGAGGGCTGCCTACTGACGTTGTTCTCACAACACAGATTTCATGACACATGAAGATTATATAAAATTCTGATTTCAATGTCTGTACATTTTTACTGGAATCCAGCCGTACTCACTCATTTTTGTCTCGTCCGTGACTGCTTTGTGCTACTGCTGGACTGGAGCTGAGCATTTGCGGTGGAAACCATAGGAGCTGCAAAGGCGAAAATATCTGCTGTTTTTTTTTTCCAGAAAAGTATGCTAACCCAATTTATTGCTATTTTATTTTTATAATATTACCCAGGAATAAGTAATGTATAGACACTGTCTTCAAGAAACAGATTTTCTGTATTAGTGTGGATCCTTACTGGTTCTGGAATTAATGGCTAAGCTTAATTTTTATTATATCACTGCTTATTTTTTGCTGATTATTTTTTGAGTTTTCAATCCTCTTAAATAAAAGACAAAGAGAGAGAAATTAGCAGACATAGATACATTCAGATGAGGAAATGAGTACCTGCTAGCCTGGGACCTGAGTACTGCACGCCACAAGTGGCATGGGAACTTTTTGGTCATGTTCTAAGGTACAGTCACTTTCTGCGTTACTTGATTTAATTCCTTGGAAAATTTTTTCGAAAAAGACACTCTCACATTACCAAATCACAAATTAGAAAAATGAAGCTCAGATCTTCCCCAGGTCACAGATAGAACAAAATGGAACAAAAACATTGAAGCCTGACGGTCCACCTGCCCAGTGTGGACTATGGAAATGAATCACCTAGGACAGGGGAAGATGCAAGGTCATTTAGGAGAGTTGTTGTTTAATCTGAGAGGGAAAGTCATGAGGAAAGTAAGTGGATGTAGTGTGGAGAAACTTGGATGGTAGAATTTGTGGGAAGACCGTTTTTAACTTGATGGGAGTAAGATCACTTGATAGAGCTAGCTGCCCATTCTTAGTAAAAACTAGATTGTTTTATGAGACATGTAGGTAGTGCTTTCTGTTTGTATAGACAGTTTTTCATGCCAAGGTTAGATACAAAGTTTACCTATTTTGAGTTGGGAAGTTAGATCATTACATTTAGCAGCTTCCTTTGGAGTGATCTAAGAAGTCCTCCTTCTAGCTGTTCGATGATTAAACAGAAATCACAAAGCAAAGAATGATTAATCAAGGAAAAGAAACTTGGATATAATCTGAACAAGCTAATTGACAGAAATCATTTCCATTAAGACAGACTTTAAACCATAGTGCTCTTCTTCCCGACTGTTGGATCTCAATCTTCATTGAAGAAAGTAGAAACATAGATGGAAAGACATAGGTTTCTATAGGAAAAACTGTAAAACGATTCCCTCAGAACCTGCTATAAATGCAATTCAGGTGATCACAAGGCCTCAGAAATCAAGGAAGATTTACTTCATTCATTTTATAATGGCTTACTTTGGAAGACCCACAGGTACAGAGACCTTTTAGTAAATAATGAAGATTTAAAACTGGGGTGGGGAATGGCTGAAGTTTTCTATTTTATGGATTCTATGAATCATAACTACCAGGGGAAAAGAAAGATGTTTTCCTCATCAAACATAGGTTTATTTTTAACATTTGAGCTACTACTTACCAAGAAGCTAAATGCCTTAGAAATTTAAGTTCTCCCTTTTCTCTTTGGGGATTTAATTTTCTCCCTAGTAGACATTTCCTCCTACATTCTTCCTTTAGTGTCTCGCCTACATTTTTTTCAGAAAGCCAAAATCATTTTTGACTTCAGTAATTTATTCAATTCCAAAGAAAAAAATCGACAGTGGAAATTATAATATATACCATTGAGCTGTTTTTGGTTTTTCTCGAGGTCACTTTACAAGACTTTAAAGCCTCCCATGCTATCAAGAAGTATTCTTTTTAACTAATTAACACACTAAAAAGTTATTCAAGAATTATTCTGATGTTTATTTCTGAGTACAGATAATTTTTTTGATATTTGAAAATCTCAGCCAGAATTTTTTTTTTTTTTTTTTTTACACATAGTCTCATTCTATAGTCAAGGCTGGTCCTGAGCTTGCTAAGTAGCCCAGGCTGGCCTTGAACTCATAGCAGTCCTCTGCCTCAGCTCTTGTGTGTGGAGATTACAGTTATGTACCACCATGCCCAGATAATAGCTGGGGCTTTTTGTTTGTTTATTTTAACAAGGGTTTATTCTGTAGTTCAGGCTGACCTGAGACTCCTTATATAGCCTGGAGTGGCCTTGAACTTTCAATCCTCCTACGTCAGCCTCCTGAGTGCTGGAATTAGAGGCATTTTCCATCAGGCCCAGCTCAACAGTTATTCTTAAGTCAAAATCTCACTTGCCAGTAATTGAAATCAAGGAGAAAGGAACCACATTACCTTGTCTTTCATAAAGTTTTGGTTCTGTAATTCTCTTTTCTTCAAGATGGTTGTTATTTCATTAACATAAAATCTATTCTCAATCCTTATTATCATGACTCACAACATATTCATGAACGTTATATATATTTTCAAACAGAATTTTAACATGGTTCTACTTTTCTCATTTATTTCTGGTTTCTTTTAACAAGAAACATTGCATGTCTAACTTGATTGCTTACTGTTTGCCAAGTAAGACACAAACTTTACTACCTCTGAGCTTTTGATTTTTTTCTCTTCTAAAGTTACTGCAGGACATATTTTTCATTGTGTTCTACTTAAAAAATAGCAAAGATTCCACCTTTGGATCTCTCATAATATTGAGCTAAATAGCTTTAGCTTAGTGTTAGTTTATCTTTTAGGTTCTGGACCCCTTGTAGGGACAGATACTGTGATACTTACCTCTAAAAGGGAAATCCTGTTCCTACCCAAGGAGTTTAACATCTACACCTCTTAGATAATTAATACCTGTTGAAATTTTTTACTTTATGGGAGTTGGCAAACTCTTTATGAGAGCCTAGAAAAATCTCTATTTCATATCTTCAAATAAGTTTCCCTCCCATAGTAAATATAACTCCATTGTTAATTATTTTTCTGAACAGGATTGATGTTTCCAAAAGTATTTTTTAAAAATTGTACAAATGTTGAAAGGATCATTTGGTTTAATTCAATGTTTTCTTGTTTCAGTATATGGCACATGGAAGCTCCTGCGGTTTGAATGCTTGCATCTTTCCCAAATTCCTATGTTATAGTCAAAGGTGATGAGGTTAAGAGTGAAGGCCTGTGGGAAATGGTTTGGTTCCAAGAGCCAGACTCTCATGAATGCAATGGCTGCCCTTATGCAAGTGACCTCAGAGAAATCCCTCACTGCTCTGGTTTTATGTGGTTGTACAGGGATGATAACCTTCTAGAGTAGATCCCCACTGGATACCAAATTCGTAGGAGCTTAATCTTGGGCTTCGTAGCCTCTAAACTGAGAAATAAATGTTCGCCGCTTATAAACCAACTACTGTGTAGTGTGCTGCTGTAGCAGCCCGCATGGACTAAATCTAAGACAGGACCATGCAATTAAAATGGGCTCCATGAATGAATGGAGATGAAAATCTGAATTATCTGGAGCAAATCTGTCTTTAGGGTTAGGTGGAGAGAGAGAGAAGGAGAGGAAGTGTCCAAACACGACAGAGGAAGCTGTGAGAGGAGCAGTGAGACTTGACCTCGCCTGTTTTAAGGAGCTTCCTAGCCTTTTTTAGGGGAATGGTGCACCCGAATCTGAGTAAATATAGTTGTTCTCATTACACAGAATGTATTCCACCTATTGACAGCTGATTTTTCTGAACGCCCTGGGAAAAGCAAAAGATATTTTCTGAGGTGACAGTTTCCTCCATTTTCCTTGGAGAACAAGGAAAAATGAGATGAACTCTCCCACAGAGCCCCGGATTCTTGAAGCTTTTATAATGATGGAAGTTTTCAAAAAGACTTTTTTCTCAGAATTTTCCTATAATGCATTCTTCATATGAAGCATTGGGGGATAAAAAGAGCAGAATAAGAATGTTTCTGCTTGGGTGAGGGGATGAGCCAGGAATCTGTAGTGGGAAGTAGAGTTAGGCAGTGCGTCCAGATACAGCAGGCCCAGGCCCTTCCCTAGGACTCCACTGACCCTGACTGGAAGTCACTTCAGATCCAGGGGCAGACACCACGTAGCACTAACCACTACATCCCAGGTCTTTTTCAATGGTTCCATTTAACGTATTTTAAATAATTTTGATTCAAAAACTAAAATTATATTAAGCATTATAGATAATATAATTCATTTTAAATCAGAATAAAAGGCAAATCTGCACTTTTTATGCGTGCAAGTGAAGAATAAAGTTTCCTTTGAGATTTTGGTTTCCAAGGCTTTAAATGGAGAGGCTTTCAACTGAGGCAATTATTGTATGTGTATTGCTACACTGCTGGACACACTCAAAAGCCTCTCTCCAGTGGAGAGCTACTTTTGTCAAAGTACTGTAGATAAAAGGTAACGAAAAAAAAGTGTTTTTAGAAACACTGAAGTTACATTTGAAACTATGACACTCTGTAGTTGTTTCAACTCCTCAGGCCAATCAGAGCGTAGAAAGCAGTATGTTGTAACTGCAGTTCTGCCATTAACATATTGGGTACCCTTAAATAAACCAGAAATTTGTTTTCTGCCTTAATTTCCTCATAGTTAGCACAAGAGTTATAGTAATTTTCTGACATATACAGTGTTATAGCTGGGAAATTATTCTCACCCGTTTTAAAATGCTACCAGTATCTTGGAAATATTTTTGATTAAGTTCTGATACAAAAATATCACAAAGCAATGGAATTATTATTAGTGTACAGAAACTGAAGCAAAGATCTCCAGCATATATATATACTCTCAAAAGGCTCACACTGTACAGAGTTCATGAAATGCCTCTGAGAGAGAGGCACAAGGACATCCACGCTTCAGGCAGGTTTTAAGTGAGACTTCAGAGTTTAGAGCCTCACCTCGCTCCTAATTAAGTATCATTTCACCACACAGAATTGTTATTATTTTGATAAATATTTCCCTATCTTCTTAAATGCACACACATACCTATATATCTGCATAGTACAAGTACTTATAAAAATTATGCACTATGCCAAATGTGAACATCAGATACTATTAATATTGTCCTATACCACTGGTTCTGATAATGATTTGAACGGCTGCTTTGCATTATCCTACGCTTATTTTAGTTAGTTCTCTATTGTTAGATGTTTAGACTTTTAGTTTGCTGTTACAGAGCTTTTATAAACTTCGGTTCCTATAAATACTTGTGCATATCCATTCTTTAATATGATTGCCTACAAGTTACTTTTTTGTAACTTTTAAAAATTATAGTTTTTATTTATTTGCTCTTCTAGAATAGTCTCCTAAGAATACAGATTGCTTATTCTGAAAAAATGCACTGTTTAAAAGCTTAATTTCTTAAAATTATCTTTGAATTCAATATGACTGTTCAGTTAATGTGTTGTTCACCCAGACAAGTGTGATGACATCTAAAATGGATTTAATGTGTAATTTTTTCTGGTCAGGCAATTTTCATTCAGTGAAGATTGTCTTGAAGATTTATCCCATCATGAAAATCTGACACCGGAGGCTAGGCAAAATCATCTGATTCCATAGATTTTATGCTTAACTATGTGCAATTTTGTCATATCCTTCAAGTAAGGTTTATTTTAAAGGTCATTTGTCACCCTAAAAATTTGAGGAGAAATACTGAAAGACACAGTTTTTGTCATTCTCTTCTGTGAAATAAAGTAGAATTAAACCATGTTACAGTGGCATGCATTCTGTCAGCTACCTCCTCTTGCTCCAAGGAAAAAACTTTCCCTTGGTAACTTTCTTGCTTGAATGTATTTATCAGCACCTGCCCCAGAGAACAACTTACATTCATTTTGTGTTTATTTTTCATTCCCTCCTTGCCAGTGTTCTCTAGTCCTTTTTGCCCTTTCCAGAACTTGTGGATTGTCCATTTCTTAGTAAGTAATTTTTCACTGGCAACCAGAATATTTCATTTATGAAGTGACCTTTCCAATTCTTGTTTTTTTAACGATGTATTCCCAATAGCTGCCTCATTCTTCATAACGCCAGGTGCCATCCGAGATTTCGTAATTTCCACACCACAGTGAGCAAGTATTGCTGGCTTTTTCAAAAACACTGAGCTGGAATTGTAAGAAATTGGCTTATAATTTGTTGATTCCTTTGAAATTTATTTAAAAGGGTGTTTGTGTTCTGTTTTGCTTTTTTTAATTCTAGCTGCATAGGGGCTCTTTTTGCTCACTAAATCCTGCCATCACCTCAAATCCATCCAATCCAAGAACGATGGAGGCTAGTCTGTTACATTTTTCTGTTCCTCTGTTGCCCTTAGTTCAACTACTGGGTTTCCAGTCTCCCAGGATAGAAGCCTTAGCTTCTCTTTTATCCTCTGTATGTTTGATGGTTTTATGCCCTAGATTTTCAGAATGGTTAAAATTCTATTTTCTTGTGTATCATAGAGTCCCTCAGAAGCACTGGAAATTTGATTGGTGTTCCATCCAATTTCTGATTTCATATCTTTAACTTACACAAGAATCATTAGAAAGAACACACAGGATCCTGATTTTAGGGTTCAAAAAATTGTAAGTAGCCTTACATAACGTCTGTTACCAAACCTGCTTTTCTAAAAATATTATCCTATTTCAATTCCCAATGCCATCCTTTCTCTTCACATGCCATCACCTCCCAGATGGTCTCACTGTCATCAATATATTCATCTTCCAATCCTTCTTTTAAATTATTTTCCAGCTAATCTGCTGAAAGGACTGCTTATCTCAGGTTCTTCCTTCCTCAGATGTAAGAGCTGCCTGCTGCTGTTGGTGGTTTTGAAGTATTACCCTATGAGTTTCAGGGTTCACTCAGGAACCCCAAGGAAGCACATCATCTAAGAGTGATAGCAAGAGAAGTTGAAAGGGCTGGGCTCTGGCCAATCCGCAGCTGTGGTCAGAATGGCTTTTTCTTTGAATTATGTACTGGAGTGGATTGTTAATGCACATATTGTGATATGTGTTAAAGTGTGTGCATCTGTATCTACACTTTATGTATTCCATTTCTAAATTAGTTATGAAAGAAGAATAAAAATTACTATTAGTATGCAATACAGACTTATAAATATCACCAATAAATATCAAATATTTACCTACATCGTTAAATGCACGTTGAGCTAGTAAATGCTAACAAATTGATACTATTTATTCCTCCTAATCTGGCAAAGAAAATATATTCTGCCATTTTTACTAGTGTGGACTCAATTTAGGGAATTTAAGTGGGTTTAAACTGAAGTTTGCCTTATCCATAGGTTCATACTTTTCCCCAGCAAAGTTTAATGGTACAAGAGATAGGAAGATAGTAGATTTCCTGTGTTTCCAGGGTCTAGACATGAGACCCTCTCTAAGTACCAACTTCCTGTGATGTCCTCTTTCATTTTGTTTTCAATATGATTTCCTCACTCGAGCATTTAGGGAGATTGCTGCTTCATTTAGTATTTGAAATGTCTCCCCACAAAGCTTTCTGCGGAGTGAAAATCAGTTTCCTGGATTCATACTTTCCATAGGTTCTTTTGTTTCCAAGGTATCTTTTAAAAATTATGTGATAACTGTGGGAAAATGAAAGGTTAACAGATGAAGAAATTAAAATAATCAAAAATTAAGTAAATTCGTGAATTCCTAAAGCCATGATAACTCCTTGTCCATGGCCCTTGAATGCTTTTGCACTGGCCACATAAGCGCAGCAGAGTTTCCACCTCGATCCATTAGTCCTATGTGTTTGGCATTTATTGAGCTTCTGTTCCCCTTTAGAAGAAGGCGTATTCCTTCCTGAATGATGGCAACTTTTACCAACTTGAAACTGAAATGAAGATAGGACATCCGGTAGTCTGTGTGCAGTGTATATAGTTTATGTCACTGAGAAGCTTCAGCAAGAAAATTCACCAGCCTCTTGCCTACCAAAAATTTCAGTCTTTCATTAATTTACCAAATACTCTACTTGGTGTATGTTGAAGAAAGCACTAATATTCCTATTAAAACTTGAGAGGACATAACTCCTATCATCAGTAAATTTACATTTGGAATTAAGTAAGTATAAAAATTGCCTTACTAGCAGTTTTCTGTAGAACATTGGAGAGTATGCATTTGAATCTTTTCATAGAAGAAAGAAGGGTTCCATGGAAGACATAGCACTTGAGATTTCAAGGACTGTGAGAACTAATTCTTTAGACATATGTTGGAGTAGTGCATTGTTGGACAACAATCTAGCCCCAGTTTGGTGGTGTGCATTCTTAATCCTAGCTCTTGGGAAGCTGAGGTAAGAGGATCACCACAAGTTCTAGGCCATCCTTGGGTACATAGAGAAGTCAAGGCTCTCAAAACAACAACAGTGAATCCTGCCCCCCCCATCTCCACACACACACACAAATGAGAAAGAGAAAGAGGAGAAGGGGAGGAAGAGAAGAAGAGGGATGTGGAGAGAAGTGGGGAGGCAGGAGGAGGGAGAAAGGGAGAAAATGGGAGAAGGAGAGAGAGTCTAGACACAGGCAAAGGCTCAATTCCTGAGAAAACAAAGAATATATTTGAAGTCTTTGGGTTGCTCAATATTTCTGAGGCTTAAAATGAAGTGTGGAGTTTAAGGAGACAGCGTACTTCAGGTAGATGTGGGTTACCAGTGGTGGTTAATATGATTTTGTTTGTGTCTTTGGAAAGATAACTCACATAATCTTCTAACTGGAAGATGGCAGGCAGTGTTAGTAATTGAGCAATATTGAAAGTTTTCCTAAAGTTTAAAAATGTGCATTAAGAAAAAAATTCCAACCGTTTGGGAGACACAGAATTCTGGGTCCCACCTGAACGCACTTATGCTGTGTTGGATAAATTTAGGCTTCACATTTTCTTCAAGAAGGTGTGATACAAGATGTGCCAGCTCAGCGTGCTGAGCTTGGCCAGCAGTGGTGAGTGCATTACTGCGACAAGATTAGACCTCTCGTGGTCTGTTTGGATAATGTCTGGTACACTTAAAAGTCACGTATGAGTAACATCAGTATGTACGCAAAAGATTCCTTTTACAAACACTGTTTGAGTCAGCTAAGGACATGGATGTAAAAATACTTTTCTAACTGGTTCCTTGAGGATCAATTACATTGTATGTGTACTCTCATTTTATTTATGTATTATTTTATTTACATATTTATCTATTTATAAGTCATTGGGTTGCATTGTGTTTTTGTATTAAAAACTCACGTCCACAACAACTTTAAAACCAGAAAGAACTATGGATAGACTCCCACATTTATGTGCCTCCATTTTTACATAACAGTTCTGGAAGGATTATATACTAGAGAATATATATGCATTCTTAAGTCAGTACCTGTACATCTCATATTCAATCAATAACTATTGGTTGTATAAAACACACACACACTAGCATCTTGAATATGCTGTGGCAGGGAATCTTATCCTGTTCTTGTTTCTCCTTCAGCAAAGTGACATATTTTCTTGGATCTCTGTTCCATTTAGGAGTTGAAAATGAATGCTTAGGGACATGGAATAGTAACAAATGGAATTGCACCCAGTGAGTGTCCCTGCACTGATTTCAGGGTTTTTTAAAATTATTATCAATATAATTGTTAATTAAAATTCCGTGGTACTAGGGTACTAGTCCTAAGAGTAGTAGCAGAATTAAATTGTAAATATCAGTTAATCTAATTACTAATATGCTATAGTGGAAGAAATTCCTTGTAGTTCCGGGAGTTCCGATATTAGTAGGCAATTGACCTGACCATTGTATATTTATTTTATTTTAATGAATAAGCCAAAAGGGTGTCAAGAATGCTTTTCAATCACATGTTTTTCTTTTTTCATTAATAGTTACTATACAGGTTTAAATGACTAGATAATGTTAGAACTATATTTTTCTTAGAATTGTGATTTATATATGAGGTTGACTTTGTATATGAGGTTGCCAATTTTGTAACTGATTGGCAATACAGCTAACTTTTTTTTTTTTAACAAAATTGTTATCCTTCGATTTATGCAGCTTGGAGGTGTGAGGAAAGCAGAAATCCTGTTTCTAACAGTTTCCTTTAATTTGCTAGGTGACTTTCAATAAAACACCTTCCTGACTTCTGTAAAGTCAGGGGCTTGCACCCAGGGACATTCATGTTCACACACACTCTTAGGCCAAGTTACCTGCAGCCTGAGTGTCCTTCATGTGAGGAGGACCGTGACTTTGAGTGTTGTGAGGAGGGTGCTAGATGCTGTTGGACGAACATGTACTTCATGCTGTGAGTTACGTTACATGCATGTGTATTTGCATAGAGCCTTTGCCTAAATCACCTGAATGTGCATCTCCAAAGTGATCCTGAAATTAAGAGCGGTTAACTACATTCATTCTTCTGCCTTTCCAAAAACTCACATTTTCCATTTTCAGTAAAAACGTTTTTAGTAGAAATGTATAGAGGATTACCATAATTATTTAGACTGTTTTTGGAAGAGTTAGTGAGCAAGGACATTAAAGCTTTCCTGCATATGTGTTCCAAGGAGCCAGGTCTAGAATGGGCAAGTGGATTAGTCTCAGGGTTTTGTTCCCTTTCAGCTCTGACTTTAATGTGACCTTGGGCAAAATCCTTCATGGGAAGATTTGTTTGTCTTTGTCTCGAAATTACAATGTAGTGCAGATATTTTTTCTCTGATTTGATTCTGTGACTGAATGCACAAGGATTAATGTGGGTGTTCAAAATTTCCAGTAATAGACATATATTACCATAGACACATCATTTAAATGTGTCAGTGGTACATTATTACGTGGCAACACTTAAAGGCTCTCAATGAGTTGTCTTTTGTGAGATCCTGAAACAGTTTAGTTGTGAAAGATTATGAGAGATTTGACGTAGAGCTGAGAGGTGGTCTTGCAGTGTTCCCAAAATAGCCCAAGGGCACATCCTTATGGGAGTCATTGCTCTTTACCAGATAGAATTGTTCGAAGGCAAAGGATAAAAGATGAGTGTGTGTAATGACTTCAAGGTAGTCTCCTGGTTTTGTTAAAAAGAAGAAAATGAGAAGGCAATTGTAACTGAAGTAGATAAATTTTACATCCCCTTCCTTGCATTTTGGGAGAAGTATTGACAGCAGAATCCTTGTCCCATTTCCCCCCATTCTTTCAACTTGTTTTTGCTGCTTCTGCTCTCTGCCCTACCATACCGTGAGGAATACTGAAACACTCCAAGGGACAGTCCCTGAGTAGGAGAATATTTAGTGAGCACACACCGCGAGCTGTGTGCTATACTAAGCTGAGTGGCATTAATGTCAAGTATTTATTCAAGTTCTTTCCTCACACGGTTTTAGGACTAAAGAAACATAAAAATAAAAAGATAAAACTTCTGTGATCGACTAGTCTCACGTTCGATCTTGGAGATCTTCATTGTAACCGTGTAAATTTGACATTTTAGCATCTTTTCTTCTTTCAACGTTGTAATCGAGGTTAGGTAAACTAAGAAATAAGCCTGGAGGAATCCACAAAGTGAGAGCTAGCAGAGAATCTGAATCAAGATCTTACTGGTTGTTTTTCATTATATCACAGATTCTGTAACCTCTGCATATTCATGGCAAAAGAAGAGCTGAGTCGAATAGCAGGGGTTCGAATCCCCACTCCATCTCTACTTTTGTGACTACAGATGTTACTCTGTCACCTGAGCTCTCAGTTTTTTTCTTCTATGAGACTGGGACCATTCCATGCTGATCGTCAGAGTAGTTAGGGATTATAGGAGTGATGGAGGACTGGGAGCAGGCGTGACCCGAGCACAGCGGTGGCTTCTTTTTTCCCTCCCTTTTTAGGTGCAACCCTTCTACTTTAATCTTGGGTTGCACGTGTCTACTTATATGCTTTTGTATGTTGAATATTTGAAGAATACTCTCTTTCAATAAATGTTACTTTGGTAGGGCTCACCTACCATTTTCTTTTATTAATTTTTATATCCTCATCATTTAACAGTATTTTTACTACATGAAAGGAGTATAACAGATGATGGTGAATGCATAAATTTATGAACAAGCCACCAAATGCTTGTAAAACATGTAAGTGAGCCAGGCATGGTGGCACCCGATTGTATCCCCAGCACTCTGGGGGTCTTAGACAGAAGGAGCCCAAGTTCTAGCCTAGCCCAGGCTTAAGCTGACTCTGGGAAACCTGTCTCAAAGTAAAAAATCAAAACAAAATAAACAAGAAAGGGCTAGAAACTTAGCTACCTCAACTAGAAAGCATTGGATTTAATCCCTGAAAAAAAAAAAGAAAGAAAGAAAGAAAAAGAAGTAGAAAGAGAAGAAAGCAGCAAATGTGTGTGGTCACGTGCACATAGCGTCTGGGCTAGAATTTGGAGGTGAGGACAGTAAGTAAGCAAGAGCAACAACAAAGAGTCTCATAAAGGAGGAATGTGGGGCTGTACGGGATTAGGGCTGGATGCTGGCTCTCAGGGGGTGGGGCGGTTTGATCCCTCCCCCTGGCATATACACCATGTGTTTTTGCTACAAACGGCTTCCACAATGGCATAGTTAGGTGGGTAGGGCTGTGTGGTCCCAGCTCCTGGGAGTTTTACTCCCCTGTACCCTAAATTATACATTCAGTTCAAACACCCACGCTGAAAGTTCTTTTCATGTTAGCTTGTACAGATCGTGTGACAGGTACCCACTAAGCAGAATGCCACAGAAGCCTCATGTAAAGGCTTTTCTCACCTCCAGCCAATTAAGGAGGCATGGAAACTGAGCCCGCTTCCCACTCTGCTGCCCAGAATCCCATTGCAATATACTTTTCACCAAGGGAACAGAGCACATTCTGAACAGGGAAAGTTCTGCCTCATAAATAATGAATTGGGCTAGTTATATCTGACCTGGGAGAAACTTTACTTGATAGCAGACTGTATTATCAGCCCTCAGCTCTGAAGTATTCTATACTGCGGCCTCTATAAGCTCATAACCTGTGAGTAACTGAAAAAGCCTTTGTTCTAATCATCATCATCTTCACTTTTAAAAGTCAATATTCAGCATTATAGGCTTGTCTTTTCTTGGAGTGTAAGGAAGATGGTGGATGAAGAATCACAGTCTATGTCCTTTAGAGAAATGTTACAGTTATTGATACTTGGTTAGAGAAGTAAATAATTACGTTCTAATTTAAGGAGAGTTGGAGTTGGAAGAAAATTTATCTTCATCTGTATAGCAGGGAGCTCACATTGAATAATATATCTTTATTTCATCTTGGCCAGTCTCAGGATTTGGAGTATCCTCGGTGAGATTTATAAGAAGTGAAAGACGTGTCAGGTCTATCAGAGAATGGAAGAACGTGTTAGGAGCAGACAGACACTGGGCCCCATGAAACTGGGCTCAAGCTCTAACTTTTCCACTTGTTTACTGTACTCTTAGATGGACAGTAATATTATTCCTAAGAATGTGTTAAAGGTTATAAATGGGAAATGTCTTGCAGAGACTTGAAGCATAATAGATATGCATTACATGCTTATTGTTTTTCATTCTTGTGGAAATACTTCAACATTATCGCTGCTGTATAGCCAATCTTTAATACTAATTTCTATGCCTTCAGTTGGCTACTCTCCATCATTGTCTATATATATTTTAATCTTAAATTTTCTGGTCTCTGTCGCTTTCCAAGAAAGCTTGCTCCTCTTATCTATATATCTATATCTATCTATCTATCTATCTATCTATCTATCTATCTACACACACACACACACACACACACACACATATATATATATATATATATATATATATATATATGTATGTATGTATGTATGTATATATATATAAAGTTGACTCTTCCATAAGCAGATCATTTCCTTTTTTTGATGACCCTTTCCTGGACCACTCAGTAATATCATTATCTTGTTGTTTTGAGCAACAATAAAACAGATTATTTGTATCTTTTAATCACCTTACTGAAGATACCATAAAAATTTTTAAACTAATATAGTCCCAGGAACTGTGCTAAGCAATAGGAACCTGCAAATGAAAAAGACAGGAATTTTACCCAAGAAGTCAGAGTGTTCTGGAATAAACAGACATAAGACAAATGGTTGCAATTAAGTATAAGTGTCCTAAAAGATGTGTGGAAATCCAATATAGACACCTGTCATCCAGGTAAATCGTGGGCTGATTAAAGACACGGGCCCTGTTTTATATTCCTCCTCTGAAGCCCTTCTGGGCCCCTAGACCATTTAGCATTGAGCTCAGTAGTAAGCAATTACTAAACATTTATTGCCTTGAATTCTTCTGTGGAAGTTTTAGTATTATAGAGCATTTTTAGGATGCTGAGAGGGAATATTTGCCAAAAGCTATCACCATGAAGATTCTGTTTGAAGCCTCCAAGTCTATGAAATCTTAGAAATAGGCCCTTGCTTCACTTAGAATCCATGATTTGCATTTATAAAGCAAAAATTCCTGACATTTAAGCAAAATCAGGTTATGCATAATCCTGTCCCTAGCAGGATGATTTCTGTGGTGGGATCAAGGTGTCAGCAGGTGCCTACCTGTAGTAATAGTCAAATGACTCACATGTCACCTATGAAAACTAAGTCTAAGGGAATGTGTTATAGTCACATTGGAGTCCAAAATGTTTGTTTGTTTGGAAAGCAAATACATCTTAGATACCAGTCCTTGGAGGACCATGGATATCTTTTGAGAATCATCAAGGTTTGAAGTGGGAAACTAGTATATCATTTCTGTGCTGAAAAATATTGGTCCACAGAAATCTAGTTATTGGCCCATGAAATTTTATAGGCAAGGCAGGGCCATTTAAAGATGCTCAGACTGGACAGCTAATCAGAGTTTCCAAAAAGAGAATACTAACAGGAGTTCACTCCATGTTACATAAAACAAGTGTTTTATTGATGTAAATCCCACTTCTTCTAGCGCACATCTGTGTCTTTCTGGCCACATACCGAGTTAACTTTGGGGACTAGAAATAATTGTGATTGAAAGATCACAGCTTATTAGCTTAATGTTTGCATAGCCTTTTGCTGGAGCCAAGCACAAACAACCCAGAGGCAAATTTGGAAGCCCTGAGTTCCAAGATAGAAATTTTGACTAAGAAAGTAAATAAATACTGTGGTTTATATGGGATGTTACAGTGAACCAAGGCTGCTACAGGGTCACAGAGCTGGTCTCTCGTGTAAGCAAAGGGGGCGGGGCAGACACGAGTAAAGAATCAGCAGAAAGAATGCAGAGGATTCTCACTGTACTGTTTTCACAAGGACATTCCTAATATCAATAGCTACATATTTTGAGTACATTTTAGGCTTTAAATTTAATATTAAGCAGACTTTACAGTTTGTACGTTTATTTTTATGACATCTGAGTAATAAGCTGTTTTGCTATCACATACCTGGTAGGTAGCCAGCTGGGAAGCAAGCACTGATCTATGCCGTTTCAGAGCCTGCCATACCCTAGCCTTGATATGTGCAGGTGCGTGGTCCTGGATTCATGGGTCCACTTAGGAAAATAAGACACAAAAGTCCAGTGAGTATAGTTTTTTTTCTCGATGGCATCTCCCTCTCTAGAAATGCTTATTGCAATATCATAACAGTGCTAAGATGCAATCTAAACAGATCATAATTGTTCTTCTTCATGCATGTGAACGAAAAAATGTGCATGTCCACTCACGAGGCACAGGATACCAACTTTTGCCATTCCTAATGCTAAACGTGTGGGGCTTTGGATGTAGGAAAATAGATTTGTAAACAACCCAAATGTAACAGAAGATTTCAGCTTAGGCAAAGTCAGAGAAGGAAGTGACCCATTTTGCCTGAGAGCATGAGAAGGACTTTAAAGAGGAGGTATGATTTGAGTCTGGCCTCAGAAGAGTCGGCCTGTGAGGGAAGCGACTCAGAATAAAAGTTTGAGAGATGGCCCTGTACAAATTACTGAATGACGATCCATCAATGTGCTTTTATGTTTTGTAAGACTCTGTTTTATTTTTAAACATCACACAGAATAGAGTCTAAATTATAAATAGATGCTAATAAATTAAATGAAGTAAGAAAATGAGAGCAGTTTACAACCATAAAGTTGTAATTAGTGATCAAATTATGCTATAGCAAAATATACTTAGGTAATGTAGTGTATTGAGGTAATACACATAATGGTGAAGACCACAGATGTGGAGCCAGGTTGGCTAGGCTTTCGTCTTGTTCTGTGGGAAATGGGGCAAGTACTTAACCTTTTGTCTTAAATGTTCTTCATCTATAAAACGAAACTCATAATTGTATCACTCCTTAGGGGTTGCTGTGAAGGAACAATTGGTTAATTCATATAAATTGCTTAGGGCAGTGCTTGGCACAGAATGGACATCCAGAGAGTGTTGACTGATAATACATTTGAAAGAGGATAATGTCTGAGCTTTATTATCAAAGGCATATGAGGAGATTCCTTATTTTCTTGATTCATTGCTTTGAAAATGTAACTGGTTTTAGATTTTTGTTTTTCTTTTAAGTTGCTAGGGGGGTACTTTGAAATTTTATAGTTGTAGAATTTTACAGTAGTAGAATCATATATTTCATATCTTGGCATGTTTTCTGCACTTACTAGTTTCAAATAACCTATGTAACCTTTGTTTTCCATAACTTTGGTTAGAAACATTGTACTTTTAAGCTAAAGTTTTATGATTTCTTTTGTACTTAGGCAATGCCGTTGGGATACAAGGCCAATGTTACTATTCCCATGTTAAAAATGAAGAGCAAGAAATGCAGAATGTGCCCCATCAAGTCAAAGAGTTAGGCAAGATTATGACATAACACTCAGCCTGTAAAGTTCATCAGGACCCATTATATTGTGGGAAAAGCACAATGGCCGCTCGTGTCTAAAAGGCTTGGACTCAAATTGGCCCTGATTCCTCTCTGTACTCTCTTGTTTTCTAGTGTCAGAACTGTGAAAAACTTCCATATGATCCTCTGTAAAATCGGAGCTAGCAACACCAAAATAGCGCATTGAATAGGTTCTCCTTCATTCCTTCTTTCTATTGAAATTGCCTCCCTCACAAAAAGCTTGATATTTGAGCTTTCTAAGCAAACATCCTTCTCTGCTGATATTCAGGAACGTCGTTCAGCGTTTTGCTTTGCTTGAGAACATTACACAAGTCAGAAAGTACAAGTGAAGTATCTGAGGTTGTAAAATCATTTGTCAGGTGTGACAGAGAGATTCACACTGATGAACAGAGGCAGGTGACTTTAGCAGTGTCTGAGTCTAGTGGCCCACACTGGTGCCTGGCTGGGTGCTCAAAGGCAACCTCCCAGGCCCTTCTGCTGCCACAAACACACAATGACCCACATTCCCTGTTTAGCCTTTTGCTGCTGTGCTCTTTCAGATCTTCCGAACTTAGTTGCAGGTTTCATCAACCGAATGTGTCCTTGACCAATTGGCAGGCCAAACATAAACTCTCTGATATAATGTGTCTATTTAAGTATTAACTTACTCCTTCATCTATAATCTTAAATTTTTGGCCCCTGGTACTCCTGAGAGCTAGTAGCATGCTTAAAGATGAGTTGAAAAATAGAAAAATAGAAAATATTCACAAACAACTCAAAAAATAAAGCTCAGGTGGGCAGGATCTTTTGTGAGGAGAACAAGGAACATCTGTATTTGTGGTTCTTTTCATACGTGGGTATTGTAGACTTGTTTCCAATTGTTGAATTTGTTGAATATGGCTTGTGAAATGAGATGTATCAATTACTTTTTTCCCAGTGGTTATTCCCTGAGGAACTTTGAGGACCTGACATATTTTATATGGTCTAAAATCCTCAGCTTGGGGCTCAAGTGAATTTATTCTCCTTTATTCAGAGGCCATGTTATGCTATAAATAAGAATATAGACCTGGAGTGCAACTCTCAGTGCCCAGCTCTGCCTGTTACTAGCTACACAGTCTTGAATTACTTATGTAACCTCCCTGGGCAAGTTTTTTTTATGGTAAATAAGTACTCTATAACCAATATTTTACAGTTGTTATGAGGATTAAATGATCTACTACTTACCAAGTGTTTATGATAGTGACAGACCCAAAATAAATATTCAAAGCTGTTAATACAGAGCTCCTGCCTGTGCATAGGTTAAAACCAGCTTGCCGTTTGCCTCTGTAAAGTTGTATTATCTCTCAGTCATGATCAATTATCTACCTGCTATCTATGACTGCATTCTTCAAAAGCAGAGTTGAATAGTCATGTAGAGATTGTGTGGCTCATAAAATCAAAAAAATGTTTACTAACTGGACCTTTATAGAAAAATTTGGTCATCTCTTATCAAGTGAAGAAAACAAATATATGAAGAGCAGGTGTTAGAGTGTGGCAAATAGGTTTAGCTCAGTGCCTGGCATAAACGTATCAGTTTTGTGCCCTGCACTTGGTAACGTTCTGAGTTCTGAAGAAACAACAGCAAATAACACAGCCAAAAATAGATCCCAATCCACATGGATTCAAGAGGCCAACTGGGAGAATATAATAAGCCTGAAAGTGAGTACAACATCACAAAGGTCAAGCAGGCACACTGGTATTTGCAGTAGGTCTACACCAAGGTCCAGTGTGGTTATGGCCATCTGTAACCAGGTTTTGCACAAAACTGTGCAATATCCTGCCCATAACCTCAGCTCAGTAAAGCCAGTCCCTTCACCAATCTCATACTATAGAACAGTCTGCTTCTAGCATGAGACCTAGTTTTAGAGTGTTTTATAAAGGTTTGTTGAATGAACAAAGGAATCAAGATCCTTTGTGCTTTTTTCCCTGAATGGAAACTCCTAAGTTTTCTTGGCTCCACTCATGCTTCAGTGTCTTACTGAGGTGTCTTTCTCCTCTACGTTGCCTCCTCTGAGTACTGTTCTTTGCTTTTCTCACTCTGGAAGCTCATGTTGCTGTTTAATCATAAGGAGATACTGTGTTGTAGTCAAAGCACTCCCACAGTAGAGAATGCAAGGGTCAAATGGAGGGTCTAGGTGAGGCTTGAACTTAGTTTTAAAGGAGAAGTAGCATTTGAGTAGATAGACAGGTACAGATGAGAATTTTGTAGTGCGCTGGAGATTCTCAGGAACCAATATGAGCACAGATAGTAACTGTCACTATCAAAAGAAGAGCAGTAAAGACTAGTGGAGAGGGAGCTGTGGTAATACTTCTTTCAGGATGTGTACAAAGAGAAGTAGGGTGGAGGAAAACATTTTTTAGAAGAGAGAATGGCATGTTCCCAGAGGAGAGAATTTGGTGGTGGCAAGGAATCTGACGCGTTTTTGTTGGCTGGAGCAAAGCACTCAAGAATGGTAGAGGTGAGCAGGAAGGCCCTCTTGAAAGACACGGGACAGCTCTGTAAGCTGTGGAAGTGGGGACCTGATGGAGGACCTCAAAAGCAGCTGTGACAAGAGAGGTCATGCTGCCTGCAGTGTAGAAAAAGAAGTAAAATGAATCATGATATAGGAAGAACGACAACCATCTGCCGGTTGCTAAATGTATATTAACCCACTTAATATTCACAAGTGCTCTGCAAATTAGGGATTATTATTTCCATTTTATTGATGAAGGAAATAAGAATCAGAGAAATTAAGTAAATTGTTCAAAGTCACAAAGATGAAAAGTGGATGAATTGAGATTCAAATTAGATTCCTCAAGATGGATGGTTTGGATTCTCTCTAGCTAATCCCCAGCAAATCTTCCAGCATATGTAGTAGAAAGGGTGAAAAATTAGCCAGGTGGTGGAGACAATTACATAAGGAAAACTGAAAATATGAGCATTCCATATCCAGACAACTTCAGGCCTGACTGTGTCACTCACTCCTTGGAAGAAGATGTGGCTCAAGAGCAATCATGGGAGAAATAACTGAAGACCAAGTGAGTGCTAGGATCTTATTCAGCAGAGGTCAGTGAACTGCAGACACCACATAGACCCCACCTCAGAAAATGACATGCACAAATTGTTTCCTTACAGAGGTAACTGTAGAGGCAAGAGAAAGATGGAGAGAGGGATATGAGAGAAAAGCCGGGAAGCCTAGGTGTGACCATTGGAGAGATCATATCAACTTGAAGCAGTCAGGAACCACACCTGGATTAGGGTTCAGGAACCACACCTAGATAGGGAATTGAGAACCAGCCTGGATTAGAGTGTGAGTGAGTTTTTGGCCGCCGAATGAGGGAAGAGCACCCACCCCATGTGGGAGGCCCAGCCGGAACCCCAGTGGTACAAAAGAAGGGCAGAAGGAAGATGGTTACAGCTTCTTCGCCGGGACAGGTCTCACCTTCACAGTTGTCTACAGAGACTCGATACATACTGCAGATCTTCAAAACAGATTTGCTCCAGTCTTGACTTGTGCCTCTGCCCGTTGCTGATCTTCAGTTGCCCATCTTCAGGCTCCAGTCTTCGCCATTGTTCTTTGAACAACTGAGTTCTGCAGCAGACTCTCTCCGGCTGTTCTGCAGTCCCAGACGGGAGTTCTCCTTTGTGAATGAGCAGCCTTTGCACGCTCCAGCTCTTGCATGCGCAGGCCACCATCTTGGACTGCCTCTATCGTCAGATTGGTAACCCTTCCAGATAGATCTTTTTATGATTTCTGTAAAATCTACCTTTTGAAGGAACCCAAACTAATATACTAAGGTATTATGACAGTCCACGGAAAAGTGATGGTAGCCTAAACGAAAGTAATGGCAGGAAAGAGGAAAAGGAAAGGGTTTTGTGAAACCCTATTACAAAAGTGGTATCATAGTTATTTTTTCAGTGCTGTGACAAAAGACCTGCCATCCACAATTTGAGGGAGAAAAGATTTATTTAGCTCACAGTTTCAGCAGTTCTGTCACACGCATAGTCCATTCATGGGTCATCAGTAGAGGCTCATGGTGGAGACAGAGGCTGGAAAGCTGCTCACCCATTGCAGTCAGAAACCAGGTCAGAAATGGGGCAAGGTCATGAACTTCCCAGGCAGAAGCTGTAACAATGTTTCTTCTTTCCTCTGATAACTTCAAACCTAGTTGGGGTCCCCCCACCCCCAGTTGATACCCATCCCTCACTTCCTGGTCCACAAGTCTATAACCAACACCTGAGAGCTCTGTCCTGGGCAACCACCCCAATCCCAACAAGTTGATAGAAATCCCTCCAGGTCAGTTCTCAAGCATCAACCCCTTTCATCCGAGCTCTACCTTCCAATAACACACAGTTCCAGTCACACGAGGCTTTTGGGGGATACTCAAGATTTAACCTCTACTGAATAAGATCCCAGCGCTGCTCACTCTGTTGTTAGTTATTTCTCCCACTGTTATTCTCCAGCCACATTTTCTACCAAGTAGCCCGTGACACAGGCCTGAAGTTGTTAGGATATTGCAGGTGGAATGAATAAATGAGAAACTATCCTCTTTGAATTGAAAGTGCTTTGGGAAACTGGTGATAAGTAGGATAGGAAAGGCTAAAAGGCTCATGGAAGGTCTTGGACTCTGTTGACTTTAAATTTAGAAAAGATTATAAAAGTGAATAGAAAAATTACATTTAGCTCTAGTTTGGTTTCAGAGTGTAGGAACAAATTATATAATCCTCAGTGCATTCTTTCAGCCACATCTTGGAGAAAGACTTTGAAATTTTCTTAATCTTCCCTCCATTCCCCACTCCCATGATATTTTACTCCATTTAAGCAAATTGAAGATAGAGACCTAGCTTTGTTTCTAGTTCTTTACACAGCAGCACCTTATTCTTGGTGAAATTTAGAATTAAAGTTCTGGTTTTAATCTTAAGGACCAAGTAAAAAGGTATGCTAATCAGCCCATTAGAGATACTGACTTATTTTACCTTTTAGATTTTTCTGGACACTTAATGGCTGATGAGAAGTACTTTGGGGAAGATGTAAGCATAATTGGACTGCTACCCAGAGAGAAAGGGAAAGCATTTAATTGTTAAATTGTTTATTCCAAAAAGATACATTAAAAGCTTTTTAAGGTTACCACCTGTGGGCAAGGGGTGCTCAAGAGAAAATTTGTAATTATGCAGTGTCCTAAATCTACTCTTCAATGGTTTCCCGATAAGTGAAGCCCAGTCAAGCATCTTCAAGAGACAAAGCAGTAATACTTTACTTAGAACATTTTAAATGTAAGAAGAACAAAAGTTAATTCCTGTGTATATCAATGCAATGTCCATATATATTTCAGAAGAATCTGCATATACTTATGTGTTCTTTAAAATGAAATACATGTTATTTTGTCCATTTTTTATGTACTGAGGGATATGCAAGATGAAAGAGCCACAGGCCCTTCAAAGTCATGCTCACACATATGAAGACCTATTCATAGGTAAAATTTAAATACTTGTCAGTGTTTAAAACAGGAAACTGTAACAAGCAGATCAGTCATTTAATTTTTATTTATACTCTGATCTTAATGGAGTTTTATTTTGGATGCAACATACATGAAGTGTTTTATTTTTTTTTTTGTTCCTTATAAAATGCTGTAAAGTAAGTATTATCCTTAACTTAAGCATTGTCTCTGAATTGTGAAATTTAAATCTTTAACACGATGTACCATGAGGCTGAAGTCTTGCAAACTTCATTTCATGTCCTTAAAATGAATATGAATATAATTCTTACCATATCATGTGGTTGTGAAGACTAGAGATAATACTTATAAACCTCTCACCATGCTTTTTCATGTACATTGACTCCTAAATAGTATTACATCTTGCATTGTAAATAAAAGCATTGTTCTAGAAGCGTCAGTCACCTACTGTTAGTACATGTGAAGTTTAATGCACATGTGTTCTGTCAAAGATAAACTGACCACCGAGCTGCGTTCATCACCCAGCTATCCATTGGGCCTTCTCTGCGCAAATGGAAATGGCCAGTCATTGTCATCCAGTAGAGTATACATTAGATGCTCTCTGAAGCAAGACAATTCAGGAATGAATTTAAAGTAATTAAATACAGAAGAACATAATGTCTCCTACTTGGTAATTTCATCATTTCTTTCAGCGATATTGAGGGTTTAAAAGAAAATTCACATGTACGGGCCTGGCTTTTGGTATACCTGTGCATGCACACACACACATACACACACATGCTTCTCTGTAAACATTTTGGTATGTCAGTGTGTGTGTGTGTGTGTGTGTGTGTGTGTGTGTGTGTGTGTGTACGCTCCCGTGTACTTGTGAACACAGGCAAGGAGACAAGAGAGAAATAAAAAAAGAATGACTCCACAAAAGACAGAAGATGTTTGTTTCATTCATCTTGTGTGCTCAGTAGTTATTAGAGTGCCTACTAAGACAGCACTTAGTAGGAGCTCCTCAGATCTCTGCTAATGGGTACATGCCAATGTGTAGGTATTTATAGTGGGTCTGTGTATGTGCATGCATACGCTAAAATGGCCTCATCTTCAGGAAGTGTATTTGTCATTCAGGACTTTTGTCACTGTGTAAGGAGGAAGGAACTGTGTTATATCTATTTTCAAAAGATCCTTGTTTTACATTTCTAGTAATGAGACTGAAATAGCCATATTTGCTCTGACTAGGTCTTGGAATTAGGCAACACCCATAGACAGCCCAAGACTTTTTCATTAATCTTCTCAGACTTAGGAGTTGTTAGAATATTGAAAAAGCAGTATGAAATCTCCCAGAGATCAAGAATATTCTTAGCACAGTGCAGATGCTCCAAACTTTAAAAATGCATGAGTGTGAGTGACAGTGAAGCAGGTTGTAGTCTAATTTGAGATTTGACTAAGTGTAAATAATCAGAATATATTAGGTAGAAGAATTTGCTGGAAGATTTATTTAGTGTGATCCTCCTAAGGATGGTCACCTAAGGAATGACACAGATAAAAACAGTAACAGCAACTATTCAATGCATGCTGTATATTGGCCATCTGCTTGGAATTTTCTATATTCTATTTCACTTAACTTATACAGCAATCCTACAGTGTTTTTTAATATATATTTTACATAAAGACATGGAGACTTAGAGAAATTATGCAACTTACAAAGTTCATGGCACTTATAACTGATAGATTCCAAGTTAATCAAATACTCAGGATATATCCATATATTACTCGCTATTCAGGTATGGTGTTAGGTTTATATCAGTATGTCGGAGGGATATTATTTCTACCATTTTCAAGTTCAGAAATGTTAGCGTACTTGTGTTCTACTTTTGAAGCCCTTTTCTTTATTCTAAAATATGCCCCTCTTTAGTGAAAAGCCATGTTTTTATGTAAGCAGAGTGTTTAGATTATAAAACTTTTTATTTTCACTTGAAGTGATCCTTGAATTGAAGAATTCTTTCAGAGACTCATTGTAGTCCTGCCCTTGCTTTCTTTGGCTGTATCTTCTGTCTGCCACATTTTCTTACATGCCTGCCATCAGGATTTATCTCTGGACATGTATAGAAGGTTGCAGAAAAGTAGACAGTAAGCAAATTGCTTTCAAAGAAAAGCAGTTCGAAAGGAGGTTATAGTCTGAAATCCAGAGTGACTTACTATGTAACAGAGAGAGAAAGGAAACAACAGAACAGAACAGAAGTTAGCCAGCTACGGGAAGGTCTCCCAGCAGCGTGGGAGAAGAATTTGCCATGGTAACTTTTGCATCATCCTGCAGGGGAGGCAGGGATGTCTCAAGGGGAAAAGAGGACACCTCTTCAAATCCCATGGCTTGTTTAGTAAAGCAGGAAACCCATAAAAGAACATTTGATACAGTGGATCCTACACTCTTCTCTTCTAATCGGATGGTTGATTTTATGGTCAGAGAGGAAGTTTGTTATCTAAGAACCCGGTTCATTTCTCACTGTTTCCTAGATTGCTTTAGGTCAACATTTTAGTATGAGTTTGACTATTAGTTTTGTTGTCCAGCGAATAGATTTGCCTGAAATCACAGTTCCCATGTAATCTATCTTTCAAAGGAGAACACTTCTGAAAATAAAGTGGATGCTGTCAATTACACTATAGGTCAAGAGTGAAAACCTGGCAGTAACCCTGGCAGTTTGGAACAGAGGATCCTCCTACATAAAACTAGCTTCAACTTTCTGAAGATATTTATTGGAATTAAAGACCACCCAATAAGCAGGAACTATTTATCCAGAATCAGCAAGAGAATCAGCCACTCTAACTTTAGTTTGGCAGAAACTCAAGAGTAAGTAGTGTAGTAGAAAGTTATTATAGTGTGGGGGGGGGGGGGGGGGGGGACACCTTAGGCCTGTTCTGATTGAAGAATTTTTGGTGTAGTGATCTGGAGATGCACTAACAAAAGCTCAATATTTGATTAATTTGGAGAGAAAGTCACCCTGTCCTAAGTAAGAAGGAAAGACAAAATGGGGAAAGTTGATGATCACTGACCAAGCCCTGACCATTTGGGGCCTGTGCCGCAGGAACTGTGGGTCAAATATTTGTTGTCACCTGTAGTCTGGTCATTGCCAATTTGCATGTTTAGTCTTTCCAGTGGTTTTAGTGCTTCAATATGTTTTTGAAGAGGCTAAGGACACTTTATCTAAGTTGCCTAAGATCACTTCCAGTGTAATTCTGTACTTTGATAAGTAATTATTAAATTTGTCACACTTATATTCAGTTGTGTTGTTTTATATCTAATGTACATATCTTCAACTTCTTTTGAACACTTAAAAGGAAATTTTAGTGTGTTGCTATAATTTCATAATTTATAATTAGCTATAATTTTGAATGTATTTAATTTTATTTTTGGAAGACTTCAAGAAATTTAAAAAATTCACACATACGAAGGGTTATATTTATCCAGATTTATCATTTATATTTTAGGTAAATTGCTCATAGGCAAAAGTTCTTACATAATATGAAGCATTGCTAATAACTTTGTTGCTCTCGTTTCCTGCCAGGTCATACTTGGACCTCCCTGTCCAAAATTATGAATTAAGGGAGTTGAGAGGTAGCTCAGTGATCGTGTGCTTGCCTAACGTGCGTGGGGTCCTGGGTTGAACATTTAGTACAAAAAAAAAAAAAAAAAAAAAACCCAAGGAAAAAAATTAGGAAATATGCTTAGTTCAGAAGGAAGCAACCATAGTTGAAACTGGCTTTGGGGTTTTCCATGTGCATTTAAATCATTAAAGACTGAGCACACTTATTAACTTTAATTCTAATCATGTATAAGTACAACACATAAAGTTTACATTGAACTTCAGTATTTTGTGTGTATGCATATCATGACAAAATTAGAAATTCTTCCCTCTCCCTTTTCTACCATCCCACTCCCTCACTCCCCTCAAGTTCCCATTATTCCCTCAAATAAGTTCTATGAAATAGTTGTGATCTGGGTTTCTCATATCAGAGAAATCACTCAATATTTCGCCTTCTGCTTCTGACTCACTTCACTAAGCATGATGGTCTCAACTTGTATCCATTTACCTATAAAAGCCTCCAAGCTGTTTGACTTTATAGATGAGTAGTATTCCATTGTGTATAAATACCACATTTTATGTATCCATTGGTGTGTTGATGGGTATTTTGGTGTGTTCCGCATTTTTCCAATTGTTAGTTGTGCTGCTGTGAACATGGGTTAGGGTTAGGTTGTTTTTAACTCTTTTGGGAAAATTCCCAGAAGAGGTATCACTGGATCGAAGGGGATATTTTTATTTCCAGTCTTTTGAGATATTTCTGTACTGCTTTTCATCATGATTTTACCAGTTTTCTAATCCTATTCTAACTTTAAAGTTTGATTAGATATTTAAATAAATTGTATGGCCTTTGGAAGAAGTAGATTAATCGTAAGAGTGTAATGACTAAATTTTCTTTTCTTAATCGTAAGAGTGTAACGACTAAATTTTCTTTTCTTTTCAGTGAGAACAGTGAGGACTTCTAAAATGTAAAGCGTATTAGTGAGAGCTAGCAATTTAAATCAAGGGAAAACTCTTAGCAAAAGGAATTTGCTTATAGAATTGATATGTAATTCAACAGGAAATTTATGGTGATGATATTTTTCACAGAACTTACTGTTCTTTTTCTATAACATTTGTAGATAACATCTTTATCAGGAAAAATGAGTAACAGTGATTCTTGGTTGATACATGTTGTATACCTGTGAACACTGTAGTGAGAAGCAATAGCAAATCAGGCAATATCTCTGTAAGAACATATGACCTCTCTGGGGCTGGAGGAATGTCTCAGTGGTTAAAGTGCTACGTCAAGCACTAAGCACCCAAGTTCCATTACCCACCACCACATAAGCCAAGCGTGGTGGCACACGCCTGCAATCCCTCAATCCCAGCTAAGGCAGGAGGATTGCCATGAATTCAGGGTCAGCCTGTGCTCCATATAGAGTTCAGAACCAGCTTAGGCTACAGAGCAAGACCTTGTCTCAGAAAAAAAAAATATGCACACGCACACATGCGCGCGCACACACACACACACACACACACGAGGGGAGTTTTCATGACTTGGTATAAGTAACTTAATTTCTCTAAGCTTCAGCTTGTGGAAAATTGTCATTGTAATACAAACCTTATGAACCATTAATAAAATGACTATGTTTTCCACCACAACTTTTTCTAGGAATTGAACTCAGAACATGGGATCTGGAGACCTGGATGCTACCCCAGTTTATGATTTAGGGCAACCATTTTTCCGCCTGTTTCTAGGCGAGAAATTTTTCATCTGTAAAATAAAGTCTAGCCAATGCTCTCAAAGTCTCCTTTCACTCCAAGATGCTGTATCCAAGATCTTAAAGCGAGCACAGTATGTTACTGTCATTCACTGTCCTTCTAAGCTTATGAATAACGTGTTTTCATAATGTATCACAATGCTATTGATGTTTTCATGTTCTAACCTTTTTGATGCTGGCTTCCGAGTCTTACCAAATAAATCTCAAGTCATTTCATTGATTAAACAAAAATTCCAGTTCCGAATTGAATTTGTTCAAATCAACTTGCTCACCAGTCCTACTAAAGCCTTCTAAGCTGTCGGTTACCTGTCACTTTTGCCCACCATGTTTTGTTGGCCGGAACTGTCTTTCCTGTTGTCTCTGTCATCTTTAGTTATTAGAATGCCAGAGTCACCTAGCCTCGCAAGTCCTCTTTTCATTGCTTTGCCTCATCACTACACATGATCACCTCTTTTCTGAACCCTCACTTAAGTATCTTCCATAGCACCTGGTGAGGAAACACAAATTATGAAGGAATTAGAGCTGTAGTTTGAATTTAATTTTTTTGTTTTTGGTCCCTGTATAACCTACTAACCCTTTAAACTCTGGGAGTCTCGGTTTCTCTCCTGATTAAATAGATGTGATGAAACCTACCTAATGTTTTGTAAATTTCAAAATTAATGTGTGGAAAGTTTAGTGTAGTGTAAGTGCTCATTAAGTGCTAGGTCATGATAAATCCTGTTCTTACTAGTTTCTTCATGTAACAATTATCTAGATGGTTTTTCAAATTGATGTGAAGTGTTTTAAAAGGTAAGTATTGTATATAATATTTTAGGAAACAGTAATCCCTTTAGAGTCCTTTCTTAAGAATTATTTTTCTGCATTAATTTCCTACTTTTTTAATCTTAAAAATATCCTCATTATAGAAAATATAAGAAATTCAGAAACATTTTTGTTCATTATTTTCTTAGTGTATGAATATATACATGTGTATAAAATTATATATCCCAGTGCTGTATTATGTTGTTCATGCAAAAGATATGTCCAGATGAATGATAAGCATATTTTGTTGAGTTCAATTCCTAATCTCATAAAGCTTAAAGCATGCCAAGAAAGACAAGCATTATCAGAATAAGTAACAAGTTCTACTTATGAAAAGGGCTTCAAAATTAAAGAAAAATATGACTAGCACATGTAGTAAGACTAGAGACAAGTCAGGGAAGGTTTACTCTGAAGGTTTACACTTACATTGAGACTGGATAGGTAAGTGTTTCCGCTGGGCATGAGGGTCATGAAGGGTGGGGGTGGGAGGGAGCCTTCCAGTCAGGGTAGTTCAATCTCAGCATTATTGGTATTTAAGGCTGAATGACGCTTTGCTATGGGGGCTCTTTGCGCTACTGGAGATTGAATAGTATTTTTGTCCTCTATTCGTTAGACACGATCACACTCTACTAAAATTTTTCATAATCAAAAATGTCTCCAGATGTTAAGATATTATCAAGTGTTTTTTAGGTGGGCAAAGGCGTTACCCCAGGTAAAGAATCCTTATCCTAGACTTATGGAAAATCTTTCAGGACTATATCATGTTGATGAGGAATATGGTACTTTATAGTAATTGAAACAAGTTCGGTGTGGCTAGAGCATGAACTATGTCATGAAGTCTGATCCAAACCAAGCAAGGATTAGGCCCTGTAGGACATTAACAACCCTGCCCATTATTGTGAACTTTATTGAGAAAGCACTGGGAAGCCTGAAGACTTATATTCAAGAATATAACATATTATTTATATTTATGTCAGCAGGAGATCATTTTCAGAGTTCTAAATCAAAAATGGATTAAGAAGATCAAGAATAAATGTGTATGTTTGTGTGTGTGTGTGCATGTGCATGTATGTATGAAACATATTCTAGAGGCTTCAGAGAGTCTCCTGAAACTGTGAATACAGCCCAAATAAGGAAACAGTTATGTTGGATATGGAGACAATTACAAATTTTAGAAATATTTAAGAAAAACTAGAAGGATTTGATAACTCACTGCCTACTGGGAGTACAGAGGAAGAGAATGTTGAACATGACTGGTATTGTGGTTGGGCTCAAGAATGTCCCCCAAAAGTCTCATGTATTTAAATGTTATGGATTGTCTTTGGAACCATGTTTTATTGGTAAATTGGGGCCTAGACTAGAGGGGTGGATTATCGGCATGTAAATTGAATTATTGGCGTGTAAATTGGATTATCGTCGTGTAGTGGGGACTTACCACACCTTCTGCACCTGGGTCCAGGTGGGGCTGATCACTGGGAGGAGACCTGGAAGGATATATGTTATTTCCTGCCATCCTTGAGGACTAGTCTCAACTAGTCTCCACTTGCCTTCCTGTTTGTGATGTGAGAAGCTGCCTCTGCCATGTACATTGATTGCTGCTGGCCGCCCCTGAATGGACTGTGACCTTCTGAAGCTGTGAGCTAAAATAAACCTTTCCTCCCCTAAGTTTGTGAATGTCAGGTATTGAGGCACAGCAATGAAAAAGTAACTGAGACAACGGGTAAATTTCTAACTTACAGAAATGGATGAAGGAGTATTCTATTCAATAAACTAGAAAAATGGAGGACATGGAAGTTATGGATAGAAATTCAAGGCTTACTTTTGGCCAGGATGAATTTGAGGTTCCAGTGACAGGTGAAGAATTGAATAAATGGACTTGGACCTCAGAGAGTGTATGTGGGTTAGGAAAGGATTTGAATGTCACCATCAGAAAGATTATTTTCTAATTATTTGTTTTCCTCTTATTATTCTAAGATGGGAAAGGTTTGCACTCATTGAAAAGGTTATGAAAGAAAGGTGCGAGGTGGAAGGAAAGGTATGGAGTAGAGAGAAAGGTGCAGCCTCGAGGAGTGGGGAACGGGGAACGTGTGCTGATGCCTGGAAGGCTGGCTGAGAGGCCGTGGGATGGGGAGAGAGTTTAGGCAGAGAGAGCGGCACTCTTTGTGAGGGGAAGAATGAAAGAAGTATGCGAGCTGCCATGAATGTTTTATTTTTTATTTATTTTGCAGTAAAAGTTGAAGATTTCTTATGGGATAACCTTTATTTTCTCCATGGAGTAAAAGTCCATCCTTCCCTAGGACTGTTGAGTAGAGTGTGGTGAGGGGCCTGGGGCAGGGATCATGAGTGTGAGGAGACTCTAGAAAGTTTGAAATCATTGGAAGTTTTGGGAAGAAGTTACTCAAAGAGATGGATAGGATTATTTGGCCATGGTGGGACCTAGTTAATGTTTTTCATCACTCTGTTTCCAGCTTCTCACCAATTTATCAGGATTTTTTAAAAGAAATAAACAATATTCTATACTCAAGGGAATCATTGTTCAGCTAATATGTACTTTTGGATAGCTTCAAATGGGCTAAGGGGATGAATCCTGGGCACACAAAGTAGCAAGGGACTGACAGGCTGTGTATGATCAGGTGCTAAATCGGGCAGTAGAGATAACGCACACTCTAGGCACTCAGAAGACAGAGTCTGTGTGAGTCGATGCCATTAGGAAAGACCTCGCAGACAACTGGGCTCTGAGCTGGTCTTCCAGGAATGTCAAGACTTTGAGATGGTCACTCCCACTAAGCCTTTTGTTTTCTTCTTGATAAGATGTATCCATTCCAAAGCCCCTCTGATCTTATAATTTTTAATGCACAATTGCTCAGAAGACTGACATCTTCACGTTTTGCTCTTTGTGCAAAGAGTAGTGCTTTCACGTCTGAAGGCGTGTGTAGAGGCTCCTTGGGATATACCGGCTAATCGTGGTGGGGAACTTTAAGGGGCTCTCTGCTGTGAGGTAGTCACATTGTTTTCAGTAGGGTCAGTACTATCCCTTTGGGTTTCTCTACTGACATAAGAATGTATGAGGTGTTGCTTGGTTATGAAAACAATGTATAGTTACATACTTTCTGCTGTTAGTGGGCAGGAACATGAAGGAGGTAAAGGTTGTATTAGACAATTCTCACAATAAAGAAGTATGCCTCATTTGATATGTTTAAATAACTCACTGGGCTTTTATTATATTAGATGCCTGCCAAAATTCCTTGGGCCAGTAATCTAACACCACTTGCATATGCATCACAGTCTCTTATATGGATTTTATATTTACTAAAATTAACAGTAATGCAATTTTTTCATTATATGGGGAAAGATTGTTCATTGTTTTTCTGGGAGCTTCAACAGAAATTTTTACCAGATCAGAATATTTTGTCACTAGTAGCAATACTACTTGTGATGGTTGAGGGATCAGTGTAACTTATTCATGTTTGTCTATATATGTTGGTGTAAGCAATGGGGGTGTTTTGCCCAACATTTTCATCAAAATGTACCTTTTTCCTCATTTTTATTACTATATATACATATATATACATGCATATATATGTATATATATTACACAATGGTTACATTGAGCTTGAATGTTTTATGCATATATATCACATTAATATACTTTATTTAACTTAAACTGTTACCTTTCTCTTTTACTTTGTTGAGTGTTTAAATTGTGTGTCAAAGTAGGTTGTTTTACCTATTTTCATCATGATTATAGATGAGATCTTAAAATGTTTATACCTAAAAGTAACATTATGATTGAAAGAGGTAGGAATTGCTACCCAAGCCCTGGGATCTTGAGAAATTTGTTCCTGGCCTTGCATCTGGAGAAATTAGTACTGAAGTTGAACCTGTAGTTTCTGTCTAAATATGAGCAATTCACCTAATCTTTTTGCCCTTTTTCTTCACTGTGTACCAGCGAGGTGATGATGACCCCTTCAGGGCTCTCAAGATCAAAACTGAAAGTCTTGAACTTAGGCAAAGAAACCCATAGACATATGTGGTGGTCTGTGTGCCTAAGGGTACCCATAGGTATTTGTAGTGATCTGTGTACCCAAACATACAAATAGATGTGTACAGTCATCTGTGTATCCCAGAGTACTCATAGGTGTGTGTACTGGATTGTGTACCCACGAGTCTGTGTGTTCAAGTGTACTCAAAACCAGAGGATAGACATTGTGTAGGCTTCACGGCTTATTAAATAGAGTTCTTGGTAAGCAATATAAAATATTACTTTATAACAAATGGAGATACATTTTCAGTTTGCATTTAACATTACGTGAATTTATAAGATAAGAAATGAAACATCAAAGACATTCCATTTTACTGTACCCCTTCAAGTATTTATCATGCATTCTCTTCTGCCTGTAGGGATACTTGAGTGAAAAATTCTGGGATTCTCTGAAGTGATTTGTAATCTATAAATTTGTAATTATTATGTCAGGAAAATTCCAAGGAGCATGCAAGAAATTTCAATGATAGTGAATCAGGACATAGGAATTAATCTGAAGTGATGACTCTATTGAGAATATAGTGAGACGGCTCGGCTTTCTGCAGAGGCCCTGTGCGATTGACTGCAGGTCCCAGGTGGTCTGCAGACCCTTTCAGAGACTCTTTGGTCTTCAGAAGTTAGTCAAGGGAAGGAAAGGTTCTTTTAGCTTTTCTTTTCCCACTTATCACCTTAGTCCTCTTTACGTTAAAAACTGCCAGTAATTCAATTTAATGTTGTTGGTAATAGGGCAAGAAGTTTGCATACCTAATTTATTTCAGTCCTTTAAACTCCTCTGTAGAGTAAGCTTGTGATGTTTAGTTTACAGAGGAATACGCCGTGGCACAGAGAGGTTATGTAACGTGCTCAAGGTCACAAAGCTGGCAAGTAGCAGAAAGGAATTCAGGTTTTTCTTTCTTTCTTTTTTTGTTTGAAGATCCAAGAGCTGTTAGTTTGTAATAGGGACAGGACTCTAGGTTCCACAGTGCTCCGTATGTTGCGTGTTGTATGTTGTCTTCCCCGACTGCTTCCCATCTCATGCACTCAGGCCTTCACTTCTGTAGGATTATATTTACATCAGGAATCAGCTTCTCTTCAGATTCTGTATTTCTGTCTAATGGTACCGCTTGTCCCCTGAGTCCGTATCTTGCTACTTCTGTGGGAGCCTTACCTGACACGGTTCTTGTTTTCCTTTGGAGCGCTGTTTCTCCAACCTTTGCGTACATAAAAAGAAAAAAAAAATCAGCTTGTTCGTAAATTATTGAACCATGTTCCAAGAGTTTCTGACCCAATAGGTCTGAGTGTAACCTGTGAATGTGAGATGGCTCCCTCCTTCTCCCTTCTCCCTCCTGCCTTCCCCTTGTCTCCTTGTTTTTTTCTTTCTTTGTTTTTTTGTGGTGCTGAAAGTGAACCCATGTCCTGTTCCAGGCTATCTCTGAGCTACATTCTCAGCCTAGAATTTATAATTCTGTAATTCTCACAAATTTTCCATGTATACTAATGCTGATAGCTCAGAGACCACAGTTTGAGAGCCACCACTCTAGCCTGTGGGACAGGGGTTGGCGGACAGCACACTAAATCTTGGATGTAAAAAGTAGTATTTCTTGATCGATTAATATTATATAAATTTTAAAATTTAATGTTTATTATTAAAGTGTACTTGGTCATATTTGCAGTGTATAATTATCTGGATATGTGTATAGACTGTTTTCTCGCTACTACATCAAAGTTGAATAGGTTTGACAGACATTGTATGTTTCACAAACCTGGAATATTTACTCTTTGGTCCTTTACAGAACCGGTTTGTCAATCCAAGTTTTAAGGCATTAACTCTTGATTCTTGCTACACATTGGGATCAAATGAGAAGCTTTGTAGAATACTAAAGCCTGCACCTTACCCTCGGTGATTCTGACTTTGCTGATTTGGATACAACTTAGTGGATCGCTAACACTTATTCATATCTGTCTTTCCTGTCTAAATAAAACAAACAAACAAACAAACCCAAGCAAATTTTACAGCCACTCTGTCTACCTGAAGAACTAAGTAGTCTAATTTCCTTACTTTATATATAAATTGGGGGCTAGAGGAATGGCACAGCAGTTAAAGAGCTTGCCTTGCAAGTGCAAGGCCTTGAGTTTGATTCCCAGCACCACATAAAATTGGGCATAGTGGCACATGCCTGTAATCCCAGCACTTGAGAGGCTGAGGCAGGAGGGTTGCTGAGAGTCCAAGGCCAGCCTGGGCTCCATAATGAGTTCAAGATCAGACTGGGATACCGAGCAAGACCCTGTCTCAAGAAAACAGCATATGTAAAGTGATGTCTACCCATGTGAATTATTTGTCCTTTTAATATATTATTGCTCATATTGTTGTATTTTTAACAAATTTTACTTGCATATTATCTTAATATTTTCAGAAATTTTTGTAAATCTTAAGTTATGTGCTAAAGATTATTATATTCTGATTTAAAAATACAAACCAAACATATGTAAATGTTAGTTTCTGAATTTCATTAATGAGTTCAAAACTGACAAGGTCTAAATTTGTTTGATAGCAAGTTTTTCATTGGGAACTGAATGAAGTAGGAGATTCATAGTTAGGGGCCTGCACTCTAAGAGGAACATACTATGTATGCAACTGAGTTTGCACACTGTGTACCAAGAAGCACTGAGAAGGACTCAGAGCGAAGGTCAATCAAGGAAGTCTTAGGTTTCTTGTCTCTGTGTCACAGTCATCCCCTGACCTTTCACAACAGAAGGACAGCAACAGGCCAATCCTTTCACAGGTCCTGGTGTTTCCTCCTTTCCATGTCTTTAATTTCTCATTTATTGACAGGAGTTGGTTTACTAAGTAGTTTATTGTGAATGATTCTCCTGTAGTATGGAAGTATATAACATTAAAAAAACTGATCAACCAACAATAAACCAAACAAACAAACAAACAGAAAAAAGCAATAAAGAAGAGTCGTGTACTTATCTCTCTGGAACAAACCTGAATCCCTAAGGATTAGTACTGTCAAACCGTTGCGCGTGTACCTCCTGCTTTCATTTGTGTGTGTGTGTGTGTGTGTATGTGTGTGTGTGTGGTACTGAGGATCACCTTTGTTCTGAGTTATACTTTCAGCCCATTTTTTAAAAAAATTTTTTGAGCCAGAGTCTTGTTAAGTCACTACGTTGCTCCACCTGGGCTCAAAATTGCGATGCTCCTGCCTCACCCCTCCAGATTGCTGAGATTACAGGCCAGCACCACGGGGCCAGCTCCTCCTACTCAAAACTATATAAATGTATACCCATGTACAAGGTCATATTATCTTAGCTCTTCAGCAGACTTCTTTTAATTTTTAACATCTTTCTACCTAAAATATACATGTATTCCTATTATTTTCTAGTAATTGTATGGTATTCTGTGGTGTATAAACTATAATCTTAAAATATCACTCTTCACAAATGGCTATTTAGATACAAGTGCACACACATGCATACACATACAATCACATATATCTGGGATAAATTTTTGAAAGTTGAGTCACTACATTACAGGAAATATGCCTTTAGATATGTATACTCGATAATTCCAAATTGTTTTTCAATTCTTTCACCAAGTGATACATTCCCATTAGTATTTAATGTATTAAATTTTTACATTATTTAAAATTTTTATGTTTGTCCTCAAATATGAGGTTCAGTATTTTAATGTGTTTTGTAGTCTTTTGTAAATTGCTGCTTTATGTTATTTATGTATTTTCTCATTCAGTTTATTATTTTTTCTTGGCGATTTTTGAAAGTTTTTCTATTTTATGGAAATTTCTCTTCAAATATGTTGTGAAAATATTTCTAGTTTGTTATTGTAAATTATTTACCAAGAGAGAAATTATTTATTTATTTATAGAGCCACAATTATATTTCTCTACTAATTAAGACTGAAGCCTTATCTACTTTCATGTTACATAAAACCCAATACATTTTTTCTTCTAATATGTTTACACTTTAGTTTTTATACTTTAATTATTGATCCATTTAGACTATTAGGATGACAGGACTTATCTTTAATCTTCTTAGTGACAGTCTGGCTAATTATTAACTCTACAAACAGTAGAGAAAAAGATCCAACATGCGAGTTATTTTCTAGGACCACTCAGCTGTCATATTAGAGTATAGATTTACTCTACTGTGTCCAAAAATATGGAACTCGTTACAGATGTCTTCTACAACACCAAATGTTATTCTTGCAGATACACTGCCCTGTTGAAGTCTTTGCCAAAAGAGAGCATGAGAGAGAGAGAGAGAGAGAGAGAGAGAGAGAGAGAGAGAGAATTAATTTTACTAGTACATTGTTATTGTAGTTAATGTTTCGTTCCCTGTGTCCTAAAAGGGAGATGTAAATGTGCTATTCTAGAACACTTAAGAAAATTACCTTGTAAGTCTACGGGACAGTCCTCTGCCCTGGGATTCTGTGGGATACATAGGTATCCTTGGGAGTTTTAAACAGGTGCTCAAGGCCAAGAGCCTGTTCAACAAATACACAGACATTGAAGCTTTATCTGAATCCTGTCCGAAACCCTGTCTGATTGCCTCAGCAGGGAAGCAAGGGCTTTTTCACCTGTAAATTCATTCTTGCTTAATCCTTACCTGAGAGCTGCTCTAAGATTTACAGCAGTTATTCTATCTCTTCCTTTTACTGTTTCTCTCCTGAGCCATCCAAAAACTCTAGAGACTTTTAAAATAATAAGAACGAAATACAAATTTCCTTTTTTCCTAACTCCTAATGGGAAACAAGTATCTAACACTAAGTAGTGATTCACAGGTTGAAAAAGATTGTTTTCAATTCCTCTGAGCCTCCGACGGAGGGAGGTATTCTGAAATTCTCCTGTGTTTTCCATGGGATCTAGTTGCTGTGTTTCACTTCATGTTGGGAAAGAGCTGCAGGAATCATAACCTGCTATGACCCCAGGAGAGGGAAGTGTTATTAACTGAGATGTTTGGTTCTGCATTTGAAGCCATTAATAAAAGTTGTGGAATATGATGATAACAGGGCAACCATGTTGATTATTTAATGTTCTGGAAGTCACTGGTTGTGTTGCAAGCGCTTACAATTTGTAATTACCTAGTATCCTATGACAGACGGAAGTGGGAATCAAATTAAGTGGCTGCTTTCTCTAGGCTGCTAAAGAAGCTCTAGCTTAAGATAAGATTGCCTTTTTTCTTCCTAAAAAAAGGCACAAACAATGACAGCCCAAAATAGCTATTTAGTCAGAACTGACGACACTTTCGGAATGCTTGTCATTAGAGAGGACTAGAAAATCCTGCTCTTCCTTTAATTTCCCTCCCTGAAATACCTTGCTCCCTCTTGAAGCTGCCTCCCTCCAGTGCCCAGGAGAAAAGCCCAGGGACTCTGCTGAGTGCTCCAGCCCCTCTGCAGGCTCAAAGGGGAGGTTGCTATGAGGAGGATAGGAGAGAAAAATCCTAAAGTCACTGCAGCTTTCTCCAGTGAGTTATGCTGATCTTCCCTGTTGCTGGAAGCTGCTGGGAGCATCGTGGCAAAGGCATAACCACTCTTTTTCCTCCCACTATTTTTACTGCAGTAAGAACTGTTCCTTTTCGCTTGCATTTCGCCAGATAGCTTTAGAATTCTGGCTGAGCATGAGGGCTCCCAAGGCTGGAAATTAGAGTTTAGAACCCTAAATTGGACTTTATCCTCTTGACTAAGTAGAGATTGAGTTAATTTGCAGCATCGGATGCCTGACAGGAATGACAACAGACAGTAGGAGCCAATGATGATGATGTTTTGAATTAAGTTTTTTTCTCCTTGTGGATTCAAAGGGCAGAAGCATTTATTTTTCTTGCTCTCTGCCTTTCAGAGCTACTGAGCATTTTTACATTCAGTAGCTGTCGCTGCTGATCTGAGGCTCTATTTCCTGAAATCTGTCTTTAGTCCATTCTCATCCTCTATTATTGATCACCATTTACCAATAAAGCGTAGTTTTGGAAAATTAGATGCATCTGTTTATTAGAGAGCCTAGCAACTTCAGGTGTCCCTAGATCGCATGTAACAGATCTTACAGGGCAGTGAAGTGGGAGAAGGTGGCACTTTCCAGCCCTGCACCTGCAGAGCACCCCAGGGGAACCCAGCTTACATTTTAAGGGACTTTATGAAAGAGTAATGCGCCGGTCCTGCTGCTGTTCCACTCAGAGAAGCCGAATGAGACATGTTTGCAGTGATTTGTAGTATTTGCCAGCCAGGGTGCTGCATCAGAGTAGGCTGGTATTCCAGTGCAGAGCTCCTGGTAAACCTCCAAAGGGAAAAGGGTTTCCTCTTCCTTCACAGCCTGCCCGATGCACCCCCATGGTAAAGTATCTAATAGGATAACACCAGGGCTCTCCAGAAATATAAGTAACTCATTGGTTAAATTTCAGATCTTCACCTTTCCCCCTCCTTCCTGGGTGAGCTCATTCCCCCCTCCTTTTTTTTTTTTTTTTTTATCCAGTGATTTAAAATGCTAGAAGGAAAAGCAACTGAGGTCTTAACTTTCAGATGCTGAATTCTCGGCTAATTGAAATTACTGGGCACAATGCTATATATAGCCGGTGAGGAGAATGTGAGCGCTCACTCAGTGCCTTCAAGACATGTCGTTTTGTAGTCAGAGAAAACAGAGATCAATGCATTTTCAAACTGACAGAGGGAACGGATGCTCCTCAGTAGCACATGCCCAGGATCGTGTGTGTGGGGCTCGCGCTGTGCTGAGAAGCTGAACACCGGTCCATATGCCCCTTATTCACTGCAATGTTCTTTGCATGTTACTGTGCACTCCGGACTAACGTGAAGGTAAGAGGGCGAGAGGCGGCAACTGGGCACGATGTACATGCTAAACCAGCTGCAGAAAATGTCTACCTTGTGTAGCTCCAGGACTTTTCGGCTGCCGGCTGAGCAGGCAGGTTATTACAGGTGGTTGCAAAGGCTTTGTTTTATTGTTGCGGAGCGGCCTCCCTGGGGGTGCATGTTGGAACGCTGCTGGGAAGTGACCTTCAGGCTTAACTGTTTGCAATTCAGGTTGCCGCTCACTCCTGGGGGGTGGAGGGGGGAGGAAAAGATGAAAATTATTTAGGTAGGCCGGAACCCAGAAATCCGAGGAGGTCGCAACCCAGTAGTGCACGCTATGAATGAGGATTTAGTCTTTCTTTTCAAAAGTGAGGTGAGCTGCCTGTGTTCATGCAGTTTAATTGTTTAAGAGCCAGGGCTTTAAATCTGGTGTCTGTAGAGGCATTACAGAATGGGATCTGTGGGGTAGCAATCTGACCATTCTGTGCATATAAACAAATGATTATTATTGGGAATCGGCGATCTTAATCACACAAACCCTCAGCTGTGGGTGGGCTCGTTGCTCGGGCTGCGTGGGTGCTGCTGCCCTGGTGTTGCTACCCACTGACATTCGCTTCCTGTGGCTAATGAGCTTCTAAAGTTGAGCCTAAGTTTGGGAGATTTACCCCTTGTCGTGAGCTAGGGCGTTGTTCCTGGGAAGGTTTTCTGACTGTTCATTCAGCACTCAGCCAGCTAGACCAGCTGTGGAATTCCAGTTGCATAATTTAAGTGAATCACATCCTTAATTCACAATTTGAGTTATATTTCTTATTTTAAAAAAAGTCCAAAAAGAAAGTGATTGCCTTTGAGAAAAAAATTAAGAGGCGGTTAATATTGAATAACTAAAATAGAAATCTTAAAAATAAAATCAAGGTAAAGTGTTTTCCCTTTTATTTTCCTGGGAAATGATTTTATGTGTTTGGGTAGTGAAGTTTATTTTTCCATGTTTACAAGTTTTACTAAAGAGCTCCCTGCTGTTTATTTTTTATAAGCCTTTTTGTTTTTCTTTTCATTTTGAAACGAGTAGTATTTATGTCTTGATGACCAATTCTTTTACAACTGTAGCCTGGAAACATTCTGTGGGTCCTGTTGCAGAGTTCTCTAGACTTACTTTTTACCACTTTAAAAATTAACTTCAGTAGTTGATTTTCTTCCATACTTTCCATTGAGCTAGTAAGCAACCTGAAAAGAAATATTTTAAAATGTGGAGAAAGTGGCCAAATACCAAGTTGCATTCATCCATCCCCACCTTCAAGTCGAAATTATGGGCATGACACTCGTTGTTTTGTAAGATTAGTGAATTGCTCAGGTTTCCCCCCCTCATGCTCTTTTGAAGGAGAAAAGTGCTTCCTGCATAAGAAACACTATAAATAATTTAGGTTAGGCGGTAACAGTTGTTTGAGATTTCACTGTTAAATTTCAGAAGTACAAGCAAGCGTAGTCTGGAGTTCCTGTGGGAAATTTCTATCTACTGATTACTACCAATGGCCTTTATACACTTAGGTTTATGTTTTTCTCACTTAATTCATAGACAAAGGAAAGGAAAGGCTTTTCTTAATAATAATTCTTTTGTAAATTGGAGTGAGTTTTAGATAATAAGTTCTCAGGTCTTTGGCTAATCTATATTGAGATATAGATACTCCAGGTACATTGGTCAATAAAAACTGAGACCATTTGCGTTGTTCCATACAACTTATATCATCCTTCTTACATATGAGTAAATTAACTTGTATTTTGTAACCTTTCAGTAGTTTATACTGTTTTGCATAATTCATAGTTTTATCATATGATTGTTTTTTCTTTCTGAGGTGACAAAGTTTGTAAGTTTGTTGTTTATTTGTGATAATATTTCACCAGGTTAGTGCCATAAAACCTCATCTAATATTTAATTTACTTTTTAAATTTGTGAATGTCTGATTTTATTTCTGTTGGACCCAGGGCTACATGTTGCTTGGTTCTGATAAAGTTTCTCTCATAGTGTGTAGGTTCTGATGCTTGCCATGATTTGATATGATTATCATCACAGTGACCCAAATCTTTAAGGTCATTACAGTACAAAGAATAGACACATCTCTCATCTATTTTTTTTCTATACAGAATAGACTGCTAATGTTGCAATCATTTCTGACATATTGTGTCAACTGGATCTCTATAAAATGTTACAGCCTAGGGATTTCTTAAATGGTATGTTTTTATACATCATAAATATTTTAATGTAGCAATCAAGGCATTAAATTTAGACCAAGAGTGTGCATACACACACCAGAGTATAACTCCTGGATCACCATTTACTCAATCATCTGTTAAAATCTTTTGAATTACAGCTATGATTTATGCACTGTACTAAATGCATGCACTCCTCTTGGATCCTAAGATTCACAGAAAATATTCCTTGCCTTTAGGAAGCTTTCAGCCTAGGACAAAACAGAGAGAAATGAGTAAGTGCTTTAAGTGTTACAGGATCTGTAATGGACCTCTACGCAGGAGATTATTATAGGAAAGACACCAAGAGGTGCAGGCCATGTTTGCCTTGACCAGTCAAGAAGGGTTTCACTGTAAAGTCATCTTTAACAAGCATATTGACAGCTGATGGGGTTTTACCAAGCTGCCTGGTATCAGGAGGGCAGTTTGGGAAGAGGGAGTGACAGAAGAACAGGGGTCAAAAACAACACTCCGAAGAACTTCAAATGGTTTGGGGTGGATGGAGTGTGGGGTCGTGAAATGTTGAATAATGAACTAATAGAAGTGCTGATCAATCGTTGCAAACTACCTCCTCAAAAATTGTGTTACTTGGCCACCAGTTTTCTAGAAAAAGGAGCTTTTCAAAGGGTGAAAAAAAAAAAAGAAAACTTTTGTTCTGAGAATTTATGTTACGGGGATGTGGATGTAGCTCACTGATTAGAGTGCAAAGGCGTGGGTTCAATTTCCCAAAACCAGTGAAACCAGGTATGGTGACACAGCCTGTAATCCTACTACTCAGGAGGCTGAGGTACAAGGATTGCTGTGAATGGGAGGCCAGCCTGGGCTACGTTCTGAGTTCAAGAGCAGCCTGGGTTCCAGAGTGAGACTCTGTCTTAAAAAAAAAAAAGTCTTATCTTTGTCATTTTTTCAATTATACAAAAATATTATTTATCCTCTGTTTTTCTTGTTAGCTTTACCTCAGCTGATAGAGATTCGTACCTTATCGCATTGGATTTTATAGAAAGTGATTAGGACAATTTAATTTGATTCTATTCACACAAAAGAAGCAATGCGATCATTTTGTAGATGGGTAGGTCCACATTGGTCTGAAATAACCTATATTGTATGAAAGGTATTTTTGATGAGAAAATATGTTTGTTGCAAAAAAGTCGTATCATTTTGTCTATGGAAATACCTCTATTTGAAGTAATGATATTGATGATAATTTCAAAACAATTTGGTATATCCCATCTTGCTGTTTCTCCCCTTTCATTGCTACTGCACATATACTAAATTATACATCTACAGACTTCCCACTTCTGAAACACGAAGGCAGGCATTAGGCTAATATCACAGATTTAAAAAAAAAAAGAGGAAATGACAAATCACTCTCTTGCATTTGTGTCAAAAGGAAGCCTACCACAAGTCTCTTGAGCCTTCCTGAACTTACTGTTCATTCCAGAAAGTTTTTCTTACTATCCTTGAGATTTAAGAATCCTTCTGTTTATGAAATTTCTTGAGAGTAAGAATAATAACTTTCTAGACCATATTTAACTTTCTAGACCATATATATTTGATATATATGGTCTAGAAAGTTATATATATATATATATATATATATATATATATATATATATATATGTGAACAGTGATTTTAAAGGGTGAGTTTTAGGGATTAAAAAAAAAACTACTTTTGAGCCCTTCATCATCATGTATTCTATAGTATCATAACATTTATTAACCTATCTAAAATTCATTGTTTTCACTTTGTAAAATAGGTCAATAACAACTCTTGACTATTATAGTCATTGTGTGAAAAAAGATAAACAAATATAAAAAATCTCACAGTAAACTATGAATTCAATCAATTAACTGATGGTTGATAAAGTAGAGGCCGTCCCATAATAGTAAAGCTTAAAATTTCTAGAAATTAAGCCCAACTAAAGGTGCCTGTACATAAAGAGAGCCACGTTGAGGTGTGATGGTTCTTTCCTCACTGCTGTCACGTCACCACTACTCATGCACTTACGTTTGCGTGGAAGTTTTATGTAAAGCTGGGATTCTGCTTTGCTCCATTCACCTTTATACCATGAAGTACAAAGTCAAATATCAAATAGAAAATGAATGTATTGAGTCAAAGATGTCTTTTTTTTCTTAAAGTGTACTCCACCTCTTCTTAAATAACAGATTATCTAATGTTTTCGTACCATTCTGCGAGAGAAAAAGACAAAATTACAGACTTGAAGCCATGGATTCCACATTAATCTGAAATTTGGTTTGGACATTAGGTTTGGCCATTAGAAGCTACTTACACTCAGATGTGTATTCTTGCAGGTCCGTGCAGGCAGGTTGTAAAGGGAGTTGGAGGGAACTGATAACTCATGTTAAAGCAATTTATTGAATGCCTGAACTCTCTAGGTTTCAGTTATTCCCCATACTCATTTGCACAAGGTGTATTCAGTAGAATTTCTTTTTTCCCCCACAATTTCTAAATCACAGCAGTTGTCAAAATTGTTCCCTGACATGGGGATTCCTACCCTGCATGCCCAGGCTTGTCTCAATGCTGACCTCCCTTTAAGAAATAATAGAACGTGTTTGTCTTCCAAAATGTACAACCAAAAAGTAGACCCAGCCACACTCACTTTACGTTTCCTCAGTTTTGGTTGGAATGCAACTTCTCCGTCATCCATGGTTGTACCTCTTTCTTGGACTTGTATCATCTCTTGCATTACAGTCTTACAGGGCTAGTGAAATTTTCTTATCTGTAGTTATTTTCCTAGACTCAACTAGATATGGAATTTTTAAAGAGGAAATTGATACTATTTGCTTTTTTTTTTCTTGTAGCCTGTATTTCAGAAATTCAAAAAATGATCGACAGACTGATCAAAAGGGAAGCTTTCAGAGACTGTTTCCTTGTGGTGCTGACACCTACTCTTTGCCACATCCTATGATGCATTGCACATATTGGTGCTTTGAATAAACATAATTTTCCGTAGGCAGGGCTTGTGGGATCGTGAATCAGAATGTGTGGACAGTGTGTGTGATGCCTATGGCTCATAGGTGTTGTGAGTCTATGGCTCATGACAGATCAGAGGTGGTTCCTGTCATGGTTCCAATTGAATAATCAGATCTTTCAGGATGCCAGTAAGGAGTGAGTTTTTCACTAGATGCCTACCTTATGGCTTTCAAATTGTTGGGAATCTATTCAGTGTGTGGAATTTTTACATATCTAACTCTATCCTTGTTGAATTTATAGTTTCTAATGTGGCTTTTAACTCAAATCTTTACTTGAGTTAATTCATAAAGATCAAATGAGTGACAATAATAGCTGTACCATTTATTATATGTTAGTATGAGCCATAATCTACACACAGAGTTTGCACATATTCTCTCAAAATGCTTTCTGGTGACCTAAGATGAGCACATTATATTATCATTGCTATTGATATTATTAATTTATAGACATGGGAATTGAAGTTTGGGATACAAATATAACTTATCTAATGGTACTACTATTAAGTGACAGTAAATTTATCATTATAACCAAGTCTGTTGGACTCTAGACTCTTTCAACAACCTTCCTGAAAAGATAACGTTTTATATTTGAATGCAAAAAATGTCTAGACATTCCTTTATATTCTTCATTCACTCAGGAAAGAGTGAACATCTATTATGGTTCAGAACTTTGTATTAACAAAGTAAAAAGTCTGCATATATTACAGTCTAGACACTTAATGAGGTGTTATAAATAAAGTGAGCTAGAGCAGACAGTGACCTCTGGCCTCATAGAATTTATGTGCCAGTGAAACGTAGGTGAACAATAGACAGGAGACTTAGATACAGCTGTGTGATGATCAGTGCTAAAAAAAGACAAAAATAAAACAAGGAAGGATGCTGAAGTGTGTCGGGGGAGGGATGTGGTTGGAATTTTTGATGGGTTGATTAGTGAAGTTCCAACAAGATGATTTTGAGTCAAAACCTAATGGAGATAGATAAGGCAAAATAACCATGTAGTGAAAGGTAATAGAAATACAAGTGCAAAGGCCCTGGGGTAGGAGTCTGCCTGCTATATTGAGGAACATGCATAAAGCCACTGGCTAGAAGGTGAAAGACCAAGAGAATGTTAGGGAATTATACAGGGCTTCACACGTCAGGCTTCTCTCAATAACATGGGAAGCCAGAAATTTTGAGTAGAAGAATCACATTTGATCAGTGTTCACATGAAGTCACCCAGGCTACTGTATAGAAAATAGATTTCAAGGGTGCAAGAACAGGATCAGAGCGACCACGCAGAAACTACCACAGTAGCTCAGGTGAGAAGTGCCAGTGTCTTCGATCCAGCTATTGAGATGTTTCCAGTTATGTATATCATTATTTTTTGTGTATCTATCTTCTTTTGGTTCTTCTCCTGGCATGGTACTGAACTCTTCTCAGAGCCGGGTCTCTTCTCTCCTGGAAGAGGCGAGATGAGAATATACAGTGAATGTTGGAACTGTGAAAAAAAGTTACAGTAACAAACCATTCGCCGCCAGTGACCCGCGGCGAGATGTTCCCCTTGCTTTGAGCTCGGTTCTTGCTATCGTATGAAGCAGCTCTGGAAGTCCTCGTTCCTGAGTGTCTTTGCCAGGTGTGGTTAGATAGGCAGCAAACGCTGTTGCAAGGTGCCACCCAGTGGAAAGGTGGCTCACAGAACCAAGACTCTGTGTCCTCAGCCACCTTATCCTGGCCCTTCTGGCAGTCAAAATAACCATGCAAAGTAAATATTTTTAGATTGATTCAGGACATGAAGTCAGCCACAAGAGAACCATGAAAGGCAGGAAACAGGACTGTCAGAACTGCTTCAGAAAAAGGCAAGAACAGCAAGATGGGTGTGTCTGAAGAGAGGGAGGTTACATCGAAGGGAATTAATGGCTCTGTGTGGTTTAGTATAATAATTTTTTTAAATTAAGCATTCATCGTATTTTGATCCATCTTCATATTTGATAGATATCAGTCAGAGAGAAATGCCAGTTTCATGGCTCACTGCTTCCTGAGCACCTCCTGCTGGCGGTTGCAGCAGCATTGGCTTCTCCCGGCGTCTAGCTTGGCAGTGAGCCCTGCACATGGGGGCCCAGGCTGGGTGCTAATGCCCGATGGTCTGAGGTCAAGCTGAGCTGGGGAGGCTGCTGCTGGACAGTGGCCAGAACTGCAGAGTAGCATACCAGAGAGATTTGACTGCACTGTGTCCCATCGCCCCCAGTGGGGCCGTCTGGTTACAGCAAAATGAACTCAAGACTCCCATTGGCTTTGGGCTGTGTAATTATTTCATTTTATAGTGCAGTGTAATAATGACAGAAGTAAAACATGCAACAAATACAATGCCTATGAATTATTTCATGCCACCCTCATCCCTTGGGTTCATTGAAAAATTGTCCTCCGGGAAAGAGGCCCCTGGTCCCAGAAAGATTAAGGCCTGCTGGCATAGAGTGCCTTTCGAATCTGAATGTGGTGTCAAATGAGGATTAATACAAGGAGCAGGGATCGTGCATTTATTGAATTCCTCTCTAATAGAAAGTTAATGCATCTGTAGTGACAGTGTTCCTCCAACATCAAAGTTTGTAGAGGAAAAGCCTAGGAATCTAGAAATGACTTTAGATAACTGTTCATTAGACAAGTTTGGAAAGTACTGCCTATTACCTATGTTTGAAATCAAGGCAGTGAGTGAACAGATCTCCTGATAAACTAGTCATTAATAGTTATCCAGGTAACTTACACATCCAAAGTTTTTGAGAATTTTGCATTGTAACACATGATAAGGAATAAATTTAAATTGGAAACTTGATATAACTTTCAAGAAACAATACTCTAGCATAAGCTACGCATTCTGGTATTATTGACTCTTTATTGACTTATAAAATTCATTTCTTTGTTTATAACATTGATGTTAAGAATATACTTGGAAAATAGTTGAGGAAACACAATTCATATTGACCCCTTTGAAACATTCTTTTCTCTTACCTGGCTTAATGAGGGTAAAGAGAGCAGATGAGGTTATAGCTCACAACTGGGAAAAAATTTCTAACATGGTCCCTGTCTTTAAGAGCATACAACCTCAATTAGGAATATGCAAATGAAAAGATGATGAATTACAGCGGTCAGCCAACACAAAGCAGGAAATATGTCCTGGGCTCATCAGGGGCGTTGACCATTCTGCCTGATCCAATTACTGATTAGCATATTCATTTGGGAATTCGAAGTTCCATGCTTTCTTCCCTGCCCTGGCCCTTGAGGTATAGGGCCTATCTACCTCTGGGCCTCTGCGTGCATAATAGCAATTGGTAATGTTTATTCAGCATGCATGATGTATCAGGCACTGTGCCTCATCACTTATATTCTTAGAGTGACTCTAAGAAACTTTTGTCACTAATCCCATTTTTATATGTGAAAGGACCAGGCCACAGAGGTTTAGTACATTTTCCAGGGCCTTTGAGGCAGCAGTTGGTACTGATGTGGAAAGTGCCAGGTACACAGACTGAGAGGACAGGCCAGTTCTTGGAAAGGTTCTTGTCTTGCTCCTGGTTATGGTGTGGTGTATGGGGCTCTGGCCTTTGACTCCTTTCTCCACAGGGCTGTATTGTGTCCCTGCTTTTGATGGTTACTGGCTCTCCTTTGGTTTACTAGAGTTACCATTGCAACCGGTTTGTTTTCTCCAGTTGGGTGTGCTACAGTTTCCCCTATGAGCCAAGGCCTGAAAGAATTGCCATGGATCTGATAGCCTGTATCAGATCCTAAGAGTTTGAAGGTGAGGGCAAGGAATGCTTCCTCTTAAGAGACTTCATAACCAGCTGCAGTATGAGCACCCTTTGAAGAGTGCTTGTTGACAAAAGTCTACACTTGTTAGTAGTACGGTAAGTAAGGTAATAAAACTAGTCACGATGAATTTTGCATTGCATTGGAGAATCTGTCTCTTGGGAATTGGGAAGGAAAAGTAAAGCAGCAATAAAAAAGACATTTGACTTAGGGAAGGTCTGGCTCTAAAACAGTGCTAGAGCTCATCTTTCTGTTTAGATATTTTTGAAATAGCCAAAGTTTGAAAAACCCAAAGAAGTGTCTTTCTTTAAAATAAAAGAAAATAGGATGAATAGTGGGAGAAAACTTGTCTTTTATTCTTGTTTTTAAATGGGTATACCTTGAAGTAGATGTTTTTAAAGGTGTATATAAATTTACTTATTTATGTTAAAGTTGTCCTCCTAAATTTGTCTTAAATAAGTTGTCTGTATAGATTTGTTTATTTTAAGGTTATACCTAGGTTGAAATTAGAAAGTGAGGCTAAAGAGATGGAGGCAGTGGGAAGGGTCAGGTAGGTTCTGATGCAGATACCTGAAACCTGGAACAGCTAACAGCGCCCTTTGTGCTCTGGTCCGTGTTTTGTTGATTCATTTTTAAGATCTGCTCTTTCAGACTCTTTAGGAAAAAAAAGCTAAGAAATCAGTTTTGAATTGGTCAACAGAATATTTGTCAACTATTTTAGATTATAAAAGTATATGATCATTGCAGAAATTATATAAAGTACTGTGGAAGATCCTACTTCCTTGTAACCTTGCTACTCCTAGCAAGGTTCTTTTCAGTTTTCCTTATATATGTGTGTATTTAAAGGTGTGTGTGTGTGTGTGTGTGTGTGTGTGTGTTGGATTAAAATATATTTATACCTTGTGGCTTTTGTTCATAATACATCATAGGAATAGTCTCATGATGTGAATAATGTTATGTTGCAGCATTTAAAAATTTCTATATAATAAGGAAGGGTGTTTTTGTTCCTTTCAAAAAGTAAACGGACACAGGTATGCAGGAGTACAGAGCATTGTTTTTTCCAGGCCATTACTTTTCAGCAGAGGATAGAAAGCTTTCAAGTGTAACCTTGGAATAGCTTTGAAATGAGATGTAGTTGGGAAAAAAATATATGGTGAATCTGAGTTTCAAAAAGATCATTGCCATTGTATGTTAAGCAGCGAAGAAAATTATGCTAATGCAGCTGTCTCTCTAGCTTGTCCCTTGCTGCTGTGTTTGCGCCCCTTGGCCAAAGAGTATGTTTCGTGCTGAGGTTTTAAAGGTTCATTTTAATAGAGGCAGCCAGAAGACTTTCTCCTAAGCTAATCTCCTGGGCACTGAGGGTGGAAATGTGGAGTGTTTTTACTTTCTAGCCCCCACAGAAATCTTATCAACCTAGAGATCCTGTTGACTTTACATCTGATCTTTACATACATACATGCATTCATACATACGTGTGTGTGTGTGTGTGTGTGTGTGTGTGTGTGTGGTCACATCTCCTTTTCTTAGTGGTGGTTCTCATGCCTTCATCTATGGACAGGGCAATATTTTAACTTGCCTCCCTATTCCCATTCTCTTTCCACTCCAAGTTTATCTTCCCCTTGATGGTAACACGTTCACTTTTCTTAAACTCTGAGGAGAACTGGCCCTCTCTTTCCTGGCTCTGGAGCCCTCTGTGATTCTCACAGTCATCAAAATGTTTCATTCCCACGCATGCTACCATGCTACCAACCACCGGCACATACAGCCAGTGTGCACACTGGCCATGCTCTGCCCCTGCTCTGCCTATCCCTTCAGGGAGGCAGGAAAGGAGGAGGTGATTCAGAGGAATGCTGGGTTTCAACTTTATGTTCTCCATTTAGAAAATTGCCTACAGTACTTCTACACAATGTTTTTTTTTCCTCTGCTGCCTAGTTTCTGGATTGAGTAATTGAGATGCTGGAGATAAATGTTTTCTTCATATCATGAGCATTGGCGGTAAGCAGATAAATCCCAAGATATATAGGATCCGTTTGGAAGATGTGAAGATGTTTTAAGAATGCCAATAAAGTGCAATGGAAACAGTGAGGTTAGTTTGATGGTCTTTGATGAACTGTTTGTGTTACTGAAATTCCTGTGGCACACTTCTGATTCTGGGAGCCTGGACTGGGACCTAAGTCACTGATGAAATGTTGAGATAGTGACCAGAAAACAACAGAGGTTTCTTGTTGAGGAAATGAGAGAAATCATCCATGAAATTTGTGATGATGCGTCTCCCAGCAGTGACCTTTGCTGATGGGCGAACTCCGCTGATGGACCCCCTGGGTGTCAGTTCCTCCAAACTGCTGGAAAAACCAAACACAAAACTGGTCTAATTCTTCGGTGAATACAGTTCCCTATGCCTGACCAGAGTTAGATGAATTATGAGATGACAAAGCAAATTCAGCCCTCTTATTAGTATCTTTGTGTTAGTTAATAATTGTATACATTTGGTAACACATGTATTTATGTCTTTAAAGGTAATTTGCCAGATTATAGTATTTGACAGGTTAGCTTTAGAATGTCAAAGAATGGATTTTGATGTAGTTTTAAGATGAAAAATACAAAGAATTTTGTATTTTGTAAATTGCACTGGAACATAAAAGATATCTTAACATTTTATAGTTTAGGTCTCATATTAGATATAAAGGAAGTATTTAAATATTTGGAAATGTCTGTTCTTCTGATAAAATACACAAAGAGATTTAACATAACATTAATGAATACAGATGAAATGTTTAAAGGAAATTTAATTTAGGGTAATCATAAGACCTCTCTTAATGGTGATGGTAGAAAACTAGCTAGGATATAAAAGCAGAATAGTACAATTGCAAACTGAACTTTGAAAAGTTTTGTGAAACCTAGTCTTCCGAATTTATTACTTTAAAGTTAAATATTGTCTGGGCCCAATGCCACAGGCCTATAATCCCAGCATTATGGGAGAGTAAAACAGAAGGTTCATATGGGCAAACCAGCAAGACTCTGCCTCAAAACCAAAACTAAAAATGGACTGGGGATATATTCAGTTGAAGGCCTTGGGCTCAGTCCCCAGTGTCATAAAAAGGAAAGGAAAATATTAATTCTACAAATGAAAAGAGCTTCATTTAATATTTTCTGTCCAAGGAAAAAAATGCCTTAAAACTGTAGCAAAATATTTAATTGTCATAAGGTGACCATAAAGTGTAAACAAGATAATTTGTATGAAATTATTTTGTAAATTCTAGAACACTGGAAAATACCAGGTATTTTTTAAAGATTACCTCTCTTAGTCTGTTACTTGAGTACAGAAAAGTATTCAGCTTTCTTCCTCCTATGCAATAAATTGCTCTTATTCCTAAAGATCTTAACTATTTATTTCTTCTACCAGATGAAAATTTGTAGTTTTTCATCCCTATATCATTTTGTATTCTTACTGTAACAGCTGCAAATAGTTTTGTGTGCTTATTTTCTTTATTAGGATGTGTACTACATATCTTTTTCAGTTCATTACAAAAAATATTGACTAAATTTCCCTTTTGCACCAAACACTGTCTTCTATACCAGTCACAATCATTAATAATAAATTGTATTAATATCTACATGTAGTCAGTAATGAATTATTAATGATTTAACTTGAAGTAAAAATATTTTGTCAATACATTTCTGCAGAAAAATATTGAGGAAAATATTCAGCTAATACAAGTGGCAGATAAGAAAAGTCCAAAATATATTCAGGAGGCTTCAGCAGTGCAGTGAATAGTGCTCATTTCTTCCCATAGGCGAGGCCATGGTTTTAGCTCAGGTAAGCGACTTAGGAGAAAGTTGTGCACCGTGATTGGAGTGGTGGGGGCTGGGCCAGGGTGGTTGTCCTTTGGACAGGGCTGGCTATAATGAGAAGGCTGGGTCAAGGCACTGTGCCCAATCTCATTAGGGGCCTGTGCCCACCTCCAGTGCCTTCCTCTCCTCCTCATCTTCCATGATCAGCAAGGCTGTTTTCCCTTTCCTTTAGTCCAGCAGTCGATAACATTGATTTTTTGCAGCACTAGGAGATTCTCACCTCTTCCCTCGTTATCCCCTCCTCCAGGGCTAAACAAAGCCAAGTTCCCTGGTGTGCCACAGTCTGCAGAGCCTGTAACACAGAAATGGCTGGAGGCGGGATGTATTCTTTGGCTGGGTAGGAAGGATGGCCAGTGCCATGAAAATCCCCCAGGAGCATCCCGGGCAGAATATTTTTGACATAGTCTTCAGTTAAGGGATAATATATCCTCTAGAGGAAAAGAGCATATCAAATGTCTGTCTTGGTCACTGCATTTCCATTGAGTAGGCTGAGGGGAAAAAATCCCTGCGGTCCTATTTCCATGTATAATTTTTACTGAGCCTAATGAAATAGACAGATACTACTCCCGGGGATGAAGCCAGTGGTTGGAAATGTGTCAAAAGAGTGCTAATACAAAACAGGCTGTAGAGGGCCAGAAGAACTTATCCAACAGTTGCTTATTGTATGTGCTACCTTTCTTAAATTTTAATTATTTCAGTGTTTATAACAACCCTGTTGGTAAGCATCACTGTCCCCATTTAATACCCTCCAAAACTGAAGTGTAGAAAGGTAAGTTAGCATTAAACAAAGTCACACAGAAAGAAGGTGGCCCAGCAAGGCCTTCCCGTACACTCCACACGGCCTTCCAAAACCACACACTACTCTTTGAGAGGCCACGAAAAACCCTGGTAAGAAAGAGTAGTAACATGGCCCCTCTGTATAAAGAAAAAGCAGAAATAATTGGCACTGTTCTGGAATCACTAAACTTAGGATGAGATGGTAGTTTTGTTGTTTAGCTAAGAAAAGAAGGGACAGAGAGAAACTTCAGCCTTTTCAGGGATGATGCAACCCAGGCTTATGATGGGGTCACCCATTCACAGGATTTCAGAGACTGGAGAAGTTTTGGGTTTCTGGGCTATTTGAACTGATTGCTCCTACATTTCATCCACCTGAACAGAAATACTTCGATGTATGTCTCATAAATTTGACTTTCTTTTTTGTCTCTTACAAGCTGTGTGAGTATAATTATTTAATTAGTGTAAGTCAATTATTTAACGTACTTTTGTCTTATGTTCCTTTCTTATGAGAAGGCATGCTGGTGTCTGTTACATAGACAGAGAATTTGGTTACATGTACTGATATTTCTGTACCATTTATGTTATACACAAAGGAAAGTGAGTTAGTGGTAGAGACCTCCCTTCGAGATGTCCCCCGTACCCCAATCCTTAGGTGCAAGCTACTTAGTACTCTATTCCTATTGAGGTATACATAATTTATAATAATGATTTCTCTCTCTCTCTCTCTCTATCTCTATCTATCTATCTATCTATCTATCTCTCTCTCTCTCTCTCTCTCACGTGATACTGGAGATTGAACCTAGGGCATTTGTGTTGAGCTACTTCACTAGGCCATTTTTATCTTGAGGTAAGGTCTGACTAAGTCTCCAAATTGCCCAAGCTGAGTTTGAGCTTGTGATCTTCCTGCCTCAAGCTTCCAGAGTTCTGGGACAATGGGCCCGTGCCACTGAATCTGGAGGGTCCATTCATAAGACAGAGGAGTGTGGATGTCCCTGTGGATACGGAGCTCTTTCTGAATGTGTAATGCAGGGCTGTATCCAATACAGTTACTACCAGCCAAGAGTGACTGTTGAGTATTTGAAATGTGTGGCTATGATTAGACTCATTAAGTATAAAATACACATTTTATTTTAAATATTTAATGTAACAAAAAGGTGTAGCATCTCATTAATTTTTATCTTGATTCATTCTTGAACTGATAGTATTTTGGATATACTGGGTTAAATAATAATGGTATTAATATTCTATCTGTTTCTTTTTGTGTTATTCAGTGCAACTCCTAGAAAAATTGTGTTGATCACATTGGTGGTTCTTAGTAAGTTTGTCTTGAATGATGCTGATCTCAAAGCTAAAAGGTAATTCGTTCTTCCCATGGACAGGCAAGTCTTTGGCCTTGAGATTTTTGACTTTTATGATCAAAGTGCCTACCTTCCTTTCTCTCTTCCTGATCCTTTTGACTTTGAGGGAGATAAGACTGGATAGGACCCCTAGTTCTATAGATTTGATGTCTTAACTGAAACTTAGTTTTAAAATATTCAAGTTCAATGTAAACATTATGTATCATATACATATCAATAAAATGTGAGTAAATAAAGAAAAAATCTATGCAAAAAGAATTTAAAGCAAAGGAAACTTACCATCTGCATGGTGGTGGGGTAAAGGTAGATTTTAAAAAACTATTCTCATTGACTGGTTTTGTGACATGTAAATGCTAAGTATATTTCATTTTTTTCCCAATAAAGTCCCACCTTTTACCATCTGCTTACCGTTTTAAAAAAAAAAACTAACTAAACGTAGAGGTTGCAAGTTTCAACTCTCAAGTGAGGTCCAGAGAGGTTAAGTGCATAGAGAGTTAACATACAGTCCAGTGATATCTCTCATGTCATGACCACACTTTCCGATAGAGAGGTATTTATGCTGTGTTGACCAAAAGCTGATCTTGCCAGTTGGTTTTGGACAAGTTATCTCGGGACTGAAAGCTTTCTCCTCTGCTGGAGTCTCATGCAGTCTGACCGCGGAGCTCCTATCTGATCTTCAGAAGTGTGCACTCAAGTAGCCTTCTCATTGATTTCTGTCTCAAGCTAAGTGGTTATTTTGTATTCCATCTTCTCTGTATTAGTCGGGTATAGTTCCAAATTCACTGTTATGTATTGACTGTTTTACCTATAAACTCCTTAGGTCAAGTGCTCGTTTAGTGGGGGTCAATGTTAGGCACGTGGAAAGTGCACAGTAGATAGTATTTGTTAAATTGAAACTTAAAAAAATACTCCCACAGACTTCTCTGTGTGTCCTTATGTTTGTTCTTCTATTTTTGTTTTTGGTTTTGTAAAAATTAAAAGCTTTGTGTACACACAGACATGTGAACTCTATATATCTGTCTCCTCTGTCTATCTTCATGTATATATTATATATATACAGAAGAAAGAAAAAAGAAACAAGAAAGAAATTAGAAGAAAGACAGAAAGAAAAAGAAAGAAAGAAAGAAAGAAAGAAAGAAAGAAAGAAGGAAAGAAAGAAAGAAAGAAAGTAGAGAGAGAAAAATCACATATACTGTATGGGAAATTTCTTAACACTTACCTCAGTCTCCCAGTTACTCATATGTTGAATTACCTCATGAAAGAGACCCTCTCTGTGTAGCTGGAGTTGAGCTTGTCACTCGGGAGCAGACTGAGGAAGCCTGAAGAAGCTATGATTCATACAATCTCATTTCCATGGTGTGTGGCTTAAATGCCGCATCTTCAGTCAGCAGTTAGACTTCCATGAAAATAAATTGAGCTTCACATTCCCTGTGGGTTTTAAAATTTCACTTCTGAAGTTTGTACCGGGCCGTGCAAATGCATAGCAGTTCTAGCAGTGCATTCTTTCCGTCTTTTGGCTTTCTCAAAGTGGAATTCAAAAATAGCCCAAATTTTCCAGAAAAATGATTTTAAATTCTGTGTCTTCCAATACCTTCATTTTAGCATTAGAAGTCTAACTTTTTTTCTTTTGGTAAAAAAGTCACATGGCATCAAGCTAACATATTTCAAAGAAGGAGGAAGTAAGTATTACAGCTTTCTATTCCTTGGCTTCACCTCTTTTCTCCCTGTGCTGATCCACCAGGATGGGAAAATAATTTGAACACATAAAAATTCTGGCTATGGCCTTTTGGCTTGATTCTCCTCACTTTGTTTTCATTGCCCACACTTTTATTTTCTGGGCTGCAGAAATAAGAGACCTGTGCTGGCACAGGACCAGCAGTCACAACCATGGATGTAAGAAGATTTCAAAATTCAGGTAATACAAATTCACTTGGTAATTTACTCAGTCTTCATCTGCTGAATCTCCACTGTGTTTCAGCCACAAGGGTAGTCATCTTCAGTTATATTTAAGTCCCCCTTTCAGGGCTGAGGTAACTAAAACTAACAGGCATTAAGTGGCCTCCCCAAAATCATTTCTTGCACATGGTCTCTTTAGCACTTAAACCCAAGTGTCTATGGAGTACCAAAGTCATTCTGTTGAACAGACTGTAACACCGCACTGCTGCTTCAGAGCAGACAAGAGATCATGGCTTACTGTTTCCTTACGCAGGGGTAGTAGTCAGGAAACTCTGGAATCCCTTGGTGCTTCTACGAAATCCCACAACCTATACCTCTAGGTGGGAAGACTCTTGCTCAGTCTTGTAGCTCAGCTCAGTAGTTTCATATGGCAGCCTTTAGAACTCTGGAGGCTCCAGCAGCTTGATTCTTCTGTGACATTGTTTAACTCCATAGGAAATGCCACCTACTGTCTCCAGCCCCTTTCCAAATGTCTTGATGTTCCCTTCGTTCATACGACAGACATTGTAATGTGAGATCTTTGTATTGCGTGCAGAGACTACTACAGTCCATTCCTAACAGAGGCTTTTTGCACCAATTCTTACTCCATTCCAGCTTTTTTCCTCTGCTGTAATCTGAGAAAGCATTTTTCTATGCATAAATTTGATTATGCCATACATTTTAAAGGCTTGAATTTGATTATGTCACAAGCTTTAATAGGCTCTCCCTTGCTGTAAATACTTTACAAGCTCCTCCCACTTTCTGGCTACCAGCTCTCCTTCTTTTCCTGAATGAGCCATACTCTCCTTGTCACAGTTCCTCAAAGGTCCAGCCTTCTAGCACAGCCTTTGCTGTGTTCCTTCCCTGGAAGACCCTTCTCCAGCCCTGCAACTGAGACAGTCCACTCAGGCTTCCCATCTCATGTCTCAGGACTCCGTCTTCCAGGGAAGCCTTATCTGTCTTTCTGTGAAAGTTCTGGCCCCCTGTATGAACTCTCAGGTGAACTGAGCCCATTCTTTAAGTACCTTTGCTGAAGTATATGTGTTTCTTTATTGGATTACCTACTGTCTTTCCCCACTAGACAGCGAATTCTGTGGTGGCAGGAATCATATCAGTTTTGCCTACGTTATATTCTTAGGAGTTATAAGCATGATAAATGACCGAGGAGGCAAGCATTTTTTATAAACTGACAGTTTATTTTCTACTAATTATTATGTTTCCTGTCCCAGATAACATGTTTATATTTGACAATATATCCATCATTTTTCCTGTGACCCAGAGAACATTGGTTATCAATTTGGCTCTGTTTGTGTGTATTTCCTGTGCTGGCCCACATATTGACATTCTACCTTGTCATAGGAAAGTCTCTCTGGACCCTACCTGTTACATTTTGGTGAATCTTAAGGTTAATTTGCTGAGGAAGAAAAATAAACTCATTTAATCATTAGCTCAGCTAAAAAAGACAAGAAACAAACTTAGGTCTGCTATTAACAAAATTTTAAAATCATATAAGGCAAAGATTAATGTTTAAAATGCTGTTTGACTAACCATACTCTAGGTGTCCCGTGTGATTTATTATCACAGTGATTCATGCCAAATTTATCAAATTAGGAATATTAGTCCAGATTAAGCTTTAAATTCCAAATGAAACTTACATGTGGCATCTTCAATCTTTAATTAAGTTCAGTTTTTATCATTGGTTTCATTTGCTTGTAATTCCTAAAATTGCTTGTTCTGGAAATGGTATTAATAACTAATTTCAGAGACATGTTAAACTGTACCACACATATGCGGGCATCAGACTTCAGACTATGGGAAAGTGTATCAGCCAAATGGGTTTGATTTCTAACATATCCATGACACAGAAAAGCAAGAGATGGGGTAGAGGCCTGCATGTTGGGAGATGTGTGTAAAACTGAGCTAGCATGTCCAGGAATAGACAATAAGGAAACACAAGGAAGGGATTGCTAGGAAACTCAGGAAAGGTTGTTTTGAGGGAAAGAAGGGGTGTTTGATTGGCCTGAGGTGCTTAAGAATGTCTGCAGTCGCTGCCTAAGTTTCCTTTCTGGACCTGAGCAATGTACACAGAAGTTTTATCTTAAATCGTCAATCGTATATACGTCATGAGTGATTATCTGTATCTCTTTTTTTTCTCTTACAATACGCAAGGCTTTTTAAACAGAAAAAAGGAAAATCTATTTATTACCAGTACTTATATATTGTAAATTAAAAGATATCAGAAATAAACAATGTGAAATAATAGATTCTCCTGGGTCCTGTCTTTCAGTAGTACAGAGAGAAAGCTTTGGATAGTTGAATGAAATGAATAGTGTGAGTAATACTTAATGTTGGAGGAGAGATCACAGTAGCAGAAAAGAAGGATCTGCATACAGATACATGAAACAGTCGGGGAACTTCCAGATCTACTTCCTACACAAATAAAACTTCGGGTCAAGCCAATAGGTCTTGTATAGTTAAATATTTTAGAGTCTAGAAGATAACAGATGCTCAATAAGATAAAATTCTTCTTTCCTTATTTATACCGTGAAAAAGCAGTGGAATGTCCCTGTCCACTTGACAGGGCTTCCAAGGAGAATGTGGAAAACTTCATTAATTCTATGAGTATTATTTTAGATAAGTAGAATGAATTTTCTTGTGCTGTTTTATTCAAATACATAGTATTTATTTTGTCTCTTTTGGTGTTAGTGCTTTATCAAAACTTCACAATGGCTGTTTAAGATTGACTTCTTATCCTCAATTAGAGATGAGAAGAAAACTTCATGAAGGGAAATGGTTAGAACTATGAGTAACAAGCTTTGAATCTCCAGTTATGGGCAACATGAAATGCATTTCCACCCAAATAAATAATGCAGCAACATGTGATAGCAGGAAAACAGAGGGACATCTGGGAAATGGTGTAGTGTAATCTTGTTCGGAGAACCGAAAATAAATCGGGTCCACCTCACGAGTGAAGAAGTTATTATTTAACTTGGTAAATTACAAAAAGTTATTGAATGTTTTAGGGTGGAAAACAGCATGTTTTGAAGTGTTTAGAATATTACTGTGTTCATAGTGTATCTGACAATGTAATTAGATAAACAAAGGCATGTAATTGCGACTGAAATGAAACATAGAAAAAGGTAATCTCGAAGTAGAGGAAGTGCTTCATTACACAGTAGAAAGAACACAGATAGAATTCATTGCACCGTTATGTACAGGAGGAAATGGTGTAGCGCTTCAGGCCTCTGTGTATATGGTATCTAGCTATTCAGCCAGCAAGATTCCACAGGATTTATATGCTTGTTCAACGTATGCTGTACTGCCAATTTTAAAAAGTCATTATTTAATCACAGTGTTTTGCTAATATCTGTCAATTGTATTAAAATTTTTATCCTCCTGTCACTTTGCTTCTGGTACACTTCAACAATGTTGAATATTACACAAGTGTAGTCATTTGTATTTGTTCATTTGTGAATTGTCTTTTATGTCATTTTATTAAAAAGCAATACTTTTTTTCATTTATCTGTGAAGCCTTTTTACACACTAAAAATATTAATGATTATTTCCTACCACATAGTACATATATTTACTCTGAAGAGAAGAGAAACTTGCCTTTAGTCTTTATTAGCCATGTATTTCAATGTTTAAATACAAAATTTCTACATACTTCACTGCTTTTACTTTCTACAAACTTCAAGATTTGATTCCTATGAAAATTATTTGAAGTAGATATGAAACTGTAAAGTTATTTTATTTTTGTAATTCAAGGAGATGAAATGTAGTGACTTGGCTCTAGCTTTACCTCAATAGGCTTACGACCTTAAATGTCTGTAAAGATGTTCCTCTACACCTCACACGTACAAATATTGCTTTGATGCAATTAAGTTCTTATAGAGTACCAGTTGCAAGAGATATAAAGACGAGGTTTTCTGTGCCTGAGTAGTTCATGTTGTAATGAGGCTTACTGATGATACACGTGTACCTGTGTTAAGTTGATGATGTACACAGGCTCTGTGGAAGTAGAAGGGCTTAACCATGCCTGTAGAGTTGGGGAATGTTGAACTAGTTTGGAAAGTACAAATAGGAGGTAGAGATTTCTCTTAGCACATTAAGCATAAGAATGGTTTACTAGGGTGACCTTGATTTGAGAGAAGCAGGTGTCTCTGGGGCTTCCTCTACTCAGAGTGTCAGGCTCTTAAGGTTAGGAAGACAGGATTTGGTGAAAGGCTTTACATTTCTATCAGAAGTTTAGGGTTTGTCCTGTTACTAGGCTTTATACAACTACCAGTTTGTTTTCCTGTAGTTTTTAAGCAGGGTCATATCCTGAGCAGATCTGGGTTTGGGGAGGATCATTCTGTTTGGAAATTTGGAAGACTTGGGATCACACAAGTGGTGAAGAATTTGCAAAGTTTTGTAATTCTTCAGAAGAAAAGGTGAAGGCAAAAACTAAGAAAGTAGTTTGGAAATGGAGGAGGAACCTTACTGGAGGGACAGACAAGAGGGACTTAATAACTACATACAGGAGCAAGGGAGAGGGAGAACTTTAGACTTTCTCAGATAGGACAGCTATATAGATTATGGTGTTAGTATCTCTTCAGCAGGGAACAGCTCAAGAGAGGAACACAGCAGTTCGCACATGCTGAGTAGACACACTACTGGTAAGCCCTGGGAACCGTTCCGTAGGCAACCATATGCACCAGTCTGCATCTCTTGGATGGGTGCTAAGCTGAAAATAGAGATCTGGGCACCATCGCCATGGGGGTGGTGGTTGGATCATAGATGTAGATAATATTTCCCAGGGAGATTGTGATGAGAAAAAACTATGGACAGAACCCTGCAGGACCGTGGGAGAGTTGTTATTGTAAACATCAGATCCTGCATCTGAAAGTACTTTATGAATGACAATGTATCTTTCACACATAAAGAATTCTTCCTCTTATAAAATTAGGAAATTAGCTTTCATAAGTGGATAGAGGTAAGTGTTACCTGTGACTCATTGGAACAAAAGAATAGTTACTATTTTAACCTTAAAGGCGTTGTGAAAATCCACAAGCAGATTCTTCAGAAAGCATTGCAAAAGCCAAGGTAGAAGTAGCCTATGTCAGGGCTCAACAGGAGCCAGAGTTCTTAATTTTGTTTGTTCCCACTGTAGCTATGGATGTGCCATCTGGGAATTTGTAGTAACTGTAAGCAAGTATGTTACCACTGAGTCATCCCCCACAGAGTGCTGGAGAAACAAGGCCTGGCTCCAGGTTCCCATTCAAGAATTTCATAAAATTGCCTTCCAAGAAAGCTCAAGAGATTTTCATGAACCAGATTGGCTTAAAAAGTGTTCCTAGCTTTTGATTGAAGTTGAAGTTTTGAAAATATTTTTGTTAAGGTTAAAGGAACAAAATAAAAGAAGTTTTATGTCCGTCTTCCAAAATACTTAAAAAAAATCACCCATGTTTTGCTGTTTGTGTTACCAACTCAACCTTCTTTTGAACCTTAATTTGGAGCTGAGGAAAATGTATTCAGTCAACTTTTTATTATAAGAGAGATAGCTATAGAAATTGAATTAGAATACATGAAGTGCTCATATTCCACCATCAGTACTACTTTCATGGAACTTTATTTCTGTGAGCTTCAGTGACTTCTTCCGCAAGGTGAGAATAATACACCCTCAGTGAGCTCCCACTCTGTCACTCCCATGTAAACTTCTCATGTTCCCTTGCATTTATCATATGAAACTATATTTTATGGCACTGGTGAAGACTTTCTCTTTTCTAGTAAGCTTAATCTCTAAGACCATGTTTCCACTTTAAATTATATTTTTAAATTTTATTATCTTTTTCAACTGACATTCCATTTTAATTTTTATTTAATTGCCTATTTCATGCAAGGGCTTTCTTAAGTATTTGAAGGAGGAAAAAGGAAAGAAAAGAATGGATAGAAGGAAACGTGAATCAGAGAACTGGGATACATTTTTAAGATTGCCGGTGTATGTTGAATGCTGTGTACTGTAAAGTAACCCTGAAGTTGACATTTAAAATGAAGTATTTTTTTAAAACCTTAAGTGACCTGTATAGATAAGAAATGGGGTAATTGATAAAATGGGCAAAACTCCCTAGAAACAGATTCGCATTTCAGTTGCATGCAATTTATTTGTAAATGTGTGAAAAGTGAATTGGAGAGCTAAGTTTGTTTAGTTTTATCTTCAATGGTCCACTTATTCATGATCATAATGTTTTGGTTGGTTGTTATGAAAATAACCACTAAATTTAATACTGTGAATATATCCAGTGCTTCATTATAATTGGCTTCTTTATATTTTAGTCATTAAGCTCTAGAAAAAAATGAAGGAATTGACTAATGGAAATTTCAAATTATTAAAGTATGCAGAAGGATATATTTCTGTTATTAAAGAATGTATCTTTCTAGTTACTTTTTATTCCCCCAAAGGAACAAAATTGTCTTGAAGACAGGAAGCTTTTTTATTTACCATTTAGTCCTCAATATTTGTGTAGGTGTTTAACATATAATTAAGTTCAAAATATTTGTGGGTTGAGTTCATGTCTGTATTGCCTAATTTATTTGGTAAAAATAGAGTGCTTTTAATGTTTGGGGCGTATTTGAACTATAATTTTAGTTCTTTTAAATTCATATCTGCATTCTCTATAAATAAAATCATTTGAGAATGAGAACTTTGCAATATGTTGCTTGCCAGAAAGTAGTAACTTTCAATATTATGCCTTATAAAAATTATAAATCATTTATTTTATCGATTACTTCTAGAAATTAGGTATGAGCGTTTCTTGTTAGCAGCTAGTACATGAAGCTGCAGGTCACAGGAAATGTCCTTAATGATCTAAGGTAGACTTAGCCTAGAATCCCTTCCCAAGGCGTTAAGTCATGTACTACTAAATGCTGCATTAACTCTTTCTAGCCACCAGGGCACTATTGAGTGCGCTGAAGCTGCGGTTTACCAAATGGTACCCCAGTGCAGCTTCCAGAAGGGGCTGTGTCTTCCCAGGGAGCAGTTTAAGCTTTGGAAAAATTTGCTCCAGTGTGCATTTTCCCAAGGTGATGCTTAAGGGAAACAGCTAGTGCATATCTTTACCTTGCAACATGTACCAACAGTCCTTTGTGTAAAGGTAACTGTGGGTGATGCAAATGATTCTGTTTCTTTTTAATGTTTTTAACATTTCTAGAGGAATTGGGGTAGAGCATGGAGTAGCTGTATTTGAAACTAGTATTTACATAACATAATGGCTTATGTGACCCAATAATATTGGTACTTTGGTTTCTTTTCAGCAGGGGTTGGTGGGAAGAAGAGGAGTTGAAATGTCACGTGTATTTTTGGATGTTACCGATATTTGTGCTTCAGTGTTTGTTTGGGCTTCAGTAATTGCTAGAGGCAAGTGAGATTAACAACATTTTTAGTCTTTTATATTTTAATTTAGTCATGTGCCCCAGCTAGGAGGCAACAGTGTTGAAATAATTGTGGCAGTGACTCAGATTTAACATTTGCTACACAATTAGATTTTCTTTAGGTCAGCCATAACAGATCAAACTTTGCCTTCAGCAAACCTTCCTCGATCTATTGTAATTTCATCAAAGACTGCTTAAACATAACACTGGATGGAGTTTAGACTGTGAAGAATCATCACATTTCTTTTTACGTTTTTCATAAATTTTGATGTTTTCTCCGCTCAGGATAGTGTTAGTTTTATTCATTTAAGTCTCTTTTCAAATAACAGATTACTCAGTGATCTATTTGCTAGAGTTTAAGCTTGTTTTAAATGCTTGATTTCAATATTTCAGTAGTCTTTCATTCACAGAATATTTGAGAGTCCCCACCATAAATATTATGGATTCCACCATGAATGAAATTCACTCTCAACTTTCAAGGAATTTTACAGTTAAGTGGAGAGACAGGCATATGAATGAGTAATTAATATGCAGTGCAAGGGTAATAATAGTTATAATAGAGGTAAAACAGTAGTGCAGAAACACAGAGGAGACGATGAGTAAATTCAATTTAAGATTAATGATGGGAATATGTGGCAGAATGACGCTGAAATTGGGCTCTGCAGGAAGCAAGAGCAGGGTGAAAATGTGTGTTCTAGGAAGAGGGCGCCATGCAGATCCGAGCACCGAGGGCAGGAGGGAACCGCTGGGCTCTGGAGCGGTGGTCAAAGGAAGAGCGTTTTCGTGAAAGGATAAGTAAGACACAGCAGTAAATGCTCCAGAAAAGACGAGTGGGATAACAATGGAGAATCGATTCTGATTTCACATTTAAGTATTTTCTGTTGTCAAGTGAGCATTTTTAGTAGAAGGGTAAGAACAGGAACTAGTTTGCTATGAAATAAGAAATTTAATTATATGACATAAAAGAGGACTCTATTGAATATTCTTTGAAGAAGGTAGCAGAGAGCAGGAGGCTGATAGGGTGGCCCCCAGAAGGAGAAGTGTGGCTTGTGAAAGGATGTGAAGATCAGGCAGATTTGATGTTTGAGATTGAGGGAAGAAATAAGGTAAGGGAAAACATACATTTGCCATTCAAAATATGGGCTAGTTTTCTTTAGAGAATCAGTGGAATATCCCAGATAATTAGATATTTATCTTCTCCTCTCTTCTCAGTTGTGTGCTTGAATACTACAAACTTAGCTGATTTCACAAAGTTAATCATGTAAAAACTGGGTAAGAAAAAAGGACATTTTAATTATATGTGATGATTACTTGTATTCTTATGTCTTTGCAACCTGAAGCTCGTATCTCCAACTTAAAATTATTCTTCATATTGAGTCTTGAGTTAATTAGTGTATAATTACAAATATCTGTCTTCCTAGTTACCCACCATCAAGCTTACTGTCTTGTGGTAGATCAGCAAGGTTAATTTGAGATAGATTCCCATCTTTTCCAAATGCATTTATGAAATGTTTCAGTGATCGTACTTTATATAAGTCAGAAACTGTGTCTTCTAGGCTAAATCAGAATACTATTTTGCCTACTATTTTTCACAAGGCAATATCCACATAATTAAGAATTGTCATAAATGCTTTGTTCTAATGATGTGATGGAATCTGGATTTCTTGCCTCCAGAAGTGTCAATATCAGAGAACTCTGTGAATGAGTTACGTTTTTTTCTTAAAATAGGGTATTTAGCTTTCAAGTTTATTTTAAATTGGATCACAGCAGAGTTTAACTTGTATCCTCCTGGAAATCCTAAGAAAATGTGGTGATGAATATTTTTAGAACATTGTTCAGTCTAAAAGTGTCTGGGAAATATCAGGTTTTCCAAATACTAGGGTAGAGCCACAGTCAAAAAGAAGAATATGAATTATTTTAACTTTCAAAAAATGTCTTTGGGAAACTAGGCAAGAAACAAGGACATGTCCTTTTTCTGGGGTCATTTATAATACTATTAGGTAACATAACATAATATAATTTCTACTAAATTGTTATACTATGTCCACCTATATTGCTTATGGCATCAGTGTTTATAATTGCAAAAACTAGGAACAATCCAAATGTTTAAATGTGCATAGTGACTTATTACACAGTGACATACCACGCAGTATGGAAAATAAATAAATTACAGAATTAAATATTCAGAACTATGCGGACTACAGCATGGGTGGGTTTTAATAGCAGTGTTGACTGAAAAAGAGAATTAAATGTGTGATATGATACTCTGTACATGAAGTTAAAATTAAAGAGCCCTATTTGGGGTACATGTATTAATAACTTAATGAAAAGCGAATTATCTTATACTGAGGTGAAGAACTATGCTTTGATTGGAGTGGGCATATTGGTTGCATCAGAAACATGGGTAGTCACACATTCTTGCGCTGGTTTATTAGTACATGGAGGCTCAATTTCTAATTTTCAAATGTGTTTTTGTGCTTAGCTTTTTAGATATGCATCACATATTTTCTAATAAAAATTGCAAATTCTTTATCATATGGTCAGACTAAAAAGTGGTAAGTCCTATGTCTATTATGGAGATTGTTATCTATTGTCATTCTTAATATATTTGTAAGTGAATTGTAACTTCTCTCATCCAAGATTTCTTAATTATATTTTGCATTTCTTTGCTACAGAGAATGATGTGGCATCATAGCAGAAAAGATCAAAAGAAAAAATAACTTGTGGTGTTTGAGCATTGAGGTTGTCAATGAATGTCTGACTGTTTAGAAATATCTGTGTGGATGGCTCCATTGTCAGGCTTCACTTCCACATTTGGCACCATTTTGGGAAAACCTGTGCTTGCTGAATGAGCGTGTAAGCATGGATACGATTTGTGGCTCGGATAACTGTATTCAATAAAGGTCATATCTTATAAACTGAAGTATATGTATGCTAATAAATTTTAGTGTTTCAAAATGTTGGTGAGTCACTACTTCACTTTCTGCCCTTCCTTCACAGAAAATCTGGTTTGATGAAGCCTACTGCCAGTTCTGTTGTTTTCTGCATTTACCACTAATTTGTCTCTTAACTGATTGACAGATATGACTTGGGTAGCTGTGAGGTGTCCATTTGTACATTTGAAGTATTCATAAAAGTAGTGTTTTTCTCATGTTTACTGAGTTACAGATGCCCTACTATGTGCTCGCTTGCTCTACTAGATTTTTCATATACTGCCTGGTTCCTGTGATTCTCTTAAGAACATGCCAGTTGTCCCGCACTCTGCACTGAGCACTACAATTCTTTCCTCTACTTTAAATTTGGTGCATGAACCACAAATACATCAGACCGTAACCTCACATTTATCTATATTCAGAACTATTAAAATCTTAGCTTAAAGAAATAATAGATTTTGGATGATTAGCTTAAAACTTTGCAGAACTCCTGGTTTAAAAAGCACCTGTCTTTTAGCTATGGTTTGTTGTGCTGCTGTGAACATGGATATACATGTATCTCTGTTATGTGTTTCTTTGAACTCTTTTGGGAATATTCCCAGAAGCAGTATCACTGGGTCGAAGGGGATATTTATTTCCAGTCTTCTGAGAGACTTCCATACTGCTTTCCATGGTGGTCGTACCAGTTTACTTTCCCACCAGCAGTGCAGGAGGGTTCCATTTTCTCCACAGCCTCACGAGCACTGATGACTTTTGTAGGCCACTGGAGGCAGTTTGAGGCCATCATGCTTAGTGAAGTGAATCAGAAGCAGAAGGTGAAATATCACATGGTTTCTCTGATAGGAGAAACCTAGATTACAATTAACTCAAGGAACTTAATGTGGAAAATAATGGGAACTGGGAGGGGGTGGGTGAGGTGAGAGCCAGAAGGAGAGAGGTGAGGGTCTTGTAACTTTTGCCATGATATGTGTGTGTGCACAAAATGCTCAAAATCAATGTAAACTTTAAATTTTACACTTATATGTATCAATAAAATGGGAAAAAAGAAATATTAAAAAAAAAACCCACCTGCCTTTTAATCCATCACAGCTAGGCTTCCTACCCTACCTAGAATTGGTTTATTGAACTGTAGTTTTGAATGGTGTCGTAGATTTCTATGGCTAAAAAAGAAAAAAAAAACCAAATCATGAAACTATAACCTTGTCTACTGTAATGTATGCCACTAGGTTGATCTTCATCTGAACCCATGGGAGACATACTTTTGTGGTCTCAATTGACCCCTGAGTAGCTTGCCACACCTTAGTGTTTTAAATCCTTTTTGCTTTCTTGCTTTAATGAGACGATCATAGTAAATCAGATAATTGACTTAGTCTTCCTTCTGTCTGCCTTGTTCGGGTGCGCAGAATCATGCATGAAGTTCTAGCATGTGTTCAACACCAAGCTGCTTCTCTTTGAGAGTTAGTGCATCTGTGGTTTTGTGGCATCTCTCTGTCTCCTTTGATCCATCATTTTCGAACTAATCTTTTCTAACTCAAAATTTTATCTTATATGTCATCTTAAATATTCCCTAGAAAGTTGAAAACATGCAAATAAATTGAATGACTATAACTTTATCAAAATCTAAAACAGTATTATCTTCACGGATTTTTAGATCAAAATGTTTGAAGTTATGAAATGCCATGTAGTTTGTAAGCAGGGAAGCACTATTAGTACAGTTCAGTATTTCTGACTCAGAGACCATGCAATTCCAACATATCCCATTGCTTCTCATGAACGTACATTGTCTCTCAGACCCTATGCTACATATTTACATGAATAAGACTATCTTGTTCTGGTGCCCTCAGCCTTGTGAGGGCTGCAACAGAGCTAAGTGGCACAAGAAGTGAAGCTTAGTATCCGCCCAAGATCACAGCAGCTGTGCTCTGTTGAGACCCATGTGAGTTGCGCGTATGCCTCAGGTGGGAGGAGGTAGGTCTCAGGTCCCTACCATGTCCTTGAGCAGTGAGTCTTCACATTCATCCCAGGAGGCTCATGCTCATTAGTCACCCTTGCCTGGCCCATGTCTTGCAGTCTATATTTGGGCCTAATTTCTTCCTACTTCTCTCAGCAAAATGGGTACTTTGCTCTTCGAAGATATCCCTGCTTTACAGCTCCATGATGTTTATTCAAATAATGTTCTTTTTATTCAATGGAACAAGAATGTCGAGCCCTCTTCTTGAATGTTGCTTATTGAACACTGTTCTTTCCTCGGTACTACACTAAGTGGAACTCCTTGAAGTTTGTGTGTTTATGCATACGTGGTTCATGAGGTGTGATGAAAACACTTGGAGGGTGTTTAAATTAAAATAAATTATAATAAAAGACACGTTTCCAGCAGGTCCTCTCAAACCATTTCCCCCTGCTCCAAACACAATTATCCATCGTTCTTGCCACTTCCTCAGTCACTTCTGGATGTCCTCTGTACGTCTTAGCTGAACTGGCATGGCTTCCTCCAGATCCTGAATTCAAAGTGTTCACTTTTCACAGCCTTGGAGACTTCAGAGAAGAGCTGGCTGTCACACCTGCTACTGTGAGAGATCTGGTGAAGAAGGTGGATGAGGACACACGGTCTTTCCACCAATATTTAGAATCTTCCTTTCTGTTGGATGGCACATGTCAACAGCATCCACTGTAATTTAGGTCACACCTCATAAAGAAGACTCTCCAAAACTGGTTCTAAAAGTAGGAAGCATGATGGTGTAAGTGTGTTTGCAGCAAGGGGGAATAATTTATGGGAGGTTAATGGTAACATGTCTTTTACTGTAATAACATTTTAAAATTTAGACATACACTATTTGTTGTGCAGCCCTTGTGTGCATGCATTTTTAATTACATGCTGTGATTTGGGGCTGAGCAGAACATTGTACAAAAATAGCAGAGGGGCTGATGAGTTTATGAAGTGTAAATATGTAGTGAAGGAGGCTGGGGAGAAGGGAACTAGGCAAGCCCAGGAGGATGGGGTAATTCAAAGGAAATTGTTTAAGTGAAATGCAAGATAAAATGTCTACTTTTATGAAAGTGTCTCCAAAGGAATATAGACCCATAAACACAAGACAGTTAAAAATAATTAAAAGTGAAATGTTGTTGGTGACCTTGACTGTGCCAGGAGCTCAGAGAAGAGCAGTAAAGGGAGGAAGAGAGTCAGCCAGGAAGTTTCACCCGGAAGGCCAGGGCTGTGAGCCTTTGAAAGATAGAAAAATGTAATCGTACAAGAATGGCTTTGTGTACATAGATTTATAGAGCTCCAGTGACTATAAATCAATAGATTCCACTTTTAAAAGCCTTGCAGAAAATCGGTTTCACAAAATTCTAAACGCAAGATTATTCTTGAAATTCTTACATGTATGATTTATAGCATCCAATCAGGTTCTGAGTACCAGAAAGCACAGATGGATTGTTCTATTGCTTTTATAATTTCCAGATGTGCTCAGGACAGTGCTCTGAGGTAACAGTTTCCAATAAGCAGTATGACTTGAGATTCATTCACCTGTGAGGTTATAATTGTTGTAGCATCCACTTGCCTATAGTTACTGTGTCTGAAGCAAATCTGCATGTAATATTTGTAGCCCTGGAAGCAAAAGTACAAATGGAGACTATATACTTAATAAATTAATAAAACTAACAAACCTTTACTAAATCCATTTAACCTTCCTATTTGGCTAAATATTTTTTTTCAAAAGGAATCTAGAAGGTCAAGTTCAAAGTGAGACATGCTGGGTACACTTGCAGACACTTCGTGGTTCTTATTCCTGAGGAAGTATCACAGGAAGAGTGTAATTAGGCCTTTGTACAGAGACCTGCCTTGTTTCCTTCCTTTCCCTTCCCGCCCCCCCCCCCCCCCCCAACTTTAGGCTGCATGGCCTGAGGACTCAGATTTGGGAGTTACTAGCACTGTCACACATGTATGTAGACCTTATCACTGGAGGCTCGCTCTTCAAGCTTAGGAGCACGCACACCAATTAGGAGATCTGCCATCTGGAAAAGTCTTAGGGACATTTGTAGGAATTAGAGGCAGGAGCGTTGGACAAGGGTGCAATCCGTGTATAGCTCTTGGGTAGGAAGGGTGATACTTGGGCTTCAGGTGGGCACAGTCCCTTGATCACTTACACGCCTTGCCTCACGGGGAGGAATCACTGCACAGGGAGGGTCAGACTGAGGTATGTAAAGCTGTGGCCAGACACAGGGGTCTCTCTTAACACAGAGGTGTTGTCCTGAATGGTACCTAGCTCTTGGAAATTATATTGACATGAATATTAGTGATTTAGGCTGTTTAACAGTCTACTCGAATTCTTGAGATAGTAAAAGGTAGCTCCTGAGTGTCTCTTCTTCATATGAGTATTTTAGGGGACTTCAAAAAACCTACTCATTTTACATTTCTCTTTTCGTCTGTTTCTTTCTCTGGGCTAGGAAGGTGTGATGAGGGAAAGTGCTGGGTGTGGCATGAAAGGGAAAAAGAGGTAAGAGTGGGAAAAGGCAGGTGGGAGTTTTGAATTTTAATTTAGTTGGGACCCAAAATAGAAAAGAGAGAATCAAGAAAGTAACGTCACTGAAAGGGGAGAAGTTAAGTTGAGGGGAAGGCAAATCTTCAGTATTAAATATTTCTTCTTTTGAAGGGCAGCATTTCTCATGTTACCAGTGTTACTTTTATAAATACTGCTATAACATACATCAATATAAACTAGATATAAATTTTATTCAGCTATACAGAAAAATATATTTAGGAAATACAGATAAACAAATTTTACAATATTCCCATTTGTCCATTCAACAGATACTTAGTGGCCTTTCATGGTGAGCCAGACACAGGCCTTAGCACCAAGGAAGATGGGCAGAGCCCCTTCTGCACAGCTGCAGTCTAGGGAAGTGAACATTAATATTAATTACACTGACTAATTTCAGAAAGCATTTTGCTGAAAATGAGTCTCTGATGACAACACAGATTGAGTTCTGACAGTGTTGAGTTTCATATAACCATAAAATAACACATATTCTCAGGTGACTCAGTTTTCTGAATTTGTCATTATTCAAATTACTGATAAATATATGTTGACTTTTGTGAAGCATGACCACATTATATTTAAATCCGCTTCCTATTAGCTGTGACATGAAATAATACTTTCTGCTGTGCAATTATGACCATATGTACATATGTAGACCCTGAAGTCATGTGTTAGTAATGTCATTGTGTGTCATTAAAATGATTCTTAAACATGCTTCATTAAATAGTTTTGTCATTTGTATAAAGAAGTGCAGATAATTCCAAAGTCCATGAAAAAATCTATTCCATTAGGTTAGATGAATATTGTATTAAGTGATGTTTCCCATTTTCTTGACCCTGAATCTAACTTTTGATAGATTCTGATCTGTTGGAGGGCAGAGGCCCACTGCTTCAAATCTGTATCACAGTGCATTTCATATATCTTGCACGAATGAAGCACATAAAGTTGTTTTTGAATCAATGAAGAGGTGACTGACTGAACAACAAAATATGTTTTAATTTTGTGCTATGAACTTTTATTCATTCGACTATTATTGATATGATAGAGATAATTTTCTCTGCCTTTTAAAACATGTCTATGGCGAGAAATATGCCGTATGAGTTTTCATTTGAGATTTGTTATTTTTAAGTCAAAGTTTCAAAATTTGAGAAAGAATTTGCCATTTTAAAGATATTTATAATATTCTTCTCTTTTTATCCACATGTGTACAGTTGGCATTGTCTGCGAATATATATGCTTATGTGTGTGTGTATGCATTTCTTTCTTTACCACTGTTTTCTGTCTATTCTTACTGTTGATTAACAGTATTAATATCACTATTGATTCATGGTAATAGTTGTCCTTATTAAAAAATGGAGTTAGTTATTGTAGGTAATTTAAAAATATTAATGTTCCAGTCCCAGTAGGGAAGAGAAAACTGCTTTTTTATTTTGTGGTGTTTCCTTTCAGTCTTTTCTCAATATATACAATATTTATATCCCTGTTAAAAAACATGAAAGCCAACTAAGTATTCTCCTAGACATAGTATATTTAAAGCTACTAGGGAAATTCTGTTGTGTAAAACGTACAGGTAGCATGCCAAAAAGAAATCTCAGACATATATGCCAGCACCTAGATAAAATGACTGTGTTGTACGGACTTTGGAGCATCTGCATTTTCTGGGAACCTGGTGAGGTATAGTAAGAAAAGTCTGAGAACCAAAAGGGACCAGCTTAGCCGCAGCTCTGAGAACTGGAGTTGCAAAGAAGCAGTTCTCGTTGCTAGGCAACCCACCTTGTGGGAGGAGACCTCCCGACTGGATGCCCACCGCTCTGCCCCACAGCGTGACATGTGCCGAGTGCCTGTGACAGTAGCTGGTCTCCCTCTGCACACTAGTCACAGAAGTCCAGCATGTGCACTGCCCGTAGAAAGTGCCCCTGACCTTCTCAGCTCAGTGTGCAGCCCAGATGGAAAAGACAGACAGCTCTGGGACTGACCTTCAGAAAACCCCACTGGGTGACAGCCAAAATGTGCTAGGGACGATCTGTCAAGATGTGGCTGTCATTGCCTTTTCCTGTCCATGGACTTTGTGGGGTGGGGGTGGGCGCACTCTGAACTGAAAGCAGTGAAAGCTATGATGTCCTGTCTTTTCAGGCACATTCGGGTCCTGGGGAGCAATGCTGGGGAGGGGGTGGGGGATGGGGGGGAGAGAGCGAGGACTGTTCTTTCGAGAATACTTATCAGACTACTACTGAATGGGCATTTGTGACTTTCTTACTTGAATTGTTAAAAAATGGCAGGCTCTGGTTTTTATAAAAATATGACTAATCAGTGTCTCCAAAATGCACTATTCTAGAGGACCTGACTGCTCTGCAGTATAATTAATCATTTTTCTGATGCCTGAGAAGTAACATGGGACCTTTTTGTACCTTTCTGAGGAACAAAATAAAAGAAACTAGTTTTTGAATGTGTATGTGGCCACATTTCTTACCACATTTTCAATATCTAAAAATGTACTGGAAAGTTTTTCTTCCAATATTTATTTTTAAATGAGCTTAGATTAAAAACTATGAAACTGCCTTTTAGTAAATTCTTTCTAACAGTCCCTTAGATCCCCTCAGTCTTGCCTTCTTTACCAGGAAAACAAAAACAATTTAGTAAGTTTGCAGCATATTATTTTGTGAACAATACTTGACCAGAAGTGACAAGTACCTATATAGGGTCTTTCTTGATGATAGGATAGTATAAGTATTTCTATATTTCCATGCAAAGTTAATAATTACTTATTATAAAGTGTCTCAAGATTATAGTGATAAATGTGGTAAATGTGCCAGATTAGAATCTTCTGCCTGAGAGAACCACATTGCTGTGCTACCTCCTTCCTCTTGTCTTGCCAAGATGGGCCCTTGTGCAAGAGTCTAGATCTATCCCGAGCCAGGGATGGATGAACCAACCCAAAGAGTTAAGTATATACCATCCTTCAGGCTGCTCGGCTACTCTTCGGTGTGATGGGTAACAACAAGGCTTTGACTTAGAAAGCCTTTATGTTCGTAGCTTTACATTCAGACTTTTGATTCCTTTAACAAGGATAGAGAATATAAGACATGTACCTTTCTTCCTCCTTGGAAGACATTAAAATTGAATTGTGTCACATTTTCTCACACACACACACACACACACACACACACAAAACCAAATACACTTAAGAATCTTCAGTTGAGGTCAAGGTGGTTGGCCAGTGGATGAAGCCTGAATGTCGTGTGTGTGGCGGGGGGTGAGGGTGTATGTGTCTGTGTGCACAACAGTTATTTTAGCCCCAACAGTATTATTTTTATTAGCATGTGTTGCCCCCAACAGTTATTTTTATTAGCATGTGTTTGCTACACAAAATAGTTGAATTAAACTTGAGGAACTAGTGCACTTATGTGTTGTATCAACTTCACATTCACTTCTCCTCCCACTCCCTCCCTTCCCACAGAATTATCTTTCTGCTTCCTATTGTCTCTCTTGTTTGGCCCTATTACCTGTTTATGTTTTGGGTTTCTCATATTGGAGAAACTATGGGGTCTGGCTGACTTTAATAACCATGGAAGTCTCACAAAGTACATCCATTTTCCATCCATTTTCCTACAAATGAGGCATTTATCTTTATGGAACAGTATACTCTATTGTGTATATACACCATACTTCCTTTATCTGTTCATCTGTTCCTAGGCATTTTGACAGCTTCCATCATGTAGCTGTTATGAGTTATGCTGCTGTAAACATGGGCATGCATGTGTTTTTGTTGTATGGTTCAGTGTGTTTTCTTAGGAAGCTGAGGAGTCCAGCGTGGTGCCCTTTCCTGTCCCCCTGCCCCCTGTTGTATGATGTTTTTAGCTCTTTTGGAAAATACCCACAAGAGGCAAGACTGGGTCAAATGAAATAGTTATTTTCTTTCTTTTTTTTTTTTTTTGGTGAAATCACCATGTTGATTTCCATAATGGTTGTTAACAGTTCCACCAGAAACATAAAAGGTTTTCTTTTTTTTTGCCACATTTTCACCAACATGTGTTGCTTTTTTGTGGCTTTTTGTGTGTGTGCGTAAGACAAGGTCTCACTCTGCTGTTTGGGCTGGTTCTGAGCTCACTATGTAGCCCAAGCTGGTCTCGAACCCATGGCAATCCTCCTGCTTCAGCCTCCCAAGTGCTGGGATTACAGGCGCCACCATGGCCGGCTTTGTTTTTTGAGTTCTTGATGATCGTCATTTTAACTGGTGCAAAATGGAACTTCAGTGTTGTTCTGATTTACATTTCTCTACTAGGTAAACACATTGAGTATTTTTTCATGTACTTGTTGGCCATTTTTACTTCTGAGAACTGTCTCTTCATTTCATTTGCCCGTTTTTGAATGGGCCTTTTGTTTGGGGAGCCTAGGGTTTTTTTTTTTTTTCCAGTTCTTTGTGCATTCTAAGTGTCAGCTCTTTGTCTGAGGATGAAATACTTTTTCCCAATCTGTCAGGTATTTCTTCACTCTCTTTTTGTTTCCCTTGCTGTACAAGCATTTTAACTTGATATAATCTCAGTTATTAATTCTTGGTGTTGTTTCTTGTGCAGCAGGTATTCTATAGAGAATGTCCTTGCTGTACTATGACTTCAAGAGTTTTACCTATTTTGCCCTCCAGGAGGTATAGTGTTGTTATTTCAGTATCTAGGTCTTTTAATGATTTTTTGAGACAGTGTCTCGCTCTGTGGTTCAGGCTGGTCCTGAATTCACTTCAGAGCCCAGGCTGGCCTTGGACTCACGGCAATCCTCCTGTCTCAGCCTCCCAAGTGCTGGGATTACGGGTGTGCGCCACCATACCCAGCTTATGTGGTGCTGGGGAATTGCACTTGGGTGCTTAGCGGTTGGCTTAGCGCTTGCTCAAGCACTTTAACCACTGAGCCATTCCTCCAGCCCAGTATCTAGGTCTTTTAACCATTTTGGTTTGATTTTGGTATAGGATGAAAGGTGTACTCTACACTCGTTCTTCGGCATTTGGATAATCAGTCCTCCCAGCGCCATTTATTAAAGAGTGTGTCTTTTCTTTTGGCCCCTTTGTTGAAAATCACATGGCTGAGGGTGCTTAGGGTTGTCACTGAATCCTCACTTCTGTTCTCTTGGTCCACCTGTCTGAATTGTACCAATACCATATGGTTTTTGTTACTGTTGCCTTGTAATGTAACCTGATGTCCAGAATTCGGTTGCCTTTTGCCTTCGTCTCGTTGCTTTGGCTGTTCTGGGTCTCTTCTGATTTCATATGAGTTTTAGGGCTGGTTTTTTTCTATGTGAAAAATACTGTTGGTATTTTTACAGTAATTCCATTGAGTCTGTAAATCAGTCTGGGTAGTATAGTCATATTGATAATGTAATAATACTTATTATATTTATTTATTTTTGATACAAGTCCTCACTCAGTAGCCCAGACTGGTTCTGAACTCACCATGGAGCCCAGGCTGGCCTTGGAGTCATGGCAATTGTCCTGTGTCATCCTCCTGAGTGCGGGAATTACAGGCATGTGCCACCATGCTCGGCTTATGTGCTGCTGGAGAATCGACTTCTGGTACTTAGTGCTTGATTTAGCACTTGCTAGGTGAGCGCTTGATCCACTGAGCCATTCCTCCGGCCCTACATTTATCTCTTCATTGAGCACAGTAAGAGGAGGGTTTAAATGAAAACACAATCAACCGACATCAGCTAATTACCCTGGAAAGAGTAAAGGCGAGAAAAAAAAAAAGATTGATATTGATCTTACTTGGAGGTGAGGAGTGTGGTCATTGGAGGAATTATGTCAACTTGATGAGATTAAGACATTCCCAGAGCAGAGCCTCAGCTGTGTGTTTGACTTGTGGGCAAACAAATGAAGGAATGCCCCCCCCCCCCCCAACCCGGGAGTATAGGCAGCCTAACTTCAACTAAAGAAGGAAGTAAGAAAGGGTGCTAGAGCTTCTCTTGTGTGAGCTCTTGCCTTCCTACCGTTGGCAGACATTGACTCCTGTCTTCCGTCCCTGATCTCCATCTCCATAGTATATTCCCTCTGGTCTTCACCTTGCATTTTGGACAGTGGTCCACAGCAGGCATGCAGTCGCTTCCCTGCAGTCTAACGTCAGAGCTTCCTCTGCAGTGTCCAGCTCCCGCGCGTGCATGCAGCCATTTTGGTCTGGCCCCCTCCTCAGACCTGTAAGCCCTCCAAATAAATCCTCTTTTATTTGTATAAATTCTACTAACTTTGCTTCTCTTAGACCCCTAACTAATATGAGTCATTAGATGGGAGAAAGGAAGATAAAAATTTTTAACCCTTTTGCCTGGAATTAGAAAAGAATTAAAAATAGCAAAATATAAAGATAGAAATGTATAAGTTGACTCACATGATCATAGAAGCCAAAAGCTCAACCATCTGCCCTCTGTAAGCTGAAAAGAACAAGAAAACCTGGCGAAGGCTAAGAACTGAAAAAAGAAGAAGGAACACTGGGTTAAGTTTCCGGGTTTAAGGTCAGAGGACATCAGCTGTAACAGCTGAGGGCAGAAGATGATGTTGTCCACAGTTAAGGAGAAAGAGAAAGGGGGGAGAGAGAGAGAGAGAGAGAGAGAGAGAGAGAGTGAGAGTGTCAGATGTCAGTCTGCACCCATTGGTGAGGAAAGACCTTCCTAGGGGTGCCTAGAATTAACATACCAGTAAAAGGATCTGTGCATCCTTAGGCTCAGTCTAGTTGACTCATCCAGTGAGCTTCACACACACACACATAGAAAAAAAAATTCTGCTTGATAATAAACATTCAGTGAGCTATTGAGGGAAGAAGAAAGAAAAGAAAAATATGAATTAATGAGAGGACTAAAGTATTATCATTGCTACTATTGTTATTCTTCTTGTGATTATTTCTGAGGAAATGTTTGGAACTCTCATAAATGCTCTTTGAGCTAATGGATTGGTTTGGCATGGTCTTCAGAACTGGTCACATGCAGGGTGTAATCGATTGCGATTACTGACTGCAGTAGGTGTAAGAAGGAAGCTGTAGGATCCAATCCTACTATGTAACCAAGTCATGGAGATTATCTGGTATGAACAAACCCAGAGATGGGGAGGTAAACAGATTTAAATTCTCGCTCTACCAATTTCTATAAATGTGAGGCATCAAAAATGGTATTTAGTTATTCTTGTTGTATATTAATGGAAAAATATGCGTTTCCTGTCCATCCTCTAGATAAGTATGCTAGATATTCATGTGTTGCCAAGTTGTGTATTAGCATGATGTCAGCAGTGGGAACTGGCACAAACCACATTGCATGGGGACACAGTATGAAAGCATCTGACTGGCAATGAACTCTTTTTGATTGTAAAGAATATTTTGCTGTTTAAAAAGATTCACGCTAAGTATAAAGACAGCCAGATGGTCAGTGATAAAAATCTCAAGACTTTTCAGTAGCTGTACATGCCACTATTTTTACTTTCATTATCAACTGTGATGTAAGTTTGAATTAAGAGTTTCACTTTTTTATGAAAGACAGTTCATATTCATTTTTAATTACAACTCTGTATCTGGGGGTTTACAGTACACATTTTTTGGAAGGAACTTTTATGATGAACAAATTTAAAAAAATCTTTCCCTTCAAGGTTCAAGGTTTGAACATGAACAGATGGTGCTTCTGTGTCTTTTTAAAGGTGTTCTTTCTTTTGGAGCAAAATCTAAACTATGAATTGACTATAGTAGAACTGAAAATATACAGAAGAAAATGGGAAAAGTGGTGTATAGTTTGGAGTCTACTTCAACATTTCTATGTTAAATATTTTTTCACTTTGATTTAGTAGCATTCTTAGAATGTGACTGAGAATCCCACCTCTTGTATTACTTAGATTGAAGCTAGATTTGCCTAAAAATGAACAGAGTGAAAAATACTTTAACTTTCTGTAACTTTAAATATTCCAAAATTATGCATTGACACATGCAGTATTTTATATTGGTAATTTGACCATTTGACAAGTTTGCATGTAAAGACTAAGAATAGCAAGGACTTTCTATCCTAAGTTCTTCAGCATCTTCCCCTGACCACTGTGTTTTCTGTTTTCTGTGAATTATGGCTTCCCAGACAAGAGAAGTGCTTAATTAGTGTTAGGACAAGTAGTTGGCTAATGAATTGGCTTGGAGTACTCTCTGCTGTGCTGTTTTTAGATGCATTTCAATATTACATAATAAATATACAAATACAAATAATTCCATGAGTTATGGCTATGGTTCATTCAAGTCATTTTGACCGTGTACTCAAGAGTTGTTTGAACGTCAGCACAGTCATTGTGTGCTAGACTTCCCAAAGAAGGCACGTGGTCTGGAATCTCCCTTTAGTACAAATATTTCAATCATTTTTCTTCTTTTCTTCTCATGTTAACTAGCCCTGACAAATTGGCAGACAATATACTATTACATATTGGAAAGAAAAAAAATCATTTTGTCTCTTCTTTGGTTTTGATTGTCAGTAGGTATGTCTCTCTTTTAAATAAAAAAGGTAAACTCCCAGAATGCCTGGAAAATTGGAAATTTGTAGCTCAGAGGACTATCTTGAGTGTAGCTGGTGGAAGAGGTAAATGACAGAAACTGGTGATAAAAAGCTTTCACAACTAGCAACTAGCCCTTGCTTGTATTTCAGTATTACCCATTATTCAAAGCTTTCTCTGACCTTCCTAGTTTAAGCTGGTGCTCCCGTTTCTTTGAAATGCCTCTAAGGGATTTATATATTTGTGAGTCTATCTCCTCCACTCAGTTGTAAGTCCCGTGGGAGCAAGATTCCTATTTTATTAATCCTTAAATCTCCTCAACCCAACAATTTCCTAGTGAATAGCAAATGCTTAGTAACTTTTGGGAAGTTGATTTAATTAATTTTCCAAGTAAAATATCATGCTTTTTCTCATCTGAGTATTGCTGTCAGACATTACTGAGTCATTAGGCTAGAGTTTACATTTCCTCTTAGGTTACAACTTGAAACTCCTGTGGTCACTAGGACATTGAATTCTTCCCTTGGATATTTATCCAAAAGAGCCAATATTGTGATGGGAAGGGTTTTCACTGAGAATATCAGGAGCTACACATAAAGCATGCCTACTGGGTGTCGGATACTCCTTGTGCCATGCATTCATTTTGCCAGGTAATTACTTTTGTCTCTGTTTTTTTGCATATTGGAAAATTGTGGCTTTAAGAAATAAAGCAATTTGCTCATTGTCACAGAACCATGAAATAGTTGGTTCTGTCTAACTCCATGCTTATTATTATTAATTTTTTGTGGTATTGGGAGTTCAGTACATGGCCTTCATGCTGAACTATATCCCTAGTTCATTTTTAGTTTTGATTTTGAGAGAGGGTCTTGCAAAGTCAGTAATTTGCCCAGGATGGGTTCTCAAACTTGTGATCCTCCTGCGTCAGCCTCAGAGTGCTGGGATTACAGGCCTTTGCTTCTTGGGCAGCTGATTCCATGCTATTACCTATCACTGACTATGGCCTCACACTGCCTATCTACAGACCAGAAAATTTTTACATGCTTTTAAAACTCTGGCTCATTATTTTTTTTCTAGATAGTTGTGAAACTTTTTAGTGATCTAAGATAAAAATCTTTGTCCTCCAGTATGCAAATAATTTTTGCTGGAGTGGTTGGTGTCTGAGGATTATGATTTTTGTTTTACCATATAGATTTTCTAAAAAAGTAAGAAATGGTGTTTAAATTGGAACAATAATTTTAGGAGCATCACTTAAACCATTGTCTACTTTGTTTTAATAAATGTAAATTTTACTATGAAAAATTAATATTAAATTAGTCTGTAGACACTTAAAAGTTTATTGGTCAAGGGTTCATTCACTACCCAACATCACTGACAAGATATTGGGTCTTCATAGGACTTCAAAGCTAAAATGCATAAAATGCCCTGACCCATAATTTTGGAACTTCTGTCTTAGTTCTTATTCCCTCAATCCAAGAATTCTATCACATTTAAAAAAAAATCTTGTATTCATAAATTAAAATTTATAAGTTGCCTAGATACCATAATGTTTTGGCTCTGTGTTATTTTCTCGCATTTTATTATAAGGAAAAGAATCATTTTATTCAATCCAATGATCTTATTTTAAACCAAACATGCTCAACTGAGAGAACTGATGTCAGAGTATGAGATCACTTGAAATTAAAAGCATTTTTCCTTCAAATTTCTAGCATGTTCCAATGAAAAAGTGAGTCTTTATCCCAGCATGTAGTTTGCCTTCTAGTGGGAACAATTATTAAATGTGTAGCTTGGACTCTTCCATGCACTGTTGTTAACACAATGAAAGGAATGAAGTACTCCAACAATTCTCTTTGGACTCAGATGTGCCGAGCTAATGTGTAATGTTTTGGTACAGAAAGTATCATGGTGCCCATATTTTTTCTGTGCACTTTGCAATTTCCTACAAAAGGACTTAAAATGCCACAGAACATAGATGGGGGGAATAAAGATACAGACACAGCATTAACGTTAGAGACACAGAATTTTAGCATCTCACAGTAGATTTACATTCTGCAGAGGCTAGTCAAAAAAAAAAAAAACTCAGGAAAAAACCCTCACGTCACAAATTTAAGAGGAAGGGAGGTAAAAAATGATCAAGGTATGATATGAAAATACATCAATTTCTCAAACCGATTGCTATGTATCACAAATACATAGTAGTAAAATTATAAAATATTAGTCTTTTACCTCAACAATAGTTTGAGTAAGGCTAGGATGAGGCTACATTCTTTGAAGTAAGCCATGAACACATTAGCACCGATGGTTATGGGCAGTGCTGTGGACCCCTGTTTATTTCTTTGTTTTCAGTTATACAGATTAAAGGATATTATCAGACATTAGTGAGGAAAAATGAAGAAATGGAATCTGATGACTGCAATATATGATTATCAAAACTTGTACTGTATATAATTTCCACTTAGGAGTGTGGTTTGAGTCATCCTCAATAAAACTTTCATTTTAAGAAAGATTTGAGTTGAAGAAACTTTGTAAATTTTATTAAAGAAATAAAATGACATAGGTTTGAATCAGTTGAGTAAAACAATCAGGATTCTGGTGCTTCAAACCATCAAATGAAGGCGCAGAGATTGTACTTCCATTCCTCACATTGTTTTACATAAAAGGATAAAATTAGATTTGATATATTAAAACATTTCAGAAAATAAGACTGCAAATTTTCAAAGTTTAGTCTCAAACCACTGGAAAGGAAGAGTGAAGTGGATTCTCTTTTCTTGGTCATTCCTGGGCTTCTGAGTGATGACTGTTGGCCTCTTCTTGATTTCTCCTTATGCATTTGCAGATGGTCCTGCCAGGCTTCTGGTACCCTTCCTTATTCTGCCAGTATAGGAGTTTCTGTCTTGTAGAACACTCTGTTGTTCCTAAGGAAGAACAGAACTCTCAGGTATCCTTAATATTTTCCCTTTCTGTCTTTGCCTTTCTTTGGACTTCAGTTCTTTCTCCATTAAAAAAATAAAAAAGTTTTCTTAGGCTATGCCTTGGGAGCATGCTTAAAAGTTTGTTGTTGACACGTCCTTTCTTCTTAGTTTCCTTGTGAGATCTCTACCCTTAGGAAGGTGTGCTGTTCTGTGTAAGAGCATAGCAGTCAAAGGAATTGCAATTCCGTTTAATTTAGAACATTGGAGTTATTCCTTCAGGGTCAACAGGAATTCTGTCAGCCATGGAAGACCATAGAGCTAATGAAACAAACAAACGAGTGGAACAGAAACCAAATTGTACATCTGTCAGTTAAGTAAGGATTGAGGCTTCTCAGTCACATCCTAATCTACTTTGTGAGATTCTGGTTTCCAGTCATCTCATGTAGGTTAAAAAAAGAAAGAGAAACCAAAACATAACTAAATTTTCAACCAGCATTCTGTAAGGACAATTCACACCTGAGAATACTGTGCACTTATTTGTATGTATATATCTAAGAAAAATGCAAGATAGAATATGTTTTGGATTTTGGAAATTTTAAGAGATCCTGGGCATGGTTTGCTCTATCCCTGCCCGCAGCACTGGGAGCAGGTGTTTACAGGCCAGGCCTGCAGGCTGCGGAGTTCCTTTGCTCTGCTTCTCCTTGCTTACTTGAATCTTACCATTTAACCTCCTGATTCCTCTGCAAGCATCATCACCATGTTGCAGTCTGTGTTGCATGTTGGTTTGCACCTGGGTCATTGTCAGCACCCTAGGCACATTAGAAACATTGAGTCATGTGTTTGTTTATTAACTGACCCAAGGTCTTGGATTGCAGTGGGTAGAGCCAAATGTTGTCAAGCATCCAGTAAGACATGAGACAGATATGCACAATTATCAGCTCAAATTGTCAATAGCGTCTTCATTAAAAACCCTGGAACCCTTAGATGGAGACGAGTTTTGGGCTGACTTATTTGGCTTTTGGGACAGATTGTCTTTGGTTCTTATAACCTGCTTCTGGCCCAAGTCAGTGATCGGGCTGTGATCTCACTTATTTGACTTCAGGGTGTGGGGAGGAATTGACAGAGACCGTCAGGACATACACTAGTCCTATGTTCTCCATTCTCTTCTGCAGAGAAGCCAGCAATGAGAGCGCATCTTAGGTAGGCTGACAGATATCTCTTTGCCCAAATACGTTCAGCCTCAAAAGTCAAAACTTGAGCCAGGTAAGAAAAAGGAAGGCTTGTAGCACGCCTGTCAGTTCGGTTGGCATTGCTTCTGAACCAGAAAGCATGCAAAACATCAGTGCAGCTGATACTGCCAGGCTGAGTGCTGGCTAGGTTGCGTAGAATGCCATGTCAGCAGAAAGAAAAGTGCAGTGAAAAGATGCCTGAGTGAGAGAGGACACAGGAGTGGGGCTTTCTTTGTTCCTGAAAGCATTAAGCCGCTGTATAGGGGGAGGAGGATGCCAACAGAGAGTTCACATGATGGCTCAGGGGATGCCGGAACCTCACTATAGGAGATTACCATCCTGAAACCATGGGGGCACGGCAGATGGATGGAGAGAACAGAAGCCACAGAAGTGGAAACAAAATTGTACATCTGTCAGGTAATTAAGGATCTGAAGTTTATTTTCAGTTCTGATCTACTGATCTACTAGAGTTCATTCATCTCATTTAAAGTTTAAAAAGAAAGACAATCCCAAAAGCCATGTTCAGTTTTCATCCATTCCAGAAGCAAAAGGTCATTTTTGATACCCTGCGCATCTCCTTGCAATGTTCCATGTAAAACATAAAGTAAAAAAGAGTGAAGTAAGCGAACTTGTCTGAAGTAAAACTATTGGAAAGCCTAGCGTCACACCCTATTTATTTTTTAGCTTTGTATTGGATCAGTATTTACAAACAAGTTCCTCTTGAACCAAAGATGTGACCCAAATCTGAAATCATGTCTGAGACTAACCACGGAAATGGGTTGATATAGCAAATAGCAGAGAAAGAAACCTTGAATTAATTTCTATTAACTTCTCCAACTAGATTTTTAGAAAAGGAAGTGCTGAAGATCTCTTAAGTAACAAGTCCTTTCATTTGACTTTTTAATATCACATCTCGAATTATTTTTTATATCAAGAGGTGAACTTCGGAAAAAGGGGTGGGAGAACACACTCCCTAGTTCCCCAGATCCCATAGTTCTAATGTGTTACAGAACTTGAAATTCATGTTTTTACAAAAAATATTAAATCTTATGTCATATGAATTTTTTTACTACAATGAACTTATAAAAAGAAATCAAGCCTATTGTCGCAAGCCTTTGCAAATGTCAATGACAAGGTCATATCTGGAACATTCATTTCTTGGCCTGATCAGCAGGTATTTTCTAATTTTTGTTGTCCTCAACTTATTTTTTTTCTACATTACTAGGTGAGTGTGAAGATGCGATCACAAAGTCTGTACCTCAGTTTGGTTACAGTGTGATTGTTTTTTGAATTTCTTCGCACATTTCTCATATTGTTATTTACAATTACATCTGGATCAGGAAAATGTAAGCTCCATTAGTTTTGTACTTCTGCAAGTCCTGAATTAATAATGTACTTTACCTAATAGGTGTTCAACAAATGCTTGATGAATAAATGAATACATGATTCATTTTCTTAATTAATTATTTCACACTGAAAGTCTAAAGATAGTAAATTATTGAAAGAGTTTGGGCCGCACTGAATTTTTATGTGTACGTCTCTCAAAGTCACCCAGTACCAGCAGGCATTCTGCGCATTCTTGAATATCAAGAATTAAAAGGTTAAAATTTAAAATTTCACCTGTTCCTATGTCCTAAGATTCTTAGATATTCTGCTTTGGGCCAAAGAAAGGGAATGCTTGTATTATTTATTTTTGGGGATCTAGTATATCCTACCCTTCGTGTGTTCAATAAATCTTTATCACCTGTGTGATAAGCAACTGCAAGGCAATATATTTCCCCTTTAAGAATTTTATATTTATGCAAATAAAAAGGTGGAAAATGTACCTTTCAAAAATTCAAGACAAAGCAACTATGTTGCATGTATTTCAGGTCTAAAATTGTGTACTATATAATTTGATAGGATGATGGCTGTCTGACATAGGCAAGGGTTTGGAAGTCAGTCACCAGGGTGGCTGGCCACTTTCACATCCATGTGTTTCAGCAGGGATCCACATGTTGAAGTGACTGACGCTGTGAGTGAGATCTCAGCTCTTCACAGAAGGCTGTGTCCACTTGGCAGGCAGGACTGAACCAATCTTGCTGTCTGCGGACTTTTTCCTGCTTATTTCCTTAGAGTTAGGGTGTATCTCCTGCAGCCTAGCTGTGATTTCTTTGTCTAGCTTTCGTCCTAAACCTGGTGAGCGGCCTCTACTCCATTCATTCTTGTTCTCTGTGACTACTACTTTGTCTCTGCTCCAAGAGATTCACAGGATGATTTTGGTGCTTTAAAAGAAAAAAGTCACTTTGGAGTAGTCTTATTTCCAGCTTGCTTTTTAATAGCCTTTGAACCTAAGTTCTTGCTGATTTGGAATTTTTCTAGAAACATCTGTTGGTGCAGAGTATGCTAGACTGGGTTTTTATCTACTTGCTTATCTGAAATCACTGATGTCAGGAAGAAATTAGTGTTGGAAGGAACTTGTTACCTTTAATATTGCTACCAAAATGCATTTTGAACTTCACAGATTTAACACTGTCTAATAAATGTGTGTATGCACTGAGTCCTTTTGAGGACGATCCCTCCCACCCCCCGAAAGAGGCGATAGAGACCTCAACTTAGCCTATAGAGTAAGTTTTTGTCCCATCATCATAGAAAAATTTCAAGATGAGTTACTCACAGATTTATTAGGTAGAAGTAGAAAGAAAGAGAAAACAGGACAGGGACTTCAGTCAGAGGAGCTAAAGGAACCACAGCTCTGATGACAAGTATTGGACTGGTCGGCTAACAGAAGAATGAGACCAACTTTTGTGAATTAGCCGAGTGGATCAGAGTCTGGCTGCTCATTACCTCGGTTCTCCGCGCAGGATGGCTCTGGAGAAGTTCTTGTTCCTTGGGGGGGCGACTTGGCCTCTCTGAGATAACTATTTCTGCTTGGAGTGTCTTAGTGTTGTGATTCCACTGTATGATACAGTGTTGTGTTTCCACTGATTCCAAGATGATAGTCAAGTTGGAGCAATGACTTGAGAGTTATGAATCCTCATTGATAGCTGAATGTCCCTGTAAATTTCTTAATTTGAGGTCCACAGTCTTGAAGAAGGCTTAGATAGAATATGTAAATTTATAGCTAATTGACCTTGTATTGTTAATATTTGAACAGATTCTCTCCAAATGATTAATATGTCCATTTGTAGAGCTGAGTAAGAATCTGAACCAGAGAGCTATGGTAAAGAAAGAGACAGCTATAAAGTGAAGGCCGAGTTTGTTGCTGTTATGTATCTATTGGACAAAATGAAGAGTCGTGGGTTTTTGTTTGTTTGGTTTTTTGGCAATAAAAATTGAGCAAGAACACAAAACAAAATTAAAAAAACCTTTTAAATTCATGATAGCTTTAGACTGAAATATATATCATATTATTAACAGGGTAAGATCAAGAGAAATGGATATGAGCCTAGGAATTTGTTTTATATCCCCGTGATGATCTCTATCTCTGTCAAATAGTGATTGTCTTATATTTTTGAAAGATGATACACAAAATATTTAAGATATAGTCATGCAAACAGAGATTATCAATAAATGGAAGCTTCTAGCTCTCAAATGCAGTTTTCATTCACACGAAGACACAGTCATCATTTTCATAGTCCCTAAACCACATTGTACTTTTCTAATCATAATAGAAATGTACCTTTTCTTTAATAGTGTCTATTGACATCTTCATCTTTGGAAAACACATACAAACACACACACATATACACACACAAAACTTGTGACACACAAGTAAATTCAGGCTTCCCCCTAAATGCCCCTGTTCAACACTGTGTTGTAAGGTTCGTTATTCCTTTAATTTATTGCTTTACAATGTAAAGTGGTCTTGAGCAAGTTATAAATTTCTGGGAGCCGAGAGGTTATGATTTTCAGCACTCTATAATGTCAAATATAGGATGTTTTTTTTTGACACTTAGTAAACCTTTGGTGATTTCTAAGAGTCTAATTAAACTAGAATTTCCATCCTGTTTATGAGGCAGTCGGTGATATATATCGGCAGAGCAACTTGTCTTTGTTGATTGATTAATAGCCATTACAATGGCTGCTTCCGGCCCAGAGAAGCCCATGTCACCTCAGATGGCTACGGAGAAGCCAGAGAAAACAGACATACAGCCTGAAGAAGCACAGACATTTCAAACTGTTTTGCAGAGGATTCATATTCGTTATTTCCTAAAAAGCCCCACATTCCTGCTTATTGGCTGAGAAGATATAGTTATTATGTCTTTCAATACATAATTAATGCAATTCAAACTCAAAATTACATATGGATTTCTCTTGTTTCTATAGGGCAAATATCAGACTTTAACGTGGCAAATTCATTTTTCAATAAGTAAAAAAAATGGAGAAAAATAGGATTATCATTGTCTTCCTCTGATTTGCTGTAGAAGCCTGGAGTTATTGCACCTTTGTTTTATTTTTTCTTTCTAAGGGATATTCCACTTTCGTGCTGTGTACACTTTCTTATTGGTCAACATAATGAGATGGCAGGTTGCTGTATTATGAAGAGCTGCTTTGTTTCGTTGTATAGCTTAGCAGACGTGCTCCATCACTCTAGTTTTCAGTGCTTTCATCTAAAACATGGAATTCTAGAAAATGTGAAAAAATGACAATTTGAAAGTAAAAAGAAGGAAATATTACTTCTGTCCTTTCATTGTGTTCCTTCTTTTTTTTTCAAGTTGCAAAAAGAATGATTTTATTTGGAAACCAAGGACAGAGTGTAAAAATTTCCACTAACTGGGCCCCAAGAGGGTTACTTGAGGCCTATTTTTGATCCTGTACAAAAACAACCATAAGAAAGAAAGATTCCTGGTTGACGATGATGGGCACTTGTAGGAAAACAGTACAGTAACAAAACAAAACAGTGAATAGCGTAGTAGGTGGTAGAATACAATTTTCTGGGTGAGAGAAGAGAAGACCATGATGTTCATAGTCACGAGGCATCACCTGTGCTACTTTGCATTCTCCTGGTGGTAGGAACTCGTGTTGGCTTCCAAGGCCTTTGTCTTCCAATAGGCCACTTGGTCCTATCATGGGCGATCTTTTTTCTTACAGCTGAGATCCTTGTTGATTACTGTAAATCTCCCTATGTAGTTTTATTTGTTTCCATGAAGTGCACTTACAACTGCCTCAAATGTTTCTCTTACCAAAACTTCTCATCGGAGCTGTTGACTTACACATTCAATCAATTTCTCAGCTTTATCGCCTTGGTATCTTAAAAGAGCATCAAATCAGCATTTCTCAAACCAAGTTGTGATTTCCTGCACAGGAATCTCTTGTGGTGTTCTCCACGTCGAAAATTGGCTCCACCCTTTGGCATTTGACCCTGCCAAACCTAATAGTCGTTTGTTCCTTCATTACCTTTCAGATATCAGTCATTTTTGACTCCGTGTTATTTCTAGACTGTGTTAGTTTCTTTCCATATTTTTCTACTATCAGTTTATTTCAAGTCATTGTCATCTTTCCCGTGACCTGCTAACTACTTTCTCTGTCCACATTCTCATCCCATGTCAACCTTTAGAAAGGGGTCTCTAAGAGACAAATGTAATTACCGTTTATTCATGGTTAAAATTTGTTGATAATATGTCAGGTTTTTTTTACTATGGATTTCATAACCTTTAATAATTATTCACAAAGCACTGGGCCACAGCCAGCATTGCCTCATGCTGCTCCTCTGTCCTTCCTAGTGAGCAGCCTCCTGTTTCTTTCCCTCCTTCTTGCATATGCCAAGTTCCTTCTCATATTGGGATCCTTACATATTCTTTTTCCCTTTTCTGTAATATTCACCTTCCCTTTCCCCTGAGGATCTTCTATTTTTATTCAGCTGTTTGCTTTAAATCACATCTTTTAAGGGGAAGCTTTCCTTGACTGACCACAGACTAGTTAGGAGTATCTCGTATATTCTCAGAATCCTTTGTGCTTTTCTCTTAAATTATTAAAATTCAAGATCAAAGGACTAGGTATTTTTAAAAATTGCTCTGTATCTTGTTTCCAGCACAGTATGTGCCATATGAAAGAAGCAATGTGAACATATTCGTTGAACAGTGTCGTGTATGAAATGTACAATTACTGCACTTGCTGGAAGTCTTCTGTGCAAGCAAATATGGTCTCCTGTTTTGGTCTACGTTGTTTTATAAGCCCTACCACATAAAGGTATGTCCTCATGGAGTCCTGTAATTTTGCTATTAGCCTTATGTGCCTGTTGCTCCAACAATCTTTCAGCAAACTAAGGAACTCAACCAAGGAAATTAGACTATGACAAAGAGTTTTCATCAGGGCTCTTCTTCCTAGGAAAAATGATAGAAAATGTCAATGTTTTTCTGTATTTTTTAAATTTGATTTTATTCATCCTTTGACACTTTCTTTGAACTTTATTCCTAAGTTAAAACTTGGTGTTTTGGGAAATTTACTCTCAAGATACATGACCCAGCTTTGTCTTGTGGGTTGTCATTGTGCTATTGTCTGAAGCCAGTGGTGTGGTATTGTATTCAGATTAGGCACACTTGACTCATTCCATATACTGTTAAGCTTTAAGTTTTATTTTTCTGTTAAAGGAGAGATAGTAAAGAGCCCCAAAACTGGATGTAGTTTTGCAGACCTCACCAGGCTTTTTGGAAACTTCAGGAAAAGAGCAGATATGTGTTAGCTTTATTCGGGAAGATAAAATTCCTTCATAAAGAGCAGGACTCAGTGAATCTCTCCCCAGTCTCTTGAAGAACCCTTCGTTCTTCAGTGTAGAGCTATCAAAAGGGATGCAAGGTTGCACAACATGCCATGATCACAGGTCTAATCTGGTTGCTTTTTGTACGACTTTGGTAAATGTTAGAAATGCTAACCAGTGAATTATTACAACTTTAGTGATTTAAAACAGTGTAAACTTCTGTCTTACATTCCCGGAAGTCTGATATCAGAAATGAGTTCTACAGAGATCAGGCTGCGTTTCTTGTAGAGGTTGCAGGAAAGAAAAACTTTTTCTGTTCCTTTTTCAGCGTTTAGTCGTGGCCTTCATTCCTTGGTTTGTTGTCTGTCTGTTCCTCTGTCGTCAAAGTACATCAATCCTACTGCTGTTTCCATAGTTAACATCTTCTTGCCCCCTGACCCTTGTGCCTTCCTCTTGGTAGGATTTTTGTGATTACACTGGGTCACCTGGAAAACCCAGAAGAATGATAATCTTCTCATTTTAAGCTCCTTAACTTCATATCTGCAAAATCCCTTCTACCATATAAGGTAATATTTTCTAAGATTGGAGGGATTAGTACAAGGGTTTCTTGGTGGGGGCAATTATCCTACCTATCACAGTGAAATAAATCTGACAACACTGTATTCCTAAAAATGCCAATAAAAGGGGATTTAACTCTAGAAATAAAAGTTATGGCATGTCTTTGGTGCCTGGTGCCTGACTTAAAGTTGTGATTTGTCCCACATAAAATGCTTTATATATATATATATATATATATATATATATATATATATATATATATATAATCAGAGTTGCTTATTATGATTTTTTTAAAATTACATTTCTATCTTTGCTCAAATGTGAGGGATACTCATTTGTTAGCTCAAGTTAAATCTCTGATCAATGGAAATTACCTTGTTACACTGTGGGGAGTGAAAGGCTATTTAAAATTAGAGATTGGCCTTTTCATACTTATATATGAAGTTCTAGCATATTATAGCTGACTAAAAAGCAATATATATTAGGAAAAGCTAAATGTAATTCAATACAGCCTTCAGGATGTAATCACACTATTATTTCTTTTGTCAAATCATCACTGATCTTCTTGGATAAAATGAGGCGTTGCTTCCACGTTGCTGTGATAGCATCGTGTGCACAGCTCTATTAGAGCATTTACCACATTGATGTATTGATCTGTTTACTTGACTGTCTCCCAAAGTGCCTGTAAGCTCCTTAAGGGTAAGGACTCTCTTCCAGTTTTTTAGTACCAGTTCTACCTACAACATTATCTGACACATGACTGGTGTTTTAATGATGTTTTATGTGGAAACAAATCTATTTGCAAACTAGCTTAATGTTATTGTATTATTAGTGGCTGTCTGATTTGGAGCATTGAGGGGTACAATGTTGACATGGATTGTAAGAATTAAAAGAGAATTCATGAAAATCTATTTCCATTCTTGGGATAACAAAACTGTGCCTGTGCCCCTACTCATGGTTAGGTCACTGGGCTATTTCCCTGCATAAAGCACCATTCAGTAAATGAGAAGTATAGATACATAGCCATGGACTCATGAGGGCTAATTAAAAAAAAAAACAATAAACATGCCTTCAAAGGAATTACATATAAACTTTTTTTGAAATTTCAGTACATTGTGTTGAGTAGAAGTTAGATCTAGATGATTGTAGTTCTGTAATTTTATAGCTAGGTCCAGGACATATCAATCTAATCAAGTTCTCTAGTCCACCAGCATTGCACTACATAGTACTCCCTTTACACTTGCTTTATTTTGCAGATTAAAGATCACATAATTTTAATTTCTGCCTCACGGTTGCTTCCACCTCTTTGGTTGTTAGCAGCCATCTTAATAATTTACTCAAGCACCACTGAAGCATGCTGAAGGTTTGAGCATACACTGATAACACCAGTCAGTGGTTTCTAATGTTGACTTAGCATTCAAATCCCTTCTAGTGCTTATAAAAATAAGTGGTTAGGAACTGCCTGAGATCCTGGAATCGGAAGAAGGGTCTAAGTCACTTTTAAAAGCCTGTCAGAAATTCTGATAAGCTGCTGATATTAAAGATGTATAGTCTTTGTTTAATCATGCAGTGATTATTTATTGTACCAAACATTGGCCAAATGCCTACTTGGCACCAGCCATCCCCACCGTGTTGCTAGGCTCTGGAGAGAAAGAGTTAAGAAGATATAGCCCCTCTCCTTAGAGGGTGTAGTCTGTAAGAAAGCACTAGAGAAATTTGCTAAACAAAATGATTTACTACAGAATTCCTCTCAGCATCAATTTTATCAGGAGCTTTTAATATACCATATGATTTAGATAGCATCTTGTCTGCATGCCTCTGGTTGTCTGTTAGATGCATATAATATGTCGCATTGTAGATTCCATAGATGCTCCACTCAAAATTAAAAAAGGAGGAATTTCCCCCTACTTTGATTATATAAGCTTCAACTGTTAAAAGTTTGCCAGAGCCACTCTGATTTATAAAACAGCATTGAAATGAACTATGTAAACTCATTCTTGTCAACTTGTCTGTGACACAAAAAAAGCACTGAGAGCCCGAGCTGTCATACCCAGCTATCTGTTAGGTGCTGCTTGCTGCATCTGAAATTCTAAAATTCAGGCAATCTCCTACTGACCAGGAGTCACCACAGTTCCATCAGTAGCCAATGCTGAATATCTGTTTCCAACTCCTGAAGCCTAGAAAAGAAATAAGGTAATTGTCAGTGACTCGTAATTCCAATTTGACATAGCATGTGCTATGGGCACAGCAGAGAGAAACCAGATGCAGCAAGAGATAGGGTAATGTCTGAACAGCTGTAACAGAAATATGGAAAACCTGAATGTGTGCGCTTTCTGGTCCTTATTCTGAATTGATAGTATTTCTCACAGATTAAAAATGTTATAGCTCATCATTCATGGGTTATTAACCAGTGTTTGCTTGGCGGCTTAGCTCGGTCACTGTTGTCAAAGCCCGGTTCCCAGGTCGGGAATCTAGAAACTCAGTGTAGACAAATTGTTTCTCTGCTCACCCTGTCAGTAATCATTTGCTTTTACCAAATCCTGCGAAGGTCTCTAGTAAAAAAAAAAAAAAATTCTTAGGCATTTTACTTTGGTGGTAAGTGACCTTTGCAATCAGTTCTTCTCTCACGTATTGGTCATCTCCCTGAGCTACAGATCCTTCTGTGAATGAATCATATCGCCTATGTGGGAGGCCTGAATCCATTAACCAATCATTTTTCCAGCACTAAGAAGTCCCCATTTTTTCTGATGTCTACAGAGTTTCTGCAGGCTCTTTGATTCCTTCTAAAACTGTACTCCTCCTCGGCCAGGATATTTTTAGTCACAGAGGTGGGAAACTTGGCCATTTCTCATTCAGTGTTCCCATAATCTGTGAGAAATTTTGTTTCCCTGGCTAGGAGACAGATTTTTAATCCTCAAAGGCTAAACACTGAATCTTGAATTGTTTTTCTGTTGAATCTTTTGTTTTAGAGCCATTCCTTACTTAAGGCAATGACAGCAGAATGACTTTGATGACTGGATGGATCAAAGGCCAAGGGATAAAAGAAATTGTATGTTTTTAAAAGGCTTGTTCATTTATTTAAATACTGTCTATCACTACCAATTGATTGATGAACTTGAAATTTGAAAAGAGGAAATTTAATGTCCTTATTACATGTTTCTGCTCCTAATATAAAGGCCTCTGCTTTGTAAGCCTACAAATCTTCAATGATCATGATACTCGAGTGCCCCTTTTCCCAGTTACAATTGGACAAAATTCTTACAATTTTTTATGTGTTTACTTCCTTATCCTTGATGTACTTATATTTTTATTGGGATGTGTTTGAAGTAAATAATAACTGCATTCATTTCAGGGAATTGATACAGGTATATTGTACCCAATCTTTGTATTCATTTTTCCCCTGCACTCTCCACTGTCTTCTCTTCTGTGCTCCGCTTCTCTATCCAAAAGTCTGTCTGCCTGTTTCCTGGATTTCCATTTTTTCACTCTTTATTTTATTTAAAATTTGAATTTCTTATGAGAGGAAACATGTCCTATTCAGCTGTATGTCTGAAATATTTCATTTAACATTATGGCCTCAAGATCCACACAATTCTTTTTCACAGGTGACTTCATCCCTCTCCATATCCGAATAGTACTCCATTGTGTATACGTACCACAATTTTCTTATCCGTTTTTCTGTTGACGGCCATCTAGGCTATTTCCATGGCTTCATGATTGTGGATTGCATGGCTATAAACCTGGGTTTGCTTTTATCACAATGGTATGGTGTATGCTGTGTTCAGGAAAATGAGAAGTGCAGCTGGGTCAAATGGGACCTCTAATTTTACTTTTTTGAGGAATCTCTTTACTGATTTCCATTCCGTTCTCAGTGATTTGTATTCACACCAGCAACATAGAAGATTGTCTTCCCTCCCACATCCGTACCGGCACTTATTTTCTGTGCTCTTGATTATAGACATTCTGACTGGAATGTGATAGAATCACAAAATATTTTGATTTGCATTTCCTTCATGGCTAAAGATGCTGAACATTTTCACTTGTACTGTTGCCTGTTTGTGTGTCTTCTCTTGAGTAGCTTCTAGTCATTTCACTTGCCCGTGATTTTGCTTGGGCTGGTTTTGTTTGTATGTTTTGAGAGAGAGAGAGAGAGAGAGAGAGAGAGAGAGAGAGAGAGAGAGAGAGATTGGTCTACTCTTTGTATGTTCTTATGTATGTAAGATCTTAGCCTTATATTACAACAGCAGCTAGCAGAACTTTCTTCCCATTCTGTAGGTTATTTTTTTCGCTCTGTTGATTTTGTTTTCCTGGATCTGTGCAGCTTTTTATTATAGGTTAATAAAATCTTATTGATTGGAGTGTTATTCAGGAAGTCTTTGCCTAAGCCTATGGCTTCAACTTTTTTCTCTGTTTCATTATGTTCCTATATATCAGTAATAAATGTACAGAGAAAAACAGGGAAACAGTTCCATTCATGATAGCTTCAAAAAATTAAACGGTGAGGAATTGACATAATGAAGAAGACAAAAGATCTCTGTAATGAAAACTATTGTACTCTGATGAAGGACATTGAAGAATCCCTTAGAAAATGGAAAGACCTCCGTTAGAAAATGGATAGGCATAATTAATATCATTAAGATGGCCATATTACCCAAAGTCATATGTAGATCTAATACAATTTATATTGAAAGCTAATAACACTCTTTACAACACCAAATAATTCTAAAATTTATATAGAATCAAAATAGACTGAGAATAGCCAAAGCAATTCTGTGCAGAAGAATCAGAAGGAGGGACATTATAACCCTGGACTTCAAGTTATGCTAAAAAGCTATGTTAATAAAAACAGCATGGTACTGGTGTAAACATAGATATATAGACTAATGGAATGAAAAAAACATGAAACCTTTAGCATCTGATCTTTGACAACAGGACTAAATCATTTACTGGAGAAAAGGTAGCCTCCTCACCAAGTGGTACTGAGAAAATGGGTTATTTGCATCTAGGAGAACAAAGCTAGAATCATATGTCACTGTGTTATTACAATCAAGCCAACATGGATCCAGGCCTAGATATAAAAAACAGAAGCAATGAAACTGATACATTCACATTTTTAAGATTTGTCAGTGCCAGTCTCCTGGATGCTCCATCATGTTCCAGAGATATCTTTCTATAAAGGAGCAGTATCGTTACTATCGAGCACTAAGCAATTTTTAGTAATTCTCTGTGTTTTAAGTCTTATAAATTTTGAATTTATCCTTCACTGTTTAATGAGGATTATAATATTTAGCTTAAACAAACAAACCAACTGAAACCAAAGATGGAAAATCTCATTTTGACAGCTTGGCAACTATCTTCCATAACTTGAATTTTGGGATGAAAAGATGATGTGTCATTCCTAACGTGGTTGGTGGTGGGTGAAAGCAGCTCTCTCCCTCGCTGTGGAGTGTGGTCTGCTGAGTGCACACTCCCCCTGTGGTAAACCCCAGCAGCAGCAGGGGGCTGACTTTGGTCACTTGTAGCACATGCTCAAAAGGGAGCTCATGAATCCTTCGAAGCTGTAGAAGATAGATCTGAAGCCAGTGGGAGCTCGATTTTTTTTTTTCTTGTGCATCTCTGTCTGCCACTGCATGAACTCCCTTGAGGGTTCCCATGAACTGTGATTACTCTTCATCTTTGGAAACCTCGCATAGCCAGAAACAAGGTGTCTGACAATAGGATGTACTTAATGTTTATTTGGGTGGATTGAGCTGATTCGCTTTATAAGCATAACATCAGTTGTTCATTCATAAAGTCTTTAGTAAGTACTAAGTGTGTAATGAATGTGTTAACTGCTCAGTGTTCAAGAATATAGCTATAATCTGTGCCTTTATGTTCCTTATTACCAAAGAAAAAAGAAAAAAGAAAAAAAAAGTGCAGACACAACGTTCATTTTCTAGTCAAGAGTTGAACCTTGCTTCTCTCGCTGTAACACGTCACATAATTTTTCTAGATTCCAGTTCCTTCACTTTGAAAAATGTCCTATGGCTAGTAACTACTTATAGGATTACAGTGAAGAGTACATATTAGATAAGTTTGGCTTCACCATTGCTAAACTTTCCTCCGTTCTGTTCCAGTGGGACAGACCCACTTGGCTGAGAACAGTGAGGTTCAGCGATGCAAAGCAGTGTTTCCAGAGCTCTGACAGCTAGAAGGTGGCGAGAGAATTCTGTGGCCACCTCGCAGAGTCAGAGTGGTTTCCTCTTTACATCTCCCACCTCTCTGGACTTTGATTCTGCAATCAAAGTCATTTGCTGTCTTCTCATGTAACATTGGTCATAGTAATCATAACTTTCACATGGAATCTTTCTCCAAGACTTTTTGTCTAATGAAAGAGAGAGAGGATCATGTCAGACATATGCTGCATTAGTCTTAGGACCTGAGCTCAGTTGGTGCTTCTGTTTTCTGCCCAGGAAGCTGAGCAGTGGGAGCTCTGAGAGCACAGAACAGATGAAGTGTTTCCCATACAACTGATTGAAATCTGAGACTGCTTGAGCTTCAGTCTTTCAGGACCCTCTACAGAAATCTGACTGATAGAAGAAATCCTATGTTGCTTAATCATTTCCTCAACCTTTTGATCCTCTTCCCTGTTGATAATCACTATTTAGCATATTTCTTGCTGCTGAGAAGGTGGGCAGGCAGCTGCTGCAGCCTATAGCAGATTCTAAGGTCACTCCTTAGGAAGTTGGCAAAGGATACCATGGGAAGCTGAGCATTTTAAGAATGTTGTTTGTTTCTTTCACCCTGGAGAGTCCAAGCAATCAGTCTTGGGTGCTTCTTCCCCAAACAGTTTATCCTGATAAAGGAAATAATTTAATCCATGTGTGAAAGTGGATTTTTTTCTAAATGTTTTCATTCTGATGGCTAATTTACACATATGGTATAGGAGCTTTCCAAATTGATTTGGAAACTTTGCTTTATGCATCCTGTCCCTGTAATTGTGTTGCTAGGATTCTTTTGTTAGGTAATATGGCCTAACTTTTTTAAAAATAATTTAAAATCAGCAACCACCTATCGATTTAGAAGAACTATCATCAATTATGTGGCTATTTTGATGCATTCAGAATTTTAGGTAATTGAAATTTGTCGTTTTCTTCTAGCTGTTTAGAATCTGGACTTTGTTACTTAAGGACTAAAGCCACTCTGAGTCATTGATAGACAGTCCAAGGCAAATATGACAGAAACATGCTAATGGTTTTTTGCATGTTGAAATATGGGATCTAGTAAAAGGATTTCTTTTGGGTTGTATCTTTTAAGGTCACCCCTCCTTTTCAGTGCATAAGAAGAGTGTTGGACAAAGGGTTTCATGTCAATAATGTAGGTCTTATAGAAATCTCTGTTTAAAATAAAAACATATTTTCATTGGGAAGGATTCTTGAGGCTGTAACTATGTTTGGTAAATATGGATATGTTGATTAATCAACAGCCTGTGCTAGGAATGAAGTAAGAATTAAAAGTAGTAAATACTCTGGGCATCATTTCTTTCTGGAATGAAAAGTTTCTTATTTATACGAGCTATTCCACAAGAATGATAGCTAGTAGCCTATTGGTGTTTGTTATGAACAGAACCCTAATTCAGAGTACCTCTGGCCTTTCTAGAGATCTTTAAGCAGGTTTTGTCATTGTTGTTGTTGATGATGAAGCCTTAATGTGGTATATGAGTCTGTCTTGAGATAGACTTTTGGAATATTAATAATTCCATCTCCCAGTGGTTGTGAATTTTCATATCACCATGCCTTTACTTAAGCTATTTCTTCTACCTGAAAACATTGTCCTTTTTTGATTTATGAAGAAAGGAAAAGTTTTTTCTCATTATTCGTGGACCACCTCAAATAGCATCTATTCCTCTGTAACGTTTTCCTGACTGCCCCAGCAGGATGATTGACTTCCTTTCCCATCTATCCAGAGTAATTAGCTGAGTCTCTATTACTACACCTGCCATGTTGTTGTTCTGTAATTACTTGTTCACATGCCAGACGTTAGCCCAGAATGTTAGGCATATGTTTGTACACATGGAGTGGATAAAGCATTGTTAAAAAAAAAAGATTTCTTTACTTAAAGCTGGTGACCTTCTAAGCTCTATTTGTGTGAGAATACAGCGCTCAAGGTGGTTGGGAAGGAAACAGGAAGGGATGGTAAACACACTGTGATTGATATAGTGTCCAACAGAGACAGCAGTAAAGCTGTATGTGAGATAGCAAAACTGTACATGACCACAGAGGGCCTTTACAGGACGGCCGTTTGTGGATGGAGTTTCCACTTGCCCTGATCCTGAAGACTGAGTCAGGTTTGCACTAGGTGGACTTATGGTGTAGACGTCAGGCTCCTTTATAGCGGTCTCAGAAAATTGGCAAGTTCTTGCTTGGTCAGACAAGAAAGAAATAGATAGGTATTGAATAAACTGGAAAACACAGTATTCTAACTGCTTTCTAATTCTTTTTTTTTTTTAGAGTTGTGTGCCCATCAAACCAACTTGTGCATTGGGAGAATTAATTAATTATTGACCTTAGAACTCTTCTCCTAGTGGCCTCAAGTCTTTAGTAGGGTAGTGTGGTCTCAATCCTAATAAGAGTAGGAAGTTCTTGAAAGGTTGGAGGCAGAGGTGTGATGTGATCTGATTTGCAGTGTCAAACAGAGGCAGCCAGACAAGGATGTGGGATAGCCAGTCTGCAGAAAATTGGAATGAGTTTAGAGAAAAGAGGATAATAGCTCAGGCTAGGATAGTGGCAGCACAGATGCAAATAAATGAATATATTCGATGTATAAAAATTAGGATTACTAGGCCCAATGGTACAAACCTATAATCCCAGCACTTTTGGAGGCTGAGGTAGGAGGATTACAGGTTCCAGCCCAACCGAGGCAATTCTGTAACTTTGTGATACCCTGTCTCAAAGTAAAAAATAAAACTTGACTGAGGATACAGCTCAATGTGAATGCTGAGGCTGGATCCCCACAAAACAAACCAACAAAGCAAATACCAGATAAATGGCCAAGTTACCAGCTTAGAGATTAAAAAGTTGGAGTACTGCAAGAGAAAGAAAGCCAATGAATTTGTGGTTGAAGTGTTACCCCATTTGGTACCTCTGCCTCTTCCACATTAATGAATCCATTGTCCTCGTTTCCTAATCACTTTCCTTAAGTAGAAGCACCACGACCTTTTCCAGCTTTGGTTCTCCTTGGCATTGTTGTACATATTTTCACAGGATGAAATATATGACAGCCCTTTAAATATTCAAAAGACTATTATTGGAAGAAAGATTAGAATGACTGTGTGACTCCTGAGAGGATCGTGGGGACCTAGGGAAAGGCAGATTTTAGCTGAGCATGATAAGGAATTTTATAATTATTTTATAAAAATGAATATGTCAGTTGACAAGAGCCTTGTAATGGGACTTGTTTGTGCAATCTTCTGTGACTGTCTCCCAGGGATTTTCCAGAGAGGATTTATACCTGGGGAGGGAGAGGATCTGCAAAGAGGCTGGGCACATAGATGATCTCTGGGCTTTTCTAGCTCTGAGAATTTTGTGGTTCTGTGAAATTTCCAAGTTCGTCTTCTCATTGTGATAAATATAGGAAGTTCTGAGTAACTGTGGCCTGACGATTCTCTCCCGGGTGCTGACTGCTTGCTCATTCAGAATTTTGTCATTTCTTTGAGTGCATGCATGAGAGCACAATTTATTCAGAACAGTCACTCAGCAGCAAGACACTGAGAATGCATTAATGAAGCTACAGTGATTGAGGATTTTACCCAAGTGTAACTCCTGGCCCTAACTCATGCATAATTCTTTTTGTCAGAATTATGCTTTTCTTAGTTAGCAAGTAGTGACCGCTTTGGCAGAGTTACATGTTTTAATTATGAGAGGCAATATTTTTTTTGGTCCCAAACAGGGAATTGTTTGATTAAGGACATAAGAAAATTTTGAAGGCCAGGATACATTGGGAGACAGGAAAAATCATTATCTCCTTCCTTTGGTATTTTACTAACTATTAAAATACATTGTCTCATTCCTGTTATTGAAGTAAGGGAAGACAACATTTAATTTTTAAACTATTGTCAGATTAAACCACTATGCACATTAAAATAGTGCCTCTGTCAAGCAGTATAGCTAGAGCTGCACTGACTGGCCATATGTATCACCCTGATACCCAAACTTTGTCCATGGTGCCACATGAGCATCACATTCATGAGCAGAAAAAGATACAGCCTGAATAACAGGAGATGTCAAATTCAAGAGTGAGACTTAAATTCCATGACTTCCTTCTCTTTCTATGCCAGTGGCAGTTAACATGGAGCAGGAATGTGATTGGCTGGTTGATCTCCAGCATCATGAATAAGCCTCTGTATCAGTTTGAAAGACTTGGTTCTCTGGGCCCAGGAAGGAACACAGCTATGAAACCTTGAAGATCCCAGACCTCCGTTTCAATCAGCCAACCAATTAATATTTCCTGAGTAACTTCTCACTGTGAATCTTGCTAGGTAAATACTTCCAAAGATTTAAAAATATAACAAATAATAGAGCAAATGACTCACAAAGCTTCATCTCCTCAATGAGATTTTTTTGCACAAGAATATAATAAAAATATGTATGAAGTGTCATAGTGAACAGTATTTTCCAATAAAGGAATTGCTGTAGGGAACTGAGAACAAGCAGTCTAGGATTTATGGAGCAGTAGGATTTTGACCAGGCTTTAATACATGGTTGGTTTGGATTTAACAAAAAAGAATGGGGAGGGAATTGTAGGCAGGGATTAGACCAAGATGTAAGAATGTATAAATCAAGTTAAGAGTCTACAAGAAAGCAAATCTTAAGATGACTTGTATTGGAATTTCCCCTGAGTCTGAAAGATTCAATTTCTGAACAAATGAGTTAGGCTAATTGGAGAAAGATTTACTGCATGAAGAAGGGAGATGGTTTTGTAGAGGATATGTGTGCTCTTGGTAGTAAACTGACTGCTAGTCAGTGAGTCTACCTGCTACCAAATTAGTGTAAGTGAGACATGTGAGGGTGTAAGCTGCTGCTTCACAGGCCTTGCAAGTGTCGGATTGGCTAATCATCTAAGAACTCTAGAGGCATGTGCCAACATTCCGATTTTGCAAATGAAGATGCAGAGGCTCAGAGTGGTTATAAAATATAAACGAAAATTTAGTCATGGTCACAAGTGTGTTTCTTCCTGTATAACCCAGGTTAATATCATGGAATTGGAAAAGAGGTAGCATTTTGATGCTGAAAGTTACACTAAGAAGTTTAGGTTTTGTTCTGCAATTGGTGGGTGGTTGTTGAGGACATTTCTGTCCTTAATGCATTGTGGGAATTAGGGTGGAACCCAATTCACCTCATCCTGTCAACACATAAGCAGTGGCTGGCCTAATCCCCAGCAGTATGAGTTTACAGTAAACTAGGTCAATGGGATTTCTCATCCCCTGTGGCTGTGAGGCCAATTGCAGGCCTCCAGAGCTGACATACTGTTTCTCTTGTTATCTCACTGATTGTTTAAGGCATTTTAAAATAAGAGAGATCATCTAGCTCCTACTTGAATCAAATTCTCCATTAGTGTTAAGTCAACTTGCTTTATCTTCTTGTCTGCTAAAAATCGTAGGTAACCAGATTTCAAGATGGCTCACATTGGGATTTCCCTTGACAGGAAATAATTTGGTTTCTGAGCAGAGGTTTAGTCTGGTTGCAGAATAGTTTGCTGGGAGAGGAAGGAGACTTGGGCATTTAGTAGACTCACTTGCTCCTGGTACACTTGGGAATTGTTGCCAGTGTCCTTTGGTGGAAGAAAGCCTTTTCCTGTTAGAGTGACTTATGATTTTCAAGATGTAGCCCATTGCACAATGCACAGTAGGCACTAAATAAATATTTCTGCAATAAATGAGAGAACTCAAAGATTAGAATTGAAATGAGTATGAATAATACGTGTCTTGATTTAAAATACCTGATTTGAGACATGCTTGGTAGGTATTGGGGTACTATTTGAACAAAACAAACGCGCCGTCCGGTTGCTTCTCTCCTGACTCACTATCACCTAGGAAAAACGTAGCAGTCCACCAGCGCCCTAGTGAGTCAGTTATTGTAGTAAAGAAACTCTCCTTTCCTAGTGAGTCAAGTGTTGGCAAAGAAACTCCTTTTCACTTTTTATAATCTACTTTCTGTAAAAGACCCTGATGTTCATTGGACCTGTTTGCCTTTTAAGTAGCAATGAAGTCTCTCTGTAGTCCTCAGAAAAACAGTGCGTTCCAAGGAAGATGCCAGTAGGTTTATTCAAATCCCTTCAAGACACAGATTCTCAGGAAACATGTATTCAGAACCTTGGTTCAGTTATACTGTAACACAAGGCAAGCGAGTGGCCGTTGCAGACCTCCATTTCTCTGCTGCGTAATGGGAGGCGATGATCTCTTCTTTGCTAAATGTGTATGATTAATGCAGAAAATGCACAAAGCAGCTACCACACAGTAGGTGCAGAAGAAATCTAACTTCACTTTTTCTTTCCTTTTGTTAAGTGAATCGTCTAAATATTTAAACAATAAGTATAGCATTGCTAAATTTGGTCTGTGTGGAGGTTCTAACACTGCGTTACTATGGCAACTTACTTTTTTATTTTTATTTTTTTCTGGAAAGACATTTTGTCTAGTATCAGTAATTTTAAAATTAAACTGCTCTATTAAAAAGCTATGGAGTATCTGCTCAATGCTCTTTGTACTCTGCCTGTGTTAGCCCAATTGTTTTGTAGTATTTTCTACTTTATTTAATAGGCAAATAAAAGTTCACTTTTCCCAATTAGCACCTATGGTACCATAAATTATGTTACATTTAATTTATTTACAAATCATTAAATAGATACTATATTATAGTTGAGGCTGACTTTCAGACATTTGAGATCATTAAAGATCAGAGCATTTGTTACTCTACAAATCAAAAGTGGAAAACACCACAAAGTTCAGCCCTTCTCACCTCTGTGCCGTGACGTGCTCCCCCAATGTTGCAGTTCTTCCTTCACACTTCTCTTGAGCACAACGTGACAGAAGGCAGCTCTCAGTAGAGTTTAGCATTAAGGCTCATCACCATTTGCCCTTTGTAGAATGAATCCTGTGTCAGGTTCAGACTCCCATTAAAGTTGCTGATGTTGCTACTGAATTGACATTGCTTGGCATACAGTCCTTGGGTCCTTAACGCCTTAGACTTCGGGATCTCTGAAATTCAGTCTTTTTACCCCAAGCAGTTGTGAACACATTGTCTCTGGGAAGTCAGTGGCAATTTTTCATCCTTGACTACACAAGAAAAGACTGCAATGAGAGGTGAGCACCCGAAGCTATAGCCACATGTCTCCTGCCGCTGGGCTCCTGTGCTGAGTGCAGAGGTAACTGTGCAAGTGGGATTGGTATTCCAAATGAGTAAAGTCAAAGTTGAGAGATTACATTTATTAATTAAAAGTTTTAAAATTTAAATTATTTACTTATCACTTTCATAATTTTTCCACAATAACTTATCATTTGGAATATTTAATATTTTCTTCTCTGTGGTTCCATTTTACTCAATCTTTATTTAAATAAACCTATATCGTTACCATCACAAAATATATCATTTAACATATATAAATTTAACTCTACATATAAATACCTAGAAAGTTTGGGCATTGTTACTAAATTCTAGCTGGAAACATTAGCGGTTTCTCCTAAGATCAACTATGTCTTCATTTTAAGAAAGTGTATATACATATAATCTTATTGAGACTTACTGACACAAAATAAGGCTTTCTTCATGATGAGATCAAAACAGTTATATTCCTCTCCCAATTTTCCAAATAGAAAAGAGATTAACAAGTTTGCAAAAAGGGGACTTTTTGAGTTTCCATCTTGCTTCTTGAAGCCCAAATTCATACATGGTCATAGTACTGCTCAAAAGACTTCTAAGCAACACTGTATGGGCCAGATGTGCAGCAGGCACATGCAGCTGATCAGTAGGAGATGATGTCACAAGCCTCCTGGGCTTCAAGTGGGATTGGAACTCGATGCTCATGAGTCAGTGTAGCGGAAAAACCGTATGTGCCTGCAGACTAGAGCCAGGCTCACTATGTTGCCTTCTACATACTTATGTAGTAAAACTCTATATACCCATACAAATGGGCTGTCTCCTCATATAAACAAAGATATGTACTGAGCTCACAATTATATCAAAGAGGATAAATGCAAAAATTACACACTAAAGGAACCTATTTTATAGAATAAATCCATAAAATTAATTCATGTTGTTACAAATCAGTGTAATTGCTACACTGGGGCAGGGGAAGTGACTGGATAGTGGCATAAGTGGAGATTCTGGGGTGCACGTAATGTTCTGTTCGTTGCTCAGTATGCTTGTTATGTGGTGTGTCTTGCTCTCGAGGACTTCTCCACTTATATACTGTTAATACACATGTATTTGAACAGTGGAATGAAAAAGCACACAATTTTAGGAGTAGAAAAGGTCACCGGGAAATAGAAAATCATAATTTCACACAGAACATGTCATAGTAAAACTATGGGACATCAGAATAAAACCACCACCGTAAAGTGAGAAGGGTGACTCCTCCTAAAGAAACTGATTTGCTAGGTAGTGCATTCCTGTCTGCTAGAGAAGATGTCCCAAAGCGAGTGGTGCAGCATCCTGAGAGTGGTGAGGGAAAATAACTGTCATTTAAGAAGTCTGTATCTAGCTTAACCATCACTCCATGTCAGGGCTAAAAAAAAATACATAAATGTTCTTAGACATTTTAAGTTTACCACCCTCAGATCCTGGTTGAAGGGATACAAAAATAGTGATAACTCTATATTTCACAAATGCTAGGAAAATGTATTGGTAATTAAATACTGACTATGATATGTACATTTTTAGATATAAATAAAAAATGGAGTTAAAATTTAGACAAAAATGTGAAAGGTGAGAGGGAGAGAAGTTCAAGAGAGTGTAAAAGCTGTTATTGTTTCATTTTTCAAGAAAGAAGACAGATATTGAGTAGTCTTGAATTCTATTAAAATACATCATAAAACGCACAAATTAAAATTGAAAGAATTAATTATTTAGCTATTTCATGTCTAGGACGTCTAAAAAACACCCTAGGAAAGGTCTCACGTGGGCACAAAAAAGACATACACAAAAAAAGGAAATATTGTCTCTTGTGTTGTTTACAATAGTGAAAACCTGAGAACAACTCATATACCTGTCAGCACTATGGGAGTCAGCGAGTCAATCGAGTAACACATATATAATGGAAAATGGTAACAAACTCCAATGAAATATCCAGCTCTGCCCAAATCTACCGAAACATACAATTTTTAAAAATAATTTTGAAGAAAATGTAAGTTGTGGTAAAAATACATATGGTGTAATTTCATCTATTCAGACGCTTGAAAGCCACTCAAGTTGTCTACAAAAGGCTATCACACTCTATGGTGAATGATTAAATTGAAAAAAATTAGCAGAGTGAAAGTTGCATTGCTGCTATTCTTCTTCAAAATACTTCTCTTGTCCCATCATCCTTGTCACAGAGCGTTTTAGGAAGTCCTGTGTTGTGGCTGGAGAAGGTGTGACCGGGAGTGTGGTGAGTGCCGCTGCTGAGCCCGTCCCAGGGAAAGTCGGGCTCACACCCGCATGGTAGCCTGTCCTCCAGTGCCTCATTCTCAGATCTGGTGCTTTGCGACATCTGGCTCTGTCCCAAAGTCAGATTCACCAGGGAGGGTAAATGTTCTGAATTGGTTCAGGATGTTGGGGTGGCCAGGACAGTGGGCATCTAAGGTGCTCATGAAAGAGACTTCCAGAGCTGCTTCAGAGGGTGGTGAGATGGCCAGGATGAGGGTGCTGAAGGCCAGGACGGCTGTCTCGAGGAGGGGGAGTGACAGTGTGTCCATTCTCACTTAATGAACTCTTTAAAATATAAACATTCACTGTAGTTTCTAGATCACACTTCCTGTGTTTGTCAATGTACTTATGAAAAGTACAGAGATTTGAACACACACCATGCTTGTGATAAATGTGGACTCTGGAAAGGTGAAGCCACGTTGTATTTAAAGATAATTTGATGAAAAATGACAAAATGTTATTTTTATTTTATTTTAGGTTATAAGTACACAGAGGTGTGTTGTTTTGTTTTTACTTGACAAATGATACTCTTCCTTAAGGATCCAAATAAGTATTCTGAAAAAATATACCGTTTGTATCGGGATGCTGGGACACACCATAAAGCATTGTAGAAAACTCATGGAAACTTCTGGGATTGAGAGGTAGTTAGTGAGCAATTAAAACCGATTGGTCAAAAACAGCAGCATCCAATTTTTGAGACATCAGTACTTCCTTTAAAGTCTGAAAAACAAGCTTTCCTTTGAAGAAGGCAATTCTCTGTTCCTTTGTTGAAAATGAAGAAAAACAATGTGTGATTTCAGCATCTCTATCTTGTGTTGCAACCCTTTTCCTTAGATATATTTTGGGGGGAAAAAAGGCTTTAAAAATTTTTGAGACTAAGTTTCACTCTGCAGCCAGGGCTGGTTCTGAACTTACTATATAGCCCAGTCTGGCCTTGGACTCATGATAATTCTTTTATTCTTGTATTCTTTAAACAGATCACTCTGCCTATTATATTTCCTCACTAATCTCTGCTTTCTAATACATCAAATATAGTCAACAACTAAATATTCTGATTCAGTGATTCAGTCATTCATGGCAATTCATTTCGTCTAGCAAATACTGTAAGCTGATGAGATAGAGATTTCTCATCTTTTCACCACCTTGAAATAAGGAAAGGTATGCACTTGGAGTTCTCATTGGTCGGCTTTTCTAGAAATTTTGGTAGGCTGTTCTAGAAAGTTTCATTATGGTTAAATGGAATATTGGGTGTGCCTAAATGGAGTTTCTTTATTGTTTTCTTGTTGTTCCATGTGCTTTAGACCTATATAAGATTTTGAAAAAGGAGTTAAGCTCCAATAATGATTGTGGTATAAGAAGATTATCACTGTTTTTTAAGTCTTTCCTTCCTTCCTTCCTTCCTTCCTTCCTTCCTTCCTTCCTTCCTTCTTTCTGAGACAGGGTCTTGCTCTGTAGCCCACGGTGGTCCTGAACTCGCTGTGGAGCCCAGGCTGGTTTTGTACTCTGGGCAATCCTCCTGCCTCATTCTCTCAAGTACTAGGCGTGTGTCACCATGCCCAGTTACGGGGTGTTGGGGAATTGAATTTCAGTACTTAGCGCTTGACATAGTGGTTGTTAGGCAAGCATTTTAACCACTGAGCAATCCAGCCCATGTTTTTAAAATTTTTTATATGTGTTAAGAAATTTAATTTACCTGTCCTCTGAATCCAAGTTTCTTAACAGATTTTTCATATATAAATACTTTATCTCATTGTGTACATCGTCTTTACACCTCCATGATATCCTTTAATGTACAGAAGGTTTCATTTTGATGATGAGTTATTCATTTTCCCTTTTTCTGTTGGAATTTGTAACTATCTCTGTATTTTACATAATTATGCTTTCTTTCAATGAGTAAAAACTAAGTAGAAAGAAGAGAAAACATTTGTCGATTCAGAAAGTCATTCAAAATAAGTAAATAATGAATGATAAAAAGAGCACAGACTCTGGATAAATAATTTTTGTGTTTGAATTGAAGTTCATATTTTGTCTGTATTGTTTACTACTTTGTGAGCTGGGTGATTTATTTAACCTTTTATGATTTAGTTTTCGCATTTTTAAAATGGCAGTAATTAAGTATTTCTTATAAAGAGTAAATGAACTAATATTTGTAAAGCATTTAAAATAGTGCTTGGTGTAAGGTTTTGTTAGATAAATAGTCTCTCATTTACTAAGTACTTCTAAAATGCCAAGCACTAAACTGTGTGATGGGAATACATCAATTAGTCAGAAAGACATGGCCTCTCCCATCAAAGAATTTGTAATTAGGAGACAAGATAGGACTTGAACAAACAATTAGGAGGGTAATCACTTTATAGAAGTGTCCTCTGGGGCGGCTGAGGGCCATGGTGAAGATTTTACCAATAGCATCTGTTTCTTTCACTCATTCACTCATTCAACAACTGCATGTTTACAATGCCAAGAGCTGCTCGAGGCACAGGTCTGAGAGCACAGGGCTTTGAAAATGATTCAATATCACAGGCCTTTGGAGTTTAAGCTTTCTAAGGTGAAGAGAGTAAACAATGAAATCGTTGGAATCGTATCAGAGTGTTCCAAGTGCTGTGCAGGATCTAGAGCAGAAAATATGATGTATTGTAACTGGAAAAAGTACAGTTACAATCTGGTGTGATCTGAGGAAGTGGCATTTAGATTGAGACCTAGATAATAAGAAGGAACAAGCTAGGGTGACACATGGGGGAAAAGCCATTCGAGGATGAGCAAACCACAACTTTAAAAACTCTGGAGCAAAAATCAAGCAACAACCCCAAACTTACCCTAGTCTTTTTTTTTTTTTAATTCTTTTCAGATAGAATCTTGCTGTATAAATCCAAGCTGGTCCTGAACTTACATAGCCTGGGCTAGCCTCAAACCCATGACAATCCTTCTGCCTTGCCTCTCTTAGTCTTAAAATCAAGAAAAAAAATTCAGAGCGGTGGGTCACAGCATGAAGTGGCAGGTGGCAAAAGATAAGATGGGGTAGGCAGGAGGGGATATCAGGACAAGGATAAAAGGCAAGTGTTTGAAATTTTGCTTGCATTTTATGTGTACTGAGGAACCGTTGGTGTTAGGTGAGTGACAGACATACTGTTTCATGTTCAATTGTTTTTGTTTGCTTAGCAAACCACTCGAAAACATGGTTGCCTAAAGCAATGCTGTTTTATTATCTCTTGCTCTTACATCAATTAACTGGGTTCATGTGGACAGTTGGCTAATCTCATCTGGAGTTCTTTATGCTATTGCAGAGAAAGTCAAGTCTAGAAGTAGTTGGAATATTGACACAGGTACTGAAGATACCGCTTCTCCTCAGCGTTGTGCAGTTCCCGTTAGTGTCTACTTTTCCATTGGTTCTTCCACTGACTTCTCCAGGTGGGCTTTCCAGGAGGCGAACTTGACATCTAACATGGTGACTTGGAAGTTGTCTTGCTAAGGCCTTGAATTGGAAAGCACTGATTGTTACAATATATTTAAATTGACTCCCAGTCTGTCTCTAGGTCACTGGATTGCCCTGATCCAACTACATAAAGCAGAACTTACGGCTTATTGAGGACCAGCATGAAAGACTGTCTACCCTGGCCTGCCTACTGCTTTCTCAGTTTGTTTATATCCTTCCCAGTTATAGCACAGACTTCTCTCCTACCCTGAACTCCCAAGTATCATTCCATTAAGTAATAGGCTCAGCTTAAGTTTGGTTCTTACTAACTAAATTATTTGCAGGTATAGATGACACTCTGTGAGACTTGCAAACCTGTAAGCCAGGGACACAAGTTACCTGTTTCTGACTCGCACTCAGTATAGAGGAGGGAGACTGGTACACCAGGAACATGAGCGGCTGTCCTATTAAATGAGCAGAGATGAGGTATGCGTGACATGCACTGTCTTCCAGTAATTTTAAAACGAACATGACAGATATGACCAATTCTCTGTTTTTAGGGCAGAAGTTATAGATTGATCAGAGAAGAGTTGTGATCCCTGGGAATAATTCTCTTGAGTTGTTATCTCTTTGGCCTGAGGTCCTGGCTCTGTCTTCTCATTTATCTTGTTTTTCCTCTTATAAAACGCAAACTGTATTTAGAACCGAGCTGTTTTCTCATCCTTTTTCTGTCTCAAAGAAGTTGAGGATCTAACACTATCTTTTTTTTTTTTTTAAGACTCATCTCACTCTGTAGCCCAGGCTGGTCCTGAACTTACTATGTAGCCCAGTCAGTCTAGCCTTAGACTCAATGGCAATCCTCCTGCCTTAGCCTCCAAAGTGCTGGGATTACAGGCATCTGCCACCACACCTAGCTTTATGTGGTGCTGGGGAATCGAACGCAGGGCCTTGTAATTGCTAGGCAAGTGACTAACCTTTTTTTAAATTTACCTTTCTTTACACCTTCCTGTCCAAGCTTTTATAATTCTTTTGAAGCTATTCTTGTATATCGAATTGTAATATTTTTTTGTTTCTTGTGAACCCAAGGTTTTCATACTGAGCTACATCCTCTACTTTTAAAAATTGTATTTATTTATTTACGTATTCATTTATTTAGGGATAGGGTCACACTCAGGTGCTGAATGGAACAGGCTGGACTGGAATTCGTTTCCCTTCTGCCTGAACCTCCCATAGTTCTGAGATTAGGCACATGCCAACATGTCTGCCTTAATTGTAACACACTTTATGAAACAGAAAGCATACCATAAATTTGTAAAACACAAACCTTTATAATTTGGGCTTAAAATCTCTGTGCTTCTCTCAGTTTGATCTCCAGCACCACATAAAATGGGCATGGTGGTGCTCACCTTAACCTCAACATTTAGGAAGCTGAGACAGAAGGATTGCCCTGAGTTCAAGGCCAGCCTAGGCTATATACTGAACTCAATACCAGCCTGTACTACAATGTGAGGCCCTGTCTCAAAAAAAAAAAAAAAAATGTGACTGTGAAAATGTCCCTAAGAGCCTTCAAAGCTCTTATCAAGAGGGTCTATTATGCATGCTCTCCAATTTTTCTGAGGCGTGGTAACCTTGATTTAATCTTTTATCCTAAGGCCTTCTTTACTGGCAGTATCTTGCATTTGATTTTTGGGCTCAAACCATTTCTTACTGTGGCAGCATTTTGCTGGCTGGCAAAGATAGGAATGAGAAATGGTTTTATTCTCTTATTAGTTATTCCTGGATTGGTATCTATTCTAGATTATACTCAAAAAAGGAAATTAGTAGTTTATGGAAACTAGTTCTTAACATAGATAACTAAAAGAAAACTAAAAGAAAACTCATGGAACAGTTGCTACTTTTAGTATTCTTCCTAGAATTTTCCATAAGCAAATAGACAAGTTCCTTGGATGTATTTTTCTCATGTAAATCAAGAGATAATGTCATATTTTCCACTATACTGTAACACACCACTTTCAGAAACAGTGTCCATCTGTTTCTTCCTGACTTCATGAATAATCTTCTTTGAGCTGTTCTCCTTTAGTTTCTACTGGTTGCCTAGTTCCAAACTCGGGGTTATGTATTTTAAGATTCTACCATGGCAAGCCCCAATTCTAGATATCAATTTCTGTTTGCTTATTTACTGCTATATAATGAAGCATCTCCAAACCTAATGTCTTAGAATAATCCCATATTTTACAATTCTGTGAGTTAATTTGGCTCTGCCCAGGAACTCTTTTGGATCTTGTTGGTGCTTCTCAGGTGTCTGTATTTAAGTAACTTCAGGGGCTGGCCTTGTGCCGACGTCTGCCTGTTTTGTTGGCAGGGGCTAGGCTTTGTTTTCTCTGTGTGCAGTTTCATGTCTTGCCTTTTTATACCTATACAGACCTCACATACACCAGTGTCCATGTGACAGCTATACACAGGCTTCCTTCCATATCAAACAGAAGCCTTTCATGGACTCCCATGGCTCCCCAAATATGAAGTAACAAGCTTCCTTATAACTTAGTCCCAGAACATGTGTAAGGTAACTTTTGACACATTAAAGTAATGACAGACCAGTTCAGATCAGGGTTGAAGGGACTACATAGAGTTGGAATACCAAGAGACATAGTGTATTGGGGCATCACTGGAGCTTGCTAACGTGCATATCTCTTAAACTTCCTAAAGGTTACTTATTACTATGGTTTAGATTTAATGCCCCCCCCAATGTCATGTGTTCACAGGTGGGGCTTCTGGAGGGCGATTGGATCACAGGGGTCTACACCAGTGGCTTGATCCATTGATCACCTCACACCTAATTGTGCTGTTAGGCGGTGGGGCCTGGTTGGAGGAGGTGGTTACTGAAGACTTGCCTTTGGAGGGAATATCTCCCTCCTTGGCTCCTCTGTTCTTTCTCTCTGCTTTCTAGCTATCAAGAGCAGCTTACTTCTAGCCTGCCCATCCCTGATATTTTCTGTGTTGGAACCATGTCCCAAATCCCTTAAACTATGAGCCAAACTAGACCTGTTCTCCTTTAAGCTGTGGGTTTTTCTGTTGCATGCGGCCATGGGAGAGTTTAGGATTACAGTTACTCTGATTGCAGAGAGAACAGATGGGTGAGGGATACTACTGAAGTAGCAAAAGTGATAAATAAATGTGGTTGTTACAAAGTAGAGGTATTAAAGATGGAGAGGAGTGGACTGTTCAAGATGGATTTGGAGATAAATTGGAAAGAATTTGTTGATAGATTGCTGTGGGGGAAGGATCAAGTTGGTTTTTAGTTTTTAGGCATATGTAGCGGAGCTGACGGTGATGCTGCTTCCTGAGATGGATGAGGCAGGAGCAGAATGAGGACAGGGCATTGACAACCAGTAGTTATGTTTGGACTTATTTAGACACATATGAGACATGTAAGTGAAAATATCAAGGAAGAAAGTAGGTGCAAATCTTCAGGACAGGAGAAGTCAAGATTAGAAAAACATAGTTTGTAATCCTTAGAGTGTACCTGACATTTAGAAGTATGACATTTTAAATAAAATCAACTCAAAAAGTACAGATTAAAGAGTGGAACCTAGAGTATTTCAACTTTTAAAGGTGAAGAAGAGGAAGAGGAGACAGCAAAGAAGACTGAGTATGGTCTTAAAGGAAGGTGAAATGATGCAAGAGTGGTAAATTGCAAATCCATGGAAAGACAGCGATTCAACAGAGGGATGTGTTGAGCAATGTAGACTGTGCCGATTGGTCTGGAAGATGAAGACAGATAGATGCCTGATAGGTGTCATACTGTCTCATTTCACTTCAAAAAGTTGTTCATTAATACATAGCCTTTTATATGTTCTTTATAAAATTATATATTGTCTTATCATCTATTAAAGTATAGCCTCTAAGACAACAGGAACTTTTTTGTGTTTTGTTATTGTCATACCCCAGTACCTAACATTGTACCTGGCACATAGTATGTATCATTTATTCATTCACTCAACCATTCAATAACCCTAGGAAGTTAATGCACAGTTACTCACATTCTACAGGAAAAGAAACAAAGATCAGAAAATGCCAGATTAACACAAAGAATAAATTGAATAATTGGGTTTCAAATCAGTCTTTCCTCTCCCCCTCTCTTTCTTCCTCTCTATCTCTACATATAAACATATATACATGCATATATGTGTGTGTCTATATATGTATATATATATATATATATATATATATATATATATATATAATACTTGTTTGTTTGTTTGTTTTACAAAACCAATTCTCATCTACTAGTAAAACCCTGTCACATGATCATAGGTTAACTGAGACTATTTTAGTGGTTAACTGTTAGGCATATTTTTAAAAAGCAACATAATAGTAATTGTTTGATTAAGACTGTGACTGGAAAAATAAAAATCTGTATTTGCTTCTGTGAAAGTTCCATCTTAAAATGCAGCCATTCTTGAAAAGAATATTAAAATGCATATTTGTTTAGTTTGCATATGATTTGCATATTGATCAATTTATTTCGCACTTCAGGTAACAGAGAACATGTTCACATAAGCGATACATTAAATATTATAACCAAGACAGTGTTTTAAAAGTATGCAGTGCAAAACAATAAATAATCCTACTTATTTTACATATCTTTTAAATGCATGTTTTTTTCTCCATTGATACGGGTAAATGAATGTATCTATTACCTGATATGTTTGGTTTCTTTGACTTCCAGTTTTAATTCACCGTATCTGGAGACCTAGAGACAGACTAACTAGTATTAAAAGAAGTTGACCAGATGCCAACAAGAGAAGAAAAAGGAAAATGAGAACAGAAAAAGAAAGAATATAGATGATCGTAAACTGGAAAGAATGCTGAAAAACAGCAGCCAGTTGAGGGCAGTAAGAATAAGGCAGGGACGATCCCGGGAGGGCTCAGCACGGACAGGCAGGCAGTCCTGGGGAGGCGAACTCTTCTTCCCAGGTGTGTGATCCCCAGTATTAGCCATAGCTGACATACTCATTTTATATGAAGTCTGTGCTATATTGTTTGCTTAAAAATGTAAACTGTGTTTTGCTTTTTGAGTAATTACATACCTACAAGCTATGCTGTACTGTTTTAAATATAAAGGCTACCTCAGGAAACAATAGAGATGTGAGTAAACACTTCATTACCAGACACTGTAAATTTTTCAGAAACTTATTTTCCAACTGGCACTTATTTTTAAACTTAAAATTTTAAGTTGTGCAACATCCTAAGCATGTAGAGAAACATGGGAAATGACTCGGTACCCACCAGCATACTTAGCACACAGACACGATTTCTTACTTCCTTTTCAAATGCACTTCCAAAAAACAGCAAAAGCTGGATGCCCTCTGCTCTTTCTCCTTCTCTTCTGCCAAAAGGCGATCATGTCCTTAGTGTGTGTCTGTGTCACACTCACCGAGTTTTGCTTTTTCTACATAAATACATAACCATAAACAATATTAACATGTATGATGATATCACATGTTGTTCTCCTTATGGGATCATTTTTATTTCACTCATTTTTATAGCTCTTTGTTATTGTGATGGAAAAACAGCTCGTCTGTTTTCCCACCGCTTGTTTCTAGATTTTACTATTTTCCTCATTTTATTAATATATGTATTTGATACATAATGTTTACATTGAACTTGAGTATTTTGTATATATATCATGTCAAAATTACAATCTCTCTTCTTTCCTGTTTTTGACCCTCCCTGTCTTCCCAGGTCCTGCTGACTCCCACTATCACCCCCATTTACTCCTTTTATTTTACATGTTGTCTTCCTTTCTCTTTCCCACCCTCACCACCCCCTTAACCTTTCTCTCTCCACAAATTCCATCTTCTTACTTTCTTCTATGTCTCTTACATTTTTTTTGTGGTTTGTAGTGAAGATTCTTACATGCATCGTATGCTTTCATACTAGGGCTTCTGGGGATTACAGAAAATAAATAAACAAATAAGATTACTGGGTGATGAGCATGTGCCTTCTTAGCTTCCAAAACACGTTGTCGGGTTTCTGTTCTAAGTGGTAGTATAAATTGGCCGTTTCAATAGCCATGTATGTTTCCCTGCATCCTCACCAATACTTAAATGGTTTTATCTACTTGGTACGAATGACTTGGGCCTATGGTTTGAATGTGGAGTGTCCACTAAAAGCCTCATGTGTTTGGGTGTTGTGGATTTTCTCTGGGCTTCAGGTGCCCTTAGGAGGTAGCGCCTGGTCCTGAGGGGCGGGTCACTGAGGGCAAGGCTGGCAGGTGTGCTTTTCCTGGGCTTCACAGCCTCCTCCCCTCCCACATGCTCCTTTCTTCTGCTACACCTGGAGCAGCTTTGCTACCAGACCCCTTCTCCATATCGCCTTTGCCAGATAAGTGTGAGGCGGAAATGTCTGAAATGTAAGCTAAAAGTTACAGGTGTTGAGTGTTGTGTCTCGACAACAAGAGAGTGGCCAAGTCTATGGTCTACTTCATTTTGCTGAATCATTTAATCTGCCCTAAGGTGGAGTGCATAGATCGAGAGGGGAGTCCACTCCTTCGAGTCCAGTGTGCATCTGTGGTGAGGAAAGCTTCTCCCGGGCAGGAATAAGGCTTCATCCTGGGCACTACTAATAAACAGCTGCTGGGTGCTCTGAGGGAGGTTCCTTATTGAGAGTTAATTCAGTGGCAGCTCGTGGCATGGTAATTTGCTCTATGTGAGTATTCTAATAGGTACCTAATGAGGTTATGGGAATTAAATGAAATCTCAGGTATCTGATTCATAATAGGAGTTTAGTTAATGTCACTTCTTTTTATTTTCTGATTTTGACAAAATACTCAAGCTAATCACTCAGTAGAATTTCCTTTGCCTAGGTGCATAGAAGTTCACAGACCAGTAGTACCAAACTTTGGCAAGTATCAAAGTCACCAGGAGAGTTTGTTTATGGTGTAAGCTGCCAACTCACTTTCTGATTCAGTAATTCTTATGTGAGGCCCAAGACTTGGCATTTTTACACAGCCTCCAAGTGACATTGCTCAGGATTTTGCCCGGGCACCTACAGGTTGAAAAGCACTACTCTGCCTGCAGTCCTGAGAGTAATATGATATCACTGTGTGGGGGTGTGGGTCGTCAGGGTCACATTTCTTCCGCCATAGATCAATTCACTGATACTACTTTCAATCAAACTTTAATCTCCCCTGAATACCTGTGTGATTTACACCTCCAGTAGCAATAGAATAGCGTTCAATCTCCCTTCTTCACTCAGCATGTTTGTCTGGTGATTCTTGAAATCACAAAAGGACTGATTTTTTTTTTTTTTTTGCCTCTTGTGCTTGTCTGATTCTGATTATAAATGAGGTACAGCATGTAGATTAGTATTTAGGGGAGAGTTTCTTCTCCAGATAGAGAGCTGTGTGGCCCTGGGAGCCAGCGCAGGGGCTGCAAGATTCCCTTGTTTTGATTCGAGATGGTCTGCGTGGCCCTGTTCATCTACCTTCACTGCTTTCTCATCCGTGTTTTCCAAGTTAGATGTTTGATGATCTTTCCTATTCACATCAGCGTGTTTATGTGATATCTGGAATTATTCTCTACTTTGGTTTTGGAACTGTGCCAAAGAAGAGCAAGATGACATTCTGAGGGCTTGCTGCTTGGTCAGGTGTACAGTTTATACAATTTCTTTCTATGCCTTCTATTTTTAAAGTTCTTATTTTAAAAAATAAGTAATTGAAATGTTTGTATGTATAGTCACAAGACTCTTAAGCATATGGTTATTAGGAAGGATTTTTTAAAGGATACTGACTATAAGTTATTGATGTGAGAGTTCTACATATGACATACTTTCAATAAAGTATCAGCTTATAACAAGCAAAATAAATCAGTATAATAGCATAGCATAATATGGTGTCATAAATAGAAGATATAAAAGAATTCTTGCTTAGCGCAAGGCAATACACATCAATAATATGGATTTTTGTATATTTTGCTTACAAGTTCCTTCAGGGCAAAGGCTATCTTCCTTACTTGTGAATGAATCTAGAAAAAGATATCATAGAAAAAGAGTTAAATTAGTAAATGGAAAATATTAAGAGGAAATATAACAATTCAAACAGATAAGGGTTTTAAGGTCCATAAGATGCTTTTTGCAATTCTGCTTTTACTGTACTGTGCAAACTTTGGAACAGTTATTTTTTAGCTTTCTGATTAAACTAAATGAAAACTGGATCCTCTTCTCCATCTGAAATCATTGTGATGAAAATTAAATGAACCCAGGGACTTCGGAACTCATTTAATGCCAGTGCCCTCTGTTTCTATCCCTCTACTTTCTTTCTAACAGAAGCCACTCGCATTATAAAATATTGAAAAAAAATTGAAAAATACATTATTGAGGTGGTTGGTAAGTTTGCAGCTAGGTATTAAATATTTCGTACCAATCTGTGGGTTTTTTTGTCTGCTTTGTATACTTATTAATTACCAATTCCCTTATGGGAATCTTGTTAAAATCATCCATATTTTACAGAGATAATGAGAAATCTGAGCTTCAAGATTCCGAGCAGCTAACTGCCTGGGGGTAAGTCAGTGAAGCAAAATCCAAGAGCAGGGTTTGGGAGTTCACAATGCCTGCTCTCCTGTCTGTTTTCTCCTCTGTCTGTGCAGCACTACTGTAATTTTTCATTCTATTTTAGTAGCAAAGATGACTTGAAGGCCTAGAGAAGGATAAGGTCATTTGAATATTTTGTTATTCAATTTTCTGTTTTTCCAGTGTAAGTGAGAGAAGGAACAAGACATTAATTTCAATAACTCTTTACTGTGGTTTATATAATCATTTTATCACATCTTTATTTCCTGATTAGATAGCATAAAAAAGTGTTTCAATGTGATAGTCTTTTTAAAAATATAGGTGGCTGTTCTTCAGCCAAGGTTCAGTACTGAGAAATTGCATGGATTAGGACAACACACTACATAATAATAATAATAATAATAATAATAATAATAATAATAATAATATAGTATTGTGTGTTTACTTCTTGAAGGTTATTGCACTAAGCTCCTTATGCATTATATAAATTGTTTCCCAATTTATAGACCCCAATTTATAGAACAAAATGTTATTATACTTCTCTGACTGATAAGGAGCTTTAGAAAATTTAAATACGTTCCCTTAATTTGCATTCATCAAAAAAACTAACTCAGAAAGATTAAAATGTAGGTCTGCATCAAGAGCTAAGGCTCTTAACACTGGCCCTATAAATATTTATTAAGTGTTATCTGTGTGTTAGGCCCTAAGGGTAGAGCAATTTTCAAAATTAAAAGATTCCAGGTTCCTTGAATTTAAATAAATCTTGAAGTATAACCCAAAGAGCACAGAAATGGTATAAGATGATTTTCCTAAGTAATGTTCCATGGAATAAGTGTTTCTTCAGAGTTTTTGTTTTCCTGTGTAAATGGAAAAGCATTCAGACCCTTACAGCCTGAAGAAATTAGGCATGTTGTATCTGTGTCTTGGTAGTAAATATTATATAGACATGGGCACTTTTCTCTTCATGGCTTTTTCTTACAGACATGTTTTGGTAGTTAGCCTCTATTACCATTCTAGGTACATATCTCTCCATAACTTTCTGTTATCTCATCCATAGCATTCTTCTTGCTGTGTTCTTATCATTTCCAGCTGTGTGGTAGAGGCTGAGAGAAAATGAAAGAAAGAAAGAGAGAAAGAGAAAGAAGTTAGAGGGAGGGAAGGAAAGAATGAAGGGAGAAAGAAATAAAGAACGATAGAAAGAAAGAAAGAAAGAAAGAAAGAAAGAAAGAAAGAAAGAAAAGGAAGGAAGAGCATGGGCATTTTTATAAGTTGTTTAACAGACAGAGACATTTTCAAAAATGTTGCATCATTAGAGGTAAGATTAGAAACAGAAAAGATTTTACCTTGAAAGGTGACTGTGGACACATTGAAAAAAAGCACAAGTTTTATTTACATAGAAAAGTGGAAGTTGGGAAGTAGGTGTGGTGGGCAGTTGCTACATTAGTTATTTTTAAGTTTTTGAATTTTCAGATCTGGAGCCTAAACTTTTAGTCTGAAAATAACCAACAGAAATGATTTATTTTCATTGTAATATCTGACCAAGCATTGTCTATTGGTCTGGCATTTTGGAAGTAAAGAATCAATTTTGGAAGTTAAAAATAGATATTTCATTCGTGCAGTGATACTTCTGGTTGTCTTTCCAAAATAGTTAAAAGCACATATAATAGACATATGTGTAGCCATGGTTATAGCAGCACAACTAACAATAGCTAAATTGTGAAAGACTCTGAAATATCCACAAACAGATGAATGGATACAAAAAAATATGGTGTGGTGTATACAATGGCATACTAATCTTCCATGCAGAGAAATAGACTTGAGGTATTTGTAGGTTAATGGATGCAACTTGAGACCATCTTTAATGAAGTATGTCAAACTCAACAGGTTAAATATCGCATGGTTTCTCTAATGTGAGAAACCCAGAATACATTTTGTAGAAACAAATAGGTGTGATATTGGGAGTGAGAAGGGATGAGGGAGGGAGAGTGAGGTTCAAAAAGAGGGAGGGGAAAGGATTGTCATGTTGATGTGATACATATGTGCACAAGGTACTCAAGCTCCAGATAAACCTTGTGTATTGCATACATATACTAATAAAAATGGGAAAAAGGATGAATTTTGGAGTGGTTGTTTAATTGTACTAGAAATGATGTGCACTGCCTTCTGTAAGAGGTCCTTCTAAACTATATAGTTTAGAAATATCAAACATTCTTTATTTCTAGAGAAATGTATTTATTGAGATGTGCTCTTTAACCTGTGTGTTGTATCTTTAAAAAACTGAATGCTAAATTAGCACATCATAGAATCTATAATAAATATCTGCCCTATTCTCTCCACACCTTACCCTACAAGTGTGTAATAACCCTATTTCTGTTGTCATTGTGAAGTTCATAACCACTTGAAAGTCCAGCAAAGCTATTTGGCTCTCTAGGAAGAACCTGAAATTTATGCTGAGTGAAAAATAATTCTTTTTATTGCCGTTAGATGGGCTTTCACCCGGGGGACCACAGAGTTTCTTGATTTAGGAACAGAATCAATATTCTATTATTTAGTTTGATTCCATAGGACTCAGTGAGGGATAAGAATAATTAGACCCTGTGTATAGATGAGAAATGTGAGGCTCAGGGGAGCCCAGTGACGTCCTTTGCAGGTGATGGTGACAGTACAACAGCTCCACGATATGCGTGAAGTACCTATGGCAGTGCGACCCTCTGCGGGTATGCGGTGCAACTCAGCTTCTTTTCCTGCTGTTCCGTTTCTCATAACCTGGGCAGTAAGTGTCCAGAACTGATAGTGACTTTCGGCTGCCTCTGCCTATGAATCCATTAGCTCGGTAAACTCGGCAGCTTTGAGTTGCTGGGTGAGTGAAAGGGTGGGAGTAGGGGCAGCCGATGGCGCAGAGGAAAATCAATCATAATGTCTTCCTTTTTCACTTGAGATTTTGCTGGATAAAGAAGGCTTTCAGTTACCTCCTCGGAGAGTGAGGACTTTACGGGAACCCGTTTGTGTCTTCTTAGTTTGTTGTGCCGACTTTGACTTTTGCTCTGTGAAGAGTGTGGCCAACATGTGAAGTGAGCAAAATGTATTCCTTACACTCACGTAGAGGTCTTGGGCTTCATCTTCCCCTGGTGTGCCCTGGCACAGGTGAGGCTGTGGGACACAGGCAGTAGGAGCTGGCAGAAGTGGCTGAGCAAAATTGCGATTAGTGGTTTAATCGCTTGTACTAAATGCCATGGACACAATGCAAAGTGGCAGGAGGGGATTGCTGTGCTGAACTGCAGCAGTTTTGTACACCTAACGAGTCTTCTGTCAGCAGAGTATTTGACTTTCACTGTTAGGTCTGTAAATAACGTAAATAAATAATACAGTCTGGTACAGTGACTCGTAAGTAGAACCAGAGTGTATGTAACTGATTCCACAATACATTATTATTTATTTATGTTTTTTTGCAGGCCTAAGAATTATCGCAATTTTACACAGGTTAAATAAAAAAAGTGTTTGCTTTTGCTGCATGCATTCTTCTTCTTTATCTTCTTGGAGTGACTGGCCACTCTCCTCTGGATTCTTTCTTGCTTTTTTTTTTCCCCCAGGTGCTGGCTTTTACTTTCATTGTGTTTAAGTTCATAGCCATTTGCATGGCCAAGAAAACTTATTTTTAACACTTTTGGAAAAGCCAGGCTTTTCTTTCTCCTACTTAAAAAGTTACACAGTATTTCTTCTTCCTCCTCCTCCTCTTCTTCCTCCTCCTCCTCTTCTTCATCATCTTCTTAATATTCTCCTTCATATTCTCCTTCTTCTTGTGCATAAAGTGAAATCAAACCCAGAAGAACCAAAACATGGAGTGTTTAGGAATCTGAATTGACCTTATATATTACCCAAGTGCTAAATTAGATCAGTTTTAGACTGGTGCTGACCAGACGATTGTTTCTGATACATATTTACTTAATTTAACTTCACCTCTGGGTTGTCCCTGGAATTTTTGTTTTTAGTAAGTTGTCGGTAAGGTTAAAATACGTTTTTAAAAGGAATGGTAGCCCAGGGGTTGATGACTTCTTTGGCATGCAGAAAGGCTGTGTTCAAGTCCTAGTACTACTAAATGAAGGAAAGAATGAAGGAAAGAAGGAAAGAAGTGAGGGAGAAAGGGAGGGAGGGAGGAAGATGGATGGACAGTTTTCCTTCTCATGTCGGATAGGGTATGGATGAGAAATACTTCACTTTTTTTTTTGTCATTGCTTGTGCCTGTGGGTGATATTGCTCAATCACATTTTTTTCCCACAGTGCTTGAAAATTTGAAGAGTACCTGGCATTTAAAAGGTCCTTAATTCTTTGTTGAATTAATAAACTCTGTTTCCTGAAATTAATACCAAGCTCTCCAAGGGCAGCAGTCACCATGTCTGCCGCATTGGGCTCACTACATCCATGGTATTTTGAAAACATTTAAAACTTTTCCTTCGAAGGCAGACCCACCTGCTTTGGCGTGTTTTCTTCCAGTTCGCCACTGGAGGCGGGAGAGTATTAAACACAATGGTAAAACAGCTTGAACTGTAGAATACAGGTGCTCATTACGCAGTGCTGAGCTGGGTGGGAAGAGCAAGCTGGCTGAGACCCAGGCAAGGGCAGGGGAAAGAGGCTCCGCCCTCCTTTCCTTTCTGTCATTCTTCACTTTAATGCAAATAGAACACACGTTTTGGAGTCAGGTTCACGACATCTTTTATTTCATGGCCAGTGACCTTGGATGAGAATTTGAATTGTCATATTCCCTATTACATAATTCAAGAGGATTAAAGTAGAGATAATAATTATCTCAATTTATTTTTGATAAAAGAAAATGATATTACATAGGCAGTACATTGTTGTTTTTCACTGTTCAGTCAAGACTTCGGAGGTGAAAATCAGTAGCTAGTATGAGTAGCTAGAATAACATAGAAATAACATAAAATTAAAATATACCTGTGGCACAGATATGTGCAATCTAATTTACTCTCTTTAAAAATGTGTGAACTGCACCTGCCCCCCCCTCCCCCACCCCCCACCCCCCCATGGATCTGATGCTGTCTCCCTGTCCTGTAGGTCTTTATGGAGTTGAAAGCCATTGTGGACATCTATGTTGTATGGTGTTCAGAAGCATCAAAACCCTTCTTCTGTGTGTATCCTAAAAATTGACTTTCTTAAGTAGAGAACCATTGTCTTGAGAGACATATTGTCCTTTATTGGATTTTTAAAAATGTACCGTGATGTACCTCCTTTTTGAGTACTGAATACTGGGGTAAAAAAGAGAGAGAAAAAGAGACACTACCTCCTTTGCTTGATCACATGTTTTTAGGCTCAAGAGCTGTCACACTTTTATCTTTATCTTTGTTTATTGGAAAACTCAGAAATTTTATACATAACTGTACTGCTATTTGTTGCAAAAGTCAGAATTTCTTATACTGTATTAAGAGAAATAATTTTGGTGAAGTCAGGTGTCTTCTAATATGAAAAGTAAATGTGTTTTGAAGTTAAGTTCAGTTGATTTTCTCTAGGAATCTAGTTAGAAACTCATAGGCTGGGTTATTATGAAGTTCAGCTCATTTTTACAGTTATCCAGGCTGTAATCAGAGTGCCCTGCATTTAAATCACAGGCACTAGCTTCCCTCTCCTGACCCAGTTCACTGCTGCAAGTGGGAAGAGTGAAGGGCGTATTTTGCATATTGGAGTCACTAGGGACTTGTGTGGGAAGGCTTTTGTTTTACCTGATTTCACAGGGTGAAGAAGTTCACTTCTCAGCTGGAAGATAAACTTGGGTAGATCGACTGGGAACTGGTTTTCACTCCTTGCCGCCTTGCCTTCAGCATTCTTTCCTTTTAGATTGACTTTGTCTACTCCTTTGGGGGTTGGGTAACCTGACATACAGAAAGTAGATGAGACCTGCTGTGAACATTTCATCTTTTAGACAGAGATTGCTGCGCACCTCCAGGCAGAGAGAGGTGATGTGATCTCCCAGAGGGGCGAGGCTCTCTTGTGCCTGCCTCCCCATACCAGAGCACAGAAGGATGCCAGTAATGAGAAAAGACACCTCTGTGAACAGCTAGAAAGTAGCCAGTGCCACTTCTTTTTATGAGATCTTAGGCTTTCACTGAGCCATAGGGTCCTTATCTATAAAATGAAGAGAGTAAGAAGTAAGAAGCAATATAAAAATAAATATCACTGTTATTTCTGATGTAAAAAAAGCAATGAATGTATACTAATAATTAGTGTTTGGCACTTGCATATTCTCTATATTGTCATATTTTGTCACAACTGTTTTTGGTAGTGTTAGTAGTTATCCAACTACACTGTCAGTTTCCTTAGTGCAGCATTCACAACTTATGCTCTTAGCATCAAATCTTTCTTTTGGATTTATGTTAGAAAGAACCATGCATTCTAATTCTTAATGGGTACTTGAATGCAGATATTCCATTCTGTTTATTTTAAAGGAAATGTTTCAAATTCAGTTATTGAAAATGTGATCACTTTAGTAATAAGTAACAAAGATACACAAGGCTGTTATATATGGATCTGGAATGATCTTCAAAGATCCACAGGTTAAAAGCTTGATCTCCAGCTTGTCGATATCCTTAAGTGGTGGAAATTTGAAGAGACGGAACCTAGTGAGAACTCTTTTGAATCACTGGGAGCAGGTCCCTGAAGGAGACTTCAAGAACTCAGGCCCAGACTTGTCTCCTCTCTTTTTTTTTGCTTTCTGATCATAAAGCAAATGGCTTTGATTCACTGTCAGCTTCCGCCGAGATGTGCTGCCTTGCCACAGACCCAGAACAGGTGTGCCAGTGGTTTATGGACTAGCATCTCCAAAACTTCACTAAAATAGCCTTTTTCTCTTTGTAACTTGATCATCACAAGTATTTCTTACAGTAAGGAAAAACTGCCACCAATGACATTTTTCTATTAAATGTACAACTTATCAAATATCTTACTTAAGCTAAATGCATTACCAGTGTTACTTTTTCAACCTCAGCAATCCTCTGAAAAGAAAGATTGTTTTTTAAGTTCTGGACTAGAAAGGAATCTAGAGTTCATAGAGTTTAAGCAATTATCAAAGTCAACAAGGCTTAAGTCATTAAAGCAGGATTAAAACACAGCTGTTAAACTCATATTTTTCTGTTTTTGCATAGTTCTCTGAATATCTGTTTTGGTTACTTTTTCTTCACTGAGACAGAATACCTGACATCCACACTGAAGGTAGGAAAGATTTCTTCGAGGTTGTAGTTTTTGGATGTCTCGGTCTCTTCACGGGCAACTGGCACTGGTGGAAGGGCCTGCTAGAGGCCTAGCAGAGCAGAGCTGTTTCTAGCATGGCAAAGGAAGCAGAATCTGAGAGGAAGGGCAGAGCTAGCGTCCCCCTTCCAGACGTTTCCCAGTGATCCACTTTTTCTGGCTCCAGCCCCCTTGACCTGCCTCTCCCTGCCAGGCCTGCCCTCTCAACAGCTCAGGAAGTCAGTGGATAATCCCTGTGGTACAGTCACTTTCCAAACACATGAGGGGATAGTGGGCCATTCCAGGTCTGAACCATAAACATACTTAAGAATAATAAAAAGGTAACTTTGCAGTTCATGATTATTTTAGTCAGAACAGACAGCCTTATCCAAAATTGGTATGGCTTATAATAATAAAAGTATACTTCTGATGCCATGGGGATATTATGTATGGGACACCACTCTGAAATCCAGGCTAAAGAAACAGCCACTGTGAAGGATATAGAAATCCTCAGGTGCAAAGAAAGAGAGCAAAAATGGTACTCCCTGATGATTCTTAAAGCTTCTAATTGAGTGTGGGAGAAGCCACTTTTACTCACACTGCATTGATCAAAGAAATCACTTGGCGAAGCCTAGTGTGAGTAGGTCAGGGAGGTATGTTTTCACATGGGGGAGCAGTGACTCCTGGGTGGAATAATGAATCTGCCATAATGTGCTTTCTAACTTACATATTTCCTGTCTGATTAACTTTTACTCAGGCTTATATAAATATATTTATCCATTTCATTAGCCACATAGCACTGAGAGTGGTAAAGAAATAGCTGAAGAACAAAGAAGGTGGCTACAGGAAAGAGACTCAGCCAGAGACTCTTCATTGGTTTAGCCTGTCTAATGGATTCCAGTATTATTGAAAATTGATACTCTATCAAATGTGTTGGCAGCATCAAGACATGGGCACCATCTTCACATTTGCCAACTTCATTTCTATTAGTGCTTTAAACCATTTTTTTCCTTGCACACCAACACATGGAAGTCCAATAAAGGATTATTTTGTATTTTCAGCCAGTGGAGCTGAAATTGTGCTTTTGCGATGATGGGCTGAGCTGGAATTGCATTTTCATTTTAAACTAAGTGAAGGTTTTGAGGATTTCAGTGGTAGCTAGCACCTTCGGCCCCTCCATGTCCTTTGTTCTTCCTTGCTCTTCTCACCAAAGGAGATCTCCAGCTTCACAGGCAGATCGAATGTCAGAGATTCATGACAGCAGAAGCAGGTCATGGAGGAGTTACCCGGAGAGTGAAGGCACAGAAAAATCTTCTGAGTGATTTTTCTCCAGGTGTGTTTTCCTCCATCAGTGTTTACTGCTAGTTATGCCTTTAACACAGAGCACTAGGCTTGTTTCTTTTCACTATGTCAGCAACGCTCTTCAGGCTATCACTCTTCCAACTCATAGAAGCCTCTCACTTGATCTCTGTTCCACTAGAAGCTTCTTCCATTCTTACCCAGGCATGGTGTCAGACAGGGGCTAGATTTTAAGAACTAAATTTACAAAATTCTTCATAGAACATGTAGATGTGAGATCGTAGCATGGATGCCTGTTTTGAGAGCTAACTCTCCCAATGTACCCCACACATGCGTCTTACATGATGACACTTCCCGTATTTTTTCAGTCCTTCCCTTGTCTGTCAGTTACTTTGGACTAACCTGCATCTTCACCTTTCCCTCCGGGCATAACTAATGAACATTAAATTTTGCAAAATTCTCTGCCTCCGTGCCAAGAGTGAACTGTCAATCATTTCTTTATTATTTTATTTTAAAATTCTGAAATATTTGAGGTACACAATGACTCTCTGGTTTATGAGGTTTCTTGTAAAATAAAAACCTATGAAACCACCAGCTGACAGGAACCATCGTCTCTTGCGGTAGTCAGCTTTCCATTACTGTTACAGAAATGCGGAGTCATCACATATGCAGAGGAAAGGCTTATTGTAGCTCATGATTTCAGAGACGTCACTCCATAATAGATTGCCCTCATTGTTGTGGGCCTGTGATAACGTAGCACATCACAGTGGGGAACACATGGTGATACTCCTTAAGGTGTTTGGGGGGTGAAATAATGAGAGAGAAAGCAAGGGGCTCAGGTCCCACAGTCTCCCTCAAGAATGTTCTATGAATGACTCAAAACCTTCCACTAGGCTCCATCTGTTAAAAGCTTCCACTGTCTTTCGGTAGCACCCAAGCTGAGGATCAAGCTAAAACAACATTGGATCCTTGAGATGTTGGGTTCCCCAGATCCAGACATTAAGAGCTCTTGACCTTAAAGTTCTATAGAAGTCTCTAAATTTGAATTTCTGGTCTTACTCATTTTGGACTCTAATACTCCTTTCTAGTCTGTATGACCACATCCACTATTCTCTTCACTTCCACTCTTTCCTTAGCTTTACCCGTGGGCCGTCATCTTGGCAAGTTGATAGGCCTTCAGTCCAGCCTACAACGATAGAGGTTGTAGCTTACGGTTCTATCTGCTGGAACCAGGCTACTTATTCTTCTAAAAACTCTACTCCTGCTTCAAACACCTAAAATGTTTCTCAACTCATTAGGTGAAGTATGAACGCTCTCTGTATTTTAAATGCTTTAATAAAATCACATAAAAAATAGTATGGCCTGTACATTCACTGACAGATTTCTAAGGTTGATTTTAGCTGGCTTTTAGTTAATGTACATTTCTATTCACCTTACTATATAATTTTAACCACCTTCTTGTCTCCTTGCTCGCTATCTTAATTACTTTCTCATTGTTGGGACAGAATACCCAACATCCACAACTTAAGGGAGGAAAGATTTATTTTAGTTCAGTTTCAGAAGGTTCCAGTTTATTTATGGGTGGCTGCTTGTGGTAGAAGTACATGGTGAGGCCAGAGCCAAAGAAAGAGCTCCTCACAGCATGGCAAAACAGAGCCAAGTCAGGAAGGAAGGGTGGAACCAACACTTACCCCTCCAGGTCAAGCTTCAAGTGTCTGCTTCTTCCAGCCAGGTTCCACCACCCAGCAGTAAGCACTATCCATAGGTACGTGAGGCTTTTGGGAGACACTCCAGATCCATACCGTGCCACTCGCTAATGTCCTCCTTCCTATCCCCTCTATAACATGAGTCAGTGGGAAACACAGAGACTTAAAGCTTGCCTTTGAATCTTGACACATCACTTGCTAGCTTTGTGATTTTGGTTCACTTATGTGATCATTCATCATTTCTATCAGGAGTCCTCAGCTTTTAGGCCACAGATGGCCTGTTACAAACGGGCTTGCACAGCAGTACGTGAGCAGCTGTCCAGTATGTGAAGCTTCATCTGTGTTCTCAGCCACTCTCCATCTCTTCTGTTACTGCCTAAGCTCACCACCTGTCAGACCCCTGGTGGCATTAGATCCTCATAGAAGTACGGACCCTGCTGTGGTCTGTGCATGTGATGGATCTCGGTTGTACGTTCTCTATGAGATTCTAATCCCTGAAAGTCTGAGTTGGATTTGGAACAGTGATGCTAGTGCCACCTCCCCACTCCACTCCCATACCTCTTGTCTGTGGAAAAATTGTATCCCACAAAACTGGTTCCTGGTGCCAGAAAGGTTGGGAACCACTGAATTACATGATCTCTTCTATTTCCCTCACTTATAAATGTGATTATTAACACTCTGCAGGATTATTGGAGTTTGAGCAGATGGTTTCTTTCAAGGATATAACAAAACACCTGGTATATTTAATTAAAGATAGTAAATTTTATTTTGTTAGTATGCTTCTGTCCAGTCTCTGGCCTGTGAAATAGGAAAAAAATCTCATTAGAAATTCTTTCTATTCCCCTTCATTGAATATTCAGACTGAAAGTTTATTACACAGACAAGGAGCAATTTTGAAGTTTTCTGAAGAAAGAACTGCATAAGTCTTTCTTATGAAAGAGTTACTGTGGCACCCATGTGAAGGAAGGAACAAAGACTGATTGAGGCAAGGCAGTGGCAGGCATGGCCTGGTTAAGAACATGAAACGCCTTAAGCCGTGGCATGACCAGTGTGCCTTCCGCAGAACTGATTCCTGCGCCATGTCAGATACTGATGAATAGAGCACTAGCTATGGTTTCTCTCCACAGGTGCCAGATAGGACTGGACTACACGACTCAGGCGTACTCATTAAAGCTCAGAAAGGTGAAGTCGGCATAGCTTCCGCAAAATGGTATTTCTCATACCACGGAGTTAAAGAACAATTTCAGCAGCAAATTGCAGTTATTTGTTTGTGGATGGCGGCCCTGAGTTACAAAGTGTGTAATTGTGACGAGTTTGTATTCTTTGTTTCCAGGGCTCTGCTAGACTGTACCTTATACTCTCACAACGCTGAATTCTGAAAGCCAAGTATTTGAACATGTTGGTAGAAGTCAAAATAGGATGCATGATGACCCCAAAATACTTCCCTAAAATAAATATTAGAAAAGACCTTAGCACTGAGGATATGTGTTTATATTATCACTAAATGCTTGCTGGTAAAAGTTGGGTAGGAGAAGCCAAAAGATAGGAGAAGGAAGAAACAGATTGTAGGCAAGGGCCCTTGTAGAATAGCAGACAGCTTTTAGGGAAGAATAAAAGAAGGACAAGGAAGCGTTCTGTGACTAATCTGTGGAGGTGAAGAAGTAAGGCAAGGTGCATGTCCATAAAAATGATATCAGCCAATATGATGTGGATGCTGCTGGCTTATAACGTGATTTGAAACAATAGGGAGGCTAAAGAGAAGTTGCTAAAATCACCTTCTAATCCATATAAACCAAACAGTAAGGGTACCTTTGGATGAGATGGTTACTCTCAGTAATTACAGGAGGCTGAGCTGTGTCTGGCAGGCAGAAGAGAAATGGAAGTATAAACACCAGCGGGAGGCTATGAATATACCTTTATCACAGTTTGCTGCATTCCTAAGCATAATTGCTTTTATGTTTGTGGTGACTTTTGGGGGAGTGTATTTCTCAGAGATGGTGACTCTTCCTAAACAGATGGGATAGTCGGAGAAGGTCCTTTCAGGTCAGGAGCTTTATGGAAACACTCCGAGTGCTCATTGCCTGCAGAAACTTCTGTTGACTTGGTGGAGTTAGTCAGCTCAAGCCTTGGGAAGTTGAAGGGACAGAAAATTCTGTTCACTTCGTTTCTTGTTGGACAGTATAAATCCAGTCAGGAGATCTGGTCATAGGATGTACACTATGTCACCATAAAGCTAGGATTCTAGTTCTGTCCCCTGAGTCCTGGGCCTGGTATCCAGTGGCATGTGTGCTGCATCCCATTGGGTCTGTGTGGACACGTACAGGCCACTTCCTCCATGCCTAGTGCTTGAGCAGAGGATTCTTCACCAGAGATTGTTTCTTGGTAGAGATGCTGTCTTTCAGAAGAGAAAATCATGCCTCCTACCTATTTAAGAAAGTTAATTTAGAGGTTTTAAAGGGTATTTCTCACACCCACATTGATTTTTTTTCCTTACAGTTCTAAAGGTTCTAAGTATCATAAGCCCACAATCAGGTCAGTTTGGAGAGAAGAAATTAGCATCCGATGGAGGAAAAAAATGCCTGAATCCCTATAATGTAAGAGGTGTGGTTGAGGGGGAGGTTGCCTGCTGACAGAAGAGCCCTAGAACGCTGCCACACATGCACTGTGGGCGTCTGGTAATTATTAGCTCTGGATGTTGTAATGCGTAAGGCTGTGTCATACAGTTTCTGTATGACCATCCCTGGCCCCATGTGGTTCTTAAAACTTGGCTATTCGCTTCAAGCAACTCCCAAACACCTTGGCCACTTGTGTAACTTCCTGAGCCTCAGTTTTCCTTTTAAAAATGGGAACCATGTGACCAGATTTCTGAGTTCCCAACATGTTATGGAAAAAAGTGAAGGTACCTAGCATGAGCCTATATCTTTTCTAGTGGTGGATAAGTAATTTGTGTTCTTTCTTCATTTTCACTGAGAGGAACCAGAGTTCTCAAGACTAGGACACAAAGCATTTCTGATAGCACCCACTACATTTCAGTCCACAATCAGCCCAGATGAAGAGATTTAATTTTCCTTCTTTGTAATCCCTTAAGTACTTACTGTTCAGAGTCACACATTTCACTTATTACTGCAGATCTCGTTTGGTCAGTTACCTGTTCCTCATCTTAATATTGTTCCCTGCTCTGAGGAAGTCAGTGGTCATGCCTCAAATCCTTTGCATACCCCTCAGCATCTGGCACAGGCCCTCATTAAATGTTTATCAGCTGCCTGAGTTTGTGAAGTTGTGAGCGAGATAGAGCACAGCTGGAAGTTCGTGCTTCTCTGGCCAGGCTGCAGTTCTGTCTGCAGGGTGTCTGGCTCCTAGCACCGGTAGAATTTTAGATTTGCAATCAGTGAAACAAGCATGGAGCAAGAGCTGAGTACAGGACAAGAAGGAAATACTGTTGATAGAATCCATAGTGCCAGCCTGTGCATTTTTCCCCTGGAAAGAAATTGACTGACTCATGTTTGTATCTCACTTTGGTGCCTGTCACAATGCCAAAACGTAGTCTTTACTCAATCGAAATTTTGTAAATAGATGAGCAGGGCCAAGATATCTTTATGTTAAAAATATTGTGGAGCACTGACTATGTGCCAGATGTTGTTCTAATAGTCTCAGTTCTAAAGCAATCGACAAAAGAGACAGAGGTCCCAGATGTTACAGAGATCATGCCACAAATAAAAAGGAATAAGGTGCGTTTGGTTTTCTGTCAGTTGATGGTATATGTGCTGTGGAGAGAGAGTTGAGCAGGCCAGAGGACTAGGCAATGTGTGTCTATGGGGGATCTTGCAGTTTTAAATAGGATGGTTCAGGGAGACCTTCCTGAGAAGGTGCCACTCTGTTAACGACCTTTAGGATGTGAGAAGTCAAATGGTGCCTTACTTCAGAGAAGATGAAAGGAAGAGAAAGTGAAAGGAGGGACAAGGGTATGCTTGGCCTTTTAAGGAGCAGACAGACCAGGTTGATATGGTCAGAAGAGAGTGAATACGAGTGAATAGAAAGTGAAGTCCTATTATATTCCTATAATAAAGGAAAATATTATATACTGTTCCTATGATCTTATGTGCTGTTCCTGTAGCTTCTCGTATGAGCTTGATGGCATTCCTCAGTAGATCTGTGAGTCAGGTAAATATTGGCAAGTCAGATGTTATTCAATCATTAATTCATTTTTTCCTTCTTTCCTCAAGTCTGTATTCAACAGTGAACCTACATACATATGTATGAGACAATTTGCAAGGCCTGTGGTTCAACCAGGTTGAAAGGATTTAGATAAGACAGCAAATATCAATTCCTTTCACTCACTTTTTTGTTGAAAATTTAGTTGTGTGACAGTATTTCTCATATGCTCCCTACATTTCTGAAAAGCCGGGATATGTTTTACAGCTTTCAAGCCCAGTCTTTTTGTTCCTACAAGCAAATGTCCTGGGGTTTAGTTGTGTAGCACTGTCAACATCTGAAGAGCCAAACACAGTTCCCAGAAAAACAGAATGTGACTCTCCCATCTCAGCTTGACCATTTCTTTAGACTTGCCAAAGTACATGTTCAGAAATTAAATGTGAATCAAGATGTTTCCTAGTGCCTCATCAGAAAGTTTTGGGGACAGTCAAAATTTTTGGAAAATAACTGAAAGGACTTAACACTAGTTGATTTTGGTGCTTCATCCATGCAGCTTTCTTCTCAATTCCTAGTTAATTATTTCTACTCCTTGCTTATTAACCAAATTGAGGAAATAACCTTGCTTCTCTACCCCTTTATCTTTTACTAAGCATATTAATTACTTTCAGTAGATAATAAAAGTTTTGATTTCACTGTTTATAAAATGCTGCCTCAACACCACCGAGAGAGAGAAGAGGAGCTATTAAAATTAATTAGCTAATAAATAATTGAAAAGTGCTTTGCCACATAGAACACTCTGGAATTTCTAAGAACTTCAATCTGGCTCCTCCACAGGTCTGAGCTGTGGTGGTACAACTGCCTGTGGGCTGCATCTCTAGAAGGCAATAGATCTTCCTCTCCAAAATGTCTTTCTCTCATAATTTTTCTGTGGTAGTAAAATATTGATTTGTTTATAGTTATGCAGCACATCTCATAAAATGCCACTAACATTTGGCAATTAACTTGTTTATGGGATATTTGGATTTTTAGTCAAATAGTCATCCAATCAACAAAAACTGATGACCAATCTGTTGTTGTAACTCTTCCAGTTGCTTCTCAGGGCTTGCTTGATTGGCATGGGAAAATTAAAGAGTTGACACTTCTTTTTTTCACTTGCTGTATTCATGTAGCAACTCATGCAAACTACTTAGACACTAATATTCAATATGATAAATTATCTTTATTTTTTATTTAAGGTTTTTAGTTCTTTGCAGTACTCTGAGAGATTGTTATTTCCAATAACAAAAAAAAATTCTTTTTTACATCAGGGAAAAATTCACCAAATTAAGACTAGGATTTTTACCAAATTCTTGTATTGTGTTGTGTGTGTGTGTGTGTGTGTGTGTGTGTGTGTGTGTGTGTGTGTGTGCATGTATATACTTAATAGGTCAGCGGACTAGAAACTGTGGACGACACCTCGCCTACGATCTGGTTTTGTGTAACCTGCAAGAAGAGAACGTCTATATTTTTAAATGGCTGAAAAATAATCAAGAAAAAATACTTTGTGAAGCATGAAAAAGATACTTAAATTTCATTTTTTATAAATAAATTTTTATTAGAATACAGTCATGTTCATTCATTTATGTATTGTTGATGACCTCTTCCATCCTGTAATGACAGAGTTGATTAGTTATGGCGCTTTCCATAGAGTCAACAAAACCTGAAGACAGATGGGGTGGAGGCTTTTATAGGTAAATGGAGGCAACTTGAGACCATCATGGTTAGTGAAGTGAGTCAGAAGCAGACTGTATCGAATGGTTCCTCAAATATCAGAAACGCAGGTCACATTTATTTCATAGAACTTATTATGGGGAATAATGGGAGTTGGAGGGGAGGAGAAGAGAGTGGGAGGATCGAAAAGGGAGAAGGGAAGGATTTGTAATTGTGCAATGATATGTATGTGCACGAAATACTCATGATGAATGTAAACTTTATGTATTGCATTTATACATATCAATACAATGAGAAAAAAATCTAAAGCATTTACAACATTCTCTTCATAGACAGGGTTTGCTGTTCCCTGATATAGACTATGTTCAGAGTTCCAGATATCAATATCTCATCATCTGAAGGATAACATTATTTTTCATTTATTTTTCCTTTACTTTTAAGAACTATATATACTTTGAGAAGGACTGTGAGATTTCTTTTCAAATGAAATTTCTTTTCTTTCTTTCTTTCTTTCCTTTTCTTTTTCTTTCTTTTTTTGAGACAGGGTCTCACTCTGTAGTTCATACTAGTACTGAACTCCCTATGTAGCCCAGGCTAGCCATGGACTCATGGTAATTGTCCTATCTCAGCTGTCCAAATGCTGGAATTACAGGTGTGCACCACCTTGCTCGGCTTATAGGGTACTGAGGAATTGAACCCATGGCCTTATGCTTGCTCGGCAAGCAGTTTAACTGCTAACCTATTCCTCCACCTCATGAAATTTCTTTGATAAATGACTACCATTAAGTAAATATTCCTAAACGTTAAGACTTTATACATACCCTCTTGTCTCACAATTGATGCTCTTTTCTGCATTGGCTTGTGTTTATTTTTCCCTTTGTGTGTTCATTTGCTAAATCCTGTATTCTCTTGTAGTCTGCCTATATTTGTAGTTTATCTCTTCCATGCCAAGATCCCAGAGTAATGCAAAGAAGAATGAGACAGAATTTCGTCTTCTCTAAGTTTCTACTATGATTGATTTTTATCAGAGGTTTAGCTTCTTAAATAATAGAAAGAAATATTTGAGTTAGATCTGAAGAACAAATAGCAGTTATGCATGCTTATTAGTAGAACAGATCATTTTAGGAGCAGAAGCCAAAGTCTCTGGTACAGAATTAGAAGAGTATGGGTTCCCTCAAAATGCCAAAGTGTATTAGATGGCTGGAGTATAAGATGCGTTAAGGAAGAGTTGGAAAGTGAGTTTGGGATTTGAAGAACATTGTGAAAAGCATTATCCGTGAGTTTGAAGGATCTTTTTCTTTTTATTTTTTTTATGGTGTGGTTCTAGGTAACTCAGGGGCTGCACCTTATTTAGCATTCTTTTTCTCTTGCCTAGGTGTTTGCAACAGCTCCCAACTCCTCTCTCTCCTTGACTCTTCTGATGTTGCTCACCCCACCGATTCTTATTTCTTTTTCCCCCCATTTTATTGATATGCATAAGTGCAAAATTTAAGGTTTACAATGAAGTCGGGCATTTTGTGCACCTACATATCTTGTCAAGGTGACAAGGAATTCCCCACTCTCCTTTTGTACCTCGCTATACCCACCTCTCCCTCCCTCCCCGCCCTACCTTAGTGCACTCTTCAGACATCAGAAAATACACAGAGATCCTTAGAAGGGAAGGCTTGGGCTTCTGTGCCCTTTAAACAGGCTCTCCAGCAGTGGTGTACAACACAGGAGAATGAGCTAGAGAGGAAGACTGTTTGTGAGGCTGTAACGATGGTTAAGACGTGAGGACCATCGTACTCCGAGACCGTCACAGGGAGCTATTGAAAAGAACAGGTTGCATTCTTGGCTGTGAACAGCTCAGATTTTAATCTTAGATTGCAGAAAGACAGACTAGTGTGGCGCTGCTGGTATTCTTAATTTTTGGTAGAATGATTTTACTTGCATTTATATATATATATTTTTTTCTAAACCATGCCTGCAATTTTCTGCTGATCTCTGTGTTGTAATTCTATAATGAACAGAGACCTATGCTTGGTTTTAAGGGGCTGCTCTGGTCTGGCTTTCCTGAGAATGATGCCTCTTGGGAGTAGCCCCAGGGGTCATGTTGGTGGCAGATTTATGAATGTCCAAGGGAAACCATGTGGGCTGGAAAGTTGTCCATATGGGCTAAGCAGAGGGTTGGGTGGAAGAGGACGGCTCTGCTCCATGTGGCAGTGATGCTGCTGGCTCCCTTGTCTGGGTATGGATGCACCGTTTGCCTCACTTGAATGGCTGCAAGATCCAGCTGCTTCCACTTTCAGGTCTTGGGCTGCAACACCAATTGACTAAATCTGAATGTGAGCGATCGCCATTTCTAACTTCCTCAGCGAGATAGTAGGTCAGCTGCCTGAGGTTTCCTGTTAAAGTGAAGCCAGCTGCTCGGCAGGACAATGTGTTATTTAGTCGGTGGCTCATCTTATCTGGATGTGAGGAGTGGATCTGGGAATTAAAGCTACTTGGATTGCAGGATGAGGGTTTTTTTTATCAGATAATCTACAGTGTAACAGTTCGCAGCAGTGCCAGGGATTCAAGCATGAAAGAACTTCTTTCTTGGTAGACTATCTGTTAGAGTGCTGTCAGACACCTCAGATACTCACCTGTGACATTTGACTATCTGGAGATGACTGGGTGATGCCGTTTTTTACTTGTGTCACTGGAAAAAAAAAATCACTATTGACATGCAGCGGGAGTCCTGGCGGTCTTCCAAGACCTCAGAGAGTTGGCTTGTCCTGTGAGGTGACTGGCGCCCAGTTGGCATGGAGATGACAGGCAGCCTCACATGCTAGAAAAACCATGGACTTCAGAGCCAGGTGGATGTGAACTGAAATACCACGAAGTTTCTATTTATGAGACTTCTCGCCATTCATTTTTGGGAGGCTTATATGTGTTCTTCTGTACCCCCACTAGACTGCCATGAGAGTCAAAATAAATTGTGTATTTGTGTTTTAAGTGTGTGAACACGTAAAAGAGCAAGGAGACATAGAGCAACAGAGCAAGCGAGATAGAGAGGGAGAGAAAAAGATGCCTCTCCCAATAATTACCGATACACCGGCTCTTGTGAGGAGACGCTTGGTCTCGGGAGACGATGGAGGCCAAGGCCTGGAGACTTGGGACACAGCGGTATCTTTCCTACATGAGAAGAAAGCATCATGACCCTACGACAAATCCAGGATTTAACGGTGAAAGACCTCAGCCTATTCATGTGCTCTTCTAGACAAGAATTTGGGCAAGTTGTTTACCTTTGCAGTTCTAAAATTCTGTCTCCTCAAAACATGTCACTAAACTTTCTATAACTTGGCAGGAAAAGAACACACAGTATAATTACAAGATTAGATATGGGGCTTTGTAAGGGGCTCGTACGAGTGAGGAACCTTCATTAATTTCACGGCAGATCTGCTTCTGAGCTTCTGGTATATAAGCATAGTACATGATATGTCTAATATAAAACATTTTCTGGGTATTTTGGAAGCAAATGAATATGAATTTATTAATATGATACACCAAGGCTTATGAATAATGTATGGTAAAGTGATGAGAAGGAGAAGGCTTAGATTTTAAAAATCTAAAAACTTTCTTTAGCTTTATATAAGACAATTGTTTATGTAAGGTATATTAAACCAATGAAAATTTAGTGAGTATATGAAAATTTAGAAAATTTAGTGCTAGGTACTGTGCTAAGCAAAAGAGACACAGAGTGTTACTTTCTTGGATGGGTAAAAAATAGAATTTCTTGAGACCAGAATGCTTGCCATTACTTTCCTCCACATGGTGTGTTCTGATTGGGCAATATGCCTTGAAGTCATTCTTCTCACTAATAGGGAAGTTTCATGAAATAGTATGAAAATATTTTAGAGTTCAAGAGCTGTAAGCAATCAGTTATTATTATTCACTTAGGTTGTCAGCTTTCACTTGGCATGTGCCAGTCCTTGAAATCGAGGTAATGGTAACATATATAAAATTAATACATACTTTCATTGTTGTAATTGTTTTAGAGGAGAAGACAGTAGCTTCTGAAGCTTAACCATTCAACTACACCCTGTTTGCAGCTTTACCTGTATCTGCACCCAACTCCTTCTTCGCCTCTGGTTTCAGATAACTTTCCTACTGTTAGCTATTGTGCTCACTTCGCCAGTTTTGTAGGTGAGGAAATGCAGTAGGAAATTGGTAATTAGACATAGGATAGGGTGCCTGTTTATGGATGCAAAAATTGAAGCTTAGGAAATTAGGGGATTTGACAAAGATCATATGGTGACAGAATAGGTGTGATAGTAAAATATAAGGTATTATCATGCAAAATAACTTTCCATTACACTCCTTACTTTCTGTATAGTTTACCAAGCGCTTTCTTCTCATGGTCTATACCTTGGATTGGCAGAAATGGGCTGTGTTTGCTGTTAATGTCAGTTAGATCTCTGGTCAATCCCAGCATCATTATTTACTAGCTGGGTGGTTTTGATCAACACTCTGCTCTCAACTGACCCCACTTTCCTTCCTGGCAAAGTCACAATAATAATCTTTCCTGAAGACCCATTCTGTGAATTAGAGATTCTGGGTATAATGTTCTTAGTACAGGTTTTGGAGCTCAGTACATACTCAAAAATGATAACTACTATTTTTATTATTAATCATTCTATGAATAAAAAATTCTTGGACAGTTTTACAGAAAAGAAAGCTAAGACCATAAAGAAAGGTAGAAGAAATATCAGTAGATTTCAGAAATCCCTAAGAGAAAAATAGTTCTTGTGGCTATCAGTACAAGCAGTATCTAGCCAGTTCATCAGACATTTTGGCTGTGATATTTCATGAAAGTGTTTAAAAATTTGAGTAGTCATTGTGGAAAAGGAAAAGGGATTTGAGCATGACAAGAGATGGGTAGGCAAGTATGGGCAAGGGAAATAAATTAAGATTAAATATGTATATATATACCGATTCTCCAAGTTAAATATGATTATTATATATTATAAACATATAAAATAATAATTATGGGAAAACTTGTGCATGAATGCTTTTTCAGTGGCCATTATAGTCTAAAAAGAATTGAGATGGGAACAATAAAGTGGCATCAGCTGTTCCCTTCTCTGTGCTCTGGAGGCAGTGTCCCTCTGTTCATGCCATTAATAAATTCACCTCAACCTGCTGTCCCATCGGGGTTCTTCTGCTCCAGATGCCAGACCATGTGTGGAGCAGCTGAAAGGTGCTGAATCTGTAGTGACGAAGAGCCTAAAACCCCTACGGGGCCATTCTTTGCCATACACATCTTTTGAAAAGTATAATTGTGCAGAGATGCGCTACCGTATTTCTTGGTCTTTTCTTTAGACGGGCATTCTCCCTAGCAGGGAAAATTTAAAGCTGCTTGTAGCAAACTGAAAGAGTAACAGGTAACAACAGTACTATTGCCACGTTGGAGCTTGACCCGTGAAAATACCATGGGTGCGCATTCAGCTCAAGGCAAAGAGAAAGAGCTGACTGGAGTGTCCAGTATCAAACAACTTTGTTTCTTCTCACATCGGGAGGCATCCTACGGTAACTTACTGGCTGCGTTTCTCCAAGTTAATAGTCAGGAGCACCAGGGCTGATAATTCAAGGCTTATTTATCTATGAATTTGAAAATCATTAAATGAATTATCAGCAAATTGACTTTCTTGCTTTAGTTTTTCTTAGACTTTTAGTTTTCAATACATTCTTCTTAATGAACAGAGTATCCCTAACTATCTCTGGGACCTAGAAACACTGATCAAGACGAAATTTATAGAAACTTATTTAAGTAGTATTCCAGGATGAAGTTCTTTATAAATTTATTTTACATTCTAATAAATTTACTATAGAATATGAGTCAAGTTGACTTATCTATTGTTTTGTGAACATGGCAGATTTGGGGCTAGCCTTTGGCATTGGAGTAGGTACATTCCTCTGGTTGGTCAAGGAGATAAAAATATTTCACATAGTTGAGTAAATCCAAATATTGCTGAGACCTTATCAAACATGGTGAAACCACAGTTATGAAGTCTGAGAGACTCAGAACTCTCCTCACATTTTCTACTATTGTGAATGATTTTTATAACTTCCTTTCTATTCCCTTTCCCTTCCTTTCTGCCTCCAGTGTTTCTGCATGCACAGAGCTGTTCTCCTTTCTCTAAGTAAACACGGATATAAAGCATACTCTTTAATGAGTGGGGAGTTGAGTAATTTTGCTGACTATCTGGATAGTCACAGTGAGGTTAGGTCACATTTTAAATCATAGATTTTCCTGGTATCTCATTGGCTTCCTCCCTTCCTTTCTTCCTCTCCCATGCTGGTTTGTTCCTCCCATGCTGCCTGCCCAAGTTCTCTCTCCCTTCTCCAGCAGTAGGCTCCCAATTCCCTGTTAGTCTCCTGGAAGGCAGCCCACCAGGCCAACCATCTGCAAGGGAAGTAGGCTTATCAAAGCATAAAGCAAACCTTTTACTGAAGAAAAAGTATGTACCCTTATTGTGATAATCTTGAGAGCACAGTATCAGTGTGGTGAGGAGGGGTGTAAGACCACTGTGAAGTACACAGAAAGGGCACCTGATATAACTGGGAGGAAAGAGGGACCGTAGTGAGTTACTAGAGTTGGCCAGATAAACTCAGCATGTGGCAGTGCAATAGGGACATAGGTCCTTCTGTGCAGAGGGACAAACTTGAACAGATGTTCAGTGATACAAAATGATATATCTGGGGATTCTCAGGTAATGTAGTGTCTCAGAAATGAAGAGTATGGACAGAATGGTAGCAACGGAAGCCAAGAAGCAGGAAGAATCGGGTCAGAGAGGGCCCAGACCATGCAGGCAAGCGGAGTGTAGGCAGATCTGCCTAAGATAGAGGCACATGTCTGTTGAAGTTTGGTCACTGTGGTGTCCATAGGTGCCCATCATTCAGAAATCACAAGCTGGAACATTCTAAATCACCATCAAATTTATAGCTAGGTCACCTGTAAAAGGAAGAATCTGAGATACTGTTAGTGACTTCATGCACAGCATCCCAGTCCTTCTGGTCTGGTCATCCACCGCCAAGCATGGTGCTGCGTGGACCTTTACACTCCTGCAGACTCTGGCCAACTCACCTTGGGCCAGAGAAAACGGGATCCTTTCCTTCCCACCCGGCTGAGCAGGCCTTTATAGACACTCACTGAGGGAAGTCTTGGAGTAGGAGGAGCAAATGCTACAACCCACAAGCTCATTTTCCTTAAGACAAAAAAGTAGGATTTTCAGAGGTTGCTTTTTCAGAGTAGCATATTTTGCATCAAACAGAATAAACTTCTTTTGAAGGGTTATCTCTTAAGGTAAATAGCATAGGAATAAATAAAATACAGATTCTTTATCGTATAGCTTCTTACTCTGGAATGGGCAGTACTCTGTTTTCAGATGATTGAAGGATGATGACGTTCAGTCTCTTTCCTGTGGGAGATGCATGGGAGTGGAGAGAAGTAGTAAAGCCTGAGTAACTGCGAAGGTGTTCTGTTGTATTTGTGACGGAAGAAGAGAGTTAGGTATCTTGGCAAAGATTTTAGTGTGTAATATAAAAAATCTGGGGGAACTATGGATAGGGCCAGTGCTTGTCAGAGGACATGCCCAGAAGACAAATTCTGTGTTGCTGTGACACCAGCGTTGTCTCATTAGCTTTCTGTTCCACATTCCCAGAGAAGCTGGGCCACTGCTTTGGGTTCCACAGTGGGCTCTTTCTCCTTTTAGTCTTTTCCCCTTACTCTGCAAAGAAGGGTACAAAGAGTTTGCTTCTTAAAAGAGACAACATGGCCTTCTGATCTCAGTGCCATTGTCTATTTAGGTAAATTTGTGTATGTAGGAGGAGCTCGGGAATGCACTGTACTCTCTGTACTTTAGCCACATCGTCTGGAAAATGCAATAGTATGCCATTTTTCACAGGGCTTCTGTGGCAATTCTTTATGGTGGATCTTGAGAGCTAGGTAGTGTCTGGCATATGTGTGAATGTAACTGGTCATGTTACCCACAGGCAGCCAAACTCCAGACATGTGTGTGTATGCATGCATGTTTAATTGCTTATGAAGATTAATCTTAAAATAAAAGAAGCAAGCTTCAGAAATCCTGCTTATCATAAGTACATCCCATCTGTGTATGTATATGCTTCTAGGTCCAAAACCATTTTAAGGATAAGAAATCTTCCAGTTATATATCAAGATGATGTTAATATAACTGAACAGATAACTGCTCTCAAAAGACCAACAAGAGAAGGGAAAATTTCAGCTCAGATAAAGGAAAATTCAGTTTGATACCAGCCTCGTAGTCTGAGGCAGGAAGTTGTGACAATACAGCGAGCCAGTGGAGACCACAATACATCTCCCCATCATATGGGACTTCATCTTGCAGGCTGCACTCAGACACCGCTGTCCATCCGCCTTAGCCCCTTTTTGTAATTCTCTTGCTCTGGAAGAGTAGGCAGATTCACCCGCACTGTAGTGTGAGCCCCCAAAAACTCTCCTTTATGCCTCCAAGCCATAAGTGTTATATGCCCTCAAAGAGCTTCACATTTCTGACAAGAAATAGTTGCTGATATAGTCTAAAAGAGAACCCAGAGGCTGTGGCATTTAAAAGTCAGTGCTAAGTGATGTAGTTTTGAAGAGAGACTTGGGGATGTTGCCAACATTTATATTTCATATTGCTTGTGGAACTGCTTTCAATTCAGTCTCACTTAGATCTCTGTATGGTAAAGATTCCTAGGTTGCTATGGAAAATATGCGCTTAAGCTGCCTGCTAGGCAACTAGTCACATATGGCAGAGAGGCATCACATGGCACAGAATTTGCATAACTAATTTGAGCATTTCAGTGAAGAACACAGTCTGTGCATAGGAGGCTAAGCACTCTGAGGATTTTTACTTTATTGTGCACACATGAGCATCAAGTGCCCCGTTCTGTTTCTGCTGTCTACACTGTTGTTTCCTCTCTGGCGTCAGGCATCCGTCTACACAGCATGTGACTGTACAGGTGCACCATTGTATGGGAGTGTGTTTGGGAGCCTTCAAAGGTGAATCATCTCTCCATTTTATAATCACATTGCATTTATCTGGAGTCTTAAGTCCTAAAAGCCCCTTTTCCCCCACAACACAATACTTAATGAAGTTCCTATTTGCTTATCACGGTTTAATTCAACTCAGCTTAATACATACTTTTGCTAGTGCTGCTAGACTGTGCCAGATCATGTTTGCCTAGATCTTGTTTCCATCACCAGAGCCTGAAGTGCCCTTCTGTGTACTTACACTGCGGCACCATGGGGATGGGGCAAGGAAGAAGCGTACAAGTGTCAGGTGCAACGCGCCATCCGGTCCTGCGGGAGCACAGTGACGTCTGGTCACGGGCCAGGGTGGTTCCCCATTTACTGTCTTCCCACGATTCTCTGTTCATAGCTCAATTATAAAGCAACTGCATTTTTCTAAAATGGACAAGTCTGTCTTAAAAATCTGTTTTAATAAAGTCTGAGCACCTTAAAAGAAGGAATCCATCCATGTCTTATCCAAATTTGTGTAATCGTGGCCTGGTGTAGTTCTTGGGAAAGAGTAGTCCGTATTTTTTGAATGACAGTAGATGAATGGAATAGAGGGTAAGCACACCTGCACACCCGCCTGCACCCCCACATCTATACACATATGTACACATGTAATCATATAGAGAAAGTCTTAGTCAGAATCTCTTATTCAGCCCCTCTGGGGAGGATGGGCCCTGGCGACAGATCCTAGCGATGCTTTACCACTGAGCTACGTCCCTTGGCCTTTTAGCTTTTATTTGAGATAGGGTCTCAATATGTCACTCAGGTTGCATTTGAGCATGCGATCCTCCTGCCACAGCCTCTGGAATCACTGAGGTGATAGGTGTGAATCACTGTGCCTGGCCTTTCTTCTTTTATGCCCTCATCTTCATAAAAGGATATGAGCCTAGTCATGTGACCCCTGGGTTTTTTGTTTGTTTGATTTCTTCATCTTATTGGTATTTTTCGTATTCTCCTATGTGACAGGGTGGGGGTATGAAAGCAAATGGCAGTCACTAGTACACTCGTGTCCCAAGGTCAGTGTCTCTGTGGTGAAGTCAGAATTCACCTGTGCTCACAGGACCTTGCTGCAGTTGGCACACAGTGCAGCGAGCCCTGGGCTGGCCTTCTCCTCCTCTCACCCCCGCAAGCACACACACACCTGTGGGTACAGAGGTACAGGGAATGAGGTGGGAGCAGGGGGTGGCAGGTACTCTTTTGAAATTGTCATTTATAATTTAAACCTATCTCAATATAATAACATATAACAATTTACATCTTAAGATAAATTCACATACATTGTCAGAAGCAGTGCAGTTTCTTTGTGCCCTTTTCCTGGTTTCTTCCCTTGATGTATCATCTTGTGACAATATAGCACACTATTAGAATCAAATCGCAGGCACTAATGCCATAAAGGCAAGCGGCACGTTCATCGCCACAGAGACCCCACGTTGCCCTTGCGTAGCCACACTCCTGGCTACTCAGTCCCTCCTCATCCTCAGGACCGCATGCTTGCTCTCCATTCCCATCATTTTGCCATTCCAATTATGTTGCATACATGGAACGATACATGCCTTTTCAGACTTTTTTCAAGTCAGTATGAAATTCTGTCTGGCTCTGGTTGGTGTAGCCCTTTACTCCTAGCATTTTGGGAGACTAAGGCAAGAGGATCATAGATTCAAGCCCAACCTAGATGGATTAGTGACTCTGTGAGACCTCACTTCAAAATCAGAACTAATGAATGGGCTAGGGGTGTAGCTCAGCATGAAGGATCAAAGTTGTGTCTCAAGTCCTGGGGTGAGGGGGGGGGAGAAAAATAAAAAATGCAGTTTCACTCAAGTTGTGAGCATAAATCATTTGTTGCTTTTCACTCCTGAGTAGTATTCTGTGATGTTGACATGCCATGGGGTATAACTATTCTCTTTTTGAGTCTTTTCACATTTTTTGCTGGTACAAATGAAGCTTTTTGAACAAAGCTTTTATTAATGGTCTAAGAGAGTAACCATTATGTTGTACAGTACCTGTATGTTTAGTTTTTCAGGAAATTCACATAATGTTTTCCAGACTGTTTTTATTTGCCTACCAAAAATGTAAGGGATCCAATCTGTCTATACTCTAAACATCTTGCGTAGTTCCCATTTTTCACCTTAATCATTTTCTATGAAGTAATGTTTCATTGTGATTTTACTTTACATTTTTATAATGCTCATTTGCTACAGCTGCATGGCTTAAAATCAGGTAGGAAATACTGAACACTTTTTAAAATATTTTTTTTTTTTGCAATTTGTAGATTCTCTCCGTTGACTTTTATCTTCATATTTTCTGCCTATTTCCTAATTAAACGCTTTAATTGTTGGGTTTTAAGTGTCCATATTCTAGACACTAATTCTTCATTGGATGTATATTCTGTAGATTATCTTTTTTATGTTTTTAAAATGATTTTTGGCAAAGCCAGTGCTTTGAATGTTTGTGAAATATGGCTTATTAGTTTTCCTTTTTATAGATTCACTGTCATGTATTTTGACATAATATTCATTTAATGAGATTCAGGTCAAGTTTCTTTAAAAAAAAATATATATATATATATTTTTTTTTTTTTTCTTTTCCTGTGTGTAGTCAATTGATCCAGAGCCCTTTGTTGAAAAGATTGCTGTTCTCTTTGAATTACTTTTTCATCTTGGGTAAAATTCGGCTAGACACATCTACTCCACTTCCCTGATCTTTGTGTCTGTTTCCCTTGTAACCTGTGTAGTTTTAATTATTATAGCTAAGACTCAACATCAAGTAGAATGATTTCTTCCATTTCACTAATTTTCAAATTATTTGTATTATTCTAATTAATTTGTCTTCTCATATAAATTTTACATTAATCTCATCAAACATACCAAAAACCTGTCTGGGTTTTTAATGGGAATTATGTTGAACTTCCTTGTAAATTTGGACAAAATAGCTATTCTATTTGTTGAGTCTTTTAATAAGTCATCCTGGTGTCTCTTTATTTTGAACTTTTTTATTTTCATCAATGCTGTGTTGGCTATAGGGTACAATAGGTACTTTTATTGCAAAGTTATTTTTTGAGCAGTTATATGTGTTATATGTGGCACTTATTTATAATTGCAACATATTTACTGCCAATATGTAGAAATAAATGTTATAAAGTCTACTTATCTCTTGGACTATAAGTACTGAAGTTACTTGTTAGTTCCAGGGTGTTTCCTTTTTTCAGGGATTCTTGGATTTTTTTGTTTGTTTGTTTGCTTTGCTTTAAAACGTTTTGTACACAATAATGCAGTTTGCACAAGGTACAGTCTTATTTGTTCTTTGCTGATCATACACATTTTATTTTATTACTTGCTTCCTTGCAAAAAGAAAGAGCTAAAATTCCCATCACTATGGTTAACAGGAGTGACAGGAGAAGCATCTTTGCTCAATCAGAGCAGGGAGCAATTCTGTCTGTAATCCATGACTAATAACATTAGCTAAAAATTTGTAAATACACAGTCTTTATCAAGTGCAGGAAATTTCCTTCTATTCCTAGTTTTTGAGATTGTTTATGAATAACTAGTACAGAAGTTTCTCAAATATTTCTTCTGCATTCATGGATTGGTGTAATCGTTTGATCTGTGTAAAGAAAACTCATGTAGTTGGTTGCATTTATTAATGTTCAAATATTGAACCAACCTGTATCCAAAGGATAAATTTCATTTTGTCATAATGTATGTTCTTTTAAATGCATCTCAATTCTAACTGATAATATTTTTAAATAGATGTATGTGTGTATGTGATCATAGGGATATTGATCAGTAGCTTCCTGTAGTTTTTTGTGTTATCTTTCTTAGGTATTTTGTTAGCATTAGAAGTCAATTGGGAAAAGCTTTATTATTTTCTTTGAGGGATTTACAGAGTTGATTTTAATTGTTTTGTAGAACTTTCTCATGAAGATTTAACTTTGTCACTTTTTCTAGAGATTTGTTGTTTTATTGATGCTTTCAAACAACAAGTTGTTTCATTGATTTCATCTATTGATTTTATATTTTGAATTTCATTGATTTCTACTCTTATCTATTAATTCTTTTTTTCTTTTGGGCTTATGTTTTTATTGCTTGTTATAGATTCTTGAGGGGGAGAGCTTAGATTACTTCAAAGCTTTCTGTTTTCTTGAAATACACACACTTAATGCTTTAAATTTCATTTTTAGAGTGGATGTATTGTGTCCCATAAATTTTGATATTCTGTGTATGTTTTCACTGTACTGCATTTTATAAATTTCGCTTGAGATTTTCTTTTTTGATATAATGTTTAGAAGTCCATTGTTTTGCTTTCAAGCATTCTGAGATATTTTTCTCCAAAATAATTCATTTTATTAGTATGTATTTTCATATATAATAATTTTATCTTCTTTATCCTTATGTAGGGCCAGTCACAATTTTCTCTGTGAAATATACTTCATCAATTACTAATATAGTCATTCCCACATTTGAAGGTTAATATTACATGTTGCACCTTTTTTTCCACTGTCACTCTCCACTGGTGCAAACACATGACATATTTTGATGATTTTTACTTCCCTTCCTCCTTTCCATCCTCTCACCCAACCCCACATGTCCCCTTCCTCTCCATGAAATCTACCTTCCTATTTTCTTCCCTCAGTCTTTTTTTTTTTTTTTTTTTTTTTTTTTTTTTTTTTTTTTTTTTTTTTTTTTTTTTTTTTTTTTTTTGTACTTCATGATTTAGTTTTCTCACATTAGAGAGTCCTTGTGACATATAATTTTCTGGGTCTCATTCAATTTACTAAGCATAAGAACCTCAAGGTGCATTGATTTTCCTACAGATGATTCAAATTTGTCTTTGGTTAAGGCAGAGTAGTACTCCATTGCATATGTATATCACACCTTCTTTACACAGTCGATTGTTGGGGGCTATATCAGCTTCTTTACTATTTAGCTGTCGTGAATTGTGCTGCTCTAAGCACGGTGATGTACATCCCTGCTGAAAGATGTCTTTAAATTTTTGGGAAGGAGATAAGTCTCAAAGAGGTAGAGCTGGTCCAAATGGGATATTTACTTTCAGTTTGTTTTTTTTTTTTTTTTTTGAGAAATATGTATACTCTTTCCATAGTGGTTGTACCAATTTGCAGTTCCACCAACATACGGTGATTTAATTTTTTTGTTGTTATTCTCTAGCTTTATTCCAATGTGGTTAGAGAAGACTATATCAGTTAAATTGTTTCATATTTGTTAAGATTTGTTTTATGGCCCAGGATATGATCTATCTTTAAGTTCCGGAGCACTTGAAAAGAATGTGTAATTTTCTGTTTAGGGATAGAGTATTCTTTAAGTGTCAGTTAGATCCGATTGGTTGATGATATTGTTCAAATCTCTCCTGTCCTTTCTGATCTCCTGTGTAGTTGTTGCATTAGTCGGTGGCGGGAGGCAATTGCTGAAGCCTCCAGTTGTACGTGTCCCATAAATTTTATCCTCTCAATTCTGTGGCTTTTGTTATCTTGTATTATACAGTTCTGTTCTTCAGTGGACACACATGTAGGACTGCTGTGCTTTCTTTCTAGACTGATCTTTTTATTCTTGTATAGTCCCTGTCATTATTTTCTGTGTGAAATCTGTTATTAAGAAAGACAGTCCTGCATTTTAAGGCTAAAATTACATGTTGTGTTTTTTTCTATCCTTTCTCTATATTCTCTGTTGGCCTTTGCTATTATATTTGAAGTAACTTCTTTAGGTAGATACAGTTGAGTTCTGCTTTTAAATGCCCTCTGATGACCTCTGCCTTTAATTGACACCATTGTATTATTCATGTTTAATGTAATCATTAATGAGAGCAGTTTTATCTTTTCTCCTAATTCTTTCAGTATTCAATTCTTAGGTTTTTTCTTATCTTTTCTTCATTATTCATTCTTCCTTTGTTTCTTTTATTTAGCTCTTTGTAAGTTATTCAAACAATTTTTGCAGTTGCGTTTTATTTGTGTGGAGTGTTTTGAGTTCCTATGTGTAGTTCACTCCTTAGGCATTACTGTATCATGTTGTGTAGCTTAGTCTACTGTGTTGTTGTCCTTTATCCAGGTTGAGTGAATCATAGAATCCTTCCCTTCATTTGTATGGCTTCACTGTGCCTTATGAATAATATCATTTTTTTAACACCTCAGACCATGCGTTAAGTTTTCACCAACAAACCTCATTTAAAGAGCTCAAGAGTAGTAGATGCACACTTTTTGTATCTCTATGCTTGTTTGCCATTCTATTTCTTTTTTATGTTCAACCATCCTGTTGCTATTTATTTTATCCTTGGAGAACTTTCCATAGATATTATCTGAGGGCAGGTCTGCTGGTGACAAACGCCCTTACATTTCCCTGTGTCTGAGAATACCTTGATTTTATCGTAATTCCTGAAGAGTGTTTTCAATGAGCACACTATCCTGGGCTGACAGTCCTTTTCTCCAAGCACTTGAAAAGTGTTTTGTTGCTTCCCTGTGGCTTCCTGAAGGATTTCTGATGAGAAATCTTCTTTCATTCAAATTGATATTTTCCCTCTTAGGCAATGTCATTTCTCTCTTGCTGCTTTCACAATTTTTTTTCCTTTGTCTTCAGTTTCTCTTAAGATTGACCGCTTGTCTTGGTATGGATTACTGTCAGTTTGTCCTGTTTGAGTTTTGCTGAGCTACTTAAATCTGTTCGTTTATGGGCTTTTGATTATAGTCTTCTTGTTGTTTTGTTTTTATAATAATAATTATCATTAGTACTATTTGACCTAACAAGAAATACTCTCGGTCATTATTTCTTTGAATGATTTTCATGTCTCTTCTCTTTCTCTCCTGGAACTCTGAAGATACAGATGTTAGGAATTTGCTAATATTTTCCTTTTGTTATTCTAATGTTAGTTTACTCTCTGTTCTAACTTGGCTGTCATCTACAACAGCTCTTCTCTTTTGTTACCCCCGCGCTTGTTGAACCCACTCTTTTTCAGCTTTAGACTTTAATTAGATGGGTTTTCTTCATATCTTCTACTTTCCACTGAGACTTTCTGTCTCTTTACTGAAATTTTCTGTTTTCTTTTGTCTCACGCGGGTTCCTAGATGCTCTGTGAAGCATTTTCATGTTCTCATTTTTAGACTGAGCATCTGTTAATTGTCTTCTCAGCTTTCATTCTTCTTGGTTCCTCATAAAGTGAGTATCTGTGGAATTCTACACATTTGAGACAGGAGAAATGAAGGGAAGATGCTGTCCTGTTACCATAGGTGAAGATAAAAGTCCAGGTTTCCAACTCCGAGACCCTGGACACTCAGTAAGTTGAAGTTGGCTAGAGATGCCCTAGGCCTCCTTGGCTAGTTCTCTGGCTAGAAGGGCTAACAATGCCTTCCTGCTCCTGTTAGCCACAGAGCATCCTCTGACACCATGATGAATACATGTGAGAGGGTATGGTTTTGTTAGTGTTGGGCGGTGGTGGTAAGAGTTCTGACACTCCAAAAAGTCTTTCCTTATACTACCCAGCAGGGGTAGAAATATCTCATTACGCCTATGAGAAGAGAGAACTGGACCCCTACCTGGCCTCCACTGATACCGCCGTGGGCTATTTGCGTACAAATCTGACTTCCGTTTGGCTGCATGGCTGGGGTTATGGTCACATATATTTGTATAGCGTATGGTTAAAACAGTTGTAATGTAAAAGCTTCCTGTCTTTCTAGCTGCCCTTTTCCTGGACCCACGATTAGAAAGGGCAGGCTTTTGTTAAAGCTTTTGTTGTGTGATCTATTGATGTTTCTGAGCTCCTGGCAGGTATAGCTCCGAGTCTGGAATATGTAAGCAAAAGAAACTGTAGAGAACTCACTACTGTGTTATTCTTCAGAACATTCGGTTTCTTGGTGATCTTTCTGTTTCTCTGCACTCTTTACAGTCTTCATATACGTGTGGTGTATACAGAGTACCTAGGGTTTTAGTTATATTTAGAAGAAACTTAGAGAAGCACCTCTATTTTCATAGAAATGGATATAAATATGATCATTGGCCTTTGTCCTGAGAGCTGGAACATTATTGACACTACTATCTGAAAGATACCATCCCAAACTAAAATGTCTGGCTGGCAATGTCACTGTAAACATAAAGTTGGCAGCAGTTACAGGTTGGATACAAACACTGCCAGTCTTGGCCTAAGTACAGGCATGAATGACAAAGATTTAGTCAATTTAGAAAATGATAATATGTCATCATCATAATATTCACCGTGTGTGTATCACTTTATTATTAATAATGGTAGTAACCATGATGAAAAAAACAGTAACAATTACTACCATAGTTGAGTGCCTGTTTCAAAATAGTTTGACACATCATGTCATCTGATTCTCCCACCTGCCACATGTGGGCATATGCTTTTCTGTATATGTGTGTGCCAGGCAGAAACACGTATCTTGAAGACAATACAACTTAGGGATATGTCATCACTGAGCATTCCTGGGATAATAAAAAACACTTTACAGTGTCATCAAGGGCAGACCTGTGGAAGATAGGAGATTTATGGTGGCAATAACATTAGACCAAATTTCAAAGCTTTTGATGATTATTAGTAATTTTAAAGAAAAGTCTAAGACATGTATATACCTCCCTCCAAAGTCAACATATTGCTTTCTGTTTGGAACCATAATTCTATTTCATATATTTCCAGCTTATGTTGAAATACAAGGTAGAAAGTGTTTAGAACTCCCAGTCTAATTCTGCCTACTAAGTAGGATTGTGTTGGTCAGAAATATAGGTCTGACTGTATTTCCTAGACCTCTGTATCAAGGTGCAGGTAATCAAATGGTTTACATCATTAGATTACTTATTTTGTTCACTGCTTTTGTGCACATGGTCTCTCTTTTGTATACAAAAGTAAACAAACCAGTTCCTTTCAATAACTTATTGAGGAGTAGGTTTGTTGGATGGTTGTTGGGTTGTAAATCAGAACACATAATCACCTTTATAAAAATAAGTTACTGCTAAAAATAAGGTAAGTGCTGGCTACTGTTCATTGGCACTTACTGTGTGGCGTGCCGTGCCTTATTCACTTCGCATGAATTGTATTTCATGTTTACAGTTTTCATTTGCAATTTTTTTTCCTATCTCCATTCACAAATAAAGAAGACCAGACTATGAAGGTTGTTTCTCTCTCCTTTCTTCTTACTAACCCACAACACTTCTCTGTTCTCTGATGCTTTTCTCTGTGCCCAGGGGTCTGACCCATAAATGGTCACTTGTTTTTGGATGGGTGTCGCCCAAGAATGTCCCAGCAGAAGGTCAGAAGGTGAATGAAGAAAGTGAGAGGGTGTTGGTTGAGGATGATCATTTCCTGCTGTAGTGCTGGCAGGGACTGCCATCACGGCTCCGGCTCTAGCCAGCTGGTACCTTCTGAGGCCCCAGCTCTGGTTAGACTCTAATTCTGAATTTCTCACCACTGCTCTGATCCATAGCTGTCCTCTGTGCTTGAGTCACTGTGTGCCTCGCTGTTCCCCGCTCATCCCTTTCAGTACAGGAGTGTCCACACCTCATCTCATTCAGTTATCTGTAGATTTCCTTCTGAATTGCTCTTTGTTTCTTCTAAGGATTTAATAGACACAGGAGGATTATTCAGTGAAGTTTTACAGTTAGCACACGATAAACCTAAGTTTCCAGTTCAAGATTGCCTTACTCTGACACTCATGCTTTTTCTGTCAAAATTAAGCTATGCCTCCCCATTTCTAAAATATTAACTGATATCTAAATTGTAGAAACTATTCATTTCCCAAAGAAGTGACCAGCTTAAATTCAAGAAGTAAGTTTTCAGCTGAGCAGATATCTAGACATGTGACCTGTGCAGATGTGGAAGGAGGAGCCCTGCACACACAGACGTCATGAGGTGTGTGGCCAAGTCTTCAAGGATGTTCTTGATACTAATTTTGCCCAACCCTAGAAATCTTTCTGCTCATTAGGAGTGCTCAAGGTGGTGGTTTTATTTTAATTAAACCATTTTGGATCTGTGATCATGGTAATGTCATTTAAGAGGTTTGGCTATTTAAGACTTCAAGTATTTTACAGTTACGTCTTATGAGGATCACAATAGCTCGTTTCACTGCAGGCGTTAATAAAAGATAATTGACCTCAGTTCTTCTGATTTGAATCCAGTTACAGCTCCCATTATGGTCAATTATCTCACAGTAATTCCAACAACAAAAGTGACTTTTGTTTAATTAAGCAATTTTCAAAAGGAGATAGCGTGACCCATACTAAAATGGCTGCTTCACATGGCTAACTCACCCATAGTGTAAAATACCTCCTGAGATGCAACAATTTAGACAAATTAATATCATAGAGGCATTTTTTATTGGAGAAACTTGGAGGATGAATTAAGGTACAGTCATGTCCTTGGGCCTCGGGCTCAGTGAAGATAAGACAAAGTGTTTTGTCTTTGCACAGGAAATCCTCCTCTCTGCCATACCCTGGTCTTGCTCATCTGGGCTGCTCAGGATTTCTGCAAAGCACATAATAAGAACACTGCGCCCCCAAGTGGCAGCACAAGGATTCCTGCAAATCTTATGTGTGTGTGTGTGTGTGTGTGTGTGTGTGTGTGTTCAATAGGGACCTCTGTTAATTTATAAGAGACACAGCTCCAATCATCTCTCGAAACACGTCATTTTTTAGGCATTACTGAAGTTAGAAAAGTTTTAGAGATTGGTAAAGACAACTTTAAAAATATTTGGTGAATAAAATTAATAAAATATATTTCCCAGATTTTCTTGGCTGAGTACAGTTCTAGCAACTAGAGAAGAGATTGAACCATATATTATACAAACAGCAGATATCAAAAGTCACTAGTAGGCTTTTTTTTTAGAGGTAGTGGAAAAATATGTTGGAGGGTCAGTCAGAAATTATGGTTTCTGCATTTCTGGAGCTTGGCTTTTTATTTGCTAGTTCTGTGACTTCGGATATTTGTTTGTTTGTTTTTGAGACATGGTCTCATTGTAGTTCAGACTCATCCTATATTATGGAGTTCTGGCCCAGAACTCATGGCAATCTCCTGCCTCAGCCTCCTGAATGCTGGGATCACATGTGTGCACCAACCACCATATCCAGCTATTATGTGGTGCTGAGGGATTGAACCCAGGGCCTTGCTCTTTTTGTACAGTGCTAAATCACTGAGCTATACCCCCAGCCCTTGATATCATTCTGACCTTCAGTATTCTTATTTGGAAAATAAAGGTGTGGTTTTTTATCTTAATTTGCCCCTTTAAAAAGCATCAAGTACAGGGCTAGGGGCATAATTCAGTGGCAGGGTACCTGCCTGGCACACAAGGATCCTTGAGTTTGACTCCGGCACTATTAAAAATAACAAATCTAATATAAAGTAATATTGTACTAAATTACACTTTAAACCCTCTTTGTTTTATCATGAAAATTCTATCTGGACATTCTTAGCTAATTTAAAACCAGAGGCTTTGAACGCTGCAGTTAGAAACACCTCTTTACAATTATTTTCACATGTATATGATGTATTTTAAATATAGAACAAATCTGCACTCCTACAAATTCATATTTATAATGAATATATGTAAATAATAGAGTAAGAAATTGATTGTGGACCCATCTAACTTACTCTTTGAAAATGTGTGCAACTGGCTTTTATGTTGCTACATATCAGTTCTTACATTCTCGTTCAGTTTTGTTGGTATGGCTCTGTAAGCCTTCAGTTTCCAGTCACAGTAGCATTCAGCCCGTTTCCTTGGCAAGAGTCATAGACTGACCTTACCAGCCCATGTGGGCAGTGTCTCCTGGCTTCTTTATTTTATGACCTCTTAACTATTTCACAGGCCTGGTGAAATTCAGACAAGATGTGTAAAAGAACATTTTTATAAAGCACATGCAAATGGAAACTATTATCCAGTATTTAGGTAAGCATTGGTTCTCCATATTATTTATTGTTGTTACTGTTTGAAAATAGTAATAAAAATGAAAAGAGATCAAAGTTAGAAACCAGAAAGGTGGGAATAGGACAGAGACACCTGGAGAGAGAAGAAAGCGTCACTTGAAATTTTCTTGGAAACCTCTGGATTTAACACTTTGTTGTGCTGTTTCACCAGTGAAATTGAGAAGGGAAAAAGAGAAAAAAAAAATCTTTACCCTGAGTTTGAGAAAATGACAAGAGAGTTAAATTAAAATAACACCTGTCTTCCAGTGCACATGCGCCGGTTCCTCCACGGCCTGAGGCTTGTGAGCAGGAGCAGGAGAGCGGTAGTGGGGCTTCCGCGCGGTGTGGGGGAGGGGGGATCTTCCTTGGGGCGTTCTGTCCCACAATCACCAGGGAAAGGCTGCGGTTTCTAGGCCTTTACCTCACAGACCCCAGACACGGGAGCATAGAAGATTGATTTACAAGGTGTCACTCTTGGATGAGGTCTTTTATGCCTCGGTTTTGCTCTCCAGTACCATCATCCGGGTGACTTTGTAGACCAGCAACAGGGCTGAGTTCATTCTGAACGCTCTTTTAGGGCGCTCTGTGCAGTTTGGGTCTCAGTGCAGACACAGCTGTCGTGCGTCAGCATGACGCCTCTCAGTTACACGGCAGGGAATGCCCCACAATGTGGGAAAACCCAGGTGGCTCAGGTCTGAGAGCACTGATTCATTTATTTATTGATTCAATGTGTTTTATTGTGTGGTACCTGTTTCTAGGACACATTGATTGTACAGCAAAATTTTGAGCAAAGGAATGACACCTTTCTCTTTCTTGTGGAGTTTTTGCAGTAGTAGAAAAGACAATCCAGTAATCACAACTACACCATAATTATATCATTTAATACATAAAAGACATATGTGTCTATATAATACATATACATTAACAGTGTTAGGTAACTTTATGTGAAGTAAAACTTGGTGTAATTATATTACATAATTTGTGCCACCAGGGTACAATAGATGAGATCAAACTCCACCAAAGCTCTGAAAGCTATGGAGGAAAAATTGTGCACATGTATGTTAGTTCCCTGCTTGATACCATTGGGTCACAATGGCAGAGAGATTTCCCAGTGTGGTGCACACCTACTTTCTGCCTGTGTTTATTCAGTAAGTAGCTTTTGGCCATCCATTTTGATGCAAGTAATAAACAGGATATCAGTCACAGGTTATAGGTTGGATGGGAGGTCTTTGCTCTGAATTCCTGAATTGCATGCTGAAAAGTGTAATGAAAAAAGTGTAACTCCCAGTATTTCTGGTCCATATTCTTTAAGCTTCACTGGCCAGCTACCCCACTTGGGAAACCTGAGGTCTTGAAGCCAATTGGTTGTTTCTTTAATGTATTTTCTCTCTTCTTCATATTCCCACAGAACTCTGAATGAACCTGTATTGGTTTACTGGGTGTTACAGAATTTATCTCCCACTCGTACGAGCCTTCAAATATTCATAAATGTCTACCAGGAGCTAAAATAGGAATTGCGACAGAAAAATAAATTAAACATATTTATTTTACTCAAATAACTCAGGGTATTGGAGAGAAAAAACCTATATAGATGCATAATTACTGCATTAAGTGAGGCAATAGAGGCATGTATTGATTAGAGAGGTGAGACGGAGGGAATGAGTATTTTTTTTCCTCCTAACACAAGTGGAACAAAGAGGAGGGTTTTGTGGATGAGGAAAGGGAGTTCAGGGAAAAAAATGATAACAAAAGGAAAGCCTTTCTCCATAGAAGAAATAGAGGCACATTGGTACTCAGAGGTGCACAGCTACTACCAAATAATTGGATTTGGCAGGTGTAGGACACAAATTAAGAAGGAAATTCAAACTATGGAAATCTGAAACACTGTTGTCAGGGAGTAATGGAGAAAAGGAAGCAGGGGAATGTTGAAGTCACAATGGAAAGTGGAGGTACTGTAGACAAGAACTCAACAAAGAGGTTTACTGGGAGCTGGTCTAGAAGAGGGACATAGTTCTTGTGCAGGGAGACATGGGCATGATAAACTTTGGGCCCCGTTTCAGGCCAGCTGTAAGAAACCATTATATTTCCTGTGTTGGCTTCTTCATACTTGTTAGCTGAACATCCCAGGTTCCAGACATCCTAATTACATTGATTTGGGTTCTTTTAGTTTAAGAGATCTAGATTTTAAAAAAACCTTTTCTTTTCTCCACCAAAGCCATTATTCATCAAAAGCCAAAGCAGTACCAAGATTCACTTCAGAGGCCTTTTGTGGCCTTTGGGGCTTAATTAAAGGGAATTCTGGACAAAGAAAGCTTTGCCTGTCTTTCAAAACAAGGGGAAGTGATGTATCAGGGACTTACTGGATACAGTGGTTTTCCTCAGGATTGTCTGTAACTCTGCCTTATCGCCACTACAGAGGAGACATGTGGAGTCCTTAGAGAAGATCTCTGAACCTTCATTGGGAACCCACAGAAAGAGGGTCCAGCAGTGGAGCTGATGTTTTCTTTGGAAGCCAGTAACCACATGACTAGCAGGAAGGCAGACAGGGTGGTAGGAATTTAACACTGTTCCTTGGAAGCTTCTGACAAAGCTCACAATTGTTCTGTAGTTCCCTGTAGTCCTCTGTAAGTATCTTACATAACTTTTGTAGTGCTCCATCTTGGAAGTAAGAATTTTGTGTTTTCAGAATTTGGTTTTGCAGGTTGCAATGTCCATTGGTGAGCTCCACCTATGTTGGTGGTTTCCAGTAAGGAGGTGTTTTTTCTGAGGTCAGAATAAGCTAAACAACTTTTCTGCAGGTTCAGTGTGAGACTGATTTCATCCCTCTCTTGTAGGTACATAGGGATCACTATAGTTAAAATTTTGGTCACTTTTTTGGTAGGTAATTGATGGGGCTGGGATTAAAAAACACATACCAAGTTTTAAGGCTGAAAAAGATAAGCAAATTTTAAATGATAAGTTCACAATGAGGCATGAGGAGGATGGATTTTTATCTTATGAAAGAAGTGTTTTATCATTGTGTCCATTCAAGAGAGCTAGACACAGTAGGAATGTGGGAGTCAAGAGTATTTGAAAGGTCTTGAATGTGGTTTCTAAACACCATTTTCTAATCATAGAAGCCAGATGTACCTGAAAATTAGTCTATTTTCAAGAAAAATGCTGGTATTATATGTGCATCAGGAAACATACAAAATGAACCTAAATGTCCTGTTATATCAGAATGTAGGCTTTCTATACCAAGATACCTATTACCACTTTAAACAGATTCAAAAGTCCATTTGCTCCCACTGGCTAAACTACCGTGATCTGGGTATCAATAAAAGTAATAATTGTGATGGGTTAAAACACACCAAATAAGTTTAAATGCATCATTTTACAATAATATTATTTGAAAAATCAACTCATTGTTATCTTTGGAGAATACTAGAGACTCTCCTCTTTGTATTGAAAACTTGTATTGAAAGGGAAAAAATCAAATATTTATCTTATCAATTCTATACAAGTTGAAGTGTAAACTAATTGAGTAGTTGAAATTTCTCCTTGCAGTAGCCTTCTACATAATAACTTAGGAAGAAGTGATAGAATATCATCCTTTTAAGTCAGCAGACCCAGAAAATGTTATCAATAGCAACAGCATTACAAAAAAAAAAAAAAAAGAGGACGTTGCTGCTCTTCTGGTCAAAGTATGCCCATGGGTCATGAAGGACTGTGTGAAAGTACAGCGCCTGCACATCTCCAGATTTAGCTCTCATTTCATGAAAGATAAAGGGAGGAAGAGCATGAGGTGATATAATAAGCCCGGACTTTCAGAAGCACTACAGGACAATTTATTATTTTTTATTTTTTTAAGCTAATAAATTAGAAGGAGAAGTGTGTGTGTGTGTGCGTGTGTGTGTGTGTGTGTGTGCGTGTGTGTGTGTGTAGAGCAAGAAAGAGAGAATAGAGAGGGATTGTGTGGAATGGAAGGAGTCCAAGTGATCACACATTAGCTATTTCTGGCCCCAGAGTTAGCATTCTTATTTTGTTCCCTATGTTTTTAATATTTAACATTCACTTTGTTCCCAGAAAATAAAAGCATTGTGAATCTGTGATAGAAAACATCATTTGTTCTTTCCTTTGCCATAGCTTATACTAAAGCAGATTGCATATGATAGGAGTTTAATGCATGTTTATTAAATCACAATACAACTGTACACATGAAACATACAGATACAGAGAATTGGCTGACAACTTGAACATGGAAGTTATATTTGACATTTTAAATGCTTTAATTTTGATTATGGGTCATTTGCCTTTGGGCTGAGATGTTTTAGACAGATTCTCTGAATTTGAGTAGGATTTGTGTTTAATTTATGGGGTTTCCAGTAGGCTTTGGGAAATACTGTATGTGAATGCCTATAATAAATCAGTAGACTATATTCATATTGATTAGTACACAATGTAGGTACTGTCGGGGCTCAGAGAAGGAAGCCATTCTCATAGGTCTAGAAGTTGATAAGATGTCATGAATGGAGGAATGCATTAGTTGGGTTTTGGAGAAAAGAGACTGCCTAGTCTGGCAGAAAGAACACAGCAGGCAGAGGACAGAGAGGAGGTAAAGATGTCCAGAGGGAAAGAGCCATTTAGCTCTTAAGAGGCACAGTGTTACAGGGCCAGAGAATGTCAGAGCTAACAGAGAGAACAGAAATTGTCTGGCCCACTTGCTTAATTTATAGCTGGCAAAGCAAACTAATTATAGATAAATCATGGAAGATGCTGAAACATCCATCAGTAGGCCAATGAATAAGGAAACTGTGGTATATATACACAGTGGAGTACAGCTATGCCATAAAGACAGACAGTTTTGAGTCCTTTGTGGACCCTTATACTTAGCAGAGTGGATCAGACTCAGAAGATTAACTATCACACGGTCTCTCTAGTATGAAAAACACAGTGTATATATAAATAAATAATAAAATCAAACAGGTGAGATGTTGGGAGTAAAGGAAGATGAAGTAGGGTGAGAGAGGGTGAGAAATGGGAAAGGGTAGCGAATGTGAAGTTGATGTGATATGTATGTGCACAAAATTCTCAAGTTTAATGTGACTATTGTGTATCTCAAATACATACTAATAAAAATAGGGGTAAAAGAATTGAGAAATCAGAGGCTGGGTGGAGGGTATAGCTTAGCAGTTAAAGCATTTTCCCAGCAAGACCAAGACCTTGAGTTCAGTTCCCTACCACCACCTGAGCTGGGTGTGGTGCCACACACTCCTGTCATTTTAGCGTTCAGGCAGCCTAGCAGGAGGATGAGGTCCTAGTAGAATAAGTGCTTTGCACAACATGTAAATAGCTGCTTAGTGACTATACCAAGGAAGGGCTCTGCTCATCACAGTTTTTCCTCCTAGGACAACTTCTTCATCCTGGTAATGGGAAGGGGAAAGATTGGTTGTGTGGGATAAGACAAGCCTGAGTTTTAAAAAGCCTTTGGCTACTGGGTCTCAAGTGACAGGTTTTGAGTCATTATTTTTGCTTTTAGTATTCACAGTTCTAGCTAGGACGGAACTTGGGGTATAATAGGAACTTAGGAAATATTTGATTAAAAAATAAAATCAGCTTTCAGAAGAGTCTCTGTGTGGTGCTAAAAGAACATCAACAAGCACAAAACCTTAACTAATTTTTGAGTTTACCTATAGCTGTTCCAGAAAATGTATTTGTTTGGTATCTGAAAACATTTCAACATCTGTATTCCAAAGGTATTAAAAGCTATACACTATCTGAAAAAAAACCTAAATCACATTTCTACATATGTTCACTGCAAGGTATTTGCTTACCATATGTTTTCCATTCACAAGACACCCTGTTTTGTATTTTTATATCTTGTGCTCCATTTACATTTGCTAGTTGCAAGCTGGGACTGAAATTGCTTCGAAAGCGTGCACACCGGGCTATGATGAACTCAAGCTTGGCGGCTGACGAAGTGTTCTCTTTTTCTTCTTCTCTGCACAATCATAGAGAGAAGCAGTTCACTGTTCAGAGCCTGACTCTATCCTGTTGTTACACAATTGGTTTCTCCCTTGGAGCAACATAGCATTCCCAAACAGTTGAGCAGTTGCCATCTAGTGGGCAAAAACTATAATAGCACAAAGGAAGCAGAACATAAAAGTTGTTAAAATGAGAACAGGGATTTAGATACCTGGAAGAAGGCGCTCACAGTTAGCAATAGTAATGCCACTTGATACTAAGTTAATATATTGGAGCAGCAAAGAAATATTTCAAAATCTGAAATATTTTGGATTAAAATGTAAAGGGAAAGTAAAAAGCGCGGTAAGATGCCTCTACAAATTTATTACAGTAACTGAACAGAAATGGTAGTTAACAATACCCAGTGTTGATAAGGATAGGGAAGAAGCAGAATTCACGCCACTGCCACTGGAAGGCAGAATAGTGCAACCGTTCTGCAAAATGCTTGGCATACATTAAGGAGAAAATATTTCTTCACACACATCTGGACACAAATATTTACAGCAGCTTTATCCATACTCATCAATAGCTGGAAAGAAACCAAATCCCCGACAAGAAACTCAGGGATGGATACATTGTGGTACATCCACATGGTGGCATAATTGTCTTCAGTGTAAGCAAATGAATAATTGATACATATGACAGTATGAATGACTCTCAAATGTATTATGTCATGAAAGAAAGGAGGCTACATACTGTTTATATTCCATATTGCTTATGTTGTATGCGTTCATTAGCACAATATTATAGAAACAGGAAGACTCTGGAGACAGAAATCCTGCGAGTGGTTATCAGAGATTGGGGTGTTAGAAGAAAAGGTGGCTCGCACACTGGTACGAGAGAACTGGAGAGGTGATGAACAGGTGGATGGCTGCAATGGTCGTTGAAAGCACTGTCTTCATTACTTTCTTGTTGCTGGGACAGAATACCTGACATCTACAACTTAATGGGGAAAAGATTTATTTTGGCTGACAGTTTCAGAAAGTCACGGTCCAATCCCAGGTGGCTGGTAATGATGGAAACACATGACAGGGAAGCCATAGCTGGAGGAAAAACTCCTCATGGCATGATGGACAAAATCCCAGATGAGGGAGGTGGGTGGAGCCAGCACACACCTCTCCAGGTCAAGCCCCAAGCATCTGCCCCTTCCAGCCAGGCCCCATCTCCCAGCAGCCCATGGTACCCATGGTTATTCCACAACACCCAAGTACAGGAGGGTTTTGGTGGATGCTCAGATCCCAGCGACAACAAGTGCTAAAATAGAATTTCACATCTAAAAATGTGCATTTCAATAACTAAAAGGAGAAGTAAAAAAACATCTATAAAATAATAGATTAAACAAGCAGGCAGGTTTGATCATCAATCCAGTGAAACCATGAGAGGAGGAGTGAGTTACTATGGTCACTAGTGTCTTGAGTCCCACAGTAAGAGACTCAGGAAAAAAAGGTGCAGCGCCCTCCCCACACCCACAGGAGTGTGCAGTGACTCACCTCATTTCTAATGAGCCAACTAGTTTATCATGTGATCTCATGTTTATTGACACATCTAGATTTTAGCACTGTCCTCTTATCCTCTCCTTGTAACAACAATCTGTAGAACATGGTGTTAGGAGGCTGACGATTGCTTGTGAATAATGGTTTACTTACGTTTTTATTTTAGAAAGCGTTTATACTCTTACTATACAGACTCATTAGTCAGATTGGACCATGGCTTGCTGGATGGGCCATATGGTTATTGTTTCAAAAATCCTCTGGTATCAAATAAGTTAGGCTATGTTATTTTAATTTTTTATTAATTTAACACAATGTATTTTATTTCTGGATATTAGGCTATTTTAAAAGTCCATTTATTTGACTTTAAAGTGACATGGATAAGCAATCATACATATGTATAAAAATTAAATTCACTATTGTTTGGACATTTAGTGTGCTATATAGCATTAAAGTATTTTATGATGAAGCTATTAATATTTTTAGATACCTCAGAAATTAAGCACACAGAGCCATCAAGTCATAGCAATGGAATAGCCACAAATAAGCACTAGTGACATCACAGGGTGGGGTGTTTTATGTGTGTGTTTTATTGTGCACAATTTTATTCATATTTGGAAACATTTAAGTGCAATGAAAGTTGTTAGGCTGGGGAACATCCTGTCTCACCTCACAGATGAGGGAGGGAGTCGTGAAGATGTGGGTGAGTTTGCCCGGGACAACACGGTGGAGAAGTGGCAGGATGTGAGACTCAGGATGGGTTCCCCTCCTCATCGCCCTCCTCCCTCCCTCAGCATCCTCTTGGCGATGGGGCGCCTGAGTGCCCTGCTCTGAGTTGCTTCTGATAATACCTGCTGCAGAGCGCTGCCTTGGAAGAGCCAGAGTTTGGGGGGAGACCGAAGGGAGAGGAGCTCATGATCGTCCATGTTCTTTGTAGGTCTGTCATTCCTATGCCATGGGGAAAGGTGTTCTTCAGAGCATGAGGTCCTGTTGTGTCGGAATATAACCTACCTCCTCTGGAGACAAGGGACAGCTGTTCTATAGATGCCACTCTCTGCTTCTCCAAACTTCACTCTTCAAGGCCAGTCCTTTGCATAGGCAGCTTCTCGTGTTTTATTTGCTTCAATTTTCCTAATAAAATCAGCAATCTCATCACACAACTTAATAAAACAGTCAGCAAGAATCAGGTTCTGGGTTGTACGAGAACCTCATCGAACTGAATTTCATTTTAAAATAGAAAGCATGGACTTTGTTTTCTATTCTCAGGGCTCTTTGAAAGGCCCATGTTTAAAATCACATTTTAAGCATTTTGTATATGACCAGAACTCTCTTTCATTTAAAAACAAGGAGCAACCCAATATGCTTTGTGTTTTTCTAGTACAGACATGAGGAAATTAGCAGTTCAAATACATTAAATAGCATACCATAGAGGACTAGAAAGTCATGGAGTAACTATTTATGAAGCTGCCTGACTTTCAAGCCTCTTCCCTGTCTAATTTGAATTTTAAAAGCCAATAATTTTATTTTTCTTTATGTGCCACACTTTTATGCCATGACCAGAATTCCAGTATTGTGATTTAAGATGGAATGCAAATATTAAAAGGACTAATCTCCAACAAATGTCTACTGTATTACCAGGCATTGTACTAAAATACATTATAATATTGTATTTAAAACTCTGGCGACTTCTTAGTGGTAGATACTATCACCCTTATTTTAAAGACAGAAGTGAAAATGTTTTCATGATTTTTCCCAAGGATACCTACAACCAGAAGAGTGCACGGCCACTCGAGTCCATGGAATTCCAAAGCACCTATTTTACACGGTGGATATAGACAGTCCTTAGGATCCAACAGATCTAATTATGAATTAGATTGGTAATGATAGTGAATAATGAATTAGATTGGTATTGGTAATGATCTGCTGTCCCAATAGGAAAGCACTATGACGGGTCTCACTTTGGTCTGCCGTTATTTGTGAAGATGTCTTGTTCACCATTCAAGGATACAGGAATTTTGCAGGCAGGAACTGTTTCTGTTTTACCTCCTAATCTTCCCTTTTTTCTTTGTTTGTAATTGCCCCTCAGTTATGAAGAGTGTCTGCTATGCACTTGAACTGATTGAGTAGAATATAAGTGTTGAATTGACTGCATAATTTGAAGCTTTATGGAAGATAGGCCTAGGTGGTGAATTAGTTAATTCGTCTGCTCATCTATTCTTGTGACAATTATTTACTGATGATCTGTTTCATTATCAGTCTACAGCAGGTGTTGAGCTGATATTCTGTCCATATTCCATTAATCTACAAGTGTGATATCCAAGCAGCATTATTCTAAGTGATTGATGTCTGTATCAGATCAGTTGCTAACTATTTTGCATATTACAGCTGAGTTCTTACTATATGATAATGAGAAAGTAAAAAAGAAGACACGATCACTGTAATCATGAACATTCGAAGGAAATGTAAAGTTATTCATCATAAAGAGAAGGATACATAGTGCTCTGGTAGATGTCCAGGTCATATGCCCTAGTGCACATGGAAAAGCACCTGTGATGCAAACCAGGAAGGGCGATATCCAGTCAGTTCTTCCACTATGCAGAATCATTTTTCATCTGTGAAGGCTAAATCTACACTGCTGCTGTATGGGATCTGTGGTGTCCTGTAATTAATACTGTTCAAGTATTTGTCTCCACTACATACTTGCAGCCTATGACAGATACATCGATAATAAGCTGGACGATGCTCAAGGCCACTACTGAAGTGTTGTGCTTGATTAAATGTCCATCAGAGGGAGCTGATGGTGTGGGAATCATAGGAAATGCCCTTTTAAAGAGCGTTCAGAGGACATTATGAATGCATGTTGTCCTTGGAGTCAAAAGCTCAGAAAAAAGTCATCAAGAAATGGTGATGTTTAATATAACAGAATGAAATTATTTGTCTAGGGAGAGAGGGAGAAAAATGATAGAATTTTCCTAGGGCCACATCACCTCCTCCTCCTCCTCCTCCGCCTCCTCCTCCTCCTCTTCTTCTTCTTCTTCTTCTTCTTCTTCTTCTTCTTCTTCTTCTTCTTCTCCTTCTTCTTCTCCTTCTTTCTCCTCTCTCTCTCTCTCTCTCTCTCTCTCTCTCTCTCTCTCTCTCTCTCTCTCTCCTCTCTGGTCCTAACCATATATGTATTTCTGACCTTTTAAAAGTAGTTTATAAGATAAACTCCTTTAACAGTTAAATGTAGCTAAGTATAACTACTTAACTTTCATATATTACCAAGATAACAATAACACATTTTATCATTTTGTATCTGTCTGTATTCTGCTTTAAATATGTGTGAGATTTTCATAACAGACAACTCAGCAGATCTTAGAAATACAGTTTTAGGTGGTTTGTCTGATGCTTGTGTGACAAGACATGACTTGGGCTTTAGAAAATGCTTAGGTGAGGGGAGACCTTATTCTTAAGAAGCAATCTGGAAGACTGGGTCAGATATCTTCTTATCCAGGAAATCTTGCATAATATGTTAGAAATATCAACTGTCGCTCATATTAGCAGATTTTCCCCGTGTTTGGTTGAGTAACACAAGTACTGATGGGTGTTTGCAGGGAGGGGTTTGATGCAAGTATAGGAAGAGAAACTGATTCAATTTAACAGCCATTTACCGAAGGCATTTAATTACCAAGTACAGTTTTTTTGTGGATGTAATAGAGAATCCAGATTCAGAGTTAAAGTTTGTTGCCCATTAGAAACTCATAATTTTACAAGTACTTAATATGAACCCAGTTTTAATTACACTATGAGGCTATACTGAATAAAGAATATAAATATTTCAAAGACTAGATTTTTAGAGGGAAGAGTTTACTCCATCTCATTGGTTGAACAAATGCAGGCATCTTTCCATTCCGTCTTTTGAAGCTCTTTTGTTTACTGTAGTGCCAACCGGATCAAGTCTAAGCTATTTAGCATTGCACACGTGACCCTCCATATACCGAATCTGCCTTGACGTTAGTATTCCTGTGCCAGTGACAATGAACGGTTTGCAATACCATTTTCTTTTATTGGTGTCCATCACTCTCAGAACTCCAAACTAAGCCTGGTGACTGACACACTGCCAGTGTCTAGAAAGCAATTTGGAATCAATAAATGAGTACTCATCCACACATGCTTTAGGTATGCTGTCCAACTTCTGTGGGATATCTTCCTTTATCTGATTAACATCAATGAACATAGGCTATGAAACTTACCTCCTCTACCATCTAAGTTTAGACTCCTCATCTTTATTTATTTAGTTATTTATTTATTTTTGATACAGGGTTTCACTCTGTCCCCCAGGAAGGCTCTGAACTCACTGTGTAGGTTGGCCTTGAACTCTCTACTAGACTACTTGTCTTTCAAATAGTATCTAAAAGATGATGTAGATGAGGATTAAATTAGTTACTATAGAGTGTTTAGTATCTATCACAGAAAAGCACATGTAAATGTTAACTATGATAGTTGGGTGCCCCATGTATTGATCAAAGTCATTACAGAGTAACATGGAGGAGAGTGACAGCAGCCTGAACAAATGGAAAAGTTTAGCACTGAAAACAAAGCAGGTTTCATCAAATAGAATTGGATGTAACTGTAGAGGAAAGTCGTTATAGGTGAAATTGAGATCAGGTCGGGTGAAGGAACACTAGGACATTTGTTTTTTCTCACTCCATACAGCATTTGGAAATGGAGAACCAAGGGGTAGACCTTGTTTTGGAAAGCATTCCTTCCACACGTTTAATTTTTTTGTCTTTTACTGTCAATCTCTCCCATGGGAGCCAATAAAATACTAACATAAAAGAAATGGCAGGTTTGGTTTGTAATGTTGACTGAGAAAGGCCTAAACTGACAGTTGTTTGGGTAGACTCTCTACTAAATCAGGAAAAGCTTGTAACAAATGCATCTAAGTCATTATCTGCACTAACTAGTAAGGAATACAACAAGGATCCTCCCTGGGCTTGCTGCGTATGTAGTCCTGGCCTACACCCATAACCATTCCTTATGGTCTGTAAGGAATTTTGAGGGATGAACTAATACAAATATAGCTCACAAAATATGTGTGAAGCGGATTTTCTAGATTAGAAAATATTTCTACATTGATTTCACTGTAAAATTGATGGCATGCAAAAGAAATCATTCTTAAAATCTCAATTCAAGGAAATGACTACCGTATACCTGGAACTGTGCTGAAAGCTTACTTAACCCCGTTGTTCAGAAGCCATTTGAGAGATGCAGATAAATACGGCAGAGGGTGTTTCTGATGCTGTAGCCCAGGTGGGGAGGGTGAGAAGCGGTGTCCTTCAGGAGATCCTGCGAGCTAAGCCAGGGGTATATTCTGTTCAAATATGCCTGTCAATTAGAGGAACTGGGCAAGGAGCATGCTTTTGAAAATAAATACCCAAATTAGAGGAACAGGTGAAGAAAGCGGCAATACTAACATTGAGATGCGAACAGACAGGTAAAAGGAATTTGGTGTAACTCCAGAACAGAGAGTGAGCGATCTGAAAGGAGTTAAGAAGTACTCCAGCCTCATCAGCATGAAGACACTGGGCTTGTTTAGAGGGCTAGGCAGAGACAGGTGCTGTGCAGGTGAGGGGAAGGAGCGCTGCCATTGACCTTAGAAGCTCTGCTTATGCAAACAAAATAGTTAAAATGTTATGTGCCTTCTTAAATATTATTTTGCTTTTCCAAATAATCCTAGTGAACTCCTATATTAGAAGAGTCAGTGTGCTAGTGTGGGGAAGATACCGTCTATATACAGATACAGTTCTTCTCCTGAAGTTACATGGGAGCCAGACAATCCTGTGAGTGCCAGATTAGAATAGGGGCCGAGTATCTGTGACAGAGTGAATGGTGTATCTGTGAGGACCTAGGGCAAGAGAGAGTTAGGAACATTTTCTTGAAATGGTGGCCATTATGTTCAGCATTTTCATTAGGAACCATTTAATGTATCCTGGATTTTGGTTAGATTTTTCCCTGCCTATCCCCAGAGGCCAGTGTACTCTCCCACGGTAACCCCATGGGCTGTGTCACTACTGTTCACATGCTGTCAGACTCCCTGCTGTGTTTTGCTCATCTGGAAGGAAGACTCCGTATCTGTGTTACACCTGAAGAGCCTGGCTCTCTGGCTGGCGCCCCAACAACATTCAGTAAATATTTGCAGGCAGATGAAAGACTAAATGAGCAGACACAGAATCTGAAATAAGTAATTTCTTTTGGCATTTAGTACTAGGGTATTGGAAAGGGAACAGAAAAAAAGAAGAAGGGAGATTCTGGCATCTCTGTGCTTATTGTAGTCAAAATATTTAAACAAAGTAAGAAACAAAATTAATTCCTATGAATAGTTTCCTGGCCTTTGTTCCTCTGTCCCCCTCAACACTCCCATTCTTACTTATATTACTTCCAGAAGCTGCTTTAAATCCTCCTGAGGAAGAATATGTAAGAATTATGACAAATTTACTTGTCATCAGTTACGTAGATTCCAAACATTGTATTTAATTAATTCATTTGTTAAATGCTTGTTGAATATCACTATGAAAGACCTTATGTAAAATACCAGGAAGATAAAAGGAAATATAAGAAAGCTTAATTACTTAAAAATTGCAAGCCATTTTTTTATTGACATTATTTGGACACTTGAAAAATGTAATGACAATATTTATAAGAGGTCTTTAGCAATTAATTTTATTTTGGTTTCCTACATAAAATGCAAGGCTGGGCAAATCTTGTCTTGTTCTCAAATATGATGTGTCTGTAAATAAAAATGAGTGATAAATTAATAAGATTATTTTGGTTTCAAGTAACAAAGCCTAGCTTTTTGCTTAGATCAAACCAGAAGACATGTATTAAATAAATACAATGTAAATGATTGAACTTAAGAGCAGGAGTGACCTCCAGAAATGAATTGGAAATTAAGAAATTAAAATAATATGTATTTTCATTTAAGAGACCCAGGCACGGTAAAAATGCATTGCCTCATTTGTAAAAATCCCGAGAGGAACAGAGTCCATTTGGCCAGCAGGCTTCAGGGATGGACTGAGTTCAGGTTCTCCTACTAACAGACTCTGAGATACATATACAGATATATATATATATTTGGTGAGGTCCAAGAAACACCAAAGTAGACACAGGCAAGTGTAACATGGAAGAAAAGCAGCCAGTAGAGCTGTGTTATCAAGGTAGTGTTTACTGTGGGTGAGTAGGAAACTAAAAAGTAAGTCCTCAGTAAAACACGAGTCAGTGCTGGGCAACCCGGAGGGCAGAGGGCCAATTACACATCAACTGCTGTCAGCCATTGTGAGTTATTCTTTTTAGGGAGTGACATTTGTCCAGCACTTCTGGCTTGGTGTGCATTTAAGAGAGTTAGTCTCCAGTTTTGAAGGAACTCCTCAGGCAAGGACACACTGAGACTGGCAGATAGATGGTGGCTGCTGCTTATGTCTTAGTTACTTTTTTGTGACTGTGAACTGATACCCAACATGCACAGATTAGGGGAGAACAAGTTAATTAACAGCTCACGGTTTCAGAAGGTCCCAGTCCATTCATGGGTACCTGGCAATGGTGTAAACACATGGCAAAGGTGGAGGCAGCTCCCCACGGCATTGCAAACAGGAACCCAAGTGAGGGGGAAAGGGTAGAACTAGCATATACTCTTCAGGTCCTGTCCCAGTGATCTGCTTTTTCTGGATGAAGCCTCAGTGTTCCACCCCTTCTGGGTTAAGCCCCAGGCATCTGCCCCTTCAAGCCAGGCCCCGCTCTTAATGGTAGGTACAGGACTGCAGACAAAAAAAATGTTACCTTCCCAGCAACTTAGGCCCTCATATTCTTATAGAAGAGAAAGGCAAAAAGTAATTTTAAAACAGAGTAAAACGTATAGGAAGAGAGATAAGCACACAGTGCTTGTAGAAATCATTCAAAGTTACAGTACCTGCTCCAGAAGGGGAACCGATCACCACACCCCAATTAGAAACAGGAATTAAAGGGTTGATTTTGTCTGGAATACTTGTCTGCCAGATATTCTCTTGCTTCACGAGAAGCCGACTGTTGGTAAACATGTAGAATTTCATAATGAAACCGATTTTACCAAGTGGTTCATGAATTTTTTTTTTTCTTCTGTTTGCTTTTTCTTTTGGACCAACCTTCAAATAGGCACATAGCCTAGCAGATTCATTAGGAGAAACAGAAGGCTGAATTTGAACCTCTTTTCAAACTATGGCTGCGTTGGGAGAGAAACACCAAGTTCATTATTTACGTCAAGATTTGTTATATGGAGAAGGAAGCTCCAAGAACCGGGAAGTAAGGCCTACGCTGAGCAGCATCAACTGTTTCAGTCACTGTTGTCCTAATTCTTCTTGGAAAATAGAAAATGCATAAGGTGTCCAGGACTTTGTCATGAAAAATATTTTATAAAACATTGCATAAGAAGGAACGATTCATTTTAAAGCGTTAGGAAAAAAAAAACAGAAGCAATGATTTCTCTTTCATATGAGAAGTTCATTATATCATAAATATACCATATTCTAGTAAGACAAGTATGGAGCACATTCAGGAAATATACCTGTAACCTGTGTATAGTTTTCTTTTCAAGGAGTAATTATTATCCTGATTGAGTTTATCAGAATTAAAACGATTACTTCTTCCCAGAGGCCCAGAATCATAAAAAAGAAGTGCATCCCTAGAAATCGGGAAATTGTTTTCATGCATCATTATGCCTTCCTTTCTTGAAAAAAGAAACAATTCTTTGATTTTGTTTTATTAACTATGGAGCACTTTGCAAAAAACAGAAAAGTCAGATGGCCTTTGATTCCCAATAATTGCCTTCAAAACATTTTCAGAATCAGTTAATTACATTTTCAGCTTTTTTGATTTACATCGGAGAAGATGGATTATTGTCGACGCTCAGGCCTCACAACAAAGTATGACTGGGCACAGATGGTGGTGTACTGTTGTAATGGGTGCAATGTAATTTAAAACCCCCTGTGGTGATTCTGATTGAGCTCTCACCATGAGCTACATACCAAGTCTCCTATAGATGGATCGGCTGTGCCTGCCCACCCTGAGGAGCCTAACATTCGTCATACTTGTTCAGTACCTGTCTTTTCCATTAGCCTAAAAGCTTTGCAAAAATAGAGGTGATGTTGGTCTTTTTATGTCTGTTTCTTTAGGTGCCACTCTGCCATCTAGCAGCAGTGGTTACTTAATTCGGAATTAACTCATTATTCAGTATATTTATATAGAAACAGAGCCTTTGAGGTGTTTGCCACCTAGGGAAATATTCAGATCTCCAACTTGTCACCAAGGTTATGTCAATAGATCCCTCTTTTGATTCATACTTATGTAAACATTAATTTGAGGCAGAACATGAAAAATTTTTATAAACAAAATGGCATCCTATAGTAGTATTGTCATTTATGATATTTTTTCTCCCATTTTGTTGACATTTATAAGCGCAGAATTTAAGGTTTACAATGAAATTGAGCATTTTGTGTGCATACATATCTTGTCATTTATGGAATTTTTTAAATAATAAAATTTTGAATCCCTGAAAGGGCCCCAGGGGAGAAGTCAGAATAGATGAGCATCAGAAACCAGAGCCCAGGAGACTGAAACAATCAGAAAACACATCACAGAAGGAGTTAGGTCAGCAAATGGCTTTGAATGTATGCTCTGTGCTTTCACTTGATACTTCTCAGTTATCCCGACAATTTGGTGGTGTAGACATTACTGTCCTCATTTTATAGACACTATAACTGAGTCCAAGCAGCTTGCCTCAGGTTCTAAGTAAACACCAGGGCCTGCGCTCACCCAAGACCTGATCACTCCATCATATCCTGTTCAAAATCCATAGAATATCTTGGTTCTCCAAATGAGAGCGATTCCATGAGACTCTTCTTTGTGACTCAACTGGAAAGTTAGGCCTACACTGAGCAGCACGAACTGTGTCATGCCCGAAGAAGTAAAGTTAAAGAGAGAAAGAATTCAGATGTATCCAACTGAAAGAATTATTATTAGAACATAAGACAATCCTGAGGGAGAGTGAATACTCTAATATAGTTAAGTTTTTGACAAGGGAGATAGTCGCTTCTGAAACTGGTGACCAGGTGTCAGTAATATACACTAATCTATGTCCTTTGCAAGGACCCAAGCATCCTAATCATGATCATATATTATTAATGAAGTTCTTTTTGAGTGTTAGTTTCTATAATTTATTCAACTTCTACTTGCAGGCTGATTGGGGTGGTGGGATTTTAGGGTAGGAAACAGAGATCTTTTTTGCATATGACTTTGTGGACTTGCTGATATCACCAGGTGTTCCCCAGGCAGCTGGAGAGAGGGCAGCATACCTCTATTTGAGAAGGCAGTATTAGTTAAAAACATGTGAGATGTGAAATCAGACAGTCCTGGATTTTAGACACAAATGTCGATTTCAAGCTACTTTCTGTGTTTCTTTCTGGCCTTTAGTTTCTTCATTCTGTGCCATGTCATAACACTGAAGAAACATGTAACGCTACGTGAAAAGTCAGCCCCTGGGAGCATCTTAGGAGCTGTTAGCCATTCCCATCATCACCACCACCTCTGGAAGGAGAGATACACTCAGGCAGTTACTCCCCTGGCTTCCTCTGACCTTGGTCAGCTTCTGGCCATACGTATAGAGAATAGTATCTAGTTCATTGTACCTAGAACTGCCAAAAATGAGAAGAATATAGCAGGTATGTGTTTAATTTTGCAACCTGTTTTAGTCCAATTCCTCTGAAAATGCAAAAAAAAAGAGTTATCAGAGAAATAAAATGGGGAAATAAACGAAAACTACATAAAATACACTCCCATATATTTTCCCAAAGTTATGCAATTACCCCGTAAAGTTTCTGTAAAAGTTTGTAAAGGTTTGCCCTCATTTTTGATATTTATTTTGTAGAGCAGATTAAGTATCCTCAATCCACAGATTTGAAATTCTCCAAAATTTGAAACTTAGTGCTGACATGGTGCCATGAAATGGGAGATTCTCCACCTGGTCTCATGGTGACAAGTTATAGTGACAACACGGATGCACTAAAAATATTTTAAAGCACTGCCTTCGCCTTCACACTATGTGTGTAGGTGTAAATGAAGCATATGTGAATTTCCCTGGGGACTTGGCTATCACTCAGGCCATTGCATGTATTTGTGAATATTCCAAAATCTGAAGAAAAAATCCAAAATCAAAAATACTTTTGGTCTCAGACATGATGGTCAGTAACCTGCAAAAGGGAAACATTGTAGTCCACTACCTCTCCATAGATCACAGGCTGAATAATACTCAGATTGCTCATTTCTAGATGGACATAGAGCCCAAGACCCCCAGGATGGAGAAAGGCCTGTTCATTATTAAATAGCAAACATCAATCTTCTAATTGAGAATTGGGACTGTACATTTTTTAAAAAGCGCATGCGTATGGCAGGAATTGCAGTTATCCTTGGCACTCCAGAGAATGGCTCCATCAATCAGTTATCTCACTGGGAAGTTGTAATCATATCACTAATCAGTTTTTTGAAGTATTTGGTTGGAAATTAATGTATTCTTATAAAAGAAGAAAGGAAAAGAGTGTCTTAGGTGTTTGCTTTCTGAGTCCCAGGCTTTACGTAAAGTATTTCATTTAATTCTTACAACAGCTCTCTAAGTTAAATGGAATTATCTGTGTTTTTCAACAACTCTGAAAGGTTAAACTTATCCAAATGAATGCACTGGAAAATGGAAGAGCCAAGATGCAAGCCCAGGTGTGTTTGACTACAGAGCCTTTCTCTTTTCTCTGCATCATTGTGAAAATGTAGTCAGTAGTTTGGATATAGTGTACTCTCGAAAGTATTTCCCTTAATAGTTATTTTTTCCACCATTTTATTGATATGTATAAGTGCAAATTTTAAGATTTACAATGAAGTAGAGCATTTTGTGCACATACGTATCTTGTCAAGGTAACAAGGACTTTCCCACTCTCCTTTTGTACCTCCCCCTACCCACCCATCCCTCACTCCCCACGCTACCCCCCCTCCCATTTCACTTTTTTTGTTTTAAGTTCCACAAGAGTTGTGATCTGGGTCTCTCATATCAGAGAGACCATTTGATGTTTCACCTTCTGCTTCTGACTCACTTCACTAAGCATGATGTTCTCAAGTTTCTTCCATTTGCCTGCAAAAGCCTCCATGTTGTTGAACTTTATAGATGCATAGTATTCCATTGTGTATAAATACCACAGTTTGTGTATTCATTGGTCTGTTCATGGGTCTTTTGGTGACTTCCATATTTTAGCAATTGTTAGTTGTGCTGCTATGAACATGGGTGTACGTATATCTCTATTGTGTGTTGTTTTGGCCTCTTTTGGATATATTCCCAGGAGGGGTGTTGCTGGATCGAAGGGGATATTTATTTCCAGTCTTTTGAGAGATCTCCATACTGCTTTCCAAAGTGGCTGTACGAATTTACATTCCCACCAACAGTGCAGGAGGGTTCCTTTCTCCCCACAGCCTCGCCAGCACTGATTAGTATTTGACTTGTTGATATAGGCCATTCTCTCTGGAGAGAGATGGTATCTTAGCATTGATTTGATTTGCATTTCTTTTATGGCTAGAGATATTGAACATCTTTTCATGTATCTGTTGGCTTTTTGCATTTCTTCGTGAGTGAACTGTCTGTTCATTTCATTTGCCCACTTTTTAATAGGACCCTTTATTTTGGTAGGCTTCCTTTTCTTCAGCTCCTTGCATATTCTAGTTATGAGCTTCCTATCTGAGATGTTGGTGGTGAATACTTTTTCCCTCTGTTGGTTCTCTTTTTACAATGTTGATAGTTTCTTTTGCTGTGCAGAAACTTTTTAATTTGACAAGATGCCATTTGTTAATAATGGGGGTAATTTCTTTTGCTCTTGGTGTTTTGTCAAGGAAGTCTTTGCCTACCCCTATGTCTTTTAGATATTTACCTAGTTTGTCTTCTAGGAGGTTCAGTGTTTCACTTTTAATGTCTAGGTCTTGGATCCACTTTGATTTGATTTTGGTACATGGGTGACAGGTGTGTGACTACATTCATTCTTCTGCATGTGAATGTTCAGTTTTCCCAGCACCATTTGTTGAACAGGCTGTCCTTTTTCCATTGTATGCATTTAGCTCCTTTGTTGAAGATTAAGTAATTGAGGGTATTTGGGTTTGTCTCTACATCTTCAATTCTGTTCCACTGGTCTGTCTGTCTGATTTTGTGCCAGTACCACATTGTTTTTACAACTATTGCTTTATAGGACAGCCTGATGTCTGGGACGGTAGTGCTTCCTGCCTTGGTCTTGTTGCTCAGGATTGCTTTCACTATTCTTGGTCTCTTTTGGTTCTATATGAATTTAAGAATTGTTGTTTCAAGTTCTTTGAAGAAACTTGTAGGTATTTTGATAGGAATTGCATTGAATCTATATATAAGTTTCAGTAGTATAGTCATTTTGACTATATTTATTTTGCCTATCCTAGAGCAGGGGATGCCTTTCCATTTTAAAATGTCTCCTATAACTTCTTTCTTCAATGTAATGCAGTTTTCTTTATATAGGTCCTTCACTTCCTTGGTTAGGTATCCTCCTAGGTATTTAATTTTTTTCTGAGCTATTGAGAGTGGAATTGTTTTTCTGAGTTCTTGCTCCATAAGTTCATTGTTAGTGTAGAGAAAAGCTATTCTTTTTAGTGTTAATTTTGTAGCCTGTGACTTGGCTAATTTTTTTTTTTATTATTTTCAGGTGTTTTGTAGTGGAGTTTTTAGGGTCTTCCATGTAGCTAATCATATCATCTGCAAATAAGGAGAGTTTGACCTCCTCTTTTCCAGTGCAGATTCCCTTTATTTCATTTTCTTGTCTGATTGCTATGGCAAGTGTTTCAAGGACTGTGTTGAATAAGAGTGGTGAGAGTGAGCAGCCTTGTCTTGTTCCTGATTCGAGAGGGAACGATTTCAGTTTTTCTACATTCACTATGATATTTGCAGTAGGTTTAGCAAAATATGGCTTCTATGGCTTCTCTGTACCTATTTTTCTCAGTGGTTTTATCATGAAGCGGTGCTGGATTTTGCCAAAGGCTTTTTCTGCATCAGTAGAAATGATCATGTGGTTTTTGTTTTCACTTTTGTTGATATGGTATAGAAATTCATTTTTATATAAGAACCTTGAGACGACTATTCTCTTGACTTAAAACTTCTCACAGGAAACTTAAAAGAACCTCTTAGTTTTTCAAGTCTCTGTTCAAATACCCCTCCTCCAAAAAGCCTTCAATGGGCACTTCATCTGATATATCATGTGCACTTTCTTACTTGTTTCTTTTTTTAATTGCAATGCTTATTTTCTGACATGCACATGATTATACTTTACCATATGCTCGTTCCTCCTATTAGAATGTAGTCTTCTAGAAAGCAGGGGCTTTATTCTACATTCTACTTTATTTTCAGTACTTGGGACACTATGTTGGAAATACCTGGTCTTCAGTAAATATGCTGAGTGACTGAATGAAATTGCAGGAAAAAATTAAGTGATATATGGCTGGAGAGCCAGACACTTCACAGAGAAAGAATCTGTGCTCCTACCACCTGACCTTAAGCCCCCTCTGCTTTTCCTGTCTATCTCAGAGTGCCTCTGTGCCAAACCAGGCCTTGGAAATTTTGAATAGTTAAATACCTCCCTGGATTAAGCCAACTCTGAGCTGCCTGAGGTCCAGGCAAAATATTGCCTACCATGTAGTATTTTGAAGGAGGGGACAAGGCAAATACTTCCAATCTCGCTGAAGCAGAGCAGGTGGAAACCCACTACATCCCACAACGCTAATCAGAGGTGGAAACATCAACTGATCTACCTTTATTCTCTACATAATCAGAAAATATTTTTCTTGTTTTCCTTCTGCCTGGCATCCTAATCACCTCTAAACAGCGTGCTCCACACAGTGCTGCTGCACATTAGGGTATTGTGATCAATTGTAATTTGTTACTGGTGATGAATTACTTATTTTATTTAGTTAAACAAATTAGAGTCCATTCAAGAGCATCAATGAAATGAAGCTCTTCTCCACTTTCTGTGTGCTTTCTGGAGTCCCAGTGTTTGAAGAATCGTATGTAACTGCCACTTACTTTCACTCCACTTCTACCAGTGATCCGTGAAGGTCATGAACTTGAGGTTCTGTGTGCATGACTGGCTTTCATCATGTGTGTCATAGCACAAAGAAAGACAGGGCGAGAATTATTGTTCCCAGTCTTTTTTTATTTGCATATGAGAGTCCTGGCAGGACACAGTTGCTTAGGTGGACTTTTTCTCTTCTTTCAAAAGCAGTATACCTGTTCCAGTCCTGGCCTTGACACTCCCCTAAATTCTCACAAATAATACCTATTGTTTTTTATAATAATAAGTGTCATTTACTGCTTGAAATCGTAGGCAAGGTACAAAGGCTCCATGCATGTCAATTTATTCATGAAAAAATAAGGATGAGGTATATAAATATATTTTTCCAAGAATTTGTGTGTATATATGTATATTTATTTTATACATACATATATATATACATATATGTATATACATATATATATATACATATATATGTCTTTTTATGGACTACATGAAATAAAGTACAAATGCTGATTAGAGTGTTGCCTGGCACAGGTGGTTAGTGTTAGTACTATCCCCCCCCACACACACACCTTGATTCATTCTTTTTGACTTGTCATTTTAAATCTGCATGTTCTTTCCTCTAGATTATACTTAAGATGTGAAAATTGAACATGGATTTTCCATGAGTTCCTCTAAAAGTGCAAACAATTTACCTACCTGATTGTCTTGCTGTCAGTTAAATACATTGCCATTAATAAGGAAATTCTTGGCTTAATTGGATATCACAATGCCTGACTTGAGACTTATAAGCATTGTATTTCTCAATTATCCAATACCAAAACTACTGGGAGGTGCTAATTAGGTACTAAAAGCAAATTGGACCACCTTAGGGATCTTGTAGACAACAGTTTTACACCCGGTCAGGTGGTAAGGCTGTAAATTGCACATACCCTCCTGTAGCCTTCCAGGTGGGATTTGCAGTCCCTGATGTTCCATGGTGTGTCATTCAAATTTTCATTTTCCTGAAGTCATCCGAAAACATCTTCTTGACAAGTGATGTTGTTGGTGTGATAGAATGGGGTAGGGATGATGAGTTTGGTAGCTAGTCACAGAGGTTCCTGGTTTCTGAGTAGGTTTGACTCTGTCGTGCACATAGGTCTAGGATCTGGCATATAAGTTTAGGTAAATTTTTCAAAGTCTCTAGCATTTTTAATTTGCATATGATAGTTTGTAAATAAAAAGTTGAACAACATGTAAAGTTTTGAATAAAGATTTTTCTCTCTAAACTCAGCAACAGAAAGACTTAGACATTGAGCTGTGCGGACGTGATCTTGAATCTTAAAGATGCGATACAATCTAGAGAGCAGCCGACTTCAAGCCTCTCCTTTCTTTTTCCTGCCATGTGTCCTTAAAGAATCCACTTAGATTAAATATATTGTTATTCAATAATTCATTCAACAAGTATTTTTCTGAAAACTCGGTATATGCTAGGTATTCTTCTTGGGTATTTCTAAGTAGCAGTGAGAAAAACAGGCAATAATTCCCTCCCTTGTAAAAATTCTGGCTGATGTTTGAATGAATATTGACATGCCTGATGAAGTTCTGTGCTTGTAGTAGAAGAGAAAACTGGAAGAATGCAGAGACTGAGCTTAACTTTCATTTAAGGAAGAGCTCACCCTGACACCTTGGTTTCCCAATTTGAATATAAGAATTATACAAATATTTTGATCTCAGCATTGCTCTACAGAGTCCCGAGTGATAATCAGGTGTTGTCCTCACTTTGAAAGAGTAGTGTAGAAGCTGTGTTTTCACTGTTGTTGTGCAGAAACTTTCTCAAGCCAGTGAAAATCCCACCATAAATTCTTCCTAGTTCCCTGAAGGAAGATATTCTTCAGTTGCCCTCTCTTAGCCTCCTTAGATCACAAATAACTTAGAAGAGGCAACAGGAAATTTACAGAGGATGTAGTGACCAAATACTTAATGATGGCTTACAGTCTCTCTAAGCCTTTGCTTCTGCACTATACATTAAAGAGTCATTTCACTTTACCTTTCAAGGATAAGGAACCAATATTTATTTATGCTTCAGATGACTTTTAGAAAGTATATGTAAATAAATTAATCAATAAGTAAATGAATATATGGGATACTTATTTTTATATTCCCTGATACTGCAGGGACTTAAGTTTATTAGGTAAATAAATCTATAAGTAAGTGCCTATGTCTCAGAAATAAAGTAATTAAAATATTGTTATGTAAAAATGTCACTTATCACTTTACTGTGCTCCACTTTTCATAGTTACCAGTACATTTTTTATTGAACATACACCTGTGATTACAAGTGACCTGAGAGAAGGGGCCAAATCTCCCTCGCTCTTAATGTTTATTATTCAGAAGGACTCAGGGATGGCAAGTTGAATTGTGGGGAACCATAGAAATTGTTGATGGGTAATGTAAACAGCAGGTCTCCTAAAAGTACCTAGTCGGTAAACAAGAGAGCAGGTTTTCTCATACGTGATTTCTTGTCCTGGGATCCAAATGAGAGAGTCTTGCAGCTGTGCAGCCATAGAGCAGCTGTTGCCCTGTCAGGTGTCTTTGATTCTACTTGAGAAACCACAGGAAGCTTGTTGCAGACAAATCATCATCACTGTGGGAACAGGGGCATGGCCGCCCACACCGCGGGCTCACAGGGGAGATGTGGCACTCAGCCACGCACAGGGGAAGATGACTGGGGCAGGGCTGTAAGTGTAGAGTGGCACAGCCTGGTGTTACCTGTTTGTACTTTGAAACAGAACCCTTGCCGTGCGGTTTCATGGAGTTGGCAGGTGAGATATTCCTGTCATTTGTACAGATAAAAACCTTTTGATGGCAAAAAAGCACACCATTTAAGATGCCCAGAACTTAATTTAGTGCACAGAAGTATATGTTGTAAAATACTTTTAGATTTCAGTTATTTAAACTAAACGCATACCTAATGACAGAGAATTGGAGGACAAAAGAAAGCCAGTAGACCTGAACTAACATTTACTGAGTACCTTAGCTCAAAAAAAGTATTATAACATATGCCATTTCATTTTACAATTCTATATCTTTGGTAATAATATTCCCACTTTATTGTGAAGAGTTTTGGAATGCTTAACTAATGCCTAAGGTCACTTATCTAGCATTTTACAAAACTGGAATTCAAATCAATGTTTGTCTGACAATAGGGACCATCCTTTTATGATGCTCCACAAAGTTGTTTTTTTTTTTAGAATAACCACCAAAATTTAGTGATAAATTAATTTCACTGTTCTCCTATCTGCTTTTGCGTATAGGTTGTCTGAATGTGTATGGATAATTGTAAAAAATTTTAAATAATGCCACTATTTGTGGAAATTGGCATAAAAAGAAAAATTACATTCATCACTGTCACTTTTACGAACACTTCTGGTTGCTCACCGCCAGATATTCATTTGCTTCCCCCCACACCTTTTTCCACATAAATTTTGTTTGAATATTTGTTTGTTGTTGTACCACATAAGCTATGTACCTTAGGAAAAGCAAATCATGGTTGGCCTGACTTGTCTTGGGTTAATCACATTCCCCTTGACAGTTTTGGGGTTGGATTAGTTTACTTGGAGGCTATCAAGAACCATGATGGACTTTCATGTAGTTTCATGTAGGTTATGGGAAAAGCTATAGTTGATCTTCTGAAAGAACTTTCTTTCTCGCATCACTGTAGTTGGAGGTAAAAGCTAGAACCCCTACAACCATCTTGTTTCTTCCCTAAGTTCACCACATCCCCATCCACAGGAATCCTAGACAAAGACTAAGGAAGAGGGAGATCTTAACTTTTAGATGAAGTTGAGCTCAATGCTGTGGCCAACAGATGTTTTTATTGTGTAACTGCACTTAATGTTCTTATTATTCAATTGATTGAATTAAGTTTTTTGTAGCTTTCAGCCGAAAGACCAAGTTTTCCTGCATGCTTACACTGTGGTAAGTTTTCTGTATTGCTAGACTACATTGCCATCTCCCAGGCATCATTATATGATTAACAACTCCTTGGAATCCATATTCTTTTATCAGTTCCTTAGATCTGTCTCATGTAGAGATGTAGAAACTGAGGGTCAGAGTTGAGTGATTTGTCCAGGCCTGAAATCCTACTATGTAGCTTAAATAGTGGGTTTTTTACACCAAAACTAAAACCTAAAGTTTTTTTTTTTAATGTAGATAACCCCAGGTAAAATAAAGAGCAAAGTAGATTCATGACTACTCTCTAATATAAAGTAATAAGACTATCATCTACATTGTTGGCTTTATTCAGTAGTAAGAAATCAGATTTGCTGAATCAGCTTCTGAAGTCCAATAAATAACTAGACTACCCGGGTCAGTGTTTTATTTATTTTTTCTTTCTCTTGTATTTTATCTTTTTTTCTACCTTCTTTCTTCACAGGTTCCTGTTCATCCTAAAATCTTAACTAAGCATTCCTTTTCTGCCCACAACTATCGACCCATGAATCACATTATCAGAACTGTCTGCTTCCTGCCTGTCTCACTACCATCTAAGCTGCCGAAAGGCGCAGATGGTGCCTGCTTCATTTCTGTAGACCCTACTTCTGGTATGCAGTATTTATCAATTTACATTTATACGCCTGACTTGTGCTTCCGCGGTCCACCCGAAAATTTGGGGGAACAAGTTATTTTGAATAGCTAGCTTTTCCTTTTCCTTTTTTATTTCTTTCAGAATCTAGACAGTGCAGGAACTTGTGTGGTTTAAGAAAACACCCTCATGTTTAGTAATTCCCTTTCCTGCAAGTGCAGGTAGCCTTTCGGTTTTTTTTTTTCCTTTCAGTCTTACTGATTTGTCTTTATTTAAAATTTGTTTTCCCTTTGTATCTGGCTATAAAAGTAACTTTTTCAGAAACACTATGTACTTTTATTTTTAATTGAAAAGAAGAGTGTGGAAACATTAGCTCATATGGGAACATGACATTGCTCCTGCAAGCCTCATTTTAGCTTAGTATTTCAATTTTAAAATAGATTTAAATGTGTTTAGCATTTTTACAGAAAACGCTACCTATTTCGTTAGAGGACACAGAACTGTAAATTCTGTAATTAGTACAGTTAGAACTGAAACGTTCTTCCTGAAAAGCTACATTCACACAGATGGAGTTGGCATAAAGTCTTTTCCAGCTAGATTTTTCAAATTCCTTTCATGTAGAAATTTGACGCAGCATGGTACATGAGCAAAAACAGTCAAGAAAGTGTCATAAGACCTCTATTTTCCAGCCCCAGCTGCACCTCAAGTACATTGTACTGCAGTTAAAAGGTTTGCCCAATCTTAGCTATTTCTATGGGCAGAAATTACACATTGTCTGAAATACAGGAAATGGGATTCAATTTACTTTCTCACAATTCAATGTATTTTGCAGCTCATTGAGGATCCCTGGCTTCTGCCTTTGTTGTTGTTGCTCTTGTTCAGAGTTCTATATACATAATAATAAAAAGATAAAATGTAAATGGCTCAGCCTGGATAACATCATCTCCCCATTCAGCCTCGTGTCCTATCACTTCTGGTCAGAACCATTATGATTGGACCACATGAAAGTTCCTGCCTGCCCTTGAGCTCCTTAGACCTTCCTGGCAGTTGCTGCTCCATAGAGGAGGCCCATCCTGACATATCCCTCTAGCAAATAGGGTCTCTGTCCCAAGATCCCACTCTGACATCATCTCACCAGAAGTTTTCTTTGTCTTACTCAGGCTGAATCGTCAGGCTTTTCATTTTCCCATAACATGCATACATGAACTGCCAGACTCTTTCCTCCAAGTTGCCTACTTACGAGACTGCTTTCTCCAGTGTGAAAGTTCATTGTGGGCTAATTTTAAGAATCATATTTTATTTGTCTTTATAGCCTAAGCTTCTAGTCCAGTGTCTAAAATGTCCTAGAATTCAGTGATGGATGGATCACATCTGAGTATAAGTAAATAGAAACAGTTCATGATTAGAAAAAAATTCTAATATGATGGGCAGAGAACATGACCTCTTCGAGATTTCTCAAAGCTCAATCAATAGAACTGACTTTGAATGTAAGCACCTTTAAGGAACAAGATAGTGTTAACAGATAGGGATTTCTAGTCCTGAAGGTTTATGGGGATAAGATGAACAGCTCAGTACCAGAGATTTTTAAAAAAGTAAATTGTATTAAAAATGAACCAGGGCTGCTTGAAAGATCTGTAGACTAATGAAAATACTCTGACGGCTAGAAACACTGCAGCCTGACTGCAGTGGTCACTTGTGTGTTGGCTCCAGATGCTCAACTTACTCTTTTTTAATATTCACGTTTACTCTTTTAAAAAACTTAGCAAAAAAGACATTATTATTGACAAAAGAAGGGAATAAGGGGGAAGGAGAGAGGATTGGGGGATGCATATGATCAAATATTTATGTGTCAGAAGATGGCACATTAAAACCCATTATTTTTTAACATACACTAATAAAATGCATTAAAATAAAAGAAAATAACTTATCAGCATTGTTATTAGCTTTTCTTTCAACAATCTGGTTTTGTTTCCTACGGCATATGATTTTAAGAATAGAAACCATTTACATAAGAGAATTTAATGTGCCTTCTTTATGTATTTTAGATAATTTTACATATCTCTTACTGACAACAAAACATCTTATCAAAGATCTTTTGTATACAATTTTGCTCTTTTTCATTTGTTTAAATGTTTGATTAAACAAATAATTTTTGAGCTTCACCCATATGCCTAACTTTGAACTAAACATTTTGAAATAGAGACTTATGTAGACAAATAGAAGTAAATGTAATAAACCCCAGGAAGTACAGTTATGTAGAGAATGCAAATTTCAGAACCTTCAGGACATTGTATCCTGCCTTTATCCCGGTATGATTACATCAACCTGGGGCAGCCTGGAACCATTCTATCTATCTGTCTCCACACTGGGAACATGGCCTTAAAAGGATACTTTTCCTTTTTGTCACATGTACTGCAACATCTCTACTATCTATCACAATGCCTCATCTCACAGCTTTTTCTAAGAACTGTATGGAAAAAGACCAAAGTGGAAGGGGTACCCTTTGAGTGCGAAGAGTCAGCAACAGCTCCAGAGCATTCAACATTCAAGTCGATGCTTAACACTTGGGCACTTAGTAGGATTTTCTGTACAATGATGATGTAGTGCCTAAGAACTTAATAGGATATGCTGTACAACTTTTGATACAATCATGGTAATAATAGCTGTAAAATAATAATAACGATGAGGTATAAAGACTGCATGCAGAACAGTGTTTAGGGCATTTTATATGCTAAACCACTTAGATCTGAAGGTTTTTAAGATGAGTACTTTTCTAATTTTCATTTTACTGGCAAGAAAATTGAGAAAACATTTGCCTAAGGAGTCTCAGCCAGTGGGTGGTGGATTTTGAATGCAACCGTAAGTACTGCAATTGCTTTTTATATCCTGCCTTCAGCACTTTCCTAGGATCAACAGAGTGGACCCAGGCAGTGGGAGGCTCGCAGTATCATCAGTATCCACTGAGACAACATGTTCTAGGGCTGGCTGGGGTGCCTGAGCCTGGGCCCAAGCCATGGCCCGCCATTTCCCAGAAAAGACCTTGGGAGGATGTAGGAATTTACATTTTAGAATAAGAGGATAATTGTGGGGTTAAAATAAAATAGTATCCAAACGTATCATTATCTTCAGAAGTTAGGTAGTTCTGTACATTGTTAGGTTGGTTTGATATTACTTCAAGTGACATGGCTAGTCTTTAGAGTTTCCTACGTTAGGATTAGACTGTTTGCAAAAAGGATAATTTAACTTTTTGCTTTCCATCTTGTATCCCTCTTATTTCTTTCTCTCACCTAACTTACCTGGATAAAATTCCAAGTACTAAGTTGAATGTGAGGGTGAGAGTGAATATTCTTGTCTCCTTCCCTATTTCAAAGGACATGCTTTTGTTTTTTCCCCATTCAGTAAAAACATAAGCATGTATCTCTGTCATTAAGCTAGGCCATTCTAATAGAAAAAAAAGAAGCTTGCCCACCTAAAGAGACTTATACACAAATATTTATAATAGGGTGTGTGCGAGTGTTTGTGTGTGTGTCTGTGTGTGTGTAATAATAGTAGGTCTTGATGCATAATATTTCTCCGCAATGGCAGAAGAAATAAACATGATAAATCAGGTCAGGTTTTTTTGTAATGGGACTAGAAAGAAGAGTAGAGAAGATGGTTACACAGGGACATGAAGAAACTTTTGAAGATGACAAATGTAATTACAGTGCTGATCAATTCACAGGCGTCTACCAAACATATCAAAACATTGAATTTTACATTTAAAAACATTTGCATGTATCATGTCAGTTTTACCTCAATAAAGCTTTTTTTAAAAACATTCCTTGTTTGTATAGTTTCCTGAGTTTGCAGAGTAGAAGCAGAAGCCTTAAATTTAACTACACAACTTGGCACCTGCACTCTTCCTCAGCCTCAGCTCACTTGTTCCTCTCATCCAGCACACCTGAGCTTATCTCAGCTCTTCCTACACTCCCTATTTTTTGGGCACCAAATGTTCCTTGTACATTTATAGTGTTCTCCCTCCTTGAAATGATTTCTCCTCCTCCACTTGTCCAGCTAATTTCTACTCATGCTGAGATCAGTTCAGGCATCACTTCCCTGGCTATCCCTGCACTGACCTCCACTATTACATGTAACCTTCGCATGTGCTTATACATCCAGGTAGCTATCCTCAAAGCATATACACCAGTTTGCCTTTCTTGTTGAGCTGTAAAGTTCCTGAGGTCAACCCTGATGGTCTATATTTACCACTGTATTCTGAACTTAGCATAGGGGATAACGCACATTAGACTCTCGAAAATATAAATTGAGTAAATGAGCAGTTAGTATTTGAGAATCAGAAAGGAAAGATAATATTCATAAACCAAGAAAAGCCTTTTTCATTATTAAACGCTAACAACTTTAGCAAACACAATTTAAATCTTGCAAAGCATAATACTTGACATTGATGACCCTTATGAAAAAAAGAACGCTGCATCAGCATTCTTATAATAGTAGTAACTCACACACTGTGTTAAAAAGTATCTTCCTTGCAACGAACTTATTTTGAGAAAACAGGAAATGAAAATCAGGCTAGGTTATAAATTGGTACCCTCAAGGACTTTAACCATGATGCCTGTAGCTTACTAGGAGAAAAAGAAATACAATTGTCTCATAATCTTACGTCTGTGGAGTGGCTTGAGAGTGCAAGAGAGATCTGATGTCTTCACACAGTCATTTTATTTAATTCGGGTATGATTAGCTGAGGTACTCCGCTTGTAACAAAATACAGTGATGCTCTTCTGGATAACTAAGTAACCTCATTACTTCCTGTAGCTAGACAGGTATCTATGATTCACATGAAAGGCAGCTCATAAGGAAAATCTATTTGTAGTAGAGAAGCACACAGTGGTAACATAAAAGCTACTTAAAATAAACCACATTTTTGCCACAGTGTTCCTATGAATTATTGTTCTCAAAGTTGAACTCTGATTTAGTATTTTTGACAATGAACAATATTCCTTTGTTTCACAGACAGGCAAGCACAATATAAAAATAGAACTAGTGATTTCACAGGAATTTTGCTGGTTTGGGTTGGCATTCACTTGAAATAAGTTTCTTGACTAGTTTTGGTGTGTAATGTCTGAATAAATAAGATGACTGAGTAATGATATTAAGGATTCATTAGTAATTTATATAAGACATTTTGAAAGATGCTTACACAACTGGTATTTTCCTTAATCTTCTTAAGAACCCTATGATAGTATTCACCTATCTCCTCCCTTCTTTTATTGCATGAGTAAATTAGCTGTCAAATACACTTAGTATTCACAGCTACATAGCAAATGTCAAAATTAAGACTGGAACCCAAAACCTTAATCTCATTCTTTCGACACTGAGATCTAATCTGATCAACAATAAGACATAAGGAGACTTCTTTTTAATTTAAATTTTGCTACTAAAGAAATCTTTATGGGGGGTGCACAGTGAATAATATTCTAGAATTACTTTCTCCATGGGAAAAACGTGAAAGTAATAAGAAGTCTGAAAGGAAAAACATTGTCTTGTATTGGAGGTGAGGGCAATAACTCTTCAAAGACATTTACTGTTGAAAGAAAATGCCCAAACTGATTATCTGTCTATAGGATGGTGTTTCTTCAATACAGAATGTATTCTTTCCAACAGGAGGTTTGTATGGCTTTGATGTAAAATGTTCCCCAAGGTTTTGTGTTCAGAGGTGTAGTTTTTGGAAGGTAATTGGATCATGGTGGCTCTATACTCTTCAGTGGATTGATGCGATGATGAGTTAATCACTGAAAGTGTTTTTAGGAGGTGAGGCCTGATGGGAAGAAACGGTTCATCAGGGGTGAGTCTTGGCAAGATGTATTGTTGTCACTGACTTCTTCTTTTTCTGCTTCGTGACCATCACGAGTCAGGAAACTTTCCCCCTTGGCCTTTATGCCATGCTGTTTCTGTCTTGCCATCAGCCAATCATGGATGGAACCATGTGAAACCATGAGCCTCTCCACCTTTAATTTGTGGTGTTGGCTATTGTGTCGCAATGACAAGGAGGTGCCTGATAATAAAGGTTGGAGTGGGGGGTGGGGTTTGGATGAAGAAACAGAGATCTCTGCTAATTTCCCTGAGGCATAGGTGGAAGCTATGAAATCTTTCATGAATGTTCACTTGCTTTGTTCTTTCATTTACTGACTCATCAGTGTACTCTGTAATTCAGTAGGAAAACTACTTTGAGGAAAGGTCATGTGAACATACTAAGTGTGACTTAAATAGAGGCCATTAAATGTGAGTGACCCAAAACGGGAAAGTCAGGTGTGTATAGACTTGGAAATGACAATCGTAGGTAGAGCGGTATAGACAATGTGTGTGGAAGGGGACCTGCTAAAGCTCTCACTGCAGCTTTGGTTTCTCAGTAAGAGGGGCAAGGAAGTAAGTGCCAAGCGAGCACCTGAGAGTCCTTAGAAGAGCAAACTTGATGAAGAAACGCTGAAGACAGAATTGTTCAGTACAAGTAAGTGTATGCATTGGGAAAGTCCAATACATTTATTCCTTCTGCTTACTTTATGTAATTTAAGCTTAATGACCCTATAACATTATCAATAGACTACAGAACAGAAAATGGTAGTTTAGATAAATTAAATAGATTGGTCAAACATTCTTATGGGTGTTAAGTACATTCATTAGTAATTAACTATGTGCAATTTGTGACAATTTTGAAGTGACTTTAGATATTATTTCAAAGCAGTGTCCTCAATTAATTTGTTTGTTGTTTAATGAAGACATATTCATATGTGTTTCTTTTACATATCTCAGAAACAAACAATAAACAGATAATTTTAATAACTTATTGATGAATTACCTGCATGAAAATATCTTTAGGAAAGATTGAATAAAAATAAGTTGGTTTCAAGTTTGCAGTGGAAAAGGGGGTAAGGAGAGAGATGTAAAGATAGTAATCACATAATTATCATGAATAAATATTGAGTATATCTTATTAACATTAAACTTCATGTATTTTCTAAATCTGTTTTGCTTTTATTGTTATTATATAGAATTCCCACAAATGATTATCAAATAACAACCTTTATTTTTAAAAGTAAATGAAAATCTCATGTGCTAGCTGTCCATGCTAGGCAGGTTTGGCTCCTTCACTCAAATTGCTTGGCTTTAAATTTTAGTTCTGCCACTCAACTACTGGTGGCCTATTGCACTATTATTCCCATTTTGTTCTCAGTCTTCCCTTTAATAAGAGCGGCTTTCCCCACACCCTTGATATCAGACTGGACACTTGACATTCCTTAGTAAGTAATGTATGAGCAGGAGGATGTTTTGTCTGTCTATGGAGACACTGTAAGAATGACAGCGTCACTTTTTCTTTTAGCGTGAGGGATCTATGTCTGATTGCTGATGCTCCTCTGCTCCAGGAACAATATGGGCTGTATTATGACGACACCTGACTTGAGCTGGTGGAAAGCCATGAACATGTTTTTGTTTGTTGATTTATTTGCCTGACTCGTATACCAGCTTTGTTACCTTGCACAACTTCCTTATGGCATCTGTGATTCAGTGTCGCTTTTGGTAAGATCAAGTGACTCTCATGATTATATAAGTCAATGCAAAGTACTTAGAGCAGTCTATATTGGGAAAAGTTCCCCCAATGGAAAGGAGTAGTATTTTTGTAGTATTTTCCAATTAATTTGGTAAAAACAATACATTACCATTTACTGAAAGCTTCCAGCTTAATGTCACCGAAGGGGGAGATAGTAGAAGGCAGATACAGTCAGCCCTAAAGCCCAGAATCTGGCTCTAGCCCACTGCTCATTTAGAACAGTGCACACAGCAAGTGTTGGATGAGGACTTCTCACATAGTAAACAGTCTAAAAGAGCTTATTTTCAGAGGACAAGTGGCGGAATGCAATGGCCTCTCAAATTTTCTTTCCATTCTTAAGAATCCATATTTATAAGAGCACCCAGAGAACCTCAGCCTCAGAAGCCAAATTCAAGATGAAGGGGCACACTCATTTCATCTTCATAGGTAAAGAGGTGGGGCTGGAGGAAAATGAACTTATTACATAAGAGTGGTTACAGCACTTGGCTGCTAAGATCAGCACCCTGAACTTGAACCCCAGCACCTCATAAGCTGGTTGTGGTGGCTCTTGCCTGTAATCCCAGCACTTATGGGGGCTGAGGCAGAAGGACTGCCATAAGTTCAAGGCCAGCTTGGGCTCCATGGTAAGTGCAGGACCAACCTGACTACAGAGCAAGACCTTGTCTCAAGAAAACAAAGATAAGGAGTTGAGGATCCAAAGGCTGAGTAGCTTCATTACAGTCAGCCAGTCAAGACAAAGAGGGATGATGGCATCTGTTTTCTGATAGGTTCTTTCCAATATCAACTAGCTTTGTTTAAAATTTTTACAGAAGATCAGCAAGGAATGAAAAATGATGAGTAATCAGCTAATGTTCTTTATGTTATCTCAATTTCTGATTAGGAATAATAATAATAGCAGCAATAAATAAAAGATTGACATGACATCACTTTGAGGAAAACTGGCATTAAATGTTTAATAGTGTGCAACTGGACTATATTATTTTATAAAAGTGATAATTATTAGGAAGAACTAGGAATGTTACTAATCATTGAAATGTCTAAATAAGGGTAGTTATTTTGCATATTAGGATGAGTGCATCATCTCTTGGCATTCTCTAGTAATATCTACTCCTAAAAATATTGCAGTACACCCCCATGCGGCATACTCCCAAATTAGTGATTTTCCGACCAATAATGTAATGAGTTCTTACCTTAAGGTAACAATGACTCATTTTTTTGCAACCATAGTGGTTACTGGCTGTAACTATGGAATGCATCGTCATGGATACCACTTACCCCTCCTTTCCCCCTTCAATTCCCTCTAAAGCTGTTTTTGAGAGACAAGCATAAGGGAAAGTATTTTATCCAATGCATATAAGCCCATTATAGACACACACTAGTGTTTGTGTGGGGAGAAATACCTAGATACAGTAACTTTCCCTGGTTAAAGTTAAGTATGAAGTCTCAAGGAGATGAAATGAATAGCTTGCTTTATGTTCTGTCATTTGGCTTTACCAATCCGAACCAGCACAAACTATAAAACGGGAAATGATTTGAGTGTAACAGCCTTTGAAGCTGCCCTAGAATCGGAGGTCAGCCTTAGCTTGGATAATTCATCAGGGAAAGACTGTGTGAGATATTATTGGAACATCACAATATAGAGCGTACAATACTTTTAGGATGCTTGAAATCCAAATTATAGGCTAATGAATAAGGGAAATATTGTACAACTTTTTAAGAATCTTTTCTTCTCTGGAAAAAACAGCCATAATTATAGACAGTCTGTGGGTGGAAGTGCTCACACAATCATATATTTTATGGTAACATAAAGAAATAAATTGCCAAGGGACACATTGCATCTGCAAATGTGACCTTACAGCTCCACAGAATGTTCCTCAGATGTGAGTTAGTACATTTAAGAGCATATGCACTCACAGACACACACACACACACACACACACACACAGAGAGAGAGAGAGAGAGAGAGAGAGAGAGAGAGAGAGAGAGAGAGATCTTGGATCCCATCAGCCCCCAGACATTACCAGATTGAATTTATCCTTTTTCTTAGAGGAGAAATCAGTTAGAAAGGACCTCTGCGCTCAGTAAGCATGCCCGGAAAGGCTAAAGCATGGCGGCCCTCTGTAGTTAGAACTGGGTTTAATTCAAAGTCAAGATCGTTTTCCTGCAGATTTTTTTGCTCCTACTTTGTCCCTTACTTTGTTTCTCTTCAAAGCGGTGTGAATTTCACAGGCAGAACCTATTAAGTCGGCATTGAAAATGTAGATTCCTTACCATATTCCTGGCCTATGAAATGAGATTGTACAGTTGGGAATCCATATTTTAATGAGGATCTAAGGAACTCTGACACAACCAGGTTTAGTTTCTGTCAACCTGGGATACCAGAGTGGGCCATTTTTAATAGTGGATGATAAAACACAGTTTCTAAGGTACAGCATTTGACCTTACAGTTCTCAAATTGCTCTGCTCTTAAATTCTTAGTAGAACACTTACTTTTCCTAAGGATGAAGCACACAGTCACACTGGAGTCTTCTTAGTAAGTTGGAGCATGAGTGGGCTGGTTTTTCTGGTGGCACTGAATGTATGAGATGGGCACTGTTCTGGCAGAGTTAGCTCTGGATATTTAGAACCGTGTTGTCCTGGTATTTCAGGTGGGATCTGAGTCAATGGCCAGTCAGAGGGTATTTTGAAATTTTCTCCTTCGTGTGACTGTGACAGGCCTGACTTCCTAAGTAACTCAGGACACTTGGATGCACTTCTGGAGAAGTGTGTCTGAGGCATCCAGTGATGCTCCTTGTTAATCCCCCTTACTACCTTTCTTTGAGCTTCCTGTTCGCGACTTATCAACCTTCAAGTCCTGTTTACTCCACCAGAAACAAATCGTGCCCAATCAATCCTAACACTAGAATATTTGTATAAAATAGTATGTCCTTCTCAGGCTGAGGCACGAGGCACGAGGCACGAGGCAGTCTGTGCACATGACGAGCAGCTGCTGTGCTGGGGAAATGCCACAGAGCGTGGCCCACCATGTCTACCTGGTCTTCTGAACAAGCCGCTGGAAGGATTTGACAGGCCCACTTCACAGACAAGCCAAGAGGGGTTCAGATAAAGAAAGGGACTTACCGAAGCCACATCCAGCACCAGGCCCTGATCCCAAACACTGATGCTTTCTCTCCACCAACCACCATCTGTGAGGCGTGGTGCCAGGCACCCAGGTGGCACTCACAGAGCTACATTTACCCACTTCCTGCCCCACACACTTCTTTCTTTTTTATCTTCAATAAGCAGTTTCTGCAGCTGTGCCAGCCGAACGCTGATATTGTGGGGTCTTCTCGGAACTGACAGCCTCAGCTGAAAAAGAAACGCCACCCAACAGCAGGGCATCCGTCAGTCTGCCCAGTCCCACTTCCACGACAACACGCACACCTGCAGGGCTCCGGGAGCCTCGGAGACCTGGAGGCGGGACCAGAGTGGTCTCTTCTTCCCGTGCGGAGTTTGAAAACATTGGCACGAGGCGAAGAAGCCCTTGGATCCGAGGCCACCTGAGCCAGGCGAGAGCCGGTGGGCTTCCCGACTCAGAAGCCAAGGGCGCACGCAAAGCATTAGGCAAACTTTCTGGAGCCCATTTTACACCAGGTCTCCTTGCCGACCACCCCCATCTCCCCTCCCCCTTCCCCTCCTAACTTCCCTCCCCTACCCCCGCCCCAGCAGGCCGAAGCCTCGGGCTACAGGGGTGCTCGGGCCTGGTGCGCGCCTCCGGGTCCTCCACGCTCGCGACGGGTCCGGAGCGACGTGGCGGCGGTGTGGCGCGCCGCCGCCCGGAGTCCTCGGAGCGCGCCGCCCGTGGCTGGGCTGGGCCGGCCAGCGCTCCGCTCCCCACGGTGCCTCTGGATTGCTGCAAGCCATTGGCGTTTTACCAGTTCGGGAGCTGCAGTGTGGTCCCCCCCACCCCCACTTCGGAAGAAATAATATCGGCCCCCTTCGGCGGGCACGGCAGGCTCGTGTGACTGGGGCGAGTGGGCGGGCACAGCCTTTTGCATGCTAATACCGCCCCTCCCCCTGTGAGCCTTCCTCCAGGCGCCTGGCTTCCTTTTTATTTTTAATTTTTGTTATTATTATTTTTAAATTTGGCTTTCTGCAAATCCACCGTAGCGGTAGAAGCGCTCCCTGCCTGCCGTCCCCCACGCCGCGGCCCCGGGGAACGGAGACCCCGCGCCACGCCGCTCGCTCCGGGCTCCGCGATGGCCGCGCCGGGCGCCGGGGGCAGCGAGGCCAGCGGCCGCGCGGTCTAGGCTGGCGCTGCTGCGCCGGGCGAGCTGCCACCGCCGCGGCCCGAGAGGAATGTGCCCTGCTGTTAAGGACCCTGACTGTGTGACACCAATGATCTGCCACTGCAAAGTCGCTTGCACCAACAACACTTTGTCGTTGATGTTTGGATGCAAGGTAGGAGGCTTTTCTTTTTAATGCGCGCCGACTCCCCGGGGGCGCACAGCTCCTGGGCTGTGTATTGACGCGGCTGCCTGTCGGGAGAGTGACTGGAGCTGTTCGGCTGCTCTGCCCTCGCCGCGGGCGCCTGGGCTTGGCAGTCCGGACAGCCCAGCGGTTTTCCAGCGTGGGACATGGAGCCCGTCAGCTTGGAGGTCGCCCGGATGAGGGGCGCCTGAGGCGGCTGCTGGCGTGGATGTCCTGATGCACTTGGCTAGTGCCAGAGCTCCCGGGAGATGGCTTGGAAGCTCCTGAACTCGCCACGATATTGCCATCCCCTGACGCCGGCCTGGGGCGAGAGTCACGGGGGAGGTAGCTGCGCCCCTGGCCAAACTCGGCGCACCGGTTTGCAATGGAGCACTTTCAAAGCTTGGGGCAGACGTGTTTTATTTGAGGCTGAAATACTGGAACTAAGCTCGCGGTGCCCCAGCTGTGTGATTGGGTCACTTTAACCAACCCGCATGTGATCGGAAGGCGGCACGGGTCTTCGTGAAGTTGGTAGCAGGTCCCTGTTGTACCCCGGGTTTTTGCGAAGGTGACTGTGGTTCCCAAGGAAATGAGGTTTGAAGGTTTTCGAAGCAGGTTACCCTGCATTGCTTCTTGTTAGAAAGTCGTTGGGCCATCTCCCGGTGCGCGCTCCCAGACACTCTGCGTGGGGTTCTCACCTCTCAAGGCTCCCGCACCTTAGATACACGCCTTTACTTCCTACTGTGAAGAGCTGGTGGGTTCTTCAGCCTGTTTATATGAAACGCTTCCTGTGGCCGCTGGTATACTTTCTAAGAAGGGGAGGAAGAGAAAGAACAAGATTCCACTTGTTTCCTCTGAAAAATCACTTCCTTAAGCGAAAAAAAAAAAAATCACAGGGTCCAGGTTGTTCTGCAGGACAGCACCAGAGACTAGATTGGGCAGCGAGTTAGCACCACAGGCAGGAAAGTTAACGAAATATACACATTCAACATCATGAGTAGATTGTAGGAAGTGGGAGTTTAAAGAAAAAATTGGGAGTCAGGCTTGTCTTGTCCAGGCAGCGCCTAGAAGATTCTCTCTATTCTTGGGGGCTTCAAGTTCTGTTCTAGAAAATGACCGGTTTGAAAGATATGATTTCTGAGCTCTCTCCAGTTCTAACACTCTGATGCTTTTTATGAAAATGATTCAGTGGTATTGAATACAAATATTTGATATTTATTCAGTGTTAAAGACTACACCTTGGAGTTAGCTTAAAAATATTGCTCACACTGAAGAGTAGTTAGATTCTTCTTTTGAGAAGAATTTTTAAAATTATTGAAGTGAGTTTTGCATTCTTCACTTTCAAGGAAGACATATGTGAATTGTCAGGACCCCACTACCTGGTCTGATCCTCTGTTTACACAGCCTGTCACTCCTCCCTCTCTTACCCGCTGTCTTTACTTGTAATTGTAGCATCATCTTAGCAGTGGCTACTGTTCAAAATCCATTCCCATGAACCTACAAGAATGCTATGTAGTGCTAAATGCTTATTAACAAAGGTGAATTACTCGTCGAGGGAAATTAAACACAAATTAATAATCAAATACGATAATCTTTTGCTTTAGAGATACTCTTGAATATACAGCTCACTCTTCAAGCTTAGTTTTTTAAAGTTTCTTTTGTGCAGTTAGGTTTTCCCCTGATTTTCAAACCATAAAACCATATTGGAAGGAACTGACATTATTATAAGCATATATATATATATATATGTGTGTGTGTGTGTGTGTGTGTATGTGTGTATAGATACACACACACCCACACCCACCCCCCCCCCACACACGCACACACGCACACACACTCGTTTAACTTTCTTTATTTCCTGACTTTTGATGTTCTGGTTGAACAGATTCACTTTCTGAAAGACATTGATGCCAGTAGATTGACGACCTAAATCAGGTGTGTTGATGACATTGGGTTTTGGAAAATAAATCAGTTCTATAAAAATGAATGACACTTTCAGAGGCAATGCCCTGTCCCATTTGGCTAAGTGTTTTGCCATGATATTTTGTGAAAGCCTTAAACACTACTATCAGGTAATACAGCCATACTTCTGAGAAGATTAGTTATGCATTAATTAAAGTAATTCTCCCTCCTTAGAATCTTAGAAGTGGAAAGAATGCTAGAACTTTCTGTCCTGACCTTCCTCTGGTGAAGTTCTTGAATACACTCTGCAGTAGACAATAATGTGAAAAATGTGGCTGTCTGATAGGGATTGGGTTCAAACATAAATTTCATACTTACTGGGTCTCTGACTTCTTTACGCCTCAGTTCCTTCGCATATAATGGAAACACAGTAGTAACCATTGCAACACAAGCGTCTGTGTCTTTATGAAGAACAAAACTTAAATGAGATATGAATGCTGCTTAATATGTATGCATTTATGAAGTGATTGGTGCTTTTCGATGTCTCTGGTTAATTTTTAGATCCATTGAAGGGAAGGGGATGGGACTCATAAGCTTCTTTTTTCAATTAAAACAGTTGGTTCATTAAGTTTTCCATCTTTGCTATGAGCTTGATGATACTTTCTCAAAGTTACACTTCTCTGTGAGGCTGAATGTTCATGTAATATGTAGAAGTGCTTTATAATGGACAGCATTGACAAAATGAAACATGCTTATGAAAATTGATGAGAAAATGTTATCATTATTCCATTTACTCGGTCCACAGTAAATGCTAGACACTAGAAACAAGGCCAAAATAAGTCTTGTCCTCTGTTCTGTGATCTAAGATTCAAGTGATACAGCAAATGACTATATTGCCTGTGATACTGTTTTAGGGAAAATATATATAATAATGATTTCAGTTGAACCTTTGAGCATTAAAAGTAGAATTTAAATCGTTGTAAAAGTCTCATGGAGTCTCATAACAAAATTCCAGAAACATTCACTGATTCAAATACTATTTGCGATTTATGAAAAAAAAAAGATTATCTGGACCTATTTATTTTTCCTCTAAGAACTTAGTCTAGGAGTTCCAGAACCCTGCTCCTATATAGGCCAGACTGACTATTGGTTTCCAAAAACACTTGAACTGCTTGTATTATCCCAAAGCTATTAATGGTTTGAAGGAGGCAGAGTAAATTTAGTGTTCATAGTAGAACCCCCAAATGATTTTGTCGCTTAGCCATCTCCAGGGCCCTTCTGGCTGCATGCTAACATTCAGTTTAGCCAACTAATGATATGACTTAAGGTGTAATCATGGAGTGTGTGTCTGGCCTAGGCTCAGCCACAGGTCCTGTGATAGACACTTATAGATACAAATAGAAGTTTGGTGCCATTCCTTCCAGGGATTCAAAATCCATTGAGGAAAGTGATTCCATGGCATTCTCTGAGGTACAGAATACCCACAACTTGACCTTAAATTCTCACAAGGAGAATAAAAACATCCTTATTCTAAGGACTTTCCCCATTAGATCAGTTCTCTTTTCCCCTAACTTCATTGCTCTCGACATCTTACACCCGCCCACACACCCCACTTGTAGAAATAGACTTTTCATGGGAAAGGGGATTTCTAAAAGGCTTGATTTCTCCTCATGATAATTTCTCATTTTCAGAAAATAGGTATCAACTTTATCTTCATTTAGCAGTTTTTTTCTCTTCCTGAAAAATGCAAATTCTGGACATAAAGCCAAGGCCGGGCCATAAACATTGTTTCTGTTTCCTTTCTTGTGCCTAGAGCTGGGTCTCGGGGCTCAGCAGTCCTTCTGTCTCCTTCCCTCTTTTTTCTCTTCCTTTCTAGTCACCAACATTTCCAAGGCAAAAACAAACAAGGTAGAATGTTTGGGACTTTTTTGCTCAAATTCTGTAAGTTTAAAGCTGTAGTGTTCTCTACAATTATTTGTTTTGCTGTTGTAATTTAAAGAGATGTAGTTGAAATATAGTTCCTGTTAAAAATGTGCAAAGAACTTGACTAGATGTTCTCCAAAGAACATACAAAGATCTCCGCAAGCAAAACATGAAAAGATACTCACTTTAACTACCAGGGAAAATTGCTAACCACAGACTCAGTGAGTTGTCACCTACTACCTGTTAGGATTACTGCTGTGGCAAAAAAAAAAAAAAATAATAATAATAATAATAATAATAATAATAATAAAGTAACAAGTTTTGATGAGGATGGAGATAAAAGGAACCATTGTTGACAGGAATGTAAATTTAAAAAGCCCTTATGGAAGCCAGTATGGCTGTTCCTTAAAGTATTATAGTCGATCTACTATATGACCTTCTGGCTCCAGGAGAAATGAAGTCAGTATCTCATAAGGCTTTCTTTCATGGCTGCTGCATGTTATTCATAGTCCCTGGGACACTGAAGCATTAATTATTCATGAACAGGTGAATGGGTAAAGAAGCCATGTGTGTGTACTTATGCACACATTAGGTGCTCTTCCACTCACTGTGTGACTATTAGATAATGGCTGATTGGTTGTCCAAAGTAGCCATTTCTCTATGCTAACGTGTAAAAAAACCATCATCTTACACTCCTTAAAAAATGTACAAAAAGCAAGAAACATAGCTCAAACCGTAGGAAATCTCTCTTGGCTCCAATAGCCGTTTGTTAATATAACAGGTCAAGCCCTTAGGCCAAATTGCTTGTGCCCTTAGGCCAAATCGTTTGCCCATTAATATCTTCTTTGGTGTATTAAGATAGAGAAAAGTTCTTGGAATTTCTGTAAAATCCTCTAACCTAGTTCTTTTTTTTCAGTGAATATTTGGACATTTTATAAATTGCCCTATATCTCAAAGGAGAGGAATCATGTGGTAGGAAGAAACTTGCCTTTCTTCTACATGATGACTTTGTCTAAAAAGAAAAGAGGAATAAGGAAAAATACAAAATAGAAGAACAAAAAGGGGGAGTTGAAAGGAAAAAGGGATGATTCTAGGGGCCAGAGAAGTAAAGGGAGTGAGAATAGATTTTGCTTTGATTAAACACTTAAGTGCTATCTTATAGGCTGCATTAGTGTAATTTTTGTAATATTCATAGTTATTCTGCGAGTACAGCAGAGAGTGAATGTATTACGTATGTATATATTCATAGATATGTACGTATGCATATATGAAAAAAAGAGCAAATGAAGGAAGAAAATATGGGAGGGTAAAAGGATGGAGAGAGAAAATGGGTTCTGGGTTCCCAACCTCCAGAGGGTGCTCTTACACTCACCCAAAATCTGAGGAATTGTCAGCACCTCACTAGTGGACAGTTCCCTGCCACCCTGGGGCCTCTGCCCTGTCCAAGAAACAAAGAAGTACTTTGTTTGCTCACTTGCTTGTTTATGTAAGACCAATTTAATTATTATAAAAACAGTGAGAGTCCTAGAGGCCTTGTGGATCGAAATACTCTTTACATTTTTGTCATTAGTATTGGCCTAAGTGCTTTGACTATTGTAAAGTGTGACTCTTTTGGTGTGTACCCATTGAAATAAATTTAAATTTTCAAAAAAAAAACCCTTACATTTACAGAGGGCTAGAGAAAAATTGGTAGTATGTTAGTATACATTTCCATACTTTCTAGATACTATGTTGTATCTGTTGATCTATATATAGCTTATTTTTAAAAATGTAGTTCAGTTGGCTTTACATTTGACTAGTTTTCAAGTGTCGTGAAAAGATTTCAATAGTTGTATTGTAGCTACCAATATCTTTGGATATTCTTCTCTCTCCAGTTTTTCTATTAAAAATAAGCATTTTGGGAAGTTTTTTTTGGGAACTGAACGTATTTTGTTTGGATGAGATGCGACAAATATGTCAGAATTTTTCAGATTTTTAAATTGCTTTATTATGGATATTGCTACATTTAAAGATGTCTTTATAAGTTTGTACTGTCACAAGTTATTTTATTTCATAACATTCACCAGCTCTAAATATTTCCTTTACTTTGTGGATTTATTAATACAAGATAGTTTCATTCACTCTTCTATGAATGGAATGAAAACTGTTGCTATTTAATCGGAGCCTCATTGTGTCTTGGTGTATCTCTTTATGTATTGGTGTATTTGAACACCCAATACCAAAATAATCCAAATAGTCAAAATTAGTACATTAAAAGCCTAATAGCATTGTCCAGAAATTAGTTCATGTTCCATCGCATACATTCATATTCTGTCTCCCCCTCTCCTGTCGCTCTCTCACCTATTATCCTGTGCCAGTATTGCTTAACTTGTGTTAGAGCAGTCACCTCATTAATCCCCCCTATAACCTTTCGGAATGGGTGTAATTGCCATCCCAATGTTGCACACGGAAGCACTGAGCCAAAATGGTTTCAGTAACACTTTTAAAGTTATAGAGCTGCTAATTATCAGAGCAAACATTTGCAACTAAGCAGTTTAAGTATAGAGCCTGAACTCATTTCCAGAATGTTGGTAGTACCCATTCAAGTGGCAGATTCTTTTCTATAAATACCTTTAAGGGTCAAGCCAATTCTCAAGAATATATCTTACACCCTTTGGGAACATGCCTGAGTTTGAATGCAGAGCACAGATATCCGAGGACTCCACATTCATCACACCATTTTTCATAGTATACACAGTCTTCTTTTCCACACGAGGTTATTAAATCATGTAGACAGGAGGCACCTTGCTCAGGGTCACACCGCAAGTCACAGGATCGTAGCTGCTCCTCATTCCTGACTCAGTGCTATTCTGTCTATGTCAGGCCATGTAACTATGAGGGAGAAGTTTCGGGAATCAAGGTATAGAAACATTGACTTGTTTGAGCTCTGTGAAGCTGGAAAAATAACACCTGTCTTTCAAGACTGGTACAAAAGAGTTAAGTAAGACACTGCCTGAGAAAACATCAGGCGTAATACTTGGTATGTGGTAAATATTTAATATGCTTTGTTCTGGTTTTTACTACAGCTAGTTTATCTACTGGAGAGGGTAGAGACTGTCAGAATAGGACTGAGGTAGGCACACTGGAATTCATCCATCAGCAAATGAGCCGTATTGCAAATTACCAACATATTACTAAAGAGTTTTAATGCTGCAGAAGGGAGAATCAAGAGGTTTATATAATTCACAACTGTCCCCACCCAAAATCCTAGATTAAGCCTGACCCAGAAAGAGAAAATGAAAAATGAGCTAATGAGTAAAACAGGTGCTGAATGTCCCCAACAAGCAAGCTGCATGGGCCTGTGTCACCTTTGACAAAGTGTACTTGCTACTTCAAGGTCTTTCAATGATTTTATTGTTAATAGAAAATTTTAGGAAACAGACCTAAATATTAAAAGATCATGAGCACTAACATTAATGCTGTTATTAAAATGTGCTCACAAAAGGAATCTTTTTCTCATATTAAAAGTCTTTTCCTTCCAAATTGTTATTTTTATTAGTACATGCTTAGGATACATGATAATTATGTTCAGTGTGGGGAATTTATTTACTGATTCATGGAATTCAAGATCTTCTAAAAGCTTACATTTTATGGTGCCTTTTGCCATAACTCTTTTAGAGATATCCAGACTATATAATGAAAGCACCTCAGTTTCTTCTGAATTAAATTTTCCTCAGACTCACATGGCACCTGATACTTGGTGCTTGCATCCTAATCATGCTAGTCAGTTGTGAATTCCAGTCACTTTTCTGTTTATTCGTCTGTACTATGAGTTCCTTTGGGTCAGTCAGTGACCATATCATATTCTTGAAAATAGAGTTTGCAAAACTTAGTGAAAACCATTTCTGTCCTACCAAAGGCAGGCTGTAAGTATGTACTGACTAAGATAAGTGAATATTACAATTTTTCTTACATGTTTACTGAATGAATACGTGGAAAATTAAATAGTATGGTTTTTTTTTTTCTCTTCATTGGCCATTTTTTTCTTAAAAGTTTGCCACTGAGAACTGCTTGTGTTTTCAGGCTTCCTAGAAACCATAGTCTCTGACATACAGATTAAACATTATTCACTGTGTTACCCCAATTTGGCTTATTAATATTATGTGTCAACTTGATTGGGCCACGGGACATCTGAACATTTGGCCAAATAGTGTTCTATGCATATCTACCAGGTTGTTTCGGGATGAGATTGAATTTTGAGTTGTAAACTGAGCAGAGCGGATTGCTCTGTCTAATATGGGTGAGGATTGTTCAACCCAGGAAAGACTGAGAGGACGAAATTTGAGTGAAATGTTGATGCTTGAGTGGTTTGGTTGGGAGCCTTTGGACTCTTCTTTAGTTTTGAACTTCAGGCTTTCAGAATGGTATAAATGTCACCCCCCTTACTGATTCATAGATCGTTGGACAAGAACTGAGACTGGATATCATCTCTCTTGGGTCTGGAGCTTGTTGACTGCAGATCTGAGGACTTATTCTACGTAATTGTGGAAACGAACTCATAACATTTCAGAGAGTATGATAGTACTAGCGTGCTGCTTGGTTTATTTTCTAGGAGTAACAGACTTCAACTTTTTCCCTTCGAGGCATGTCTTCAAGTGTCTTTTTGGCAAAAATTGCCAGTTGGAGAAATCTAGGTGCACTTGCCTAATGATTAGTTTCTAGCTTTCTCTTGAGCCTATCTGTCATATTTAGTGTTGCAGAAAACACCTCAGGGTAGTGCTCAAACAGAGTAGTGTATAGTGCTATCTCTGGGATACTTTTAGTTTGGCTGGTGAGCAAGTGCTAAGAAAATATACATGGGGGAAAAAACAACAGAGCAGATTGGACTAACTCTTACTCCTAAGTTATATTCTGAGGGCTTTACATAAATTAACCTACACACTGCTCAAAACAGATCCCCATAGGAAGACATCAACCCCTCTGTGATACTCTTTCTTCATATATACAACTAATATAAAAGAAAGATCCACAAAATGGTTTATATATTAAAAAGTAGTACCATACTTGAGTAGGTTGGAAATCCCTGCTGGAAGAGGAGGAAGAACAAATGGTAGCTTTAGGTCAAGTTTGAAAAGACTCTTGGAGTTGACTGAACTAAACTGGGTGCTCTTGATCCTTGAACTAGGACCAAAAGGAGAAAGAGTTTGGCTTTGAATTGTAATTTGTCATTAATCTTAGTGGTGTAACTTTTTGGGAGGAGTGTTGAAGGAGTAAATTTTCAGACAGTAGAGGCATGCTGTGGAAAGGGTGCCTTCTCCTTGGATAGAAGCGGGCAGGGAGAGTTAAATTATAATCTGCTGAATGCTACTTTCTGGACCAGAGGGCTGTACTCTAGGGATGCTTGAAAACTGACTGTGGTCTTATACAGGCACATCTAGTAGAAATCAAGTCTTAGTTGTAGAGATTGATATTAGAAGATATTGTGCAACTGAACCATTAGGTCTCTTTCACCTCTCTTGGTTTTGTAGTGGAAATAAGATTCAGCAGGTTTGTTACACCAAACAAACAAGAAAATAAACAATAGCCATTACATAAAAGTCTTCTTTCCCTTTCTCAGATGCTTTTATTTGAATTTATAAACACAAAGTGCTTTCCCTTTGCTAGGGGAGATTTCACATACCATCCATGCCATATTATTAATATTTCCCATTTTCTCTTGTTTTAAGTGGTGCTGGTGTAACTTTATCAGCTCCTGTAATTTTACCTCAAAATCTGTGATCTGACTGTCGCAGGCCCAGGAACAAATTCATTCGAGTGCAGACTCAGAGCACGTGTGTTGTTATAGCTGATGTTGCCAGAGGTATTGGTGCCTGAAGCTATCCACGTAGGTGACCCTTTTCCTAACATTTGCTGCCTGAGAAAATTTTGTTTTAAATATCAATACATCTTATTTTCTTTATTTAAAAGGCCAAGTGACTGTCCAAAAGAAATAATCCTCAGGATTCTACAGGCATCTTACTTCCCAAATAAACCTTTGTTGAGTTCTGTAAAATGAAAACATTTTCTCCCTGGGCTTGAGCCTTGTGCATTGCCCTTTGCTGGAGCTATTTCCGCAGCAAATTGCTCTGGTTGGTCTCTCAGGCCAGAGGGAAGAAAAGAAGCTTTATAATGAAAATGCTGACAGGTTCTTATCTACAGCAGTGTGAGTGGGGATGCTATGATCTCACTTATTGTGGAAACTGGATGCCTGTTTTGGCTGAAGGGAGAGCAGGCATCCTCCGGCTGGAGGTTTTGAAATTTTATCTTGAATAGTTAGAAAAAAAAAATAGCTGTAGCAAAATAGAAAATTAGGGATATGCAAAATGCACTTCCATTCTTCCCATAAAGTAGTAAATTGAATTTCCATAGGAATCTCAGATGAAGGTGGGAATAGGGTTTAAGAGGCTGGAGAAGGGCCTGTTTGCTCTCTGCACACAGGACTCACCTCTTGGTAATGGCCTCATCTGACTAAGTAAAAATAACTCACATCTTAGACTTACTCATATTTTAAAGTAGGATCTATCAGTTTTTATATGCGCAACAGTCTGAAGCAAGTTATCTCTTGTCCCTAACTCAAACTCAACAGCTCTGTGAGATAGATCTTTTATGGGAGGAGACACTTTTGAGTTGTAAATGCTCTTGACTGGCAACACTCAAGCATTAGCCTGAAGCCTATTTTCTCAGTGATGCCACTTGGGTGAGCAATAACTAATTGGGGTTACACTGTGTGGTCTTTAAAGTTTCAAATATACTTACACTTCTTCAGTATCACTGTATACTGCCTGAGGTCACAAAGCATGTAACAGTGGCGGAGAAGCACAAGGTCAGGATTCTAACTCATGCAAAGTCTCCCTCCAGGCATTTACTGGAGGTTAGCCTTGATTCGTCCAGAACATTAAACCGAGAACCGAGATACTTTTGAGATGATGCCAAGAATCATGAGAAAGTAGCAGATGTGTATCCCATAGAGCTCAGTTACATGATCAGAATGACTATATGTTACCTTGCACAATCTGAAAAGCAGAAGCCTGGAAATGCACTCCACGTCAAACACGTTGGTACTCATGCTTGAAGTCAGATAAGTATTTCAGATGGTAAATAGAAATAAAGCTATATATCTCTGAGTTATTGATTACTACTTTCCTTTGGTTTCTGACCTCTTGGAGGAAGTGCCTGCCTTGGAAATACTATGTCTCCTGTGCTCTTGGAATGGATAGAACTGAGTGGGTGTTCTTAGTCCAACTGAAGGATTTTCTGGCTTTCTTCTTTTTTCTTTCCTTTTCTTCTTCTTTTTCTTGTGGTGTTGGAGTTTGAACTCACGGCCTTCACACTGACCTCCATCCTCAATTCTTCTTTTTTTGATAATTTTTTTTTGAGACAGACTTTCTAAATTGCCAGGCTGTGCTCAAACTAGCAGTTCTCCTACCACAGCCTTCCAGAGTGCTGAAATTATGAGCACAAAACACCATACCAGGCTTGTCTAGGACATAGATATTAACTTTCATATTTTAAGACAAAGCAGTTTCACATATGCCTCTATTATCAGTTATTTATTCTCTAATGTCATGCTGAGAAACTCAACAAGAGTTTACATGTGCCCAAATCCCTGCTGATTCTTCTGTAAGCTTTTGTAGACACAATTATTTGTGACTGAAAAAATAAAACTCTTCTTCAGCAATATTCAAAGATGTCCTAGGTATTGTAAGATTAAGGAGGCAGACAAAAGTCATAAAGTTACTTTAAGTTTAACCAACTTTCTATTAACAGCCAAGCAGTTTTCTTGTGGAACTCTGTTTGCTAGTCCAAGCTAATTCTTAGATGTTTACCTTCTTTTTGTGCAAATCATATGGATTTATTAATATAATCTCTAAATATTCTAATGAAAAAAATCACGACTGAAAATGTGTTATTTTACCCCGGCACAGGAAAGTGTTTGGCAAGGTTGAGTGCATTGGTGTATGTAAGTCCTCTTTATAGGCAACATTTTGTGGGACATCTTATTTGGAAATCCTAGACTTCTTTTGCAGTTGTTTTCTTAATTTGTCCTCTTTCCATTTAAATGATGATGTTTTATTTTACTTAGTTTTTCTCTGAACCAGTTTAGGAAAATTGTGCAGCAATTTCTATTCTGATGTAATTGAATTTTCAGCAAACTAAGATAATGAATGTTCTTAAATAGATCTGCAGAGGTTCAGCTTTTTTCCTTTTTCTTTTTTGTCATGGTAAATATTAAGATTGCTCCCTACTTCCTGTCTGGGAAAGCAAAATTATCAGAATGTGTTTTTTCAGTTGCAGAATATTTGCCTCGTAGATAAAGTGGTTTTGGAGTTCCTTATTGCCAATCACAGACATGAGTGTATTTAATCAGATTTCATGTTAAATTATGATGAATTATCAACATGTTCAATATGCCATTCAAAACATATTAATAAGATAGTTCACATGGCAAGTTTGAGTAGCTAACCTGTAAGTAAATAATCTTAACACACTTATACTTTCAGACCCTTTTCTGATATACAGACTGGCTAATCAGCACTTCCAAAGTGTTGTCTGTGTAACTAAGTACTTTTAGCTTCAGGCTATCTATCGACCTTTACTCTTATTTCATTGGTGCATATAAACAGTTTCCTTGCCAGCAAGGACACTGTTAGTTGATTTAGCAAATGAGTCAAGTGTTCATCCCTTTCTGTTCTTGCCCAGTGCCCATTTGATCGTGTGGACGCTTTCTGAGGACAGAGATTGAAGGCATTTTAATCACATCCCTGCTTATCCTTCAGGACTCAGTTTATGCCTTCTCATGGAAGCCATCCCTGGCCACCACGTGCTCTGTCCTTCTATAGGGTCCTGGACTTCTTTTATTGAGCTAAATTATAACAAGACTCCTCCAAATAATCTGAGGTTTCAGAGTCTGGAACTTACCTTGAACACATAAGTGCTTGCAATATTCTAAATGCCCCATATATTAATATTATGTTTGCTGAATGAAAGGTTTATGTAATTTTTATGCTTAATTACTTAAGCAACTGAGACCGAGTGTTAATTTCAAAGACAAATCTGTCCTACTTTTGTTAGAGCTCCCCGTACCGCCTCCACCGTGACGCTTGTCACAGTTCAATTTCTGGATATTTTTAGCTGCATATGATTTCTTCTGAACTCATCTTCATGACAGTAAAAAAAAGACATTTGATAAATATATGAATGAACAAACAAATGAATTTCTCAATCCCAATTTCTATGATCAAGAAGGAAGTTTATAGATATTGAGAAACTCAGCAGGGATGGAATGAATAGATACATGAATGCCTATAAAAATGACTCCCACCATAATCTATATTTTGTGAGTACATTTAAGTTTACATTAAAACAATGTACAGGTTTCTAACAGATGGAAGAGATTTGTCTTTTTTATTACTAATAAAAGTTCTCATCTCTCTGGCACCTCAGAATTCAGGTACTGTTCAGTATCTACTTAACTGGATTATTTGTAGTAGGGATTGTTAAGAAGCGTTGGTCAGGTGCTTCAAAAGATGAAACCTATTTCCTGTGCTACCTAAGACACTGATAATTCAGTGCTCTCAGCTACTGAGTTTGCTATAAACGTTAAGTCACAAGATGGTCCTGGAAATGGACCTAAAAAAATTCTCCTGTGTGTAGTGGGTGGGTCAGCACTGCCATCTTTTCCCTCCCAACTGGAGCTCATTTCCTGTGAAGTTCTTCTGAACTAAGTCCAGTTAAAAGTCACTTAATTCTATTTGTTAACTGAAGTACTTTGAATGCTTTATTCCTTTTCAGAAATTGTTCTGGCCTACTAGGCAGAACTGTTAAAGACTGTTGCTAAGAGCAACCAGAGTTCTTAAATTAACAAACCACCTTGGATTCTTTCTAGAAATAAAAATGTGCATGTGTGTGCATGCTCAAATATCAGAATTACGTATAAATTGTGTATAATATCAGAATTATATATAAATATACAAACAAGTCATTGTCTACAGATGTAAGTTAAACAAATATTTTAGAAGAAATGATCAAGTAGAGGGAAATGAGAATGCTTTGGAAAGTGAGAAATGAACTAGTTACTTTGGAAGAGCTTTGGTCAATAGTATTCAAGCCATCTGAGTATCAAAATGCTCCACATTTTAAAATTATTACACTGGTGTGAATTCTTGGCTACATGTAGAAGTCCTAGGATACCTACAAGGGCCCTGGCTAGTCTTATCTGTCGCTCTACTTAAATGTTCATGTCATACCTGGACCTGGGAGTTGCTTAATAATATTTGCTGTATACAGAGAAGACTACTTAGGAATCTTATGGATCTTTCTGGTCTAAAAAGCTATGTTCCTTCTCTTACTTAAACATGATGAGAATATTCTCTCAGAAGTGGAAGACTTGGATAATTTGCTTATGTTGTCATTGAGTTTCTATGCCCAAACCAGATTTTTATCTCTTAATCTCCGTGCCTGATACCCAGTCTGAGGTTAATGTTGTAATAGAACTATAATTTAGGGCATGACATTTTGTGGAATTGACTTTTATCTGACTGAGAACACACTTCTATTGAAGGACTGTGTGCTCTGTGTAGATATGAATGTAAACATTTGCTTCTTTCATTTAGTGAACCACTTACTGCAACACCCACAACTTATCATCTGGATGGAAACCATCTTCTCCAGTATTGCCAGGTGGGTAGGGGGGATTGCCCAAGTCTAATCCAAAGGGAAGAGATGTTAATGACTTAGAACAATCCAGGGTTTCAAGATTTTCTTCAGAGAAATCGAGTAAGCCCTATTCGGTGCATACTGTTGAAGTTGTGATTGATGTGAACTGTGGTACTTTGCCAGTCTTTCTTGTAATGACTGCACATTCATGCTTCCAAAAGAAAGATGACTCAGTGAAGCTAAGCACAGGAATACCTCATTCATCTGGTATAATAAGGAAATTGTGAACTCTGCTTAAGCACATTTTTCTCAGTAAAGTAAGCTTCTTTTAAGTGTATAAAATTTTTTATTTTTAAGCATTTTGGTCAAGAACTGTGAAAAGAAGTCCCTGTATCAGTGATGGCTATTATGATGACCAAATTAAGTCAGGCCTTAAAGACCTCTTGGAGGAAAGTTGATTATCTCAACAAGTCATTATTAATTCATTTCCTGTTTAACACAGCTGAAGAGATCTTTTCATAGATCAGGTACTACAGGAGGCTCTTAAACAACTGTGGTAAAGAAAGTAGACATGATTTGTTCTCTGTGGAGTTTATAGTCTGAGGGAAGAGAAAACACCTCAACAAAGACACGAACATATAATAACAGCTACAAAGAAGGAAGAGGTATCATAGGATATTCTATACACAAGTCTGATTAAACTATGAGGCCATTGTAGGTTTCACTGTCGAAGTAGTATTTGGGAATAAGGAGTGAGAAAGAACACAGAGAGTGGGAGAAGGAGAGGTGCTTTGAGGGAGGGTTGCCCTGAAACAATTGAGAGGATTGTAAAGGTGTAGGAGCTAATTCACAGAAAAGAAAAATAGAAGTAAGTGCAGAAACAAAAAAAAAAAGCCTTTTGTATTCTGTGGCTGGACTTCTGGAAGAATGACATTAATGTCAAAGGATCTAGGGAAATTGAGATGACTGGAAAGGAACTGCATTTTATTTTCATGGGTTGTTCAACTTTTAGGTGGCAGTGGACCACTCTTGTCATTAATGAACATGGGCCAGTTGAGCTACAGCTCTGAGGAAATGAGTGACGCTTCAGATACAGATTTGAGAATCTTACTGTGTGGCTGGCTGCACAGTGAAGGCTGGTGGGATGGGGCCATATCCAGAGAACTAGATCAGAGTCCCCACTTCAGTAGAGAGCGGGAAGGCGAGAGTGTGGCACAGTAAAGGAGACTGAAAGATTTGGTGCTACAGAAAAAAGAACAGAATCTCAAGAGGAATAAAGGAGTTGGTATTACTGATGATTCCCTCCCCCACCCCCTAACAGAGGTGGCGGCTTTGCACCTTACATCACATAGTGTGTCCCGGGTTTGTACCAGACACGTGAGACACCAAAATTACCAAAGTAGACACATGCCTGAGTAGATTAGAGTGATTGTTGAGTGAAAATGGGACTTGTGATAACGTTAGAAGTAATAGAATAAAATCTAAGCCATGAGCTATTTCAAGGAAAGAGAATTGGGCAAGGATGGAAGTAACTGCCTTATATTATGTGAGAACTTTTGGAAAAATAACTGTAGAAAACAGTGTTGTTTGGATGAATCCTGAGGATCAAATGAAGGCCCTGACCAGGCTCTCAGGCGGAGCCACGGTGGAGAAAAAAATGAAGACACTGAGAGTAGTATATGAAAAAATATTAGAAGTTGAAAATTGTGACTTCAATTGCAGTATCAGTTCTGTTACATCTCTCTTCAGGGCCTGAGCTTGGTTGTCTGTTAAAAGGGGGTAAATGAAGATGAGGGGATGAAAGTAGAGGAGCCCAAACACTTCCAAGTTTTCTTCCAATTCCCATCATCAGAAAGGCCAAGAGAGGGCGTGCTGATCTAAGAGACAAGAGCTGCATGAGGTGGTCAAAGGGACAAAGAGGGCAGAACCTAAAGTATTAAGTAGATTTTTCTGAGTGAGGGTTTATGGTAGACAGTTTCCTTTAAGATGACTCTTGGAAGTAATGGTCCTAATTTTCATGTTAATGAACAGAAGCTTGATGTTACAAACATTAAGTGACTTATCTACAATCACTAGTCAAACACATAGAAAATAGTGCCGGGATTCAAATTAGACAGGCAGGCAAGTGAGATAAAGTAAGTTGTTTCTCTTGCTGAAATCCTGAAATTTTAGGAAGACAGAAAAATCACGTGTGGAAAGCAAAAGAAGGCCTGGAAACATGAGCCTGGGACCTGTAGAGATGGGCTAGATTAGCCAGGGCTGGGAGTGGATTCCCAGTGGGAGGGGATGTGGCCCCACTCAAGTGGATAGGTGCTGGTCTGAGTCCCGTGAGAGGTTTTCCTGGGACATACTGTTCACAGTCCGGGGAACAGAATGAGAAGCAGGTGCTAAAGAGGATCCAAGACCCAGAACTGGTGCTTTATGTCTTGATGGAAGTTTAAGTGAAAAACTGGAGAGTGATGGCAGGGTGACCTTTGGTGGCTGCGTGGAGTCAGGGGAGCCGGAAACCATCTGATATTGTGAGTGCTTTGTTTCTTGCTCACGTTATTCCATGTGTCTTCAGTAATAACTAAAAATGCAAGGAGGAGGACTTTGAGATAGAGTAGACCCAGGTTCCAATCTAGACCCACCATCTGGCTTGTGGAGTGACCTTGAACCCACCATCAAGCCTTGGTCTGTTTTCTCCTCTGCGTGGGGGGCTCTGAATGCTAACCTTGTAGGTTTTCCAGGTGCCTGAGGTAAAGGATATGGTGTGGCTTTGAGATAGCAATGTTTCCCTACCTTGTCCTTGACATTACATTAGAGGTCTGAGTCGGTGGAAATTTTTGTTCTCTTGATATTTCAGTTAGACATACTTGATCAATTTTTCTCACAGAGTAGCTGCAGTTTTTAACTTCAAAGTGTCATAAAAAGAATTCTCAAACTGTCTCAGAATGTCTCAGTACAAATTTATTCTTTACATAATATGCTTGAAGACAGATTTTGTTGCTTATTTTTTTGCTTTTTTGCACTTAGTACTCATTTATGCATTTTGAGATCAGCTTCACCGTACACATCTGTTTAATTTCAGTGTGCTTCCAATTATCTTTTGCAGTCATTTGCTTTTGATAATAACAATGCATACAATAAATGTAGCTCATGTTTCAGTGTCACTTCATGTTAAATGATGCTATTAAGTGTAAAATGATGTCTTTAATAAACATCATGAGATTTCACCAATTATTTTTCTTGCTGGATTAGAAGTTCATAGCAAAGAAAGTACAGGAAGAAAGAGCATTTATTTTATACCCACTGTATATAAGAAATGTCCTAAGTGTTTGACAAATTCTATATATTTTGTACTCAAACACATAAAGAAGTTTTAGCTTTTATTTCCCATTGACTCTTCAAGTCGTAGTATTGGGAAGCAGTATGGCCCATGTCTGGTGCAAATTTGTTCAGCCTCAAGATCATTCACTTTCTCAAGAATAGCTCATACTTCTGTCACAGATGCATGAGACCTGCCTTCTCAAATTTTGAAAGCCATTCTTTAAGGAGCTCTTTCTTCCAATTACCTCAAATCAAAAAGAGGTAGAATGCAGGAGAACTTTAGTAGTACACATTCCAGACAAAAAAGACAGCCCTGAGTCAGTGCCCAATCTGCTAGGAAGAATCAGAGACAGCTGGAAGATAGGGAAGGCAGCTCAAACACCTTCCTTGTGCCAGTCTCTAAGGTAGACAGCAGAACTCACAGGACAAACCTCATGAAAATTCTTCAGGATTCAAAACATAAAGATTTAGAATATACCCAGGCCTTTACAATTAATAAGAACCAAATCCGTGTCTCTTTGGCTCTTTATCACATCTGTCTCCTTGCCTATAAATTGCATCTGCTGGCATTTTTCCAAGAAGAACTCTAGGATGTAGAGGTGCGGATGAGGCCAGCAGGGACCTGGGCATTTTAAATTGAGTAGGGTGATTAGACTGGCAGGCTTAGAACTAGGGACTGGGCCAGAGGGAGGGTATGTGAAGCCTCCGACTTCCAGATATTATGCATGAGATGATTGGCTATCATGGCTATTTGTCAAACTACAGTGAAGATTGATAACTGCTCTGTACTATATAAATGAAGAGGTAAAATTCTTATTTTAATGTTTGAATGACTATATTTCAGAACTATTGAAAATGCCCCATACAAGTTTAATAGTGATAAAGTATTACAAAATACCACAATATTTTCAGTTGACTTACAGATTTTAACTGTCCTAATTTTTAAAGCAATGTATATTTAAGGAACTTCCTGTTTATGTCATGTTAGTAATTCTGCTTATTGTATTGGCTTTCTTTAGGAAAATATTTAATTTTTTTTCAGATGTATGCCATGCTGCATATGTTATGAAAGAACAAATGCAAAGCAAAGTCTGAGCAGCTGTGGCATGTGAAAAAGTATATTCTAAAGTAAAATCAGGTTATATAAAGTAGATGTGTTTTACAACTACTTAAATAAAAATTCAGTTATACTTTATTATCTCAATGACAGAGTTTTGAATCTTTGCCTACCACGTAGTCCTGTGTGGCCCTGAACACATAGCTTAATCTCCTGGGGCCTTGGTTTTCTCATGTGTAGACTCAGTATAAAATTTACTGCATTGACTGCTGCAAGGATTACATAAAATGGTACATATAAAATATCTAGCACAATATCCGCACGAAGTCTGGCATTAGAAACCAAGCAAGTGAGTCAGTCTTACATGCTAAAGAAAAGATCTTAATGTTTAAAGGTTTGGACAAGATACCTGTATCTTAGTATTTGTTTCTCTGCGTTCTCACTTCCTTTGTGATATCCATTTAGTGAATCATTGTGAAAGGCCACATCCAAATACTGCTGTGTATCTTTTGTAAAATAGTATCCCCTGACATATTTAAAGTAATTAAGAATTTCAAGTGAAACATGCTTAATGTTACACAGATGCGTGTTTCTTTGATGATAGACATTAAATACAATACCTACTGGAACTGAATAATTGAATTTTCAAAGCAATTTAGTGTTACAAATTAGGAGTGCAAAATATAATTGTGTTTCTATGACAGGATGTCATGACTAAACACATTGCCTTTTTTTGGTAGAAAACAAATATTCCTCATATTTATGAACCAGGCACAGTCCATCTAGGTGTAACATAATTGATACATGCTTGATGAATTTGAAATCTAAATTATCATGGAAAACGTTTAAAAAGGAATATTGTGGATACATTTAACTGTGATGTGTAACTTTGAACCTAAGTAGTTAGCAGTTGAATATTCACCTGTCTTCAAAAGTAATTTTGGATAGGCAAACACGCTAAGCCTTGGTTTCTTTATCTGAGAAAACGGAGGTAATAGTAGTACCAACTCACAGAATTGTGCTAATTAAGTGAGATAATGCGTGGAGATGGATCGGCACACTGCATGGCTCAGTGTATGAACATCAGAGGTACATTGTAGTTCAAATTCATGTAATTGCACTGGAATGATGATATAAAGACAATTTATTGTGTGTTCCTAACACAATTTGTTTTTGCAAAAGTAAATAATCATTGCCTGATTGTGTTTCATAAATCTGAATAATTATAGCTGAATTGGATTAAAACCAAGCTCATGTGCTTTAAGTTATTTATATTCAGGATGTGTTTCTTCTTCCTAAAGAGATGGGACACCAATTAAGCTGAGGCTGAGCAGGCTTGCCCTGTAAGATGCTGTCTTGTCATATTGGATTCTTCATGTCATGCTTGTACAGCCTCAGGGAACCAAGTTGTAGTCACACAGTCACAGAAAACAGTCCTATGTTTCTTTCTAGCAATTGCCCTTCAGGGTTTTAAAATGAAACCTTAGGAACCGATTAGGGTTTCTGTACTGTTATCTCTCCTGCTATTCCTGTGACGCGTTAGTTTGCCTATGAACACAGATAAATAGAAAAAACAATTTTTATCTCCAGTTGCCCAATCTAGATGTTTCAAAGTTATTCTCAGTTCCTCTTTTTTTTTTCCCTGAGGCCCAAAGTGTACTCAGGTGCTTAATTTTGCTGATTCAATCTTCTTAGCATTTCTAAACCTTCCTGCCTTTTACTTGCTGCATAAACAACCCAAACACAGTTTCTAGGCTCTCGGTTGAGCTGAATTTTCCTTTTCGGCTGCTCTGCCACACATTTCTTCTCTCTCCTCCGTAAGTAACCAGAGGGATTTTCTACAATAGAAGTGTGGTATGGTTAATTTTCTGGGTATCCGCTTTCACACTGTGTGTAGGGAGTTGGAGTGGTGAGGACAGAATCCATCAGTTGTAGGTCGGGGTCGTTGTGTTCTTGTGTTGCCTGTTCATTAGAAGTTGGGAGTTTAGGCTCTGAGGTCCATAACCTTGGTCATAAATCTAAAATCGACCAAAGACTTGAGCTAGTTGCTTAATCCCTTTATGCCTTAGGTTTATCAGATGCCAAATTGGGGCAATAATAGTATGTATATGACTTAGTCTTTTTGAGTGTTGATGGAGATATTTTCAAATTCCTCACCGTTGCACATAAAAGACCTCACACTTAGGTTTCCTAATATCATTTCTCACTTCTTCTTGTGTGAGTATCTCACATAGAAGACATAGCCAGGCATACTGCATGTGCCCAAAAAGTGCCATGCTCTTGCTTGTGCTTCCGTGACATCAAGTTCATTGATTCATCTGTTTGAATCGTCATCGTCAGTCTGTGTCCTCTACCTGTTGTCTCCCTGTAATGCACCCCTCACCTTACAGACTTGGTTCAGGGGCATTTGCCGATGGGAAATGCTGTGATCTCCCATGGAAGAAGTGGGAATTGTCTTATGTGCACTTAGTAGGTCTGGGTCAAGAGAATGTACTCAGGGTTTTTGCTACCTAGACTCAAGTTTTTCCTGAATGTTTGACGTGGGGCAAAACACTCAGCTTCACAAAACCTCAATTTTATCAATAATTTTCTGCAGTAACAGGACATATTTTGGTGAGATTATGTAAAATTCAATGAGATGAGCTCTGTAAATGCTTAGCACAGTGCTTACCACATAATAAAGACTGAAAATCCATGATTCAATCACTTTAAAGAGGAGCATAGAATTTATTGTTTCAATAGCATACTTTGTCCTGTGTTTTCATGACCTTTTTTATCCCACAACTTAACATCTATCAGGCCATTAATTATCAAACCTCTACTCATTTATTCTTGTTTTCCTTGCTCCTGATTCAGAAAGTGGCTGGTGAAAGATAATTATTGCATGTTTGTTATGGGAAAAGTGGGCGAATATTTCCATTTGTGGTTCATTTAAAAATGGACTGGATTTTTGTTTTGCTCTTTTTTTAGCAGTGTTTATTGAGCAGACAGCCTATTATAGGGAAAAACATTTCTTCTCACTCTATAATTCACAAACTACAGTCTTCTTGAAAATGATGTATTATTAATCAATTTGAATCTTATTAGTATCTTCTTAATAATCTCTGTATCTCCAGACATGCACATACACACACCTGTCACTGTGTGTTAATTATTGAGTAAGTCGTATATATGTTAACTTGGTTTCTAAGGTATGTACTCTTCTTTCTAGTAATAATATTCATACAGTAAGTATGCTATAAATTTTAAATACTTGATTGCGATTACAATCCACATTGTAAGGACAGTGTAAAAGAAAAAACATAATAAAATCATTTCATACAAAATGTTGAAACCTAATTTTATTCTCTCTGACAAAGCAATTACAGTTTTCTATACTGCTCATTATTTCAGTAATTTTATTTCTTTTGGTAATGAATTCATCTCTGTCTGTAGTTTATTTTAAGTACATGCTACATTTAATTTGGGTCTAAGTGCTTTTTAAATGATATTCCCAAAGTTGAGCATTTAGGAACATTGTGATTCGAAGACACTTGCAGCATTGTGTTCATGATCATATATTTATGCCACGCAAAGCAGTGTAACTTGAACACAGAGTTCCAGAGACAGACAGGGAAAATAAGGAAAGATTAAAGTTTAGGATCACATCTTACCTCTGCCAGTGGTGCTTCCTGGACGTGTCGTTCAGCCTCTGTGAATTCAGTCTGCTCAGCATCCTTGTTTGTAGAATGCCTCCGTAAGGCTTCATCCCAGTCCGCAGCACTACCCACATAGTCTCAGTACGTACATGGTACTAGCAACACAATGGTAGTTCAGCAGAAGTGGCCGTTGTGATGCTAACGAAAGGGGAACTGTCTTATGGGTACCTACAGGTGCCCTGAAGCTCGTTTGTAGGCATCAGTGTCCTGGAGCATACCCCAAGGCCCCACAGCCAGTGGGAGTGAACAATTTAACTTCTTTTCTTACTTGCTAACTGTTGATAAATTGCATACAACAGACATTTTGGAGTACAAAATGTTCTTAGAAACCATTTCCAACTGAGCAATAGCTAGATTTATCTGCTTCTCTAATTTTTCATTTGCATTACTCCCTTTCTGTATTGCAGACCCACATTTGGAGTTAATTGATTAGGGATTTGTATGTAATTTATTGCCTAGAAAGGGAAACAGAAGAGGATCCAATGAAAAAATAAAAAGTAGGTGACACATCCATGGGTATTCACTTTTTTTTCTTAGCTAAGAATTTTAGGAGAAAGATTTAAAATATTACTTCTTACTCTCTGATCCAGAAAGTAGGTCAGCAAAAAAGCGTAGAAGATTTATGCTATAGACTTGCACAGAAAAGAAATAAGGCTGGTGCTGTCACGCTCTTATGCCTTGGTTTCTCAATCGCAGAAAAGACACAGAAACCTACCTGAGCATCACGAGAATATTAGGAGACTTCAATAAGATTGATAATAATTAAATTGCTTAAAAATAAAACTACATCTTCTGCTTCTGACTCGCTTCACTAAGCATGATGTTCTCAAGCTTCTTCCATTTGCCTGCAAAAGCCTCCACGCTGTTGGACTTTATAGATGCATAGAATTCCATTGTGTATAAATACCACAGTTTGTGTATCCATTGGTCTGTCGATGGGTATTTTGGTGACTTCCGTATTTTAGCTATTGTTAGTTGTGCTGATGTGCACATGGGTATACGTATATCTCTGTTGTGCATTGTTTTGGCCTCTTTTGGATGTATTCCCAGGAGGGGTGTCACTGGATCGAAGGAGATTTTTATTTCTAGTCTTTTGAGAGCTCTCCATTCTGCTTTCCAAAGCGTTTGTACGAATTTACATTCCCTCCAGCAGTGCAGGAGGGAGGGGTGGGTAAGGGGAGGGACAAAAGGAGAGTGGGAAAGTCCTTGTCACCTTGACAAGATATGTATGTGCACAAAATGCTCAACTTCATTGGAAACCTTAAGTTTTGCACTTATACATATCAATAAAATGGGGAAAAATAAAAGTACAGTATGACTATGAGGTATGATAAAAATAGTCAATATTTATTTTAAAAAATACGACAGTAAAAAACACATAACCATCTATTAAAGCGTCTCCTCACTTTGAATGCCCATTCGGTCATTTTCCACTTTCTCAAGTGGTTCTGGACGTCTTCTTTCTGGCCAGTTAGTTGCACTGTCTTAGTTGTCGATGTCCTGAATCTACTCACAATGTTTGCCTTTTGTAATTATTTTAACTTTAAGGAAGAGTCCAAATTTGCAAGGTGGCGTGAGAAGCACCTACCATGATGCTTTTGAGAGCCTTCCATCCTACTGGGTGGTGTTCTGCCGCAGCACTCACCATATTTCAGGTCATGGTTCATGCAGACTGCTTCAGAAAGTGGCAAGATCAATGGGATATGTGTGTTCAAAGCAAGTGACACCATTATGGTGAGAGGGATTAATGACAGTTGTCTTTGCCTGTAATAAACATTTTTAAATTTAAACATTCACTGTATATTTTGATTACCCGTTGTTAAATACAGTTTTCTTATGAGCACCATGACAAAGTCCATTCTTAAGTTCCTGAGACTACAAAGTTGATTGACGCAAGTGCTCATATGAACATTTGTGCACATTTGTGGTGTCTCTACACCATAAAATAAATCTAGCTCCTTTAGGGCTAATCATTGTCTTGATAAAGACTTGTCAAGAGTGACTGAGGTGGCCTCAGCTGTAAGATCCTGGTCAATCTTCCTTTCCTCCCTCCCTCCCTTCATTTCACCTTCTTTCCCTTCTCCAGTATTTGTGTGGCTCCTGTGTCGTGACAGGCATCGTGACAGTTACTCATGATACAATATAAACTTGAATTGGGGCATTGTGCCCTTAGTACATTTGTGGTCTACTTGAAACCCCCAACTTAAAGCAATTTCATGGTCATGACAAGTGCATCAGTCATAAGACCATGGACACAAGGGACATGGGGATGTAGAGATGAGTGATTTTCAATTTCTTATTTGAAAATGTCACGAGGAAAAAGATCTCCAAATTATCTTGAAGGATGAGTTAGTTTTCAGAGGAGTGGTCAAGAGAACATTTGAGGCAAAAGGATTGGGACATCAAACACATGAAGCCATCGAGGCTCAGTGGGGATGCTCCAGCTGCAGTTCACATGGCAGGTGCACAGTGCTCAAATGGGAGTTGGGGGGGGGGGGGTCAGTGAAGGGAAAGGGGCTCAGAGAGGTGGGGCCTGTCAGAGTGTATTGGCCACATGAGGGAATTTGGGGTTTATATTACAGTTCATATGAGCCTGTGGAATACTTTTATCACAAAGGCACTTGAACATAGTTTTAGAAATAATTTTAATGCTTTTTGATTTTCCAATAGCATGTGGAACATAATTATGTTCTTATGGAGAGGCAGTGGTAGTGAGAAACTAGTGTAAAACTGACAGGGAGAACAGAAGTTTAGAATAATTTTCAGGTTGGTAATTCATTCTTGGGCTTCAGTTTAGCTACAATGACTCAAGTTTGGCCATTCTGCTGCGCCATTACATGTTAACACTTCAGTCTGTCCTGATGAGCTTACTTAGAAGTAGAACACTGTCAATTGCTATGAAGCGTAGGTACTTCAAAATATCAACCGCAGAAACACTAAGACAAGTAGTCTCTTTGGCATGCTTAAGGAAATTGCATCTAAAAGTCATAAATCTAGGTAATGGTGACTGGTTGGAGTACAGTCTCTGAGCTTTCCTCTGAGGACCTTTGAAGCTCCCTGGTCTACTCTTGGGCTCCCCCTCACCCTGTGTGGCAGCTCCCCTGTCCATCTGGCTTCATGTTCATACTGCCAGTTGTCTGCAGGTTCTAACATGTGTTCCTTTTGTGAAATCTCAAGATTCTGCTGACTTACAGGTCGCTCTTCTCTCTGGTGCTGGGCGCATCCTAGGAGCTGCATCTATTCTGTATTATTAACCTGTGGGTGGAGCTGCCAAGTTACTGGGCAACAGTTGGCTGTGAATTTGAATATTTAGTTTCTCCTATAAAAGTATCCAAGTTTCATCAAAAACTATTCTAATAAAGTATTTTAAAGCAAAAACAAAGAGAGAAAAAAGTATACATCTGTATGATCAGTTAGGCTCATTTTCTGTATGCATTTATGGAGATAGTAATATCACTTAGCAAGGTGTTTTTAAGATTGACCATGGGAAAATTTACAAAGCAGTCTTATCATTTTTGTCTGGTAGACTGTGTGAGAAACTGAAAGCTCTGGACATTTCCCTCAGAGAAAAGAAGCAGTTGACAGAGAGAGGAAGAGGATGGAGGTTGGGTCAAACAGGCCAGGGTTCTTTTGCCAGTTTAAGAGCTTGTTAATTATGTGGTGTGGAGCAAGTTATATAACTTGTCCTAAGTGGTAATTTCCTCATTGAATTGTCATGTAAATTAAATGACTCAATACGTGCAAACTGCTTAGCTTACTACCCTTAACAGATGTTAGCTACTGTAATGATCATTACTGTATGTAGTATTACAGGAAATTTCAGGTGATCAGAGCCACTCTCAGTACAATGTGTTGGCCAGCCAACCCTGGTTAAGAAGCCATCGTGAGTAAAGCGCCTTGCCTAGTGGAGCATTATACTTTGATGATTGTTAATAAATATTTAATTTGGATTCTAATTACCCATCATAAATCCTTCATTTTTATGTGTAGTTTTGTATTTATTTAGCCATGCAATTATTTAACTATACCATTGACCTGGGCCAAAATCAAACTGTTTTTAAGTGGGTATGTTTACAACCACAAGGTTTTAAATCTAAGTGAAATTTAAAGGAATATGGCTAGTAGTAGTAATTGAGAAAAGTCAATCCAGAGACTGATTTTTGCTCTTTTTTGTTTTGTTTTGTGCTTTTTATTCTTCATTTTTGAGTTGAGGACACATGGTTGTAGGCAACGAGGTAGCTAGTTATTTATTTCTAGCTAGAAGAATTATAATAGAGATGTATTACCAGCATTTTCAAAAAATTAGTTAATGACCACTCATGGTTAATTATGGGGCTAGTAGTCAGATTACAACTTCAAAAGGCAATATGCTTTCACTAACATACTAAAGTTGAAGCTTGCTTAAAAGAGCAGGATGTCAGAAGGGAAGGCTTGTTCTTTTTAGTATCTAAGTGAGTCCTGGGCTGGGAGAATTTGAAGTAGGCTTACATTCATTAGTTCATCTGTCGCGCGCCTACACATGCTGGGGCTGAATGTTGAGCTGTTCCCTGAGGCTAAAAGAGGATTCCTGCTCTGGTGGAAATGAACATGCAGTTATGTCCCACTGAAGGTCTATAAAAAGTCCTGTGTGTAGAAAGAGGAAGCCAGCTAATGGAGGCGAGAAGCACGGGTGGGGATACAACAGCGTGATCAAGGACTCTGGTGTCTTGTGCTAATATTGTGGGGTCCTGAGGGAAGAGAAAGATACAAGAAATGAATCCAGAAAGGAAGGTGCAATTGAAGTATTGGGTGAATTTGTATGTCACTGTATGCTGACTGGATTCCCCAAAACGTACTTATCTTAATAGCTTTTTACTATTTTATATTAATATATGTTAACATGTTGATAATAGCTTGATAATAACTACCTAGCTTAAATCCCTAAGTACTGGAGTATTATACATATAAAATAAATGTGTGTATATTATATATATATATATATATATATATATATATATATATATGTAATTTTAGTGTTATAAATTGCCAGTGTAGTTAATTGCATCCATTTAAACCTGGAGGGGAAGTTATAGTGAATTAATGAGACTATAGAATGGTCTGTTATTTTATTTCCATATCATTTTATTCCAGATTGTGTGTGTGTGTGTGTGTGTGTGTGTACATAGAGACGTATGTATCTGTCTATCTCAATACTTTTTTTTAGACAATGTCTCATTCTGTAGATCACACTGTTCATGAGCTCACTATGAGCACAGGCTGGCTTCAAACTCAGGGTAATTCTCCTGCCTCAGCCTTCTGAATGCTGGGATAGCAGACATGCACCACCACCTGCATCATTTTTATGTAGTGCTAGAAATCAAACCCAGGCGCTTGGCATGCTAGGCAAGCACTTTCACCACTGAGCTATGCCCCCAGTCCCAGATTAATTATATTTTGACAAGTAGTGATACTCAAAGATTTGCTTTAATATGAACATATAAGAACAATCTATGAGTACTGAGTGGTGTGTGTGCACATGCACACACACATGTACATGTGTGTATGTATATCTACAGTGCTTTAACATAATTTGTTTTCTGGTTACTAAATTGTGCTGTTTGATTTGTTCAGCTTGTTCATACTCTCATTGACAGCTCAAGGTAGAATTTTAGCCTGTGAAATTGTTTTTATCTTATCTGAATTATTACCAATTCTAAACACCAGTGAATGCTTTGAGGACAAAGAAGATGTAGACATGATTTGGGCAAAGATCCCTGCCTCAAAAAGTCTGAAGCCTTACTAGGGAGTTAAAATGCTTATAAAAGAAACTATTAAAAATAAGTGTTACCAGGAGAAAATTTGAAGTTCACACTTGGAAGTAATAATTTATAACTGGAAAGTATCATGGCGGTGGGATTTGATCTGGAAGCAAGTGGGGTGTTTAAAGTTATACACTTGAAAAGATGTTAGATGTGAAGGGCGAGACCAGCATGAGGTAAGTAACAGATATGAAACCTATCCCGTGGAAAGTGAAGAACATTGTATTGTATGGTAAAAGCCATTGTTTTTAATGTCAGTGTCATGATCATTCTCCTGTGGAGAAGTACCACCCACATCCCTGGTTGACCTAGTACCTGTTCATTTCGTCTGCTCTAGTTAGAGAGCAGAATAGTGAAGTAGGAGAATCTTGGAATAAGGCAGGCATGGGTTGAAATTACTTAGTCTGTTATTAGGTGTATGATTTGAGGCAAATTTTGTAAGCTTTCAGAAACAAAAGTTTTATTGAATGAAAATTATATAGACTGTAGGACCATTGTTGTAGAGCTTAAGTGAGATGAACATAGAGGAATCATTCAACATTCAACTGCTATTAAATGACACATAGATCTTGGAAAAATTAAATTTTAGATTTTTCCCACAGTCCACATTGTTTTCTAAAAAAGAAATGGTGGAGAGATTGCCAGCCTGAGTCAGTCAGTCAGTCTGTCTGTCTGTCTCTCTTTCTCTTTCTTTCTTTAGAAATAACTTAAGTATTTTTAAAGAAAATGCTTATTTTTTTAGTTGACAAATAATTGTATGTATGTCATACAATGAGATGTTTTGATCTAGGAATACACTGTAAAAATGACAAAACAAGCTTACTAATGTATTTATTAGCTTTCCAACTTATCACATATTTGTGATCAGAACATTAAAATTACATTTTTAGCAGTTTTGAGACATACAATGCATTAACTTTGGTCACTAGTCTATGCAGTAGGTCACCAAAATTCATTTCTTCAGTATAACAGAAACTATATTCTTTGATCAACACCTCCCCATTCCTCATCATTCCTTCCTCCACCCCTAATTTTCTACTCTCTATTTCCTTGAAATCATTTTTAAATACCACATGTAAATGAGATTAGATAATATTTGTCCTTTTGCACTTGAGTTATTTTTTCTCAGTTTAATATTCTCTAAACCCATCCATGTAATAAAGGACAGAGCTTCATATTTTGAAGGCTGTGTAGTAGCCCATGTGAGTATACATTACATTTGTTACTGTCCATGATGGACACAGGTTGCTTCCATGTCTTGACTCTTGTGAGTAATGCTGAAGTGGACACAAGAGCATGAGAGCCTTTCCAGCATATCCATGTGAGAACATAGGAAAAGGGAGCAACAGTAGCAATGGAATCACCCCAAAATTGTGTTTTCTCCTCATTTTCTTTGGCGTATACATTGCATATATACTTACTTCATGAAATATCTTTTGAGTGTTATTTTCAAAGCTCTTTTGAAGTTAGGATTTGTCTCGCCTGCCAGGTATAATTACGTGTATAGCGTGTGTGTATGTGTGTTTGCTTAGCTCGTTTTTTTTTCTGCTTCTTTATATTGGGCTAGATGTCACTGCCTAGCAAGCACTAGAATGTTGGGCACCTCCTTGCCTGCTTTATGCTTATTATTATAATGAGAAGAGAAATGAGAAAAATGGCATGTTACTGTTTGTACCTAGAGGCTTGCCAAAACTATTTAAAACTCCTGTAGTAAACATAAAGAGGCAAACAAAATTAGTTATGAGAAAGGGGATGTTGGTGGTGCACAACAATTACTAGGAGCCCAGTCATTTTTATGCTTATATTGAACACCAGGAAGTGAGTGGCATTCTTAACCTCCTTCACTCGCAGCTGAGATTAAAGACGGTTGAGGAAGAGGGCTTATTCTACAGTATGTCTAATATGCTAGTTATTTTTGAAACATAGATTATTCTCAATACACACACTCATTTATATACTCAAAATCCCAATCAGGTATTATTTTATTATATTAGATCTGGATGTCAGTGTTGCCTCAAGAGAATAAGAAAGAAAAGATCTTAGGCAGTTCCATCTTTGGAATTTTGAGTGCATTCACAAAATGACAAATTTATACTTTTTAGGAAGTTCAGAACAGTATGCAGAATTTCTTCTGATGATGTGAATAAGCAACATATCATGTCATCTATGTCATGAATAAAACTTGGCAATTGAAAGATCTAGCTACTAGTAAGAGGAGCTACCATTTATTAGGTGAAACCCCATCACAGCCAGTCTGCCAGCATTTTACACATACACATCTCAAATGTGTAACAGGATTCTGATAAAAGTTCTATAGGTTGGAAAATAGCAGCTCAAGAGCGGCTGATTTCCATGTAGCTAAGGATCAACAAAATGTAATCAGAGATGCCAGGCATAAGGTACATGCCTGTAATGCCAGCACTCTGGGAAGTTGAGACAGAAGAATTAGAAGTTTAAGCCCAGCCTAAGCAATTTAGTGGCTTAGTAAGACCCTGTCTCAAAATGAAAAAAATAAAAACCAAGCCCTAGGCATGTAGATCAGTGAGAGGGCCCTGGGTTCACCACTGAGTGCTTAGGAAAATGAGTTGTTCAAAGATGACCAACTGTACATTGGTTTTGCTTTGGAAGATCTCATAGTCCACCGTGAGGTAGAGATGAACAAGGGGTACATTGTGGTGACCTGGGAACACAGAAGAGGACGTTAGGGTCAGAATCTGAGAATCCTTTCCCAGTGTGTTCGAATAGGAGGACCTTCAAGGCAAAGATAGCAGCATTTGTATTAAATGAAGAATAACATAACTTTGAATATATGTATATGTATGTGTGTGTGTGTAGATATATTATATATGTAATATACACTATATATATATATATATATATATATAGTTTTTACAATGCTATTTTTTGAGACAGGTCATGCTCTGATGCGATACTATTGACATCTATAGTCTCTTTTGTGTGCAGACCTGGCTAGTTGGAAAACAGCTAAAGGAGAGTTTCCTGAGCCTTTTTGGGATGTAGTGGGTATGAATCAGGCCACGCAACTTTGTACTTTATTGAGCAGTCTTGAAGATGCTACTTGTAACTTGAATTAGTACATTTTCTAAAGAGGAAAATATTGATTCCTAACTCTCCAGAATAGTTCACTTAAAGAATCAGTTGTGTACTTGAAAGATTGTAATAAAAAAAAAAAGAATTGCAGCTTGTTCTACCTCAAATCCTTGTGTAAATTTGAATTGAGATGAAAAAAATCAGGCTCTTAAAAGTCACTTAAGTTGAAATACTTAAGTTGTGCTGGCTCACACAAATTTTTCATTCACCGAAGAGACAGGCCACATGAGTTCCTATAGCCCAGGTGAAAAGCAGTCATTTGAGCCCAGGGTTTGACGTCTTGCCCAGTACTTTTGTGTTCTGAAATATACTTTGCCCTTTCAGAAAATAAAAATTTAACATGGAATTATTTCACCATGTTATAAAAATTAAATCCCCCCTCAAAATTCATATGCTTAAGCTCTATATTCTAATTTTTAATATTAGAGTTAAGATACCCTAGACTTTCCAATTTATAAAAGAATGTGACTATATTTAGAAAAGGTCATTTAATGAGGTAGTTAAGATTTAAGGAAGTCATAATGGTGAGGCTGTTTTTTTTTTTTTTAAAGAAAGCAGAAAAACGTGTTTAAAACAAACAAACATCAAGAGGGCTACGAGGATGTCTTTGCGCAGAACGATGGCCCTTTCAAGAGACAGCAAGAGGACAAACCATCTGCCATCCAGAAAACTCTTCTAATCTTGGTTTTCCAGCTTCCAGTGCTGGAAAAAGATAATTACTGCTTAAAGCCACCTAATTTTGTCGTGGAAACCCTAGGACATTAATACTCCTACTCAGTTTTTAAATTAATAAAAGCATTACATTGACTTCATAATCTGGATTATATGTTAAATTTTAAATTTTAAGTGTGTAGTGTGACCTTGACACTCCTGCATACTGCTTTGTTACCTTAGCAAAGTGATTCTCTCTCGGGGTCAGAACTGTATTTTATTCATTCTTTCCTCAGTGCCTAAAACTGTGCTCAGAATGAAAGAGGGCTGTATTAATTTGGGTTCTTACAAAAGACAGAATTTACAGAAATTATAACAAAAAGGATCTGTTTGGAAGGCTTACAAGTCTGAGGACCGAGATAGTCCAAGATGGCGGCCTGCACATGTGAGAGCTGGAGGGTCTGAACGGTGTTCAGCCGTGAGGTAGAATACCCATCCAGACCTGCAAGACAGACAGTGAAAGTCTGCTGTGGATCTCAGTTGTTCCAAGAACATTGGTGAAGACCATGGACTGAAGATTGGCAAGTGAAGATGGTTGATGGGCAGATAGGCACAAGCCAAGACGGGAGCGGATCTGTGATGACGATCTGCAGCATGTAGCAAGTTGGCGTCCGTAGGCAATTGCAAATGTGACAGCTTTTCCTGAGCAAAAAGCTGTAACAATTTTCTTGTTCCTTCTTTTTATTCATTTTGGGTTCTCAGTTGATCCTCCTACATCCCGGTGGATGTTCTTCTCTCATTTGCTGGCCCAGACTCTAATCCAGGATGGTTCGTAAGTGCCTAACGTAGGCTGGTTCTTAGTTGCCTGATCCAGGTGTGCTTCCTGTCAGTTGTTGGGGTGCTCCTTCCTCTCCTAGCTCAGTCAGATTCTGGGCTCCACGCAGGCTTTCCTCTGTCTGCAGGTGTCAGTGGCTCCCCGCCATTTGCAGCCCACCTGGGGCAGCTTCTTGGGCTGCTGTTTTTTTTTTTTCTCCTCTGCTTTCATTCTTCCTTTGGAATTTCTGGCTTTCCCCTGACCTTCTTTAGTTGTTCAGGTGCTCCTCTCTGCCCTAACTACATTGAATTTGTATTTTATGACTACGTTCTCAGCTTTTTAAGCAGGTTGATAAGGAGACCTTGTGCAGCTCTGTTACTCTGCTGCCATCTTGACCGGAAGTCCTACGTGTGGTTCCTAAACCCTAATCCAGGCATGGTTCCTGACTGCCTCAAGTTGTGTGATGATCCCAAGGGGCCTAATATACCTATGTAAATTAATGAATTAAACAAATGAACATTTTTGCATGTAAACATTTCTTTCATACAACTGAGTCATATGTCTCTGAAGCCAAGGTTTTAAAAAGTCAGCCATTTTAAATAAGAAAATCCATTGTTTTACTATCTTCTTTTAAATGTTCAGACAGCAATTATTTCATAAACATGCTATCTGTGAAAATTGTGAGTCATGGTGTGTCCTATCACTGTATGGCCAAGTTCAAGGGACTATTAATAGTCCTTTCCTCCTTTTTCATGAAGCCTATTAGGCTACGGCACTTCACAGGTTTTACAACACAAATTCCCTCTATGGTTTATTATATTTCTAATTCTTGGGCTGCTTCCATTGCTTGGTGCTTATCCGTATAGTTATATCATCTGATCCCTGAGGACCCTGCTTGAGTTGTCTCTGCTTTCCCTCTGTACCACACAAATACTCACACCATCCTTGAGCCTGGCGTCCAGTTGCACTTGCCAGGGGAACCTGCCCCCTCTGCAGAGTTTGGTACTGTGTCTCCCAGTGGTTTCCTACTTATTGGTACCTACATTCTTTCCATTCTTATTTGTCAGTTTGAGTGGGAAAACTGTAGCAAACACTACTCTTCTGATTATAATCTTTCTCAATAGATTTATTATTTTTTTGGTGTTGAATGTGTACATTTGTGTGTTGGGGAAAATGAATACCCCCTCTAGATCTGGTCGTCAAGGGATTTACTCAAATGAAACAATCCTGTGTATAAGAAACAAGGTAATGTTAGTCAGTGAAAGAGACTTCTGAAGTTCAGGGTGACCTAGTACGTTTCGAGTATCTGAAGACTCCATGTGAATGAATCATGAGAGTGGGATAGAGAGCCTTCAGGAAGACAGGCAGGTTTGATGGAATTTGAAATTGGAACATGAACTGAAGAAGGGGAAGAGGGAGTTTTTTAGAAGAGAAAATGATACCAATTAAGTTACCTATGTAGGAATTTAAAATTTTGGTGTGTGTTTTTTTTTTTTTTTTTTTTCGTTTTGGTACTGGGAATTGAACCCAGGGCCTTGAGCGTGCTAGGCAAGCGCTCTGCCACTGAGCTACATCCTCAGCCCAGAATTTAAAATTTTGCATTCAAAAATATATCAAAAGTTGAATGACCAGAGTTGTTATTCTTTTAAGAATTTAAAGAATGTTTTGAAAGATAATACTTAGCATTTATTAGACATCTCACCATAGAATTACCCTGACTAAAATTTTTTCTGTCCCACAAAAATCCTTACAATTAATTGCATCATTACATGTAATAAACCACAAAAAGTTGAAATAAGTTATACCATTGTATGTTATTGACATGGAATCTCAGCCATTCCCTCTTTATTCTAGCAAAAGTACTTGAAATTTGAGCCAAGTGTATTTGTTTTTCTTGTTGAATGTTTCACGTACTATATTTTGAATGACAAAATTGAATAGAACATGTATAAGTCGGTTAAAATGGACACCATTCTTTATATTGGAAATAGAAGGATTATAATAAATGGTAAATTATGCAAGCTGTCAAAGAACTAAGAAATAAACAGAAGATGGCAAGGCAGTCTAGACACTAAGCACAGCAGAGAAACCCCCACCCATGAGCTGGAGAATTCAGGAAAGGAAGCCAGGGGAGGAATCAAGGATGTGAAGCTGGAACCAGTGCAGCCTTGTCAGCAGAGGGGAGCACTGCAGAGGTGTCCCCCTAACACTACTGGAGATAAGACACTTAGGCTTTCTTCTTGCTTCTATTTTACATGTGAGAAGGTAAGGAGTATATGGTTTTTAATGAGGGCATTAGAGAGTGATTATTAACTTTGGCAATTCTTCCAAATAAAGGGTTTTTCAGATCATGTTTCTTAGGTAAAAACTAAGGCTAGTTGTTGACTGACATGGAAGGAGTCCTTTAGTTACATGGCGAGCTATAGTGTATTTTTATAGTCACTTGTTTTTTGACCTTTTAATACCTTGTAACTCTAAAGATTGGAAAGAGCCTTGGGATATCGCTGACTAGGACTTTGCTTTTTATGAGAACACACTTGTTTAGAAAGTCCTGGCGTATGAGAAATAAAAACACATCCAAGTTTTTAGGAATCTGGCTGATTTGTTATTTGAGATCTGTAGGATGAAGCAGGATGGAAAGATTGCTTTCTGCATGCCACAAATTAATGTCCACAAGAAAGCTGGGTATTCAGAATTGATTCACAGGAAGTCATGCTGGGCTTTTGGATGAAGTCCTATAGCTCAGAAGATGTGGATTTGCTGGTCTCTTCTGGAGGTCTGCTTTCACACGCAGCATACTTGTCTCACTGTAGGCAAACAGGCAGTGCTGCCATCAGGAAGCCGACTGAGCACCTAGCCGGATGCTGTCAGGGTGGAGCAAGCTTCCCTGTTCATGGAAATGACAGGCAGAGCCACTAGACACTTCTCTTAAGGGAAGATCTTGGTCCAGTTCTATAGTTATTTTCAATTAATAAAGATGCTCTTGAGTTATCAGATTTGCAGCTGGTCCGAAGAATATAGAAAATACAGAATGAACGATGACTCTATTTTCATTTTTGGAAATCCAGGTTCTTTTGCTCTCTTGATGTGACTCTCAGTTATTTAGAAACTTTGCATGTCTCTGTCAGATAAACCTAAAGCTCTCTGTAGCAGGAATGGGCTACGAGGAAAGAAAGGGTGACACGTACCCAAGACGATTCCAGGGACACGATCACACATTGGATCTGAGAGGTGCATGGTACTTAGTTCGGCATGGCCCTCTCTGCAAAGCTACTTGGGTGGCATTGTAACTTTTGGCCCAGTAATTCTGGGATTGTCCTTACATATTTTATGTAGACCTGGCCATCACTCTTAATGCTTCCAAAAAGTGTACTCATTCATTTATTAAATATTTGTTGCTTATATCCTACATACCATGAGCATGACTAGACACTAATACATACATGTGGAAAAGCCAAAAGCTGCTTTCTAGGAACTGACAGGATATCTGCGGTCTAAAACTGAGGTTGGACGATATGCTGATGAGTTGTTGGAAAGCGGGGGTTACTGCCCTGGCTCTGATGCAAGCTACCGTGTAACCTTGAGAAAACTACTTCCTCTCTTTGAGTTTGTTTTTCTGTGTCTCAAACAGGAATGATAGGATACTTGTAATCTCTCAAGGGATTGTTATGAGGGTACAAAAAGATAATGTCTGGGTAGGGATCATAAAGAGACAAAATACAAAAAAAGAAAAATTGGGCCTTAATCATTGCACAGCATCAAAACCTTAACTGTTCTTTCTGTAAGAACATTCTCTGACATTCTCTAAGCCAAACACTATATCCTGATTTATTCTGTATCTGGGAAAGAGTTATTATTTCATTAATTGGTAAGGAAGAAAAATAAGTAGAAGTCATTAGGTTGCAGTAATAACTCATGCTGAACAAAAAAAAAATGATTACATGCCAGGCCTTGTACATGATGATGTATTAATGTAGGATTATGAGAGGTCTTACAGTCTTACAACAATCCTGGGAGGTAGAAATGCTCACCCCCACCTGCCATTTACAGAGGAGAATGTAGGTCCAGAGAGGCTACTTGGCTTCTTGGGTGTCACATGGTTTTTAAATGAGTGAGATTGGTCAGACCCCCAGTTCTGATTTCTCTCATAATTTCTCATAAAACCAAACCCTCAGAGAAGTGTCTATACAGAGTTGCTGCTGCCCTAATGGTGAAGGTGGAAGGCTGTCAAGGCACAGGTTCTGTGACAATCTATGTAACAGGCTCTAGGCACACTGTGCATTAGTGATTGTGGCTTGAAGCTTAAAATCTTGATTTCTGGACACTCAACAAGAAAAAGAAAATAGACACTGGCATTAGAAATGAATAGAAAAGCTTGGTCACGAGGGGAAATAAACCATTGCTCAATTTCATAGGCTCTTAGTCTTCCAGCTTATTAATACCATGCCATTTAGGGGTAGGACAGAACCATGGGATGTCAGTGAGTAGTGAATCATACAAGGGGATCAATTGGATACAGAAGAAACCAAGAATAAAATTAACAGTCAAGAAAAGACCAAATAATACGTATACGCTGTGTGCCTCAGAAGAGTTGTGTCCTGCTGTTTAGCTTGTCAGTCCCTATTTCCCAATGCCTTTTTTTTTTTTTTTTTTTTTTGGTCCTGGAGTTTGTAGACAACAGAGAAAATATACATTGCACTCTCCTGTGTCTGATGTCTGATGAAATGTCCCAGATACAATGAAACTATCATTTTTGAACCATTTTTTTATTCAAGAAGCAATCTGAGCATAAATCTGTATTCATACAGGGGATATCAAATGCTTTCCATCTGAAATTCTCAATTCAGGATGTTTTGGTCATGGTTTTTCTTGGGTATACATGTTGTCTGAAGCCCGAATGAAGCAGTAAGTCAGCACATATAGCTGTGATATTTTTGCCTGCGGGGGGGTAATGTCAAGAAGTTCCTCATTCACATCAAGAGCTTTTTCTTTCTCCTCTGAGTTCGGGGTGTTTTAGACCTGAGTTTCGCATTGAAATTGTTTCTCCCCGCCCTCCCTCCCGGTCAAGCCTTGCCGCTCTCCCTTAATCGGTACTCTCAGTGCACCTGCAGATACTGGCGGATGTTGGCACTTTGGCCCGTTTCCTTCCAGCTGTGTGTGCTCAGCTGAGAGCCCCTGAGCCTGTCGGAGGCTAGATTATCGAAGCACTGTGAACTTGGTGTAGAAAGCTTTTAGCCAATCCTTATGCCTCAGAGGCCTGTATTTCCAGCGATTGTTTCTTCTAAAGACTTACAGTATTTGGTTTTGTAATTCTTGGGTTGAAGTCAAACTTCTGGCTCATGGTTCCAAAGCTGTTCTGGGGTACTCACCTCTAACGCTGTGAAGATCAAGCAGGTGCACATGTGCACTGTCGAACGTTAACTGGCAGAGAAATCCTGGTTAAGAGTCACCGCCTCATGATCTCAGGAGCAGAAGTCAGGGAGAATGGAGGGAACTAGCCCAAAGAACCTGAAACTCATTCACATTCTTTCAGTTGGCCATAATATTGAAGGCTATTTTGAACTTGACTTTGTAGCGTGTGTATCTTGCTGTTCCTGTTCCTGCTCTGTGTCTACACCACTTGGACTCCTCTGTGGCTCTTGCGTTCTCAAAGCTCTTTTCCTCTTCCCTTTCTTCCACGTGGAGGACTGCCATTTTTCTCAGACCTCAGCCTTTACTGTCCTCAGAGATCACACCACAAACTCACCAAACTAATTTAGCAACTCTTTATCTGTGCTCTGTCACTGAGAGAAAACTGAAGTTTAGGAATTGAGACTGCTTGCTAAAAGCAAACCAATAGCAGATCCATGTTCTAGGCGTCCAGAGCCCAGACCTTCTTCTGTCTGCAGCTCTGTCCTCCTAGAAGGACTGGGAAATCAGAGCCACAGAGCAGCTGGCCAGCTGGCCGCTTGGATGCTGTGTCACTGAGCTGCTGAGTAAAGGCTCCCTGTGGTCCTGTGATTAACTTTAGGTTCATCCTAAGCCTGAGCTGGGCCTGCTGCTTCAGGACCTTGTCTCAAAGCCCCAGTCGTGGGGATCTGGGACGTGTGCGGCAGAAATGTTGATAGATTAATTCCGTGATAAAGCTTTTACACACCTCCCAGAGCAGCTGGCCTCTAACTTCAGTCAGCCGACTCATTTAAAGGTGAGCCCTAGTCACATGGACAGAACACCGAGGATCTTGGTGCTCTCCTCTCTCCAGAACTTCACCCCAGAACCCCTCCCTGCCAGCTACTATATAGATCCCCTGCTGAGAGAGAAAGAAAGCATTCTTGATGGTTCTGTTTTGGGGGAGAGTGCACAAAGCCCTCTCCATGGTGACTCCATTTGACCATCACTACAGGAAAAGGCCAGCTCTTCAGCAGAGTCCCTGAAAGGTTAAGTGAGTTACCCAGTGTCACGTAGCTAGCACACACCTGCGCTGAGGCTGGAACTGCAACTGGAGCTTCCAGTTCCTGGTTCATGCTTCCGCTCTCCTCTGCACCATACAGTCCTATAGTCACCATGACAACAACCATCCTCTGTCCATGTGCATGGTCAGAGTTCATAATCTCAGCAGCAATGAGGACAAATTAGACATTGCTGCATGGAATGTCCTCGCAGGAGACCATGGCGATTTTATCGTAGTCCCTCCATGCACCTCCTGCTTGGACCTAACTGGAGGCAGATAGTCTAGCTCAGAGCTCAGCTTCTCTGTGTGATTTGGGGTAACATTTCTTCTCTATGGCTCAGTTTCATACCATAAGAAAATAATAATAGTAGTAATAGTAATTTCTACCACATAGGACTGTAATGAGCACTAAACCTTATTTCTGTGATCCAGAAAGAATAGTTTCTGATATATGTGTACAAATACTGGTCTGTAGTAGTTTGTACAAGCAAGTACCGGTTTTTAGTCGTCCTTAGACAATTGTGCGAGTTTTCTCCTCTTCTGCTCTGTCTCATCTTAACACTCGATTCCACCTCTGCACGGATGGTTCTTGCTCTCACTTGTGCTGCCTCTGGACATTAATTTTTGTAGTATTTCCATGTAGACTGCGAAAGCATTTTCTGGAATCAATACATTTCTACTATGTTGTCAAAGGTTGATAAAAAGTTCGTGCTGTGTTTCTGTGGGGCTTTTCCCCTAAATCTCAGTTTCTACTTTGGGTTCGCTTGCTGAGCAAATGTAATGGACACGCCACAAGCTCATGAATGACCAAGCTTCATCCTTTCCAAGAAACCAGCCCAACTACTGCGTGATAATCAAGCTCACATTCTCTTTATGTGCCATGGTTGGGGCCGCTTTATAATAACATTGTTTTTCCAAACACTTAGCAGAAAGGTCAGACCTAATGACCAGCAAGGGGAAGCGTAGGCCTTTTCTACGTAGTTCTGTTTTTTTCCACACTGGTCCCTGCTTTACCCTGCAAGGGAGCAGCAAGAACCACTAATTCTTAAGTCTCAGCAGGGGCGGGACTTGAATTGCTCTGGCTAGCCAGGTGTCCAGTACACGGCAGTAGAGTGATTACTGACGGCAGTTATTTCGCTTCAGCTACAGATTCTCACCTGCAGCAATCCAAGGCATTAATTGAAAACATTTAAAGAAGAAGGTTGGAAGAGCCAGAATTTCCTTTTCTCTCTGTCTGAACACTTCATCTGTGATTACGATACTTTGAACCACTCACTGTGAACATAAAGCTGTACGTTCAGGCTCTCTAGCTAGTAGCATTCCTCTCTGAAGTCTATGCTGCTCAGCCTTCATTTTGAAGTCATGAACCAGCAGTGCTTCAAGTGGTTAGATAGATCTGGCCTCTTTGAGGCTTGGGGGCCCTTCCTAAGTCACCTCAACTCTTCATACTTCAGACTGCCTGTCTGTAAATTGCTTCACAGAATTTTCTGAGGAATAAAAATTAGGTAAATCTCCGAGCATAGAGATGGGCACATATTTTGTGATCTTTGGCTTGTGGAAGGGAATGGACAGTTGGAAATTATCCTCAGGACAGTCACTGCTTTCCAATATGGTTATTAGACAGTTTTTTTCCCACCTAATTGGCTTGTATATTTAAAGAAAACCAAAGTTCTGGCAACTCTTCAAAGTAAATAGAAATGAACTCTAAAAGAATTTTATTCCAGTGAAATCACATAATTTGAGATACAGTGTGGTTCAAATAGACACGTAATGGATTTTGTTGGTAGCGGTGTTCCAGTTTCCAGATTAGTAACTGGAAAGGTAGGAGATGCTTGATGAATATTTATTGATTTGTTATTGAGATGCAGTTATAAAGATCCAACATATTATTTGGAAGAAAAAGTGGAAGAATGGTTACTATTTACTTTATGTATTCAACTTGGGTTTTATCATTTTAAAAATTCACAAACTGAGGCTATTTATAGCCAATAGAGAATACAACTGAAAAGAGAACATTCCGTGCAAACCTGGTGTTAACCGTCATTTCCTGTGATTCTCACAGAAGCAATACAAATTATAATACTTTCTTTTACTCCGTGGAGAGGTTCAGATTGTACAAACTCACACAGTTAGAAAACAGAAGAGCAAGACCTGAATTTAAATATATCTGCCTCCAAAGCCAGTGTTCATTTTACCACACCAGATTAATTAAATAGGTAAATATTTAGAACAATTTTTTTTCTAAGGAATCACTAACTTTGCTCTCCAGTAGAAATGATTTCCTGGATTTCAAAATCAATTTTAATAGTAAGTGTCCCTTCTGAGAGGATTAGCATTTCAGGGAGAGGAATATCCACCTTGGAATTCAGAGGATGAGTTAGCAGATGTCAGTTAGTCCAAAGTATAGTGATTTGACTTAGAAGAGATAATTATCTTTGCTTCCGTAGTAAATATATAGACAAAGTGCTGTAGTCTTATTATGACCTAGAGTTTGATCGTCAAGAAGTAGAGTTGTTTCAGGGTCAAAGGGACAGATGGAGCTGCTTCAAACAGTTTCGAGAAAGCCTCAAAGATGACTAGGTCATGTGGCATAGACTCAGGAAATCTGGTGAGGAGGAGGAGGAGGAAGGGGACTGGCCATAGTTTGAGCAGAGGCAATGACCATATGCTGAGATAGAAAGATCAAAGGACACAGGAGTTGGTATTAACATGCAAAAATAAGTAGAGAGTTGGAAATAGATTGAAGAGTGTTTCTTTCAAAACGTGATAACCCGGGGGTGTTGAGTAATCAAGCTATCTTTGTCCATGTGTAACATCACTGTAAGAAAGATCGATATAAAACTCCATTAAAACAGAAGCTATACTCTCTGGTACTGAGTATTATTTGCATAAATATACCTCACACCGAATGTTTTTGCTGCGTCATATGAGTCTAGGGTCTGGATCCAGAGTGGGTTCAAATCCTAGCTCTCACTTTTTCTGTATTTACCATGGGATCTTTTTCTACAACTATAACAAAAGGATGCAAACATTCACCTTCATTTATAGGCTGTGTGTAACATAGGTAGCTTTAATAAACAAGAATTCAGAATAGGCTGAGCACATAACCAACTCCCAGTAAACATTGCTGGGCTGGGAATGTGTCTCAGTGGTAGGCCTCTTGCCTAGCATGCACGAGGCCCTGGCATCCATCCTTGTACCCCAAGCATTTTTTTTTTAATGGTAACAATTACTGTCCCTTTTTATTCTCAATTTCTCCCTCACTGGCTCCACTCCTGGACATCTTCCTGAGGTAACTCTTCTTCACGTGACTAGCCTTGTTCTGTTTTTCCTCTTCCTTGTTTTATTCTTGCCTTTGGACTCAGGAGAATATGTCTATTTGTTTCCATTTGGAACTTAAAACATTGAAAAAGAGAAATAAACTATCTAAATGCCCTTTAAAAAGACAACGGGAATCCATCATCATTTGCAACAATCCATGAAAACTCCTAGATTTTGACTTTAGAAATTCAGCATCTTCTTTGGCTTTTGTAGACACCTTAGAAGATTTCTTCACTCCAGAATCAGCACTCAAGGCAAGACATTATTTTTATCCAACTGTAGTATTCCTTATTCTGTTTTACTTAGTTATCATTATTTAGTTATTTTATAACATTTGTCATTACATACACACGATCTTTAAGATTTTGAGGCGATGTCTTACTGTGGTCTTGCCTGTGAGCTTAATTGCAGTTTGTAGTACAATTCCTAAGAAAAATGTCTTTTATGCTAATCAGTTGACTCAACTTTGCTTTGTATGTAGTGTCATACTCTCTGTAGACATACACAGTTCCTTATACATTAGTTATTATTTTCACATTGCACATTAGCAATCTAAGTTTCAAGCTTTTAATAACCTAGTCATTTGGCTAGCAGTTCAGGACCAGGTACTCGAATATAAATGCATATTTGCAAAGGAGGAACTGCCTTGTTATTGGCTGATGATGATGACATTAGAGGTTACATTGTTTTCAGAGATAAATAGAATGTGTTCTGGACTTTATCTCCAGTGTATGACGTTAGTCCATTATATTACAGCACACTGGTCTTATCCTGACTCACAGATAAAGCTCTTAGTACAAAAGAACTTTTCAGAGGTTACATCATAGATAAAATTGGAGTTCAAACCCTGCTTTTATGACCCTCATTTTCTTGCTCCTAGCCACTTCCACACACTGCTTCCTTTCTGCCTAGGTGACGATGATTCCTATTCCGTCTGGTTTGCCCTCCTGAGTCATGGGTGCACAAACTGAAGGCAGTCTGGCAGTACTGGGCGTTCCTGGTGAGGATGGCACCCAGTAACAAAAGTCATATGTCCACAGAGAGTATTTGCGAGTCACTAGGTTACGTAGAATTCAGGAGCCTGTGGGAACAGATGATGTTCCTCAGAATCTGGAAGAAAAGAACAGAGCACGAGACAGGGGACCCTGAGTGGCTCTGGCCATCTGCCTGTGGATGAAGGAAGAAGTGATTAGATGTCAGTGGCGACTTTTCCTGAGAGCCTTTAATGAATCCTGAGGGAGATAATTTGTTGCAAGTGAGCTTTTGCAACTCATTAATTGACTGAAAACTTAATGGCATTATGCAGACTTGAAACTGCTGTTTCAGTCTCTCAGGAATTTTGCTTTGTGTGAATATTAGATTGATATTTTGTGTGCAATTTGTTTATGCACTCTGAGATATGAAACTTTTAAGAGTTGAACTGAAATGCTTTGAAATATGAAAGATTTGTATCTGGTTCTAATGATTCTATGCAGGGTGATTATTCTAAGGAAGGATTTGAAAGTGGTTCTAATTTAAAGGAAATCAGAGATTTTTGTTCCAGACTGGTCACTAGAGAAAGATGACTTTGTTGATTATTGCTCTTTCTTATAAGAATGTCTTTGCTGTCTTGCAAGGAACCCTCGGCCATAGTTAATAGCTTTCTCATAATTATTTATAATCAGCAGGACAGTTCTTGATTATGAAGTTTTAAAATCTTGCATAAGCAGATATAAGCAAAAGCAGTGTAATGCCCTGAAATGCATGCATCCTGAGGATGTTCTGATTGATACAATTTTAAAAAGAAGTTACAGCAGTTTCATTATTCCACATTATTAAAACCTACTTTAACAAGTGCCCCATCCTCTTCCTCCCCTCCCCCCCTCCTTCCTTGTCTTTGGCTTGCTCAGGGCCTTTACACTCAGCTATATCCCCAGCCTATATTTTAGTATGATTTTGCGATAGGGTCTCATTAAGTTGCTAAATTCCCTTTGCTGAGCTCAGACTTGGAATCTTCTTACCTCTATATTCCAGAGGGTCTGGGATTACAAGCCTGCACTACAAAGTCCTGCCAGATATTTTTATATGAATTGCCAAGTTAATGGCATACCTTTTTGAAACACACATCCAATTGTGCCACTTTCCTGCTTAAAATCTTTCAATGGACTTTTGCTATTCTTGAGGTAAGACCTCAGATTCTTCTTAATTGCCTCTGTGGCCCTTCACAGTCTGTCCCATTCTTACCTCTCCATCTCTGTCTCCTGTCACCACGTCTGCCCCACATTTTTATAAAGTTTCCTTTCTGGCAGTCTCTTTCCAGATGTTATCCTGTTTGCCCAGAACTTTCTTTGCTTTCTCCCACCATAAGTTATTCCTATCCTTTAAGCCTCAGGCCTCTTGTAATTTGTCATAATAGTCTATGCTTCTTTGAGCACACATTGCAGTATAATTAATGATTTGCTAATCGGTATATTATGATGATGACTGTCACCTCTATTAAAATGTTTCTGTTGCTTGTGCCGTGATTTGCAGTAGGTAGTGCAGAGTGGAAGTTCATTGCTGGTAAAACAAAACGTTTTATGAATTGAGATAACATTCAAGGCCCTTACATGTCTTAAACAGAGAAATCATGTGTGTTACATACTTCAGTTGCTGTTACCATTGACATTATTACTTTCCCATTATTAGTGGATGTTGATAAAAAGGTGTTTGGCTGAGATAGAGGGCCTTAGACCTGCATCTGTGCTTTGCAGTCGTCTAATCTTTCCTGGCTTTAGGCCTCTTTTTAAGCATTGAAAACTTTATTTTAGAATAAATTTTATTTTAGAATCTCTGGGAACACAGATTCCCTTTAAAGTCAAAGTCAAGGGGAAAGAGAAGCAAATGGCTAATTCTGAAGCTAATGTTTTTCTTTAGTTTTTTCATCCTTTGTTTCTGAAAAATTCTCCTTTTCCAAGCTGACCCTTTATTTCAGAAATACAAGCAGCCATGCCGTCAGCTCTTTCTCATTAGGAAGACCCTTGTACGTATCTCCTGTTGGGGTCAGCACGTCCTTCTCACTTCACCCCTCTGGGCTCTGGATCTGTTGAGGATCCGGTCACTAAAGAAGACCTGCAGTGTCATCCTTGTTCCCGGTTAGGGTTGGGTTGGAATTTGAGTCTCTATGTGAGATTCAGCTGTCATCTCATAGCTGTAGCTAAACAGAGGCTGTTGTCCCAGGGGATGAGTCTTCAGAGGGACATATATGTTTAAGACCTACCTATGAATGGTTTGAGTAAAGCTGGGAAGAGAAAGAGACTAATTTCCCTGTGCACAGACTTTTGGTAATTGGCTACTGTCATTTAGAAGACTAGGACCAATGGTCCAGAATACCATAATCCAGACTCCCTATGTGGAAAGCAGTAGAAAATGGAATGATGAGGTAGTACTGCTTCATTTCAAAGAAGGGCAAAATATTAATCCTTCTAATGCCAGTTATTCTGTAAGTTTTAACAGGAGCATAGGTAGTAACTAGAACTAAAGTGAACCTCTGTCAGTTGGTACTTTGCAAACTGAAAATATTTGTTTTTTTTATTTATTAAAATTTAGGACAAACAAAACATAGCCCAAGAACCACCAAGATTTATAGCTTCTACCAGGCAATCTGGGTTTCCCTGGAACATTTAAGTTTTGACTTGAATTCTACTTATAAAATCTCAGGCTTGGAGGCCTTGGGAAGTTTGGCATGGAAAGCTATCCCAGAACTTCTAAGAAACAATGCTTCTTAGCACTACTGGTGCACTTTTCCTTAATTTCTTTTAGATTTTTATCCCAGGAAAATTATTTTTGTGACTAGGTTTATGAAGGCAGTGAAATCCAGGTGGTGTATTCTGAGGCAGTTGCCATAATATTGGAAGTCTTTGAGAGTCTGTGTAAATGTATTGATGTGTCTTATGGATATACATTTACTTGTATTCATATTTACTACTTCTGAGTCATGTGTTATAAATATAGTACCGTATATCTGTGTGTGTCTTCAGGGAGACTTAGCTAATAGGTATGCTGCATAGAAAGGAAAAGGGAAGCCATAGAGGGAGGAATTAACCTCGTTATATAAAAAGCTTTCATGGAGGAAGGTCAATTTCTCAACTGCCAAGGTAGAATTAATACAACATCATTGCTCATGAAAGTCTAATCCAAGAGGTAATTGTTGGCCAAAGATTTTCAGTGTCTTTAACAGTGAAACTCAGGTAGCTTATCACCTCACTCACCTTTTACGACAGGAACCCAGGCAGATGTTTGAAACATATGCAACCAACTCAAGAACCTGGCCACAGTGGGGTGTAGGATCGTACTAGATTACAGAAATTCAAGCTAGCTAGCTAGCCAGATTTGTTTCAGACATCCTGTTGTAGCTTTGTGGCAAGGAGGAGAAAGAAGAGGGCCAGATGTTATAAACTGGGTTTATGTAGTAGGGCTAAAAGGAAAATTTCCCTCCATAAATCCAGGAGTTTCCCACAGTATAAAGCTGGTGACAGTGTAATTAATTTCATTTAGTTTCTAGAGAAAAACCATTGATAAGTAGACAGACTTATTCAAGAGTGGCTTAGGAGCAAAATGAAATGAAGCCTAAAGTCCATAACTATAAAAATTAAAAGAAAGGCAGCATAAGAACAGTGAAGACACATTTATGAATGCTTACATACACATACACACAATTGTACATATGTGTAGGCTCATAAATACATATAATAATCATTTAGCTTCATTTCTGAATATTGTCTAAGACTAAAGGATGGAAGGTTGACAGAGTTGCAAATTCGATTTTTATTAATTTCCCTCAGATCCAAACCAAAAGCAATAGCGCGTGTCACACCAGTCAAATGGAGCAATCATAATTGGAGCCCGCTCATGTTTTACACAAAGTATTGTCCAAGAAAATTTGACCTTACAGTGAGAAAGAGAAGTTGGAATATAAGATGGAAGAAATAAATCCACAGCTAGCAGAATGGATGATCACCTGTTCAGAAGGGAGGATAGGCTACCAACTCTTTGTAGTCAATGAGGTATGATAACTATTTTTGAACTAAACTATATAATAAACAATACAGCTATATATCCTTTCTCTGTCCACATAGCTTCACAGTTACGATGAGTAGCCTGGAATAAAAAAAAAAAGTCTTTTCTTGGTAATTTACTTCACTTAAGCTTTTTAATCAAATGACTGTGAGAAAGTCTTACCACTGAGAAAGTGACTTGGGTCACACGTATTTCTTCAGCAGAGCTCAGTAGTGAGTACAGTAGCACCATGAACATATAATCCAATCTTCATGAAAAAATAATAATGGAAAATTTAAAGACATGTTACTGTCACTGTTGTACACAACTGTGTGTGTGTGCGCGCATGTGGGTGTGCATGCGTGTGTGGTACTAGCCTTTGAACACAGGGCCTTCACTCTAAGCCACCACCTCCACTCTATTTGATTTTTTTTTTTTTTTGAGACAGGGTTTCACTAAATCACTCAATTGCTGAGCCAGAAGTCAAATTTATGATCCCCTTTTCTTAGCCTCCTAGAATGCTAGCATTACCACAAATCTCTTTTTAACTTTCATTACTAGGAAGTTTTTAGAAAGGATTACTCACAGAACCTGCATGTCTTATACTAGTATCCTGTGGATTCTGCTGCCCGGCTGGCAAGCGTTCAAGGAAGGCAACTGCTGACTCAGGGTCTGGGCCTAAGGCCAAAGCTAGCTAAGTCTCAGAGTAAATGAAAGCTGGAATCCATGCTCTTCAGAGTAGAGCAGACCAGTATTAGTATTTGTAGTATTTGTGTGCTTGTCCACTAGATAGGAGGCTGTATTGTAGCAAGGCTTAGACAGTCCCTTGCAACAGTGATTGACAATGGCAGGGGAGAAAGTAGAAGGAAAGTCAAAGTGCTGCCTCAAGCCCCTGTCTCCCTTTTAAGGAGCTTTTCTGGAAATCCTGCCCATGAGACTTTATTTGCATGTTTTACGACTTATTCAGGATTCCAGCAGCTAGAATAGCTACTGACACAGTGGATGAAAAGCTGGTTGGAAACAAATGAATGTTGGACTTCAGTTTGCCTTAAGCTTAATGCATGTGTAAGGTCAATAATTCTCTACTAAGAACATTCCAAAAGTTGCTGCAGTCGTTCAAGCCTGTAATCCCAGCCCTCTGGGTGGATGAAGCAGGAGGATCGCAAGTTGGAGCCCAGCATAGGCGACTTAGTGGCTTAAAGAGACCCTTTCTCAAAAGCAAGACTAAAAAATGGTCTAGGGATGTAGCTCAGTGTGAGGACTCTTGCATAGATTCTAGTACTGCTCGCGCGCGCGCACACACACACACACACACACACACACACACACACGTCTCATATTTCTTGACTTCTCCCTTATCATTTCCCCCTTTTATTTACTTTGTCTCCTGGCTTTTTCTCTTACTCTGTCTCCATATAGCATTCCCTTTGCCTGCATTTGCTCTTTCCCCTTCTTCCTTTTCAATGCAAAAGTATATCATTTGGTCCATCCAAACTTACTAAGTTTTGATTGACTGCAGACTTCTATGAAGTGTCCTTGTTTTTCTGAAAGAATCAGGCTCAGTCCCTACCTGGTCTAATGGTACCTGCCTCCATTTAGTCTACCAAAGCAGCTTCCACAGTTAAGTATGGCCCTGCGGGCTGTTTAACATTACAGCTTAGATTGGCTCGCCATTCCATCATTAACACATGAAGTCAGATCTGTAGAGAACTGTTTGATAGATCGCAGTTAAAAGATGGAGGGGGTGATTCAAGTGGTTCTGGATGGTTGATAGATGTGTCCAAAGTCAGAGAAGTGGTTACGGGCCTCCATTTCTGCTTTTGAAGCCCACCATCCATCCAGTGAGGACAAAAGTGGTAGCCCTGGAGGACAGAAAGTCCTTCATGTCACAGGGTATTTGGCGACAGCTGGCTTTTCTTCAGTTCCCTTGTTACTTTTCATCTTGTTTCAGAGCAGTCATTGCTTTGGATTAACTTTTCCAGGCCAATATTAAACCACGGAGGGCAGCCCACACCAGCCATTAAAAATGATAAAACTTGTCATGGTTAATACAGAAGAATTGCTAATTATTTTAGCATTTTCTGTGAAAGCCACATTTTATTTTCTTTCTTTCTCTTAAGAACTCTGGCACATGGGCAGTAACCAGGAAAAGAGTCATTCTGTTTGACAGAAACAGGAATTTTATGCGATGTTTATGTGACTACAGGTCCCCGAGCAGAAGACTGTACAAGTCATGTCCTACTAGACTGTCTTCTAGCTCCTGTAGCTGTAGGGTGTTCACAGAGGTATAAAGTCTTCAGGAGCTCTTGTTGTGCGCGGGTCAGAATGGTGCCGTTCCAGGTATATTCAGCACATGGGGAGAAGTGTGTGTGGGCTGCCCAGTGGGGTTCTGGGCTATCTAACTAGTGGCACATACACTCTTTAATATGTGACCTGATGTCAGGAATATAATGTCTGTGATAATCATGCAAAACTAGTTAGAAAGAGATTGAAAATTTGTATATTTTCCTGTAATAATTAATTCAAAACATGAAAGTAATAATTTATAAAATCAACTCTGTCACTAAGAAGAATTCTGTGTTCAAAGGAAATTTTTAAGATGAAATGTGAATCTTAATGGCTACTGTGGACTGTGAGCCCCAGAGCCACTCGGAGCACACTGATTTGCTCCTGGGATAATAAAGATGGAAGTGATGAGATGGGGCTATTGATCAGGGGACTGAGGCTCCCAGCCTGACTCCATCCTCGTAGAAGCCATGTGGCATCAAACTCTTGGAAGTTGTCTGCTCCTCTGTAAATGGGATAGTAGCATTGTCCCTGTCACTGGCTTTGTGATTAATGAGAAAGTATGAAAAACATCCAGCATGTCTTCCATGAGTAATAGTTTGTATTGTTTTATTTTTTGGTTTATTATTTTATGCTACCAGAGGCAGAAGGCATGGAATTGGAAATTGAGGAGCCAGATTGTGAAACTGTCTCCACTTGTAGGTTATTTTCGTCTGATAAACACCCAGCTCCCCATCCTCCAAACCTGCTCTTTGATACAAACCTGGACAGAGGCTGCACTTTTCCCAGGGTTTACTTTTATCTCTGTGCTTTATACAGTCAGAGTCTTTTCATGATCTAAGCAGGAAAAATCTGGTGAATGTCTACCTCATATTCTGAAATCTAGTTGGAGAGAGAGAAAAGGACAGACAGACAGACAGCGAGTGAAGGCCTGTCTGTAAACCTCTTGGGAGTCTTGACATTCCATTAATGGGAGACTTGTGAGTTTTGGAGAGGCCCAAGGAAGCCGAGAAGGTTGTGTCTGAGAGCAGAAGAAGGTGGTAGTGGAGCTGGGCTCTTCATCCCTTGCGGTCTCATCCAAGTTGAAGCCTTAGTTCACCTAGGTAATGCGCAGGTATGCTGAGAAAGGGCACCCTCACCTCAGCCTACTCCCCAGTTCACAGAACGTCATTTATGGTTGTTTTCTGTTTTGTTCAACCCAGGTGTCCCGGTCTTTGTTGCTTTCTCCACGAGGAAAATGCCCTTCTTTTCTTTCCTTCGTAGGGCAGTGCTGCCGTTTTTCTTCCCGCCCTGGCACAAACCTTATTTCCTTTAAGAAACTTTCTCTAATATTTTCCCAGTGTGCATCACTTCAGGCAGTCCATCTGGTCTAAAGACTGTCAGGTGACCCGACTCTAACAGCAGTGTATGCTGGGAGATATAGAGAAGTTTTGTATTCAATGCAGAAAAAAATAGGTTTTGATGAATCTTTGCCATATTATTTGAAGGCACATAATTGGTTCCTGCATATAATGTTAACACTTTTTAAACATTCATAAAACTCTAAGAACTGATTAGTACATAAATATATCATGAATGGACTATCAGAAGTGATAATAGCACATTTACTCTTATAAGTGAATCAAGACAAACATATACTAATAAGAATGGAAAAAATAAAACTAGCCTCTTGTACAGTGTGCTTTAAATCAAAGGGCATGAAAGAAAAAGATATTAATTGACGTCCATAAAATATATATCATCTTGTACTTACAGAGCGATATCACCACTTGCCATTTTTCCCATCTTGACAGATGTAGTTTTCATGACTTGGAATATTTTCTTCAGGATCTGAGCACCTGAGGCTTCTAATTTTCATTTGCTGCCATGTTCCTTGCCATCTCCCAAAACACCAAACATACTCTTGCTGCCTCCTGGGATCTGACCCCTGTGTTGTTCTCCTGGTTGGAAATGTTCGTCCTTCCCCTCAATGACTGTCACATGCATGTTCTGCACAGCTCTTCTCTGCCCTGGGCAGACTTCCTGTTCCTCCTCATGTCTATATTACTTTGCAACTGGGCAAACTACAGACTCCTTACTCTCATATACACCTCCTAGGACTGGAAATTTTATCTATTTCTGTCACCAACACCTGGAACGATACCGGACACATTGTAGTTGCTCAAATATTTTTTAAGTGAGTGACTTTGCCTTTGTGCAAAGAAAGTGACAGATATTTTTTTTTCAATTGAGTATAAAAATCTTGTCAAAAAACTTGGCAGCTAGCTGTAGAAGTGGGAGAATAAAGATAACATTATTAGTTAAGCAGTAATGGTGATTTGATTCAGACTCAGAGATAAAATGTCACTGCTCTGACACAAGGAAAACCGCTAGGGAATGTTTTGAAAGTATTTCTGTGTTCCTTCCTAGAATGCTGGTGTTGATGCTGTCTACTGAGTGGGTCCAGTTGGAAGGAATGCACTGTGGAGCTGAGTAAACCCATAATGAGTACTTAAACCATTTCAGATTTGTCTTATCAGAAAGGTCCTTTAGTGAAGGAGCCATTTTGATTACAGTAATTCTCCTCACTCCTGACAGAAATGGTGTCTGGGAAGCTGATCTCTTCCTATTCGATTATCCAAGGATACACTTAGGATGCAGGGAACATTTGATGAAACCTGCCTTTAAAACTCAGCTTCTTAAACAATAAACAAAAGTGATAAACACATATAGGATAGAAATAGAAGAGTCCATTCAGCAAATTCTCAGTAAAATCAACCTAGAATTTTGGACTAAGACCAGGGTACCTCAGATGGGCAGGCCTGGGACAGGACCTGGAAGGGAGGGAAATGCAGTCTGAAGACAGAAGCTCAGATATTTATTGAGAGTACGAACTCTCTTTTGGGCACTCGGTAAAGCATTTCATAGAAAACAGACATTGCCGTATGCACCTGGCATCCACACTCCATGTGGTTAACTTTCATTCTCTCAGACAGCAGATGTATTACAACGCTGTCATGCTGAGATCTGTCTTGGTCCACGTCCCTGGTATTTCTGCTCTACCTCTTCAGCATGAAAGATTTCAGCTAAAATTGCACAACTCTTCCATGCTCTATCTAGAATAACCGCTCAGAATGTTGCCCCTTGGTTCACTGCTCTTCCCAGTAGAGATGTAATCTTTTATGTATAGACACAAGAGTAAATTTTGTGAAATAAAATCTACTTAATAAACTCTTCTTCAGTCTGTATCTGCCCTCTGGTATTTCATTTCTCAATTTTGTTTCAGAAGTTTTATTTGTCTAAGAATAGGGTATGAATTTTGTATTTATCAGTAGCGTGCTTCTAGTACTCATGCTTATATTGTGCCCTTCCCAATTTCCTATTCCTTCCATAATAGAAGGACTCTTACGTTTTCCTTTATTGAACATACTTTAACTTTTATTGCTGTGTGGGGATATCCTGATGGCCTAGAGTTCCTATTTCATAGTATTCATTGATTATCTCCCAAGTGTGAATGATGTCAGAATTTAGAAACACATTTTTATTTTCTCTGTAATTGGTCTCATAAATTGCAGGCGAGTATATGAAATGTTTAGTATTAACAGTAATAGCTAACACGGAGCTAATCTGAATGAGTCTTAAGTTTTCTTCTTAAAAACAAACAAAACTCATTTTATCCTCCCACAACTCTGGTAGATAAACATCGTCATTATTATGCATTAAAGTTAAAGAAAATGAGTCACGGGCAGGTTGAGCAATTGACACAGTTGCTGAGTGGCAGGACCTGGGGTCCAGCCCAGGTAACTTTATTTCAGAGTCCAAGCTCTTCACCATCACGGATGCAGCTTTTCACGGTGCTTGTCAGAGCTTTGTGCAAGACTCTAGAAGCATCCATGTGTTACTCAGTTTTCACAGAAGCATATGGTAAAGGCCTGGCTATACCTAAAGCGTTCACACCTCAAATCTGCCATACCAGATGAGTGAGCTTTTAGGAACCCTGCATACTTAGGGCTTATTTCCTGGAGCCCATGTAAGGAGAAGCGTGGGGACATCTGAATTTACCTCCCATTCAGCCGTTTTCTATCTCCCTGACCTTAGGCATGCTGTTTACTTCCTTTGAATCTCAGAATCCTCACAAATAAAGTGAGCAGTGGTAATTTCCATCTCTCATTGTTCAGAAAGTCCTTTCTTAGAGGTAACATCTGAAGGACTCTCATTAAAATAGTCACAGTAGATATTGCAGATGACATTCTCATCAATAACAAGTAAAATAAAATGTTGCAAAAATAACTCAAAATTCAGACAAAACTGAACTAGGAAAAGGAATCTGCAAGTTGCAAAATAGGTTTTCTATCAACTTTGGAGCTGATATTCAGCAGTATGGTGTAGAAAAACATCTTAGGGATTTGGAGTCCTGTATGCTTAGGTTTACATAACATTTTGACCCAGCTCCATACTTTCTAGGTTTCTGGATTTGGAGAAACCTTTTCAAGCCCTCATTCTTCATCTATGAAATAGGGATAATGATGACCCAAAGAGCTATTCTAAGGTCTTTGAGCTTATTTAAATATAGATGTACATTATATATATATGTGTGTGTGTGTGTGTGTGTGTGTGTGTGTGTGTGTGTTTATATGTATATGTCAATTTTTATATATGTGTATGTAGCTGAAAAGGGACAAGGGATGGGATCGCATAATTATTATAGAGTGTGGTGGCTGTCTAGTTAAAAAATCTGTAGAGTCAATGTCCTGATTTCAATTCAAAGGCCAGGAGCTTCTGTAAAACCAGAAAGAGCTAATTCCTCACTTTGAAAGTTGTAAGGTAGGAGTGGTCTCTTCTCCTTAGAAGAGAGCCTTTTAATCTGTGCAGCCATTCAACTGATTGGATGAGGCCCACTCACATTATGAAAGCCAATCTGCTTTATCCAATCTACTGAAAATTTAGTCTCATCCTAAAGCACATACAAATATGTTTTACAAAATACCTGGGGATTTTATGTATAGTATAGTTGATGGATAAAATTACCAATCACAGGCCTTCAATTCCTTCATTAATAAAATGTTCATTTCTTTGGGTCCAAACACATTTTCTAGGTTGAGGGCTGAAGAAATGTTAATGAGTTTTGAGTAGCAATATGTTCCCCAAATTCCTCACTATATATGAAGGAAGCTTTGGGGAGTAGGGAACAACATGTTAGAAAAGTCATTCAGTAGGTGGAAGGGGTTCATTTTTCTAAATCTCTTAGATAGTTCAAGATTGAAAATGTGAACTCAGTCACAAAATAATACACTAGACTCATAAACTGCCATCTTATCCCGAATCTTCTTTCACTTCTGCTTAGTAAATAAACTTGGAATTGGTCACAGATTTCTTTCATTCATTCATCAAACCTTTCCTAATCACTGATGTGTGTCAAATGTGTATTAACTACATCAGTCCCAGAAATTTAAAGATGAACTATTTTCTCCACCATGGAAGGGTTAAACATCCAGACAGGAGGATAGCCACCTAAAGATGTACTAACAGCTTTATAATCACAAATATATTTATAAATTTATGCTGTTTTAGAGGAAAAAAACTATGTCCAGGAAGTGAGATACAATGAAATATGTAACTTAGCCTCATGAAACTTTTGCTTCGAAGTGAATCATAAAGGATAGATGGGAGTTGTCTTGGGAAGACAGAAATGAAAGGGCATTCACTAGAGAATTAACATGTGGAGTGGCCTGACGGTACGAAAGAAGTTTGAAAACTTAGACCTTGTCAAAACATAACTGGCATGTCTATGGAGAGACCACGTACACAATATCTTACTTAGCTTCTGACGCCAGATTGCCTAGGAGAAAACCTGATTTGATTACTTACTGTGAAACTTTGTGCAAGTTACTCTTCTTCCTGCTCTTTCACCTGAAAAGTAGTATTAAATAAGAACATATATGAAGCTCTAAAAATAATGTCTACCCACTTGTAAAACTCTATAAATGTTCTATGGCATCTTCGACAACGTTTTAGTTGGCTACAAGAACATGCATATTCAAAGTCTTAGTATTTACTAAAGCAAATCTTTGTTTTGGCTCATGTTACCTGTTTATATCATCTGCTGGTGAGGTCTCCAGTTAAAGGCTTTCTCAATCGAGACCTCAAGGTAAAGAGAGGTCTCATCCGATACGTGCTGTACTGATGGCAGAGTACAAAACCAGGGGCAGCTGGTAGAAACTCTTATTACTTCTCGCTGATCCTGCAAGAAAATAACTGGGGGTATAGCTCTGTGGTTAGAGTGCTTTGCCTGGCATGTGCAAGACCCTGGGTTCAGTTCCTCAGCACCTTACACAAATTAGCCAGGCATGGTGCTGCATGCCTCTAATCTAAGCAACCAGGAGTTGAGTCAGGCTGATTGCTGTGAGTTTGAGGCTAACCTGGGCTACATAATGAGTTCAAGACAGGCCTGGATTACGGAGTGAGAGCTTGTTTAAAAAAAGATGAAGAAGAATAAGAGGAAGAGCAAGAAGAAGGAGGATGAGGAGGAGGAGAAGGAAGAGAAGAAATAACTTGTGAAATCTGAAATCCAAACCTGCTATTTCATTGTCTGAAGCATATAACATCACCGCACTTGGAATCAGTGAAGTGGTGCGTATGACCACCTCAGGCAAAGGAGCAGGAAGGAATAGTAGTAACTGAGGACACAGACTGAGTCTTCCACAGCACCAGCATCAGCATGTTCTATGCAGGATGCTGGTGTAGAAGAAGAAACACAATAGAGACCAGGCCTGGAAGAATCACAGAGCAGGAGCCGTTGGAAGTCAGTCCCGACTTACTGGGCGTTGGAAGATTTTTGACACACAGTACCTGACCCTCCTCTCTTCTTCCTGGTTTTCTCTCCTTTGTTCTGTACGCCATTTACCTGAACTTTCATGTAAGGTCGGAAAGCTAGAGCCTTTGCTCTGTTACAGTATGTGACAATTTGGATTCGAATTTTAAGTAGGGAGAAGGCGTTCACATTACCTCTGTAATCATGCCCTGACCTCCTGCTACAAAGCGTTGCAAACACTTGCCCAAGTCTCTAGTTAATTATAATTGTACTTGCTAACTTAGAGTCAGTTGTCATTTTCATTATTTCCATGACTTTGCAATTAAGCCATTTGAAGTAGATTGAACTCGCAGTTGGAGTGGGTAAATAATTTCAGGCTTGGTTTTCTGTTTTGGATAAAGAGATCTAACGAGAAAGCTTAAAAGCAGAAACTTCTTTTTAAAAGGAAGTATATGGACACAAATGTCATTTGCAGCTGATACTTAACACTAGATTGTGATTATCCGTGGTTGCTTATACAAAGAATGAAAGAGGCCATTTGAAAAATTTAAGAAAATATTTCATAAAATTATGGCTGCTACTTTTCTTCATGTGGAAGGAGGGCTCGTAACGAACAAAAGAGTCTTTGTGATTCTGCCTATAACTTTACTTTGGGAATAAAAAGCTGAATTCTGGTTGTCAGAGGAGAAAGCTGAGGACTTCAAACAAAGGAGTCCTATCGTCCCAGCTTGACCGCGGGAACACAAGATCTGGAGGCTAAAAGAACACTAGATCTTGGCTACAGGAGCATACATGCCAGGCCCTTTGAATTGAGCAGAAACAGAGAAGCAAAACAAAAGGGAATCTGCTGCTTTAGGTCATCTTGTGCCATTGTGCCTTGGACAACGTGCTTGTGACCTTGGGTCGAGAGATAGAATCTCAGGATCTAGATGTAAAGAGGCTACAAACAGGTTCAGGATTAATAGACTCACTATGTAATTGTTATTCAAACCAGTCTACTTTTAAAATTCTATTAACACTCTCTAGAGGAACAGGATCGATAGAAAATCCATGTAAAATTATATAAGTGGATTTATCAGATAGGCTTTCAGGGTCAGAGGCAGAAGAATCCACAGTGGCTGTGTGCACTTGGGAGAGCCAGAGGAGTCAGTAGTTATTTAGTCCAAGAAGATGGAAGCTGTGGTTCAAAAACATCGTGCATGCAGCACCAGTCCCAGGGAGAAGGCTGGGAAGCCCGCTGCGAGTCAAGTCTTTGCTGTGTTGGAAAGTCGTGGTGAACACGAGCTTTTCTAGAATGTGATCCGTTCCTTGTTTCCCTTCCAAGCCGTTCACGCTATAAGCCTCTTGGTGGTTGCTGCCCACACCTCGGGTGGGTGGTTTTCCCTCAGTTTGTGGGCCCAGATGCCAAACATCCATAGGCATACTCAGAGCTGAGCCTCTCTGATCTGCTAGGTGCTTCTTAGTTTATTCAAGTTGATGTAGCATGATTAATGGTCAGGGAGTGTAAAAGATTACACCTAAGTATGTTGGTCAGTGGGCATAAATCAGCATGGCCCTGGATGAATAAGACATATAGTCCCTCTGAAGATGGAGAGAATAAAAGATGTAACAGTTGAATATTATTTGGTATTTTTACCCCATTACTTTCACCATTTATTCAAACATTCCAGGCTCTGTGAAGTGCAGATGCATACGACATAGTATCTGCCCCTTACGATGTGCTGTGAACAGTCTGCCAGAGTCTGTTCCCATTTGCTTGAGACGATCACCAGAATGTGGTTTTGAACTCCAGGTAGAGGCCTCGAGTCCATCCTGACTCAGACTACGGGGGAAGAAAGGAGACAGTGAGACTTCCTGAAGCAGGTGGTAGATAGGCTGATCTGCACGATGGAGAATAAAGTAGAGAGGGAGAAAGTCACACCAAGGAAAAGGTGCCTTCCAGTCATAAACAGGTGAAGTTGTTTTAAGGTGATCTTTGCTGGGTCTGACTTTGAAGGTGATCTTGTCATCTGTTCCTCTCCATTCTCAGTCTTAGCTGACTCACTCATGGGGTGTTTTCTAGTTTAATCCCTGGCCGGAGAGATCTGACCAAGACCTCTCAAGTCACGCCTTTGTAGAAGTGATTGCTTTAAAAAAAAAAAAGTTGACAGAGGATTGGACGTGAATTGAGGACTGGACACCTGGCACTGACTTCTGAACGAGTGGCTGTGGAGGTAAAGAGGTAGCTGGAGAGGAGTCAGCTGTCTTTCCCCATGTTTTCATGCTGCAAGTGTTTCCATTTGTGGTCCCCTGATACAAGCAGACTCTTTCTAAATTAGAGAAAATGTACATGCAAAAAAGTTAAAGCCCCACACTGTGTAGACTGAGTTGGGTTGTGTTTATGAGGGATGGCATTCTCTTTGTGTTTAACCCCTACTAGGATGTCTTCTTTAAAGAAATCCGATAGGAGGAATCTCCAAATTCACACTAAATAATCAGTAGCTAAGCACTTACACTGAATACCCTTTATGATCAAGAATTATGCTGCTTTCTAGATTCTGAAAATTTAAAGACATGGCTTTCAGTCATTGCGCGAGTGTGTATTCTCTCTATCTCTTCTTTTCTAATCGCCTCCCACCACCACACAAGCATCCACAGGCAAGTATACTGAACTGTGAATACTGCATGGGAAAGAATCGTATCTCACATAAATATCCCTGGCTTGTATCTGGGTCTTGGTCCACAGTGAATTATTAGGTGGTGTTAAATTTCTGTTTCAGAAGCTCACATAGTAGCTTTTGATATTTTTATAGCATGCTATAGGTTTAACAGACATTTTGCAAACATTATATCCATATTGCTTGGTGAAATGAATGTTGTCACATTTTAGTTTTCACATTTGAGAAAGCTGCCATTAAGACTGTCCTCCTGTGGCCATATACAGCGATGTAGAGATAAAATTCAGACTTGAGGCTAGGCTTTAGACTGGCCCTCTCTTGGGTAAATTGCAGTGCTATAGATTTTGTGATTTCCTCTCCTTCTTTAACATGAGTATTTCTGATGCTTTCAGAAAAAAAAAGAGAACAATTCATAGTTGTTCAAGATCCTGCAAGCCACAAAACCAACTCATGATATGTCCTATACTTTCTAGTTTAAAAATAATACCATCTGCAAAGACATAGTTGTAAATAAACAGTATGTCTTTGTTGGTGTTATTTACTGTATGCAGAAAATGTAAGTGGCTGTGCCTCAGGAAGTTGGTAGGATGCAAATGTGGTAACAGAGTCGTAAAATTTTATTTTATGTTCCATCTGTAGACCCTGAGAAATATTTCTGATTAACTTTAATTAATCATCACTGCTTGAATATAATTATATCCTCCCACTCCCACGCGGCGCTGTAATGTATTCTTTACGAAAATGTACGGCTTGAGGTTAATGTGAGTCCTTCAGGTCAGAGAGTTTATTTATAATGTGCTGCAAAACATTTTGTGGCCCCAATTTCACTTAAGTCATAGATTCAGGAAGTACCAAAAAGAATGAAGCCTACTCAGTCACCTTGCCCTTGTCGGGGGAGGAAGGTCTGCATTGGCGGTGTGTTTTCCATTGCTTGGGTCGGTGTGTATTTATATACCTCTTTGTGTTCAATACCACAGATGAATATGGCTTTCATGCAAAGAAGCACTCACCCGAAGGCTGGTGTGGGATGCAGGTTTCCTGCTCTTACAGCGTGTCCCACCCTCGTCCAGTTCCAAATGAGGAATATTTCCTTTAGTCCTCAAAAAAAAAACTTACTGTCACCCTCGTTCAGGTCCTAACATCTCCCTCTGTGTCAGGTCGGTCTGTCCGTGGAACTGTCTATGCCAGTTCTATGGGCAGTTTGAAATCAAATCTTGATAAAAGTTCTGAGTACAGGGCCTTATATAAGTTTGTGTTGTTGGCTGTTCTACATATGCATTGTCACACATCAGTGCCAGGAGAATAAAGTGCCCATGACTCAAATTGAAGAAGACAGCAGAGAAGCTCCATGCTGAGCACCTTTGGCAGATTACCCACACTGGATGTCTTTCCTTAGCTGGTTTTAAAGTCTCATTTCCTGCAGTAAACTATAATTGCGAATGTAACAGCTTTCAATGACTTCTCGAGTCTTTGTACAAATTATCAAAACTGAGCGTGGCTTTAGGGGCCTTCGCTCCAACCTTAGAAATGAAGGTGGCAGTGTGTGAACTGTTGCTCTCTAAAATTTCATGGTTACTTAAGCACTTTGTAGATAGAAAGTATCCAGAGAATTCTAAGAACCAGAGACTGGGAGAGTGTTATTCGTAACCTAATTTACTTGATTTTATGCCTTTAGTCCCAGAATCTGTGAAATGTTGATGTGAGTTATGTGTTCCTGGCTTTCCATATTTACGAAAGCATTGCCAAGACTCAAGGAGCTAATAGAACTTTTAGTGATATACAATGGCTCACATCTAGAAAACATTAAGCAATGCTTCAGCCAGATGTTTGTTGATAACAGAGATACCGTCTTTCTAGTCTAGACCTAGAACAAGCTAAAAGAGGTCTTGAAAGAACCTTATGGGGACCTTATGGGAATGGGACTCTGTTCAGAGTGGCTTCATAGAAGCAAGGTCCAGATACAGGAGTAACTTCAAATATAAAGAGATGACAAAAAAAATGGGAAATGTTACACCTTTAAGACACATGAGATTGATACATCCTACAAAGGAGACTTTATATTGTACCAGTTAGAATTCAAATCATTAAATACTTTTTTCTTCTCTCTCATTGTCTTCAGCTGGGTGGCTTATAAATGATAGAAGTTTATTTCCTCCAGTTCGGGAATCTGCGATATGCTAGATGTAGTCACAAATCAATTTTGCTTCTGGTGAGGATCTGCCTACTGACTCAGGTGACTTTTTGTTCTGATCTCACTTGGAGTGAAGATTTCATAAAAGCCTGAATCCTGTTCATGGAAATTCTACCCTCATGACCTTATCAACTACAAACGTCTTCATCTTTCAAGAGCATAACATTATAGATTTTGTCAAATACATTTTGTGGGAATGCAAACTTTTAGTCTATATTACTCAGGTGAATGAAACCTAGAATTAAACAGTCCAATCAAGGCTGAGAGATCTGTGAACATCAGGGACTTAAGATCTTTCTGTCTTGTTTCCCAAACCAACCTCAACATAAAGGGTCTGTTTGAGACTGCAATTCAGAATTCTTCTGCTGTATCTATGTTATGTTCTGTCGGAGAAGCGAGAGAGAAGGAAGAACGTAAGTAAGCGGCAGTGCAGAAGCTGTGTCCGCCCAACCCAAGGGTCCGTTTAGGAATAGTCGCTACACAGAACATGTTTATTTAAGACACATTACCTAGAACTAAGTCAAATATTCATACCTCGCTTCTAAGGTGGTTAGGTGCTCTATCAGATATTGGAAAATAATTGTGTGTTGAAAAGTACTTAGCCGCCTCTGCTCTGCTGCAGTGCTGGAGCAGTATGGAATCACATACCTTTCGACTGAGAGCAGTGTTGAGACTAGATCCTACAATTAAACTTAGCCTGCCAGAAAGCCTTTCTACCTGGTTTATAGGGAGAATGCCGCAAGGGCAGGGAGCCAGCTTGGCCGGCACCATTGGTGTAGCTCTGGGCTCTTCTCTGTGGCTCCTGGCAGCACTTGTTTGTAGCCATTCCATGAAAGCCTTCTGATTGCCATTGCTGTGTTCTTCCACCCGTTGTAGAACTGATCCCAGTGAACCGCTGCTGTGGTTAGATCGGGAGTGTCCTACAGACACCTCATGTATCTGAATGTAGCGGGATGACTGTGGAACCTTGTGCTGCTGGGAGTAGGACTTGGCGGGAAAGAGCAGATTGCTTGGGGTTTGACCTAAAAGGGTTGTGTCAACTTGTTGAGACTGGGGGTTGTCTAAGGCAGAGCTTCTTAGGTTTGTGTTTTTGAATTGTGTTCCAGGAAGGGAGGGAAGGGCACTTGACCTACAGTGGCATCTCAATCTAAGGAAATGAAGGAAGAAAAAAATATTGTTGTAGCTTCTTCCCGGGGAAGCTCTAGACTTGCCTGAGTTTCCTCACTTTACATGGTTCTTGTTTCTCTTGGTTTCTGTCTGCAATGCTGTAAGCAGCTCTACAGCCTCTGCCGTGTGCTTCCATCATTACTGGCTGCCATGAATGGGCTGTGTGATACCCGAAACTGAGCTAAGATAAATCTTTCCTCTCTTAGGTAGTGAGTGCTGGGTATTTTGTCACAGCAACAAGATAAGTAACTGACTAAGACAGCTGCCATTCTCTGAACCACGTGAACTGTGAACTTTCTTGCTGCTACATTAAGATCCATCGATGATGACGATTATGATGACGAACCGATGGCTCAAGTTCCACTGGAACTGGGACTGCTACACTTACATGAACCTTGAAAGGATTTTAGTATCTGTTGTGGCTTTTACCAGTTACATGACCCTTGAAAGATTCTTTTTTCTTTCTGGCTCTTAGTTTTGGCATGTGTAGAGTAACAGTAATACTCACGTGCAGGATAGTTGTCATGATTAGGGATAAATTTAATCTGTTAATTAGTTTCCTATCCCTGGGACAAAAATATTTCATTCTTGCATCTTAGAGGAGGGGTTTATTTTGGTTTTCAGTTTCATTGGGTCCAGTCTGCAGCTGGCAGTTTCTGAAGCAGAATCTGTGTGGCAGAATGCCGCAGTAGAGAAAAGCTGCTTGACTGTGGCACACAAAGCAGACAGTGAAGGAAAGTTCCTGGGATAAGAGGGTACCTTATATGGATCCGATATAAAATGGTCCCCAAAGTCTCATATTTGCAGATGTGCTGTGGTGTAGTCTTATCCTTTGCTCCTTCCTTCTGTCTCTCTACTTTTGGATACCATGATGTGAGATGCTTTTCTCTAGTGGGCCCTTCTCTCAGGCCCTTTCTGCTTTGGAAATGTGAACTGGACCTGGTGAAACCAGTAGCCAAAATCAGGGGTTTCTTGTAAGTTGAGGGTGTTGAGTGTTTTATTTTGCAAAAGGAAATTTAGCTCATACAATGCTCTTCTAGGTCACTCCTTTAGGAGGCCGACTCCAACCAGGCCCTAAATCCTAACAAGATGTTCAGCCATGAACTCATTGATGAATTAATCTAGTGATGACAGTAGTGCACCCTGCCCTAAGCAAATTATGGTACCTCTCCAAAGCCCTGATTACATGAAAATTTTCAGGGATATTTTATATCTAAACCACAACAGGCAATGTCTAGCATATAGATGGTGCTCAATAAATGGCAATTATTATAAACAAAACCATTTGCTTGGACTGATCTTGTCACAGTAGACATAAAGGGCGGGGGGTCGTTAGAATAGTTTAGTGGCCTACTGTGTCTCATATTTTGAAATGCATTTTATCCATTTCCTATAACAATTTTTGAGGAGGTAATCTTATTTCCTCTTAACAGATGAGGATATGGAAGATCTAATAATGTAATCATTTTTTTCCAAGTTGACTCTTACTCAATGCTATGAATTTGATATATGAATTATAAATTTATGGTTTAAATTTATATTTTGGTATATAAAGTTGATTTGATAGCTATTTCCATTTATTGATTTCCAGTTAAAGTATTTTATAGTTTAAAAGGCGAGACACAGTCTGTGCTCCTAATTCCAGTTAGAAACAGAATGTTGTGGTTCTCTGACCTCCCTGTTGTACTTACACTTGACTTACACGGAGTTTTCTTTTTACATTGCTTTGCTGCACGCTTGGTATGACTAAAGTTTTCTGTTTTCCTGAAATTTCAGTGTTTTTGTGTTTTTTTTCCCTAATTCACGTTTGTTACACCCTGATTGGCCTTTGTTTTTTTTTTCCAAACAGATCTTTGGGGTTTTCTGTTGACTTGTTTTTCTACTTGGTTTGAATGAGTTCAGTGGGTGCCTTTACAAAACGAAAAACAAAAAACAAAACAAAAAAAAAACAAAAAACTGAACAGATGTTGGATATTTTCAAATACTTTGGAAGGAGTAGGTTGATTATACACAGGACGAGTTTCTTTGCTACTGGTAGATGAATCGGAACTGAATGTATCATGACTGCAACCTGTCAGTGCATGCCACGTGGAGCTGTTCTCTTTGTGTGGGACTGTGTTGCTGTCCATGAAGAGGACGCGTGCCAGAATGAGCTTTGTTATTAACAGTGTGTGCATGATTCCTTCTCCTTTCTTTGCATGGTCAAAATTACCCTCAGGTACCAATTATTTTCCTTGTTTGTTGCTAAGTCGTGAATAAATTAGTTGTGCTTTCTACTCTGTGAGTCTGATCAATATTCTACTGGAATGCTGATTATTTTAGTGAATGGAAATGAACTGGTGCGATGAAAAGGCCCCCAGATAGAAATTAAGACTAACATTTGCATAGGACTTTTTTCTTTTATCACTTGCAAGCATCTGCACATATATCTAATTCTCATAAATAGCCTATAAGGAAAACAAAGAATACTTCTGTATTAAACTGTCATCAGTGATAATAAAGAGATTTGAAAGCATCTTCATATTTTCAGGGACACAGAATGAAGTGACTAAGTCAAGAGTCATACATAGCTCTTCTGGCACAAAGACCTGGTGCTGTCCTCTGTCATCTGGTTATCTTCATCTTTTTAAACCTGGAACCCTTCCTCTGAAGATTCCTTTTCTCTGCGACAGTACGTTTTGCTTAAGAAATGCTGTATAGTAGCCCATGAATTTTATTCTCTGCTCTGTTCCTTAGCAAAACCTTTTGAATAACAGAATTTTTCAACGTTTGGCTCAGAGGAGTTTGAGGATTATATGTGCTACAGGATTAATGGTCTCATCCTTAGGTAGAACCACAAGGAGGCTGCTCAGCATTTAAAATGTATGGAATCAAATGCGCCTGTGCCCTCCAGAGACTTTCGGCACTCTTCCTAGATAGCGAATGACTCCACGTCACGGGTTGGTGTTCTGCTTATTTCCACTTTCATAAGCTCGGGTGAAATGCAGTAAGCAGAGGTTGGGAATGAATAGGGCACATAAAGTTATCCTCTCAGACCCTGGGAGGACAACGCGCACGGCAGATAAGAGCCTTTGGTGAATCACAAGTGACTCGAAGATCAGCATTTCAATTGGAAAGGCAGAACCAAATTATGTACTTTTTATCTGTTTTCAAACCACAAATGGAACTGCAATTCAGAGGACTAGAATTCAGAAATTCTGTGAAACATGAAGGTATCTTACTTCCCAAATAAAGCTGTTCTTTTAGAGAATCAAGACAGGTAAAACTTTGGGGTTTTCCAAAACTCCAGTCAGGAAAGAGACCAGTATTTGGATGGAGATAGGTGGGGAAGAACATGCTCAGAAGCTACAGGAGCCAGTACCACCAGGGAGTCCTAAGATAGGAGTGTCAGCAACTTCTTCACTCCAGATTTTACATCCTAAAGTAAAAACACAAATGAGGGACAGCAAGGGTTGAGGTGAAGTAAACAGTGATCCCACAGACATTCCCTTTGTGCCAAGCGCCATCTACAGTTCCAGACTCTGACTTTGGATTCACCAGCCAGACCAGAGGAAGCAACTAAACATATATTATATTATAGAATGGTAAGCCCTTTTGTAGGCACAAGAATAATGGTATAAATGGTAGGATAAATGAAATGATGACTATGGTCCAAACTTTTCCTTTAGTATCCTGATGATCTTTTGAGGCAGATACTATTTTCTTATTTTCTTATTAATTACAGATGAGAAACTAGAGGTCAGAAAGGTTGTGACTTAGCAACGACTACAGAGATAAAAGTGGAAAAAAAAAAGGTTCCCTGGGAAAGTGATCCATGCTAGAGTCTTTCTAGTCTTTCATGAAATTAAGTCTTCATGAATATCTAGTTATGCTTTACATATCACAGGACATGGCAGAGTAACCCATCGCCCTTACCATGCGGAGCTCATAACAGGTGAGGAGTAGTTAGATGTGACAGCCCTGCAGAGTCTCTGTGAAGTGATGTGAGGGTCACAGAAGATGTCACTTGGGTCACAAGAGGTTTCACAGCCGAATGGCTTCTGCTCATAACAGAGAAGGAGAATTTTCATCTTTGGGAGGTGTGTAGGCTTATTCACGGCTTGCAGTGCTGTGTCATGTGCTGCTCACGTTCCCGACCCTACTTCCTGTCCTACTGAGAAATGTTCAGTGTTATACACGTGGGTTTTTGTGACCTCTCTAAGTTTTGGGAAAATAGCTTCATTGGGCCACGAAGGCTGAGAGCTCTGTGAAGCAGCTCAGCTCTAAGCTTAGGTATCAGGAGCTAAAACTTAATTTCACCAGCAACAGTAGTCAGCAGTAGTAGTCAAAATTGTTGGAAGGTAAAGGTGGAACATTGGGAGATGAAGAATAACCCTATAAATATATGAACAGACCCTGGGTGTATATATAGCAGGGAGTTTCAGGAGGAAGACAAGAAAAAGATGGGTTAGCTTAGAAAAATGATGGCCAGACAATTAATAGGCAAAAGTACTCTTGTGAAGGAAATAAAATATTTGAATCAATGAAGAAATGTCCAATTTTCCTGGAAAAGCAAATATTATAAATACATATCACTTCTTTCTGATTTGTCATAATTTTATTGTAAGCCCTAACTAGACATTGTGAATGTTTTTGTTTTCTCTGTTTCTTGATTTTTCTAATAGTCCAGTAAAAGGTAATTTTATAAGAACTATAGATAAGGAATATTTAAAAGATGGGTTTAGCAGTAATTGGTTATTGATTAGATATGTGGGCTAAGGGAGAAAATCTAGAATATTGCACAGATATCTGTCATGGATTATTGGTGGGATCATCCTTTTCATGAGCAAAACAGGTATGAAGAATGTATGATGCAGCTTTTGATATTTGAAATCAAACTGTTCATCATGAGAATCCTAAGGGAAGTATGGACTTAGGAATCTTCTCAACATCCTAAAAGAATTTAAAAAAAAAGAAATGTGTGAAGTGAAAAGATCTAGCAACAAAAACATAAGTTAGGTTTATTGATTTGGACATTAATACATAAAACATGTAGCTGAAATAAGAGGTATGAAGTGACTGATGGTGAAGAACCTGTAGATCAAGGAAAAAAGAAGTGAGCTCTGCGAATACCCAAATTAAAGAGGAAGATGGAGGGGGAAAAAAAGGAAAAGTACCCCAAAGCAAACTGAAAAACAGCAGCCAGATAGGTGGAGAATCTACCGTAAGTTAACCTGACCGTGAAAGTGACTGGAGTATTACAGCTCAGAAAGATCGAGCAAGATGACATTTACTCTCATGTAAGTACAAGCTCTTCAGAGGGAATTTTAGTGGCATCCATTACTTTTTCAAAGAGCCACAGATTCCTATTTCTAGGAATGTATCATGAAAACATGCTTCCACAAGTGCACAAAAGTTATGGCTATAGGAAAGTTTTATCATAACATTATTTTTTCCTATAGTAAAAACTTAAAAGCAACCTGAGCATGAATCAATATGTGTCTGGCTAAACACTTGACAGTCCACAGTATGACACCAAGTGAATGCTAAGCCCTAAGGCTGACATATACTCATTAAGAGAATGTCTGAAGACATTATTAAAAATACAGAAGACAGAACAGTAGTTCAGTGAGAGGCCAAGCGGGCAGAAACAGGCTGTCTGGCTTCAGCAAAGATCTCTAATTGCTAAGTTATAGGCATCTGTGAAGTTTCTTAATATGTTTCTCACCTCATCAATATTAACAAAATAAATAAGGTTTTCCTACTCTACCATTTTTTTCTTGTTTTATGAGACCAAAGGCCTAAGCTTTTCTGAAACTTTTCTTCTCTGTAATAGTTTCAGTGCAGTAATTAAAGTGTCCAATTTTTCAGTAATAGTATCTTGCAGTAAATTGAAAGGTCCCCTTTTCATTCAAGACTTCCCTATCGCAAGACTTACAAGAAAAGAGACTGACTTTTCTTTTTCATTTGAGCATTAGAAGTCACTGGTAGCCTCCACTGAAGGGGTTTCAGTAGAGTCAGGGGGGAAAGAGCTGAGTGCAGGGAGCACAGGAAGGGGTGTAACACAGAGAGGACATCCAGGAAGGGCAGACCGACTTTTGGAGAAACTCCAGATGGAAAAATGAAAGTAGAGGCAGGGGTCTATTTTTTTAAAATGAGATTGCTGAGGAGGAAAGATAGAATGGATGCCATTCTTTAGCTTGAAGGATACATTTGTTTTTCAGCAGCCAATACAATTATAAAACACACACCTCATGCACCCATGTAAGGAACATTAATTAGAAGCTAAGAGTTAGGTTCCTGCTTGAACTTCCTGGGGCAAGTCTCTGAATGAGGAAAAAAATGAGAAAAAAATGTCTTCCTGGAATGTTTCCCTAGGATTTCTAAGATGCTTTCCAAGGTGGTTCGAGTTTGGAGATAGGTTCATAATTTTCTCTACAAGAGAGAAAACAGGTTGCAGGCTCAGAGCATGCTTGGGGGCCATACCAATCGCTGTCGCAAAGGAGCCCCAACGCTGAACAGGTCAAACACAAAGTTGATCTGCCCTACTATTTTGTTGTAGTGCCATTTCAATAGGCAGAATATTTTTCAAAGAAAGATTTCTCTATGACATATATTTTCATTCCCCTTTGAAAATGCGAAATGCAGAACCTCGGTTTTCCTGTTTAAAAATATCTTACAGAACATGGACTAACTCCACAAATCTCAGCCACTGTGAGCGACTGTATGCATTAACACTCAATTCATCAACACATTGAATTCAAACACTTGGGTTTCTTAAAAACAGGAAATTCTCAGGGCTCCATTCATTCGCCTGCTTTGCTCCTGCGCTCTTAATGTCTACCCCATGGAGCTTTAGTCTATAGCATGTTGAGTTGGTCCTATTGTCAGATTAGTATTTTCTGTTGAGCATCACAATTCATTTTGATAGTCTGTTACAACCTTTTTGAAAGTGGCATATTTGTGCATCATGTCACCCTATGAAGAAACTGTTACTAGGGAATTAATGAAACGTTCCTTTCATCAGAGATTCCTTCGTGTCACATTCAAAAGCTAAAAAGGTTTGCGGAACTTTGGAGGATATGGCAGCATTCAAGATTTAGAGACAAAGAGAAGAACAAAACTTGTGAGGAAAAATTGCCTAATTTCAAAGCTTGTATCAGTTGAGTGTTTTAAAGCTTTGTGCCTGAATCATTGGAGGAGAAACTAAAAAAACCTGTGTGTCTTTTTGTTAAAGATTCTACTGTCTTAACTTTCTTGGAGAAAATAATAATTCATAGGAAATGATAATTACTTGAAGTTAGAGTGTGGTACAGTACAGAAAAACAAAATAGAAGTCAAGAAGTTAGTCTTGCCCTTCACAGCAGGGTGGCAGGAGGGAGAGAGAGATGAAGAAAAACTCGGGGCAAGAATGTCCCCTTCCAGGCCATGCCCTGTGACCCATTTCTCTAACTTGGCCTTCGCTCTGCTGTGCTTGAAATCATTAGTGAATTAATTCACTTGATCCAGTTAACCCCCGTGATTCAGTCACCTTCCCAACACATGAGGCTTTAGGGGAACATTCCAGATCAAACCATAACAGTTTTACAGGTGGAAATAATTTTCCTGTGCTTTCACAACCAATTTGAGTGACATAATGCTAGTGAGGCTTGAGACTCTTTTTCCTTCTCATGTTACTCTTACCTCTATGACAGAGGTTGAGTAATGAATTGATGGTGTTTGTCTGGGTCAAAGCCTAGATTGGAGCTGTCACCTGCAAGTAATCTCAAGCCTGCTTACTGCGTAACAGGGCCATGTGGAAAAAAATGACCTCATGGCTTCTTGACACTTAAGAGTGTTTTATAGATACTTTTAAAATAAAAACACAGAAATCAGTGTGTAGATGAAGGGAGTCAGTCTTGAAAACTTTTAAACAGAACAAAATTCTAAATGTGAAATTCAATAGAAAAAGCATTTCTATCCCACTGATCTAATACAAGTGCCTGGATAAGAACAACTGTGGTCTGGTTCCAAGTACCTGTTTCATAAGAAATCCGGGTTTGATGATAATTACAAGTGTAGGCCTGGAGAGGACACCGTTGTCCGTTTTTGTCTGTGTGAGCACTGAGAAGTTCTCCAGCATTTTTCAGTTCTGTTGGTTTTTCATTTATCAAAATTGCACTTACTCTTCACATACAGTTAAAATGCGTGTCCTTTGAAGCCTTTCTCCTATTCTTTCGGTACACAGTTTCTCTTTTTGATTTTGTGACTTTTTAATGCCATTAGTACCTACAAAATTTATTAGGTATGTCATATGTGATAGATTTAGTTTGTACATAAGTATTGCTATGTATCCTAAATCTCATGCTTACAAACTTGTGTTATATTGGTTTCATATTTACTCCTTGTTTTCTCCATACCTACACACACAAGTCACATAAAAAACATCCACTGAGTCCTTTTTGGACATAAGATATGCCTGAGTTACACCTTGCCCAACTAACATGTGAAGAGAGGCTGTTGTTGGACATTTGCCAGATATCATTTTGCATTTCAGAGCCTTTCCCGTGCATGTCATATATTCATGTAGTGCAAGGTGATGACGTTAATAATTTTAATCAAGTCAAACTCACAGTAAATATTACTCAGCAGGGATTGTCTGAAAGCCTCTTTCTCTCCCTCCCTCCCTCCCTCCTCTCTCTCTCTCTGTCTCTCTCTCTCTCTCTCAATATAAATGCCTGCACTCTGAGATTGTTTAAACCAAAATTGACCTTTCAAGTCATCAGTTTCCAGAATAAGAGTTTCGACATTCTGAAGAGCTGACTTCTGGTTGTTTGTCTCAGACTTGAAGCATCCTGGTGGTCCATGCTGTGCTGGCTTCTGGGTGATGCGGAGTCTGCTGAAGCTGTTCTGGCCCCCTGCCTGTCCCTGACAAAGATATCAAGTAGACATCAAAGAATTAAGGTCCAAAGAAGTTGTCAAGAAGCAGCTTTTTTATGCTTACTCACAGACACTTTCTTAATTGCCAGCTTCCAAAAACAATTAGCATCCTTTATTTGTGCCCAATTCTGATGCCTTTGAGAAGAACTTTTCATTTATAGCCTTGCAGGTGGTCAAACTGCAGGATCAATAATTTGTTTGGAATCATTTACATTTGAAGAGAATTTTTTGTTAAGAGTAGAGAGGTTATTGTTCCTCATGTGCTATGTGCATAGATTCGAGTCACAAAGCTTCCTGCAAACTCTGCAAGCCCAGTGCTGTGGGTCATATCTCTCTGTTCCTCCCTTGAGGACCTAAAGGGACCATAGGTCTGTTCTATTCAGAAAACAAGCCAAACCTGAAGAACACAAAAACAAAGCTATAGGTATTTTGGAGCCTACCCAAAAGTTTTCAGGAGGGAGTCTCACACCCTTGACTTTGTGGAAGAAGCGTGGCAAAGTCCTTTGTCGTGTTTTTCTCTGAGTTGATCTGAATCCTGGGGACCAGATTGCCTGTGTCCATCCCAGTAGTGGACACAGGCCCTGGAGAACATGGTTAGTGTTAGTGATTAGTGGAAGAAAGCCTGCGAGGGAGTCTTCTCTGAGGTTTGCTGTCTCATGTGAAGATTTCACTGAGGGTGACTGTAGAAGGTCGCTTTACGCTCTTTCCTTGTATAAGATGGGGAGTGCTCCCCAAAATCTCAGAGGGAAGGAGGTCCAACCTATTCTTCAAGCTTCAGGCAGAAAGAACAAACCTTCATTTCAGCCCCATTATGCACCAGGTGTGTGGATTTTTACTTGTCACTTTATTTAACCTTTGGAAAAGTAGCTGTTACTCCCCTTACCCATGCCATCGATAATAGACTGATGTTAAGAGAAGTCTAGTAGTTGGCCTAGCAATACGTGGCTGGTAGAAGAATAAGGCGGTGAAAAAATCCCATGTGCCTTCAAAGCTAATTCCCTCTCCTCTGTTCCTGACGGATTCCTTTTTATCCAATTTAGAAAGCGGAAGAGCCTGGAGGGTAAGGTCATGGTTTTGAAACTCCTGGGTAAAGTTTCCATGCAAGGATATTAACTTTCTTAATGCAACTCTGTGGGGCTGCAGATAATCAAGAAGTTGCTGCAGTATGATTTTTCTGTAAATGAAAGCTACATGTTTCGTTGGCACTGCAGATTCCAAATCCAGGAGGAGCTATGTGTCTTGAAACAGTGGCCGGGGAGGAGGGGAGGCCCTTGGCTTCAGTGGTTCAAAACTCCTGCAGTTCCCATGCTGTTCTCAAGTTCCACAGACCCTCAGTATTCTGTGCCTGTAAAGATTATTCTATCCTATCTCCACTTTTTCTTTTCTTGGTCTTCTTTTTTCTTCCCATTTTATTGATATGTATACGTGCAAAATTTAAGGTTTACAATGTAGTTGAGTCTTTTATGCACATATGTATCTTGTCAAGGTGACAAGGGCTTTCCCACTCTCCTTTTGTCCCTCCCCTAACCCTCCCCTCCCTCCTCTCCTACCTGACCCCACTGTTTCACCTTGTTTTTCGTTTTAAGTTCCATAGGAGTTGTGCTCTGGGACTCTCCAAAAGAGGTCTTGGTCTTCTTAAGACATGATTTTTTTTTTTTTTTTGCAGTGAGATATATTGCATGAATTTGCAGTTCTTTCTGCCTGATGTTTTCAAATTAATTCTCTAAAGAAAAAAATAAATCTTTACTGGGCCAAGAATTCAAAATCAATCTAATCTCTTATTGGTGGAGGAGAGGGCTATCACAGGAACTTCTCTCTCACACACAGGGGGAGTGGCTCACAGAAATTCAAGGCTCTCATTCTTTTGAATGAGATGCAGTTTCGCTGCAGAGAATGTATTCAAACAGGCTTCAGGTGTGCAGATGAATTTTCTAGAAACAACTCTGCTGGCTGACAGGAAAACCACAGTTGTTTTCCGAGTCTTAAAATGACTGTTTTTACACGTATAGCATGCTGGTTAGGAAGAAGTGACTCAACTTTTACAAACAGGGACATCTAGGTTCAAATGTTTACTCTGCCCTTAACAGCTATGGATATCTGGGCAAGATACTGACTATGAGCTTCTTTGTTCATACACATGAAAAAAAAAAGTGGTATGGCAACCTTTGTGTAGGAGGTTATATAAATTCAAGGTAATACACGTGAACTCCTGGCACAGTACTTCAGCACACGGAAGGGCCTTAACACCTGATTGCCCTAGCGTTACTGTTTTTGTTATATTAAAGAACAGCAAGCATTGCCTTTTAAGAAACAGCCTCCACACCTGGTAGAGGCAAGTTTTTCTGTTGTGCCAAGGATGGTAGAAATTTTGAGAGCCCTATAGCCCTGTTTCTCTTTAGAGAAATCTTTAAAAAAAAAGTCCAAACCAAAATGACTAGTGACCTAAATTGGCTTGAAAAATATTGGCGAGAACCCTGCTTTTCAAGAGATAAGATCTTCCTATATTCAGGGAAAACATCCTTTCAGCTTGGAGGATTGATTATTATATTGAGCATTTTATAGTGTACAAGCAGCTTCACTATCCAAAATTATGATTTTCCTGTGAGGGGAATATTATTTGATCACTTAGCATTGCAGCTGGGAAAACTGAGGTAGCATTTAAGAAACATATAGCCAAGTCAAGATACTCTATATCCCATGCTCAGAAGCTGCCTATGGAGTGGTTATTATTGTGTTTTTTAATCTTTATATTTTGAAGGGAGGAGTGATAGTATCTGTGTTGATTGTTTATTTTATCCATGGAAGTTTCTTTCAGAAAGTTCCAACCTCAGCAAATTCATAAGAAGGACCCCATTTCTGAGCAGGCCTCCCTGGTGGCTCTGCTCAGAGGGTCTCATTACCTCTTACCTGGTCTCTTAAGTGAGGAGCTCAGCCTCAGAAGTGACTGATATGTACCGCACCACCCCCCCACACACACACACACAATCCTCCTTTAAATGTATTAACAGATATCTATCTGAGGATATAAAAGAAATCAACTTAACTCTGGACAGCTCTTGAATCGTGTAAAAATGTAACATTATTTTAAGTACTCCTTTACTCATGCAGGCTATTTATCTGGATTTTTTAAAAAATAGGTAAGCCAATCTGAAGATGCTCTGTGGGTATTATACAGAGTGGAAAACGTAGTCATTGTCTTTCTTCGTATCATTTCTCAGGGTGATTGCAGAGTTGTCCCCATTGACTGCCTGACGAATGCTGTGTATGAATAAGGAAAAGGCGTAGTTTCTCCTCTTCCTTATTACAACCGGGAGGCAGAGCTGTCTGTGAGGGGTGGGAACCAGTGTGTTCCAGCCTTGGATATCAGGAGAGGCTGCAGCAGTTAGGCCCAGGTCTCTTCTCCTGATTCATTTTGGGGACCATACCATGTCTCCCTTTTGATTCTGATTTTTGCTTTCTTGATAATAAGCACCAGAAAGACAGGCACTGTGTACCATTTCTCATTGTATTTCCAGAACTTAACTCCATGTTAAGTATGTAGTGGTTACTCAATATGAATTTCGTGTTTGTGGAGGGGGTGTTGATTGAACATAGGGACTTTGTACTAAGCTACATCTCTAGCCCATCTTATATATTTTTGAATTTTTGAGACAGGGTCCTAGAAAGTCCTTAAATTGGCCCAGGCTCACATTTGAGAAACGTGATATTCTTGCCAGGATTATAGGCAAGTACCAACACCACACCTGGCTTGAATTTGGTTTTGTTTTCCTACTCATGATTGCAGAAATTCACCAAAAACATACATCTCTTTCCATTACTTCAATTTTTTTTCATTGTCTTGCCATGTACTTACCTTGTTTGGGTTTATAATCCACGCCAGTTCATTTCTAAGCAATTTAGGTGTGGAAAGTCTTGTACATACAAGATTGCAGAAGTTCAGTTTAATTTGCTGTAAGATTTTAGGACTTTGTGAGATTAATTATCAAGTGATTAGTGATAGATAAATTTTAAAGTCATTAGAGGAAGTTTAGTACTAATATAGGAATAAGGCTTAATATGTCAAGTTCCTATAAAACCCAAAAAGGAATCAATACATCATTACACACCCACTCCCATCCCTGTCCCTCCTGCATGTACACCCCATATGGGCAGTTTTATTCTGTGACAACAGTTGATATTTGACAGGAATTGGTATTTATTCAGTGAGCTCACATAAAATGTAGTAGGTGTAGGTAATCTAACACTTGACAAATACTGAATTCACATAATCCTTGTAACTCTGCGAGTTAGGTATGACTGCTGTAAGCGACCAGGTTAAGCCCCTCCCCTAGCTAACTCCAGGTCACCTGGCCCGGAAGAAGTAGAATGGAGCCAGAGCTTCCATTCCAGAGTAAGCAAGCAGGCTGGCCCAAGGCCAGGTCAGGGTGCAGAGGGGATACTAGGTCTGCAGCCTCTCATAACTGCTGACTCTCCTGGAAGCTTGCAGTATTGTTTTATCATCAGGCTTTGAGCTAGCTTGAGGACAGATTCAGACGAAAGAGGAATCTTAGAGAAGCCATTTCCAGAAATCAAAGTGAAGGGCAACTGAGAAAAAATGGCTCAGAGGAGAGTCAATAATGGCTAATAATAGCTACCAGTCATTGAGTGCATACTATGAGTTAAGCAGTGTTCTACATACTTTACGTGGATTAATTTTTGTCTCCCCAGCATTACACTTCCTAGGAAGGTATTGTTCATTGACCCTTTCTTGATGTATACCATGAAGTTGAAGCATAGATTAAATAGTTTGCTGAAGAAAGTGCAGATGTTTGGAAAGGTTGGGATTTAAATTCTGGGATTCAGATTCAAGGTCTGTTTTTTTTTTTTTTCTTTTCTTTCTAGTCTTATTTCTATGAATTGGTATGTTATCAATATGTATTTGTGATATATAATAATTTCATTTAACTTGAGGAATTACTGCACACATGTATAGCATCCTCTTCATTTTCTCTTCCCAACCTCTCACTCCTCCCATATCATCTCACATACCCCCACATCACCTCTCCGTCCCTACAACATCTAGTTCCCTATTTCCTACTATTACTCCTTTTAAATTTTTTCATCTCTCTCTCTCTCTCTCTCTCTCTCTCTCTCTCTCTCTCTATATATATATATATATATATATATATATATATATATATATATAAATTTTATGCATGTAAAATCACATCAACATTACAATCTCTTCTCCCGCCCTATTTTAGCCCTCCCCAATCGCCTTAAGTCTTGCTATCATGCCCATTTTGTTTTATAAAGTGCCTCCATTTTGGGCTTCTCCTGTTAGAGGAACCATGAGCTATTTAACCTTCTATGTTTGACTCACTTCACCATGATGGTCTCAGGTTGCGTTGCAACCATTAAACTTCAAAACCCTCAAATCCGTGTATCTTTATGGAAGAGCAGTGCTCTGTTGTGTGCCGTATTTTTTGTATCCATTGGTCTGTTCATGGATATTTTGCCATCATCTGCAAATTAGCTGTTGTTAGTTGTGATCCTACAATCATGCATATGCATTCATCTCTGTTATACGGTGTTTTTAATTCTTGGAAAGGTACCCAAATGGGGCATCGTTGAATCAAATGAGACATTTATTTTCAGCCTTTTGAGGAATCTCCATACTGTTCTCCATAGTGGTTGTACCAGTTTAGAGACCCACCAGCAATGTAAAAGGGTTCCATTTTCCCCACAACCCCACCAGCATTTATTGCTGTTCAAGTTCATGATATACACCATTCTCACTGGAATGAGGTGATATCTGTGTGGTGTTTTGATTTGCGTTTCTGAAATGGCTAAGGATGTTGAAGGTATCATAGGTTTGGCTCTTTTACTTGTGTGTATTCTTTGCTTCTCATACTAGAGAATCACTACATTATCAATGGTTTTAGGGAAAAGAGACACTACTGTGACTTTAAGACTTCCGTAAGCTCTTCCTCTTTAGCTTGTTGTGATTTACTCCTTATCCACCCTTTCTGCCAGTACTGTTTCAGCAAAGAGAAAAATGATCAGAGGTGAAAAAAAAAAACCCAAGTTTTGAAAGAGCTCACAGGCTTACCTTTAGGAGAACAATAGAGTGGGAGGGATTATGGGAAGAAAGTCCTTTGGAACAGAGAGGAGATATAGGCCGGAAGTGTAGAGAGTACCCTAGGAATGGGAGATCTGCATAGTTTATTAAGATTTATTAAGAACTTAGTGTATCCCAAGAAATGGAGCTCAAAAACCAGAACTGGCCCCAGGTGGCACATTAGGGTCAATCAAACAAAGGCTCATGTGTAATTCTCTTTGCTAATTTTGGAAGGACCACAAAAAATGGTGGAAATTCAGAAATCCAGAGCAGCACTATTTAGCATACAGACATTAACATAAGTGTAGGCCTATTGAGTTTTAATCTCAGGAATCAGCCTTGTGACCGAAGTAGGGCTCTGAAAGTATATGGTTAAATGTTTCTTCATACAACTTGTAACCCTGAGGTCAAGTGTACCTTTCTAATGAGTAATAAAACTGTCAGGGTTACACGTTAACACCTACCATTATTTGTCTTTTTTTTAGAATTCTTAGTGATTCCTTGGTTTTATAAAAGAAACTTATTCAAAGGCTATTTTTAAGCAGTAACTAGATATCTGGAATGTGCTGTAATTGTATTGTTGTTTCAAAACATGAAAATACATGTTCAGTATAAAAAATCAATGAAACAAATATGGGTCTTTGAACAAGTAAAAAAACAACAACATTACTCTTCTAGACTGTAATAGACTTAAAATGTCAAAAATGAGTAAATTTTTTCAAATGTTAGAATCTATGACCTTGTTATCACAATATTAATTTATTAAGGTGGGAAACTTAAGAAGGAACTCATACTTGATAGAATAACTTACATAATAAATCAAAGAGCACTAAAGACTGAAAGGTGAATATATATGTATATTCC